>JAWIIG010000036.1:622017-1244034 GCA_033557465.1 Ichthyophis bannanicus | reverse complement strand
TTATGATTGTAATTACTAGAAATTTCCCGCTTCATTTAGTAATCGTCTATTTTCATTTAATTTGATTAAAATCAATGTGGTGTACATACTGTATTCTGACGTGTAGTCAAATTTTAAAGTATATAACTCCGAGTGTCGTTATGTGGCGCACAAAAATTTAACCTTCCTTCAAAAGCTGCACACAGCTGATATTTTATGCGCACACAGCCTACAGAAAATTAGAGGGAACATTGATGCTGAGGTGAGAAGGCATAGGCCAGGGAGGACGAGACAGAGCTCCTCTTTAGGATCTTTGTTACATGTGTTGAAGACTTCTGCCGTGCCTCTGGGATACAGTTTCCAGGAGAAGAGGTCCGGAAGTGGCGTGTTGTCAGGGTGACCGCAACTGGGCCTGTCAAAAGGCTCTTTGGCGTGCCCTTAGGTGCAGGTGCACCTAGGCAAGCTCGGTCTTTTGAGGGGGAGCTTGAGCAATCCGGTGTTGCGGGTATTCACTGATTGTTCTGGGCTGCACGGAGCGGGAAGAAGGTGGAAACCCACTTCTGCTGCCAACTCCGATCAGGGTCTGTGCTTTAAAGAATGCAGGTGAAGTTCTTGGGCCTCAGTACCAGATGGGATGGAAGGAAGCTGGGATTCCCTCTCTCAACTGCCGATACTGATCATGTTCTCTTTCTTCTCCTGCCTGTTTACTTTGAGAGTTTGCAGTCAGTGAGGCTTTGGTGAATTTTGGGTGATGGGGTTTCCTGGGGAGCTTCCAAGTGTTTCCTGGGGAGTTTCCTGGGGAGTTTCCAAGTGTTTCCTGGGGAGTTTCCAAGTGTTTCCTGGGGAGCTTCCCACACTTAACCCCTTTTTTTTCTGTTTAGAGCTCCTGATCATGAGGATCAGTGCACCTCCCCATCTTGGTGGCATGCTCCAGGTTGGAAGGACCATTTGCAGCCTATTAAGGAGGGGGCAGCCATCTTCAATGCCTCCTGGCAGTGGAGTGAAAATGGCTTTATTTAAAAAAACAACAAAAAACCCCCACCTCCAAAGTGTTTTCTTCAGAGGGCTTTTCAGAATTCAGAAAGTTCTCCCTCCCTCCCCTCCCCCCCCCCCCCCCAACCGGGATCGCTGCGAGTGGGACATCTCCTCCACCGCCGGCACCACTTATTGCCGCTTAGTAGGAACTGCAGCCGCAGCAAAACTGGCAGCTGCATCGGGGGGTCACAGCTGCTGTTTCTAGCTGCGACTCTTCCCGCCATTTCTGACTAACAATGGCCCTGCGTCGCTCCGTGCCTTGCCTTGCCTTGCAGTGGCCATTTTGAAATTCTCCTCCCACCTTTTTACACTGCTGCTGGCAGATTCAAAAGTCTCTCTCAGCAGACAGACATGCCTTCCATGTTGCTGCACTGCCTTGCGGCTGGAAGTGTAGGCACTTAGTTGATCGGCTTTGTATGGCCTGCTCCTCTGACTCTTGGGAGACCCCCAGAGCACTTCAGAACCTCTCTGACACTGATGGAAACTCTCCAATGCAGGTAGCTCAACAAGAATTTTCTGCTGTTGGTCACACAATCACCACTGAAGTGGCCACCATGCCCTCTCTCCACTCCTCCTGCTACATGAACAGTCAAATTGGGGGCAGGGCGCAGCCAGCCCCGGCCAAGAATCGTAACATTTTATGGCACTTTTTCTCCAAGCTTGGGATCTCTGGAGGACACAGCCTGCTTCCTTGCAGACCATGGCCTCCTTGTCTCCACATACATCCTCAGGCCAGGGCTGTGCCTCCAGGAAATGCACCGGGGACCCTCTGGCATTCAAAGACAAAGACCTCGGGATCAAAACAATCGTCTGACTCTCTGGGGTGGGGGGATGCCATGAGATAGGGACGTGTCTGTCCCCCCCCCCCTCTTCTTGGGTGCCAACAGCCAGAGCAGCATGTCCGATAGGAAATGGTCCCCTCCAGAAGATCAGGGAACTGGTCAAGATGAGCCTCAGGATGTCCGTCTATTTCATAAGGATGAGCTCCCGGCACTGATTGCGCACATCGTTGAAGCACTGTGCCTTTCTGACACTCCTGACCAGCCACACTACAGCCCAGCCCTTCTCAGGCTGACCCTATCCTAGCTGGCTTAAAAAGCCCCCAGGTCCTTTCCTTTTCACCTCGAACTTCAACAAATGGTCTCTCGAGTGGTATTGCCTGGAATCATCCCTACTTTTGGCCATGCGCTTAGGCCACTATTATCTCTGGTCCCCTATAGACCTGGACAGGTGGTGAACATAAAATATGCCATACTGGGTCAGACCAAGGTCCATCAAGCCCAGTATCCTGTTTCCAACAGTGGCCAATCTAGGTCATACATACCTAGCAGTTCCCCAAAAGACACAGGTTCTGCAATGCTTGTACTGGGTCAAGCATTGATATCCTGGGTCCCTTCTTAATAATGGTTTATGGAGCTTTCCTCCAGGAACTTGTCCAAACCTTTTTTAAACCCAACTACACTAACAGCCTTTACTACATCCTCAGGTAACAAATTCCAGAGTTTGATTACACGTTGAGTGAAGAAAAAATTTTCTTTTATTAGTCTTAAATAGTTTACCCTGTAGCTTCATTGCATGTCCCCTAGTCTTTCTATATTCTGATAACGTAAACAATCGATCTACGTTTACCTGTTCCACTCCGTTCATTAATTTATAGACTTCTATCATATTTCCCCTCAGCCGTCTCTTTTCCAGGTTAAAGAGCCCTAACCTTTTTTAGCCTTTCTTCATAGGAGTATCCTTCCATCCCCTTTACCATTTTGGTGGCTCTTCTCTGAACCTTTTCTAATAACATTATATCCTTTTTAAGATACGATGACCAGAATTGCACACAATATTCAAGGTGCGGTCTCACCATGGAACGGTATAGAGGCATTATAATATCTTGTGTTATTTTCCATTCTTTTCCTTATGATACCTAGCATTCTATTTGCTCTCTAGGCTGCCGCTGCACACTGGGCTGAGGGTTTTAACATGTTATCCACAATGACGCCTAAATCTTTTTCCTGGGTGGTGGTTCCTAATGTGGAACCTTGCATCGTGTAACCATAGTTTGGGTTGTTCTTCCCTAGGTGCATAACTTTGCACTTGTCCACATTAAATTTCATCTGCCATTTTGATGCCCCGTCTTCCAATTTATCAGGATCCTCTTGCAATTTTCCACAATCCTCTTGGGTTTTAACAACTTTAAATAGTTTTGTGTCGCCTGCGAATTTGATAACCTCACTCGATATTCCACTTTCCAGGTCATTTATGAAAGTCAAAAAGCAGCGGACCCAGCACAGATCCCTGGGGTACACCACTATTCACCTTTCTCCATTGGGCAAATTGGCCATTTAGCCCAACCCTCTGCTTTCTGTCTTTTAACCAGTTCCTGATCCACAGTAATATACTGCCTCCTATCCCATGACTCTTTAGTTTTGCCAAAAGTCTCTGATGAGGGACCTTGTCAAAAGCTTTCTGAAAGTCCAGATACACTATATCAACAGACTCACCTTTGTCCACCTATTTGTTCACACTTTCAAAAAACATAAGATTAGTAAGACAAGATCTTCCTTGTCTAAAGCCATGTTGACTGTCTCCCATTAGGCCATGACTATCTACATGCTGAATAATTTTATTCTTTATGATGGTTGCTACCGTTTTTCCCGGTACTGATGTGAGGCTCACCGGTCTGTAGTTTCCCGCATCATCCCTGGAACCCTTTTTAAAAATTGGTGTTACATTGGCGATCCTCCAGTCTTCAGGTATTAGAAATGATTTTAATGATAGTTCACAGATTACTAATAGCAGGTCTGCAATCTCATATTTCAGTTCTTTCAACACCCTTGGATGTATACCATCCGGCCCAGGTGATTTGCTACTCTTCAGTTTATCTAATAGTTGTAAGATATCTTCCCGATGTATCAATATTTCCTTCAGTTCTTCCACACCTTTAAATCCCACTTCAGTCATGGGTAACATCCCTACATCTTCCTCAGTAAAGACTGAAGCAAAGAATTCATTCAGTCTCTCCTCTATCGTCTTGTTGCCTCTTAGTGCCCCTTTAACTCCTCTGTCATCTAATGGTCCAACCAACTCTCTCTCACAGGTTTTTTGCTACGAATGTACTTGAAAAAAATCTTTATTTTGCATTTTTGCTTCCGCAGCAAGCTTCTTCTCAAATTCTCCCTTTGCCTTTTTTTTCAATGCCTTGCATTAGACCTGACAGTGCTTGTGATGTTTCCAGGTTTCGTCGTTTTGGCTCGTTTTTCCATTTCCTGAAAGATGATTTTTTGGCAACAGCCTCTCTGACCTTACCTTTAAACCATGCTGGCAGTTTTTTGGACTTCCTTCCACTTTTCTTAAAGCGTGGAATACAGCTGGTCTGGGCTTCCAATATAGTATTTTTCAACAACACCCAAGCTTGATGTAAGTCTTTAACCTTTGCAACTGCTCCTTTTAGTTTTTTGTAACTATTTTCCTCGTTTTATCATAGTCTCCCTTTCGAAAGTTAAAAGGTAGTACTGTGGATTTCCTTACTATCACTCCTCCACTAATTAAATCAAAGGCAATCATGCTATGATCACTATTGCCAAGTGGCCCCAACACCCTTTTCTCTTGCACTAGATCTGGTGTTCCACTAAGGACTAGGTCTAATATGGCTTCCCCTCTGGTCGGTTCATGAACCAGCTGCTCCAAGAAGCAGTCATTTATGTCATCTAGGAACTTTATCTCCCTAGCATGTCCTGCTGTGACACTGACCCAGTCGATACCGGGGTAATTGAAATCAGCCATTATTATTACCGAGCTGTAACTTTTGTTAGCTTACTTGATTTCTTTGAGCATTTCATCATCCGTTTGTTCATTCTGGCCAGGCGGTCGATAGTACACCCCCACTGCCATCGCCTTCCCCTTTTTACATGGAATTTCAATCCATAGAGTTTCTACATCAAATTTTGTTTCCTGCAAAACTTTAATCCTTTCTGACTCAATGCCCTCTCTAACATAGAGCGCAACCCCTCCACCAATTTGATCAGCTCTATCATTACAGTATAGTTTGTACCCAGGTATCACAGTGTCCCACTGGTTGTCCTCCTTCCACCATGTCTCTGATATTCCAATCATATCTAACCTCTCATTTAGTGCTATATATTCTAACTCTCCCATCTTATTTTTTAGGCTTCTAGCATTTGCATACAAGCATTTTAGAGACTGTATTTTATTCATATTAATTTGGCTATTGGTAGACATGGGTAATTTTGGGGTCTTTAAGCTCTGTCTGCTCCATACTCGAGGGCATTTGGGCTACTTTACTCTTTTTTGGAACCTCTCTGCTTTTGGTAGTATCCTTCAAGGATACATTCTTCTGAACCATCCGCTCTTGGGCGACTGTCTGCTTTCCCCTATTATCTAGTTTAAAAGCTGCTCTATCTCCTTTTTAAAGGTTAATGCCAGCAGCCTGGTTCCATCCCGGTTAAGGTGAAGCCCATCCCTTCGGAAGATCCCCTCCTTTCCCCAGAATGTACCTGAGTTCCTAACAAATCCAAACCCCTCATCTCTGCACCATTGTTTCATCCACGCATTGAGACTCCGGAGCTCTGCCTGCCTTTTGGGTCCTGCGCTGGAACGGGTAGCATTTCGGAGAACGCTACCCTGGAAGTTCTGGATTTCAACTTCCTACCTAAAAGCCTAAATTTAGCCTCCAGAACCTCCCTACCACATTTTCCTATGTCATTGGTACCGACATGTACCAAGACAGCAGACTCCTCCCCAGCACTATCTAAGACCTTATCTAGGTGGCGCGTGAGGTCCGCTACTTTCGCACCAGGCAGGCATGTCACCAGGCGATCCTCACGTCCACCAGCCACCCAGCTACCTACATGCCTAATGATCGATTCACCAACTATAACGGCTGTCGTAACCCTTGCCTCATGGGCACATGGCCCTGGAGAAACTTCCTCGGTGCGAGAGGGTTTTACATCACCTGGAGGACAGGTCCTAGTGAGCAAGACCGATAAGACTCCACACATATCATTAACATTTTACAGGATTTCCCTAATTACCATAATCAATTGTTATTAGTTACCCTGGATATTAATTCCTTATATACTAACATCCCACAGAAAGCAGCTTTAGAGATCTTAGCAAATACTCTTATTCAGAGACCCAAACCCATTCGCACACCGACATTCTTTTTGACACAACTGGCAACTATAGCAATGACTGAGAACTATTTTGCTTTTAAAGGGATTTTCTATAAACAAATCAAAGGGGTGGCCATGGGGTCTTCCATGGCCCCTGATGTGGCCAACTTATATGTAGCAGATTTCGAGAGCAAGTACCTTAAGTTTCATCCATTTCAATCCCATATCTGTCTCTGGAAGAGGTACATCGATGATGTTTTGGTAATCTGGGATGGTCCTGAACATACACTGTTTGCATTCTTTGAATGGCTTAATACATTGGATTCAAACCTTCAATTTGAGGGCACATTCAGTAATGACCAAATAGCATACCTAGACATCAAGATCAAAAAAGGAGATACAGGTTTTCTCACTGAATTATATCGAAAACCCACAGATAGAAACACATTGCTTCAGTATGACAGTTTTCACAACGCATCCTTGAAGAATAACTTACCTGTAAGCCAGTTCCTTAGAGTTAGGAGACTCTGTACAATGAATCAAGATTTTGAGAAACATGCCACTGATATGGTAGATTCTGGCAACGTGGTTATCCTAGACGCTATATCAAACATGCTTATTCTAGAGCTAGCACTACAAATAGGGCATTACTGCTACAAAAAAGAGCACGTCCCAAACATGATAGCATTGTGTGTTCTTTAACATTTACTAACCATACTAGAGAAATCACTGGTATTCTCAAACAACAATGGGACCTGCTTGCACCCTTGATGCCGTTTGCTAATAAGAAAGTCATGATAGCGCACAAACGCAACCCGAACCTTTCTGATATACTGGTTCCATCTGCCCTTATCTATCACAAACCAGTTTCAAAAGTAAAAGGCCATTTCAAATGTGGCAGCTGCTCTGTCTGCACCCATGCCCTAGTAACCAAAGAGGTATTTATTCACCCTACCACACAACATAAGGTTTATCTACAATCTTTTTCCAATTGCCGCACGGAACATGTGATTTACTTAATAATATGCCCGTGCAACTTGCTTTACGTAGGTAAAACAAAAAGGCAGGTGCGTACCAGGATTATTGAGCACCGCAGTTGTATCCAGAGAAGGGTTTCTGATAAACCATTAGTAGCCCATTGGATAACTAAGAGCCATAACATTAGTGATCTGAAATACTTAGTTTTGTGAGTTGTCACACCAAACTGGAGAGGGGGAGACATTAATAAAATATTGCTGAAATTGGAGCAAAGGTACATCTTTGAATTAGACAGCCTGGAACCCAGAGGTTTGAACCAAGAAATGGACCTATCAGTCTTCCTGTGAAATTTATTTCTTAGATAATAAAAATCTTTTATATTCACATTCAGCTCTCTTTTTAAGTTCAGTACCGTTCATCCAATAGGCAGCCAGCTTTCAAAGATTCTTCTGCTCTGTAATTTGATCTTAGCCACGCCCCCTTTTTTGGCTGGTTTTTCAGCATTTATAGCCTCACTTTCCTGACCAGATCTCTTCTTGTGACAGTGGATGGAACGTATGTTTTGTCTTCAAGTCTACTTTGTTGGGTAAAGTACTTGCTTTCTACAATTGTTTTTAAATATGTTAATGTTTTGCGGATCCCTTATCACTTTAAGGTTTTGGTTTATTCACAATATTCTACCCCGTGGCCACTTATTTTAGACCTTTAACAGGTAGTTTATGTGCATTTGCTGCCAAGTCGGGTTTAGAATGACGTTCTTATTTATATATACAATGTCCTTCGGTTAGATCGGCTGAGTCAACATTACTCCCGTGTGGCGTTCCACAATGCTTCATTTATCATGGCTTAAGGTTTCCATATTATTTAGATTTTATATGCAACTCTCTCGTTTTAATAATTCATGTACAAGACTTGCACGGCACCATTCTTTACTGTTTTCGAGCGAGTAACCCGTGACACCTGCCGATTGCAAATTTATGCAACTCTCTTGTTTTAATAATTCATTTACAAGACTTGTACGGCACCATCTCTTTACTGTTTTCGAGCGAGTAACCCGTGACACCTGCCGATTGCAAATTTATGCCATCCCAATTCGGTCTAGCTACTTTCCAGAGCGATCCGTGTTGACACTCTCCGTTGTGCACCACGCTGCCGGTTGCATTTCATGCTATGCACATTCTGTCTTACTAGAGCGGTCCGTGTTGTTAAAATCTGTTTTTAAATTTTCAGATCTTGCCGTAAGCACATTCTAAATTATCCTTACGTTGTTTTGCCCCTCTTTTAAACATTTGTTAATACATCGGGCTCAAAGATAATTTTAAGAGCTATGGTACATAAATTTCCTAGATGGGTCTTTTTCGTCTAGAGTTTCTGCTTAATTAACTATCTATTAATGATATATTACCACAGTTCCTCTAGGTTCCCTTTTTAGCCAATATTATTTTCATTTTAAATGGTTTTGTCCGGTCTCTAGAATTAGGTGCGTCACATCTTACATTGATGAAGATACAATCTACAATACAACATTGTGCTAGTTACCTTACCGATCCTATCCGGTGCAGTAACTAACGCTCTTTTGTCGTTTCCTATGATATAAGCCATAATGCTAAGGTGCTGCAATATTCTACAGTGTTAAGTGATATGCAATACTTAATATTTCCGTTTTATAATCTGTATTGAGTGGTGTCTCCTCAATTTTCTTCAATAGATTGGTTATAACTACTCTCTGGCCCACTGGCCCCACCACATATTACCATTGTATGTCTGGTTGATGGCGATAGTGCAGTGAGTATTATTTGTCATTATAACTAGTTTTCATCACCGATCTCCGTATAATTTCCCCTATACGGGTTGACATTAGAGTCTCACGTTCAGTTTTTTGAGGTTACTTCTGCCCTACCCTGTTTTATTCATGAACAAAAGGGATATCTCTCACATTGTAGAATACGTTTTAACGTTTTAGATTTTTATTGTTTTTATTGTTATAGTGTAGCCTCCTTATGTCCACATTGGATTTATTATTGATTACATTATAATTGTATATTATTTTTTATTATACACATGGTCAAAATGATTTAATTTTACATGTTCCTTATTTATTGACATTACCTCGTTCACCATTTTTATTGTTTTTAATTATTTACTATTTAATAGGTATCTAATGCTTTCGTATTATTGACTTACTTGTGATTTTTTAACTATTTACAATTTTTTTTATGTATTATTTTTATTATTTTTAACTATTTATTGCATTTTGCGTGTTATAAGTATGTCATTAGAATCTAACATCATGCCCGGTTAGCTTTAATTTATTTGATGTTATGTCCTAATAGTAGTTTTTAATATTTTAATATTGTATGTTTTTATTGTTTGTAAGTGTTTATTCCCCCTGAGGAAGGCATATTGCCGAAACGCGTCGGGGACAACCAATAAAGCCGCTGTGTTATCGGTCTTGCTCTCTGTGTTTCTTGTTGGTTCTGCAAGAGCTGGTGCTCTTTTTGTGTCTGTGGACAGGTCCTAGTTACAGGATCACTTTTATCCACACCAGGGTGATGCTCTCCTGTCACTTGACCTCTCTCTTCCATGGCAACAGGGATGCTTCCAGACTGGACGTGGGACTTCAGGACTATATCCTTGTAGGTCTCGTCTATGTACCTCTCTGTCTTGTTTTTTCCAAGTCTGCTACTCTAGCCTCTAGAGAACCGACTCGTTCCCTGAGAGCAAAGAGCTCCTTGCACCTAGTGCACACGTAAGACCTCTCACCAACTGGGAGAAAATCATACATGTGACACTCAATGCAAAAGACTGGAAAGCCCCCATCTCGCTGCTGGACTGCTGTCTGCATCTTAGTGTTAATTTTTTGTTTAGATCTTTAAGTTCTTTACTTACTAAGGGTTGCTATGGATATTTATACCAATAAAACTGTACCTAATACGTTTAATATACCTTGTTCACCTGAAGCTTAATTAATCTCAGGTCCTTAGTGTATGACTGATTTGGATAATGAGCTTCACCTGAGAGCACCTCCTCTCTTTTAAGATGAGTAAGTACCTATAAAGCTACGATTATCCCGGGGTGGGTGTGGGAAGGGAGGGAGGAAAATAACACTTATTAAAAATGGGCTGCTACACAGTACCCTGTCCTGTGCTGCTGAGGTAAGCTATATTCTTATTTGATTTAAGTTTTATAGCTCTTTGCTGCTGCTGGGCTCTAACTTACTATGAAATTTAAACTACAAGCTCTCTGCTGGGTTCTAAATTTAACCAGAAAGCTCTCTTCTGTGTTTTAAATTGAAACTAAAAGTACTTTGCTGATGCTAGGCCCTGAGTGACTATTCAATTTAAACTACAGCTCTCTGCTGGGTTCCAAATTTAACCAGAAAGCTCTCTTCTGTGGACAGAGGAGCGACCCTCTGAGATGAGAATGACCGCAAGGTGGAGGGGGCTGTTGAAGACTGCCTTTTCCTCTTCCTTGCTCGCCCTCCAGGCATCTGTCTGCAAGTGCCTTTCTCAGCTGGATCCAACTTTTGCCTGAGGACTCTGTTTCAGTACACCTAGAGTCGGTCGCTGCCTTTTTGGCTGACGACATCTATGATCTCCTTCGCGTTGCTGCTCGCTCAGTCACATCGGTCACAGTAGCGAGCTGGTGGTTTTGGTTGCGATTAATGGTCAGTAGATTGCGGTTTTCAAGTCCCACCTCGCCAAGCTTCCCTTTTAAGGGTAAGCTCTTCTTTGAAAAGCTTGTGAATGATTTGGGGAGAATTAAGCTTCAGGTCCTCCCTGAGGATAAGTTCAAAGCAGCCTCCCGATGATTCTGGCCACCTGCTTCCTTCTCTTCCACCCCTCTGCCTTGTTTCAGGGACTCCAGGTATTGGCCTGGTAAGCCCTCCTTCAGACCCGGCCCCAAATTGTGTCCTTCGCATATTACGTAAGTCTAGGGATTCCTCGGGGGAAGCTCTCTGGCCCGAGTTGATCCTTCTGCTGATGCCCTGGAGGACTACTCTGACACACTTCCAGTGAGCTGTTGACTGACCCTGTTTTACAGCGAGTGGGCCCACATAACTACTGCTCACTAGGTCTTGGACATCATTCGTCATAGATATGTCCTCGAGTCCGCCTGACGTATCAAAGATGCTTTTGTAATATCCCCTTGTGGCTGTGCACAAAAACAAGCGTTCTTGTGGGCTGCGCTTAGTCTGCTCCATCTCCAGGCAATCTGCCCAGTACCACCCCACCCCCCCTGCAAAAAGAGGCTTAGGCCGCTACTCCATCTATTTTGTGGTACCAAAAATGGATGGTTCCTATTGGCCCATTCTAGATCTCAAGGGTGTCGGTCGTTCCCTTCGGATACCTCGGTTCCGCATGGAACACTTTGCTCATTGATACAAGCTGTCAGGAGCAGAGAGTTCCTCGCCTACTTTCACATTTCAGTTCGCACAGATCAGTAGTGACTTAGTGTTGGCCGAGCACAGTTCCTTATTGTTCCTCCCAGTCCAATCCTGCATCTTTGGGTAGTGTTCCTCTTCCAGCAGCTTGGAGATTGACCATGTCATCTTTTGATGACACCCATGTACTTATGCAGCTGGTACTGCCTGCCAGACCCAGTATGCTCAGTCTCCAAGCAACTGGAGGAGGTAGTGAACCAGGGTGCTGGACTCACTGAGGGACAACTAAGGAGATAGGTTTCTTTATTTCTTTACTTTCTTGGGGTCCTGTGTTAGCAGATTTTTTTTTTTTTTTTTTTTGCCGTTGTTAAAGAAAGCAAAGATTTTAAGTAAAG
This sequence comes from Ichthyophis bannanicus, assembly GCA_033557465.1. Lineage (NCBI taxonomy): Eukaryota > Metazoa > Chordata > Amphibia > Gymnophiona > Ichthyophiidae > Ichthyophis > Ichthyophis bannanicus. The sequence continues at coordinate 1,232,137 of JAWIIG010000036.1, read as the reverse complement.
TTAATTGCAAGAGAAGAACTAAGAGCACAGCAAGCAAAAGGAGGAGATCCACCTTTCTCCAGGGTGTTTGGGGAAGGCTAGTGGGGAACTGCATCTTGTCCGGGAGAGCAGGTGGCTCCTGAACCTGTAATCGGGTGATGAGACGCCTCCAGCACAACAACATGTAAGCAGGCAGCTCCCAGAACAGTCTCCTCAGCACTGAAGCCAGAGTAGAGTGAGCATGCGGGAAGAGCAGAGAGAGTGTGTAGCTGTCTCTGGAACGAAGGTAAGCTCGGGGCAGTCAGAGCACGAGGGCAGGTCTATTTGGTGCCTTTTTTGAGCGTCGGGCAGTGGGTCGCATGGAGGGGGCATGGGAGCGAGTGGACTGTTTTGAGCATGGTCCTAAACCATGTCGCAGGAGGCTGAAGCTTTGTGGGAATGGAGGCATGCATCTCTCTTCTCCTGGCTGCGACCAGGCGATACCATCCATTTTTGGTGGGTTTTTATTTTTATTTTTTCTTCCTCTCCCCTGGGACTTGCAGGAAGGGGGAAAGAGAGGTCAGTGGTCTGCACTTTGGTTTCCATGCGCTGAGGAATAGTGGCAAGGGGCCCTGTTTTTTCTTCGTTTTTCTTTAATTTTAAGTGGTGGTTAATTCCCTTAATTTCTTTCTTGTGGAGAGGAGTTTTTCTTGGTTTGGAGTCCCCTTTGCTCTCAGGATATTTTTCTCCAGGGGCAGGTTGCCTGCCTTGTTGCCATTCCAGCCAGGCCTCAGTACCTGGTATGTGGGACCCAGCGGGGTGCGGTCTCAGACGAAGCCATTTGTCTGGGATGTGCACAGGAGGCCACATCTTTGGGAAAGGACCCGCATGAACAGCAGGAAAGGATCCCTTCCCCAGATAGGGAGGTCCAGGGAGCAGAGGAGGCCACAATTTTGGCATTTGGAGTCAGCCTCCTGCCCACCCCCCCCCCCCCCCCCGGCCATTCTCGGACCCTCCACTTCAGACCAGGGAGAAATAGGGCTTCTGGGAGATTTTTCACCCAAATTTGTGCTGCTCCTTTACAAGGCTTTTTGTATGCACCAGCAGAGTTCTGCGAGCACTCCACTGACATAAAACTGCAGTACTAAGAGAACAGTGGACAGGAAGATGAGCGGTGTGGAGATAGCAGTCACCAAGAAGGCTCGGCTCTTAAAGGAAGGGCAGGTGCACTCTCCTTTATCAGAAGGGCCAGATGCTGAAAATGTGGATATGGAACTAGTTTCAAGCAATAGAATTGGAGGAAGGAGTGATCCCAGAGCAGGAGTTCCAGTTGTGAGTGATGCGAGTGTTCCACCGAGAAGAGTTGGTGGTGCTCATTGGGGAGTCCTTGAAGGGTCTTATTGTAATATGCTGGTGGGCGTGCTCACAAGATGAAACATTAAAGGACTGACTGTTCCAGGCAGTGTAGAAACCGCAGAAGGTTTTTCTGGTGCACAGAGTGCCTAAACAAATGATAAGTAGAATCTGACAGAGGCAGACCTCGGTGTGGTACGGGTCATGACACACCTGTACCTGTTACTGGAGCAGAAGCGCAAAATGTTTGTCCCCTAAGGTGGATGCAGCAGTGTCAACGGTTACCAAAAAGACGACAATCCCGATAGAAGATAGCGCAACCCTCAAGGAAAGTGGACACCTTGCTGAAACAGGCCTTTGATATCAAAGCCCTCGCCTTACAGGCCTCCATTTGTGGGTCCTGGGTAACTAGAGCTTGCCTTCACTGATTTCAACGGGTTCATCAGCTGGGGGGGGGGGGGGGGGGGGGGGGGGGGGGGCTGGCAGCAGACCTATCCAGTGAGGCAGCCAAATTGGAATCGGAAGTTGGGTGGCCTACCTACCTACTTACATACCTACCTACCTAGGATCACTACGATCTCATTAAGGAGCTCTCAAAAAGCTTAGCATCTTTGGTGGCAGCTCGCTGTTATCTGGCTAAGGAACTGGGTGGCGGACAGTTCCTCCAAGTCCTGTCTTAGCAAGCTTCCCTTAAAGGGTAAACTGCTATTTGGGGAGGATCTGGATAATCTGTTCAAGGACTTGGAGTCCAAAGGTTGGACGCCTGCCTAGGGATAAGCAGAAGCAAAGCCGCCTGTCACCTATTGTTAGACAGCTGAGAGACTTCAAGCATTTTTTCATATCCCGTTTTGTCCCTTACCAGAGAGGCAGAGTTGCTTCCAGGGGGCAGGGGTTTTATGGTTTCCGAGGTGTGGGAAGAGGCTTTGGAACTGCCTGTTCATTGGGACTAAAGAAATCCCAATGAAGCAAGTGGGGGGCCCAGGTGGGGTTGATTATCCCTGGGAGGCCGGCTATGGGATTTCTACCTTGCTTGGGTCCAGATCACTTCAGACCGGTGGGTCTTTGAAATCATCCGAGAGGGCTATGCCCTCAAGTGGGTGTGCCCAGTTGGCCACTCTTTTGTTCAGTCTTCCTGCAGGGCAAAGCTGTGGCAGTAAAGGACACCTTGGCAAGGCTATTGCAGCTAAAGACTGGTGAAGTACCCAGGGACCAGTACGGGTGCTATTGGTACTCCATTTATTTCATGGTGCCCTAAAAGGAAGGTTCCTTTCGGCCGATTCTCGATCTCAAGTGCGTAAAACATTGTCTGCGGGTACTGTATTTTCACATGGAAATCCTGTGGTCCATCATAGTGGCAGTAAGAAGCAGGGAGTTCTTGACACGCTTCGGATAGGTTGAACAATATCTTCACATTCCTATCCGGCCAGAGCATCAGCAGTTTCTCTGCTTCATGGTACCGATGGGGCATGTCCAGTTTCGGGCATTGCTGTTCAGGTTGACAATGGCTCCGCATACCTTCACTAAGGTTATTGTGGTGGTAGTGGCGGTGCTCTGCAAGGACAGAGTTCTGGTATACCCGTACCTCGATGATTAGCTAATTCAGCGAGGTCCAGAAGCGAGAGTGAAGAAACCACGATGAGGGTGGTGCAGTTCCTTGAAAGTCTGGGATGGGTGGTCATCTTGGCCAAAAGCCATTTGGTGCCATCCCAGGAGCTGGAGTATTTGAGGGCGTGCTTCGACACCAGTGCAGGAAAGGTCTTACTGCCAAAACAGTGAGCGCAGGGGCTGCGGCAGTTGGTGTACCAGTTTTTGCAGATGCCATGGCCGTCAGCCTGGCACTATCTGCAGGTCCTAGAGACCATGGCAGCCATGCTCTAACTGGCCCCATGGGCAAGAGTACACACATGACCTTTGCAGAGAGCTCTTCTGCATTTTGTGGTCCCACCAGAGTCAGCCTTTGTCCAAGTGTCTCCCATGACCAGGGCAGATGACGAGAGCACTGAGGTGGTGGTTGTGTCTGGAAGGGGGCATACCCGTGAGTCTCTAGCATGGGTCCCACTGATGACAGATGCCAGTCTATCCAGTTAGGGAGCTCATTGTGAAGGCCACATCACTCGGGGGCAATGGAGTTTGCAGGAGGCCCGCTGGTCCATGCATACAGTGCTCCTGGTGCTCCAGAGCTTCAGGCCCTGGTTGTAGGGGATGGCAGTCTGGGTCCTCTCAGACTGTGTGATCATGGTAGCCTACATCAACCACCAGGGCGGCATGGGCAGCGTAGCCTTAGAGGAAGAGGCCGAAGTGCTGTTCCATTGGGTGGAAAGTCATCTCTAGGCCTTGTTGGCGGCACATGTCTTGGGAGTAGATAACATGATAGCAGAATGCGCATGTAGACCCAGGAGGTGTTCAAGCAGGTGGTGTTTTGATGGGGCAGTTGTGTTATGGATCTAATGGCAACCTTCCAGTTCACCAAGGCGGGTCAGTTTTTCAGCAGGAGAAGAGAGAATGTCAGAGTCTGGATGCCGTCGTGCAAAGGTGGCCTGCAGAGGATCTTATCTGTTTTCCCTCCATGGGCACTCATAGGCCGGGTGATACAGTGGATAGAAGCCCACTGGGGGTTCATCATTCTGATCGGCGCGAATTGGCCAAGGCGTCTGTGGTATGCTAATCTGGTGCGGATTCTGGCAGACCGGCCAAGGCACCTTCCAATTCGAGGATATCTCTTGATACAAGGGCTAGTTTTCACATGCCTTAGGTGGATAGATTCTCACGGCATGGCTCTTGAAAGGGTGAGGCTGAAAAAGAAAGGGTATTTGGGCCCAGTAATAGCAACCTTGCTGAAGGCCTGGAAGAGGTCTTCCCCATCTAGCTTTCATCCGGGTATGGTGCATCTTTGAGTCATGGTGTGGGAATAGGTAGTCTCTTTCATCCACGGCATCCATCCTGGACATTCCAGCGTTCTTACAGATCGGTTTTGACAAAGGCTTAGCTGCTAGTTCCTTGAGGGTGCAACTAGTGGCAATTTCCTGCTACTGGAGAAAGGTTCAAGCGGTAGCATTAGGAATCTCAGCACATCTGAATGTGTACCTGAGAGCAGTGAATCAACTTTGACCTCCCCGGAGGTTGGTGGTACCGCCTTGGGATCACAATTTGGTGCTAACAAGGAACCCTTTTATCCACCGAGTCGGGCCTTGTTGAAGGATGTGTCTCTGAAAACTGTATTTATTGTGGCGATTTGCTTGGCACGCAGAATTTTGGAGCTCAAGCCTTATCTTGCCAGGAGCCCTTCCTTTTTGTTTTCCCAGGAGGTGGTGGTCCTTTGACCGGTACTGTCTTTCTTCCCTACCAGCCTTAACAACCGCAGAAATGGGCTTCTCGAACTCAGTTGCCCCTGTTGGATGTTGAGAGACCTGTGGTGGTGTTTGAATTGGACAGTGCCTTTCCAGAAATCTGATCACTTGTTTGTGAAGAGGAGAGGCAACCGCCAAGGCCTCTATTTCCAGATGAATTAGAGAAGCGATTGCGTCGGCATACATCTTGAAGGGTAGAGTGGTAGTGATGGGATTGCGGGCACACTCCACGAGGGCTTGGGCAGAGTATAGCTTGGTGCTGCTGGTGGAGATCTGTAAGGTGGCAACCTGGTCTTCCCTTCATACTTTTTTTGCGAGGCATTATCTCCTGGATGTCCAGGCAGCAGGAGATGCCTGGTTTGGATCGGCAGTGAAGAAAACCCCGTGATCTGGCCACAATACCACGGCTCTTTAGGTCTCTGGTCTTCAAGCAGTGAGAAACAGGCAGAGAGTAATACAGAACACAATCACACACACAAGTGCTACTTTCTTTGAGCTCAGAGGGAAAACAATAAACGGTCTATGGACATGCATAGTTCCACGCTTATTGAATTCAAATTCTTCCTCCTGAAATGCTCCTTTTATTAAAGAAAAAGGGGAAGTAACAGTCATTTATTATAAACGTGAAATAACACAAGGTGTCGCCAGAGTTCCTTTTACAGAGTAAGATCTGATTACAGTGTATTAAATGAAATTTTACTTGATTATGGTAAAATTATTTATAATTGCAAGAGTTGCAAAAATTATGTTGTCAGCAGGGACCTATAGTTGACTGTACAATGAACTATGGTTGCACAGTTCATAGCCTATGTTTACCCTTTATGCTTGCGTTAACAATGTTCCAAACTATTTTAAAGACGGTTACACAGAACTCATGATCATGACATCCTATTCTATTTAAGAGGAAGTAGATGAAAAGTCAAACTTCTAAACACATTCTGTATCAAGAAATTCATCCATCTTCAATTACATATCGGGGATTCTGGTATCCCTTTATCTGTCCATTTCTACAGGCAGTGCTTCAGGCTGGTATTGCAGGTCTCTCCCATTAACTGTTCTGTTACATCCCAGAGGTGTGGGACTGGACTGGAGGGACGATAAGGAAAGAGAAATTAGACTTACATGCTAATTGTTGTTCCTTGAGGAACTCCAGTCCAATCCAGGATTCCACCTTAGGGGAGTTTTAGGAGAAGCTTTCAGCCCCTCCATCTAGGAAACCGCTTCTCTGTGTAATGGCAAGTGTTAAGAGGTGCGAGGAGTGTCCGTCAGTGAGCTTCAAGAAGAAGGACCGGAGAGCTGCCGGTCTTGTGCCCCATGCTGGAGGGTGTTGCTCAGGTACTCCACAGGTAAGCCTCCCCCCGTCTTGAGAGAAATGGGGATTCCTTCCCAGATGAGAGGGAGGTAGTTTTGTTTGTTTGTAGTTTTTGGATATTCTTGTTTAACTACTTATTTGTTGAGTCTGCTTCGCCAATAGGTTATTGGGGCTGGTAGGTGGTGCCAGCTGCATAAGTACATAGGTGTGTCATCAAAAGATGACCTGCTCAGTTTCCAAGCTGTTGAAAGAGGTGCACTACCCAGAGATGCGGGACTGGATTGGAGTTCAAGGAACAACAATTAGCAGGTAAGTCTAATTTCTCTTTCCGGGCACTGCCCTTTGGGTTGGCAGCAGCACCACACACCACCTCGAAGGTCATGATCATTGTTTCCGCAGCCTTGAGGCAACAGAATTTGTATCCACCCTTACCTGTACGATTGGCTCATCAGGGCAAAGTCTTATTTGGAGGCTCTAGAGGTGGTCTCAAACATAGTGGTCTTCCTCGAGAGCCTCAGGAGGGTAATCGATCGTGCTAAAAGCCATCTGATTCTGTCTCGGTCCCTAGAATTCCTCCGAGTCAGGTTTGACATCCGCCTCGGGAAGGTTTTCCCGATGCTGGAATGCTGCACCATGTTCTCCAACCAGCTATGGGCTTTTCTCTTGTCAGTTTGGCCTCAAGTGTGGGACTGTAAGAGTCTGAGGCCTTATGGTGGCCATGATCAATATGGTACCCTGGGCTTGGGCGCACATGTGTCTTCTGCAGCGGGTGCTGGTCTCCTGTCTCTGCAGACTATGGCATCAGACTCCTCCCTTCCCTGAACATTGCACAGCAGCCTACGATGGTAGCTTGCTCTATCCATCCTGCTTCTCGGGGTTCCCCTAGAGAACCTGCAATAGATTGTAGTTATGACAGACACCAGTCTATCAGTTTGGGGAGCCTATTGTCGTGGACTAATGACACAGGGCTCATGAAGCGCTCAAACAGCAACATGGCCCATCAATCGTCTTGAGGCACGAGCGGTCTATCTTGCTCTCCTGGCCTTTAAGCAACAACTCTGCAGACAGGCATTCAGAGTTTTCTTCGACAACGTGATGACTGTACCTTATCTCAACCGGCAGGGCGGCACCAAGTGTCCAGGGTTGGCCAAAGAGATTTATTTATTTATTTATTTAACAAGGATTTATATACCGCAGCTTCCAGAGATCAGCTGCGGTTCACAATTAACAACAGTCAACAAAACATTGTTTGTTTTACATGAAACGTCATAACTATATACAATGTAAAGTTAATAGAATATGTTAAACAGTTTGGCACAGAACAGTGCAACACTATAAACATTATGTATACATTTACATGAAACGTCATAACTATAAACAATGTAAAGTTACTAGAATATGTTAAACAGATTGGCACAGGACAGTGCAACACTATAAACATTATATATACATTTATATTTTATGTGAGATATAGTCATAATGATTGGTTCAGATTCAGGTGGGGTGGATTATCTTTTCTATTGAGATGGCCCCCCTTTTTCCATGGGTGGAGACGACCCTGTGCACACTTACTGGCTCAGCATATCGCAGGGGTAGACAACATTCAGGCCGCTTTCTTGGCCACCATACCCTCGACCCCAGTGAATGGGGGCTCACTCCCTGTGTGTACGAGGGGACATGCCAGCTTAGGCTTGATGGCCACCGCACAGAATGCTGAGATCCCAGCCTTCTTCAGTTGTCGGAGAGAACATAGGTCCCAGGGCCTCGACACTCTGCCCAACGTGTACTCTACCTCTTTCCCCCTTAGCCATTAATCACTTGGGTCCTCCATTACATAGTCTCACCCTGGACAAGTGGTACTCATGGCACCTGAGTGGCCTCACTGTCTATGGTATACTGATCTGATTCATCTCCTTGTAGGGACCCCCCTGTCCCTCTGCTCCCAACGAGGCCTCCTTTGGCAGGATCCTGTGTGGATGGACGACCCAGTTCCCTACTCGTTTAGAACCAGGCTCTTGAACAGCAATGGCTAATTCATAAGGGATAATCGGCCCCAGTTGTGAACACCCTACTTAAGGCTCACCGCCCTTCCACCTCTATGGCATATGCCCAGGTCTGGCGTCTCTTCAAGACCTGGTCGTCCCAAAAAATTCTCCAGGCCGGGCCAAGATTCCAGAAATTTTGGCCTTCCTACAGAATGGATATGACAAGGGCTTAGCTGTCAATTTTCTTAGAGTGCATGTTGAGGCACTCACTTGCTTCCATGGGCCCATCTCGGGACGCTCGTCTGCGTCCCATGTGGTATCGCTCATTTCCTTAAGGGTGCATGTTCCTTGCGCCCACCACTTCGGCTTGTTGTGCTGCCATGAGACCTGTCTATGGCCTGACGTGGCCTCCCTTCGAGCCCCTTAAGGGGGGCCACCAACAAGGACTTCGCCTTCAAAGTAGCATTCATTGTTGCCATTACTTCTGCCAGGACCATTTTGGAGCTGCAGGCCCTCTCTTGTTGGGACCCCTTCCTTACATTTTCTTTCGGCTGGTCCCTTCTTTCTTACCAAAGGTGTTTTTCTCCTTTTCATCTCGACAAGGTCTTTTCTGTCCCATCCTTTCCTCGGGAGGACTGCTCATCCAGCAGCAGAACGCTCTGGTCAATCAATGTTTGTCTGTCAGTAGAGTACTCCACCGTTATCTTAGAGTAAAAAATTCATTTTGGAAAACTGACAGTTGTCTTGTTTTTTTTGTTTTTTGTTTTTTTGTGCTATTTGCAGGGCCTTACAGCTTCAAAAGTGACCATTGCTCACTGGATTAAGCATGCCATTGAGTTTGCCTACATTTTGCGGGGGTAAACCTGTGCACCTGAGGCTTCGGGCTCACTGCACACATGCGCAAGCAACTTGGGCAGAACAGTCGCATGTTAATCCCCTTGATATCTGTCGAGCGGCAACATGGTCCTCTCTCTCTACTTTTGCTCGCCATTACTGCCTCGATCTACAAGCATGAGACTCGATGAACTTCAGGGCCAGCATAGTGTTGGTGGCTGTCTCTTCCCACACTGGGGTGTTGTAGCTTTGGTACTTCCCACTAGTCTGGACTGGTCTAGCAGGATGAATTGGAAGGAGAAATTTTCACTTACCATTAATTCTTTTCCTGGAAGCCTACTAAGACCAGTCCAGGACCCACCCATTTCTGCGTTTTCTGGGACAGCCTTCTCAGCAGAGCCTACACTTCTTTGGCTGTTCTGATTTGCCTACTGGCGCTCTACTCCCTGGATTCTCTTACGAGCTATATGTATATAGTTGCACCATTGTGCTGCTGCTTAGTTCAGAATCTGTTGCACTTATTGCCATTGGCACCATCTTGTTCCTCTGCTTTTCCAAAGGTTTACTGAAGGTGACCCTAGAAAACAACAACCCAAACTATGGTTACACGATGCAAGGTTCCACATTAGGAACCACCACCCAGGAAAAAGATTTAAGCATCATTGTGGATAACTAACATATTAAAACCCTCTGCCCAGTGTGCAGCGGCAGCCAAGAGAGCAAATAGAATGCTAGGTATTATAAGGAAAGGAATGGAAAATAAAACAAAGGATATTATAATGCCTCTGTATCGTTCCATGGTGCGACCGCACCTTGAATGTTGTGTGCAATTCTGGCTGCATATCTTAAAAAGGATATAGCATTATTAAAAAATATACAGAGAAGAGCCACCAAAATGGTAAAGGGGATGGAAGTATACCCCTATGAAGAGAGGCTAAAAAGGTTAGGGTTCTTCAACCTGGAAAAGAGATGGCTGAGGGGAGATATGATAGAGGTCTAAAAATTTAATTGAGTGGAACTGGTAAATGTAGATTGATTTGTTTACGTCATCAGAATATAGAAAGACTAAGGGACATGCAATGAAGCTGCAGGGTGACCTATTTAAGACTAATAAGAGAAAATATTTTTTTCACTCGACGTGTAATCAAACTCTAGAATTTACCGGAGGATGTAGTAAAAGCTGTTAGTGTAACTGGGTTTAAAAAGGTTTTGGACAAGTTTCTAGAGGAAAGGTCCATAAACCATTATTAAAAGGGACCCAGAATATTGCTGCTTGACCCAATATAAGCATTGTGGAATTTATTTTTATTTATTTATTTAACAGTTCTTCTATACCGCGCTATTCCAGATCAGCGCGGTTTACATTCAACATCAACTATACAACACAGGCATTCTGAGTTGTAATTTTACAATAAACAGGGAAATCAACTTGGAAACAACTGGGGAAACTATCTACATTGTATTTACACTATTACCTTTTTCAGGCAGGGTCTATCAACATCTTATTTACTTTTGAGGATCAGGTGGATTAACCTTTTTCATACTGGGTTTGATTGTTTAGGTGTGGCGTGTGATTGTCTGAGGGGCAACATGTATGATTACAGAGACTGGATACAGGGTAGTATGTGGTGAACAGGTGGTGCTTTAATACTTTCCTGAATTGGGTTAGGTGGGTGATGTTTCGTATATAGGTGGGGAGGGCATTCCACGCTCTAGGTGCATAAATTGTAAAGGCTCTGTTTGTTACTTTTGTGCACTTCGTTGTTGCCTTTGGGACCTCCAGGGTGTTTTGTGTCGTGGGTCTTCTGTTTCTGTTATGTGGTACCTTGTGTATCATCTTGCTGATAGCTGTGGGAGTCAAAGTGTTTAAAGCTTTGAAGGTCAAGGTTAGGACTTTGTGGAGGGTTCTTGCTTGAACAGGTAACCAATGGAGGTTCATCAGTACTGGTGTTATGTGCTCTCTCCGTGAGGCCCCTGTTAGTACTCTCGCAGCAGTGTTCATTGCGAGCTGGAGTGGTGCTAGTGTTGATTGGGGGAGACCGTGTAGGATTACGTTGGCGTAGTCAAAATGTGGTAATATTAATGCTTGATAGATCGATCGGTAGTCGCTGAAATCTAGTAGTGGTCAGAGATGCTTTAAAGTCCTTATTTTCATGTATACTGTTTTTACAGTGTTTTTTATGTGGGTTTTCAGGTCCAGGTGTTGGTCCAGAGTAATGCCCAGGTAGCGGATCGTTGATTTGGTTTTCAGTTCTGTGTCGCCGATTTTTAAGGAGGATGGAGGGGTGAAGTCCTGGTTCCTTGAGATGAAAAGGACATCTGTTTTGCTGTAGTTGATTCTTAAATTTTGTGTGTTGAGCCATTCTGCTACTGCCTCAAAACAGCTTGTTAGAGGGGAGAGGTCTGGTTGGTTGGTCCTGAATGGGATGTATAGGAGGATATCGTCTGCGTAGGCTAGACAGTTGACCTTGAATGAACGTGCTAGGGCACATATGGGCTGCATGTAGATGTTAAACATCAATGCAGATAGAGAAGAACCCTGTGGCACGCCCTGGTTTTGCAAAAATGGTTCAGAGGTTGTGGAGCCAGACCTTACATGTTGCCATCTATTAGTCAAGTATGACTTGCACCACTCTAGGGCTGTCCCTTGAATTCCTTTTTCGCTGAGGCGTTGTATGAGGATCTCGTGGCTCACAGAATCGAAGGCCGCTGCAATGTCGAGGAAGATAAGAGCGCATCCCTGGTGAATTTTGCTGTTCCGGAGACTAGGTTGTCAAGTAGGGTGGTGAGGAGGGTTTCCACCCTGTGTGCTTCTCTGAACCCATGCTGGGAAGGATCCAGTGGGGCTTCAATATCAATATGCTGTTGAATTTGGAATCTGTGTCTTTTGGGGAAACTGCTAGGTACTTATGACCTAGATTGGCCACTGTTGGAAACAGGATACTGGGCTTGATGGACCTTGGACTGACACAGTATGACATATCTTATGTTCTTATGACCCCTAAGGGAGCTACTATATATGCCAGGACTGGGTCGCTGAACCTTCTGGTATTTTCTCTGTCTCTAGCATCTGCTGGCGGGGGGTTGGGGGGGGGGGCAACCCATAGTCTGGACTGGTCTAGCAGGCTTCCAGGAAAAGAAAATTAATGGGAAGTGAAGTTTATCCAGTTTTTGGAACCGAACCGACCTTAAAAAATATCTTAATTAGTGATACGCTTCTACATCACCACAATACACGATCTGTTAATTGCACTGAGATTTCCCCAATGATCCCACATACTCGAGTTACTAATTTTCCGCTAATTACAATATTTTCTTAGGTCTGTTCAGTTCTCAAAATGCATATATTTATATTTTTTTCCTTCAAACTGAAATACAAAGTTGAATAAAAGAGATGGTATTTTTTATTCACTTGCATTTATTGATCACACACATGCACATATCATATGTTAATGTGTTCCGCTGACAGGCAGTGTTTGCATTTGTAGGATCCCTGTTGCCCTGTTGTCTGCTCTTGTAGGTGGGTCTTTATGGTCACTAATATGTCCCCTTCTTTTAAGCTTAAACTTGACTTATGGCAATATATGTTCCTTATTGTTTCTCCAGGCCAGTCCAGGTACAAATGGGTTGTCAGCCACCTCCATCAGTTGAGGATGGAGCATGACAGAGTCCGTAAGAGCTCCTTCTACAGCTCCAGTCTCTCAGCTGTAGAGGAAGCTCTACAGTCCAGCAGCTGGGGAAGAGCTCCTACCCAATGGACTCCCTGAAAGGGCGATTTGGATAGCTAGCATGATTACAAAATAGCTCAGAACCCAGACTTAAATTGGATCGGTGGCTCTAGCAGAACTGCTGTCTTAAGGAAAGAGGCAGAGATGGCTGGGAGCATCCCTGCCAGGAAAATTCCATAGAAGAGTGAGGATGGGCAGGATCTGCCCAGAGGAGTATGACCTGGGAGCACCAGGTCCTTCCCCTCTCTTCCCAGCGGTGTAGCCAGAAACCTGTTAGCTATAGGCACTCTTATCACCAAGCCGGCAGGCACTGCTTTCAGGTAAACAAACAGCAAGAGGGCAGCAGTAATGCAGCTTTCTCTCTAAAGGCACAACTCCCTCTGGCTCGGCAGGGGCCGATTGTGGGGTTTTCATTAGCAGGCATATCTCACTCTCTCTCCATCAGGTCAGGCGTGTTCCTCTGTTTGCCCATGTGTATGCTTCTGGCTCCCTTGGTGTGGGAGCAGCTGCAGCTTGTCATTAGTCAGTTATTGTCACACTTGCATTCGTCAGGGCAAGCGGCTGCAGTGGAAAATTTCAGCAGCGCGCATTGAAGAGGCCTTGTGAACATCGGGGAGGGGTGCTTTACCAAGGCTGGAGGTTCTTGCGGTTTTGGCAGGAACCATGGCCATGTCACAGTTGGCAGCTATTTTCCCTGCTCAGCAGGAGAAGCGGGAACATGGTAAAGTAAAGGGAAAAAAGCTGGCAGTGACAGGTTCAGCCCCTCAGTCAGTGGCACTAGGGCTACAGAAGAGGATGGAACCTGTTTTTTCCCAAAATTTCATTTTTTCTCTGCACAAAGCTTATTGCCTCAAGAGGAAACAGTCAGGTTCTCTAGGTTTCCCAGGAAAATTCCTGGTATCCCAGTGGGGGAGGCACTGTTGGAGGGAAACCCCGTGAAAGGGTCATTCTGGGGAGAAAAAAGGGTTGAAGACATAGATGACTGACTGGTTGGGTCCTGACTCCTCATGTACCCACACTTCGGGAGAGCTCTGGGGCAATCATTGGACCTTGGAATTAGAGAAAAGTGAGATTGCACAGGGGAGGATCCGAATGTGTTCTGTGTGTACCACAGAGAGGAACTCTTGGCGCTCATTGAACATTTGCTAGCAGCATTGAATATTGTGCAGTCATTGGCCCAGGTAGAAGAATCTCTCTTGAGGATTCCCTGCTTCAGGGGTTCAATGGAGCACAGGTGTGCTTTCCTGGTCCACAGATTGATCAAGAAGATGACTGAGCCAGAATGGGAGTACTCAAACTACAATGAGGGGTAGCCGCCCCATGGGGTGCCTCTCTTAACCCGCAGGAGGAGCAGGAAGTCCTGCCATCACAGAGTTAGAACATAAGAGATGCCATACTGGGTCAGACCAAGGTCCATCAAGCCCAGTATTCTGTTTCCAACAGTGGCCAATCTAGGTCATATGTACCTAGCAGTTTCCCCAAGAGACACAAGTTCTGCAATGCTTGTACTGGGTCAAGCATTGATATCTTCGGTCACTTCTTAATAATGGTTTATGGACCTTTCCTCCAGGAACATGTCCAAACCTTTTTTAAACCCAGCTACACTAACAGCCTTTTACTACATCCTCCGGTAACAAATTCCAGAGTTTGATTACACGTTGAGTGAAAAAATATTTTCTTTTATTAGTCTTAAATAGTTTACCCTGTAGCTTCATTGCATGTCCCCTAGTCTTTCTATATTCTGATAACGTAAACAATCGATCTACGTTTACCTGTTCCACTCCGTTCATTAATTTATAGACTTCTATCATATTTCCCCCTCAGCCGTCTCTTTTCCAGGTTAAAGAGCCCTAACCTTTTTAGCCTTTCTTCATAGGAGTATCCTTCCATCCCCTTTACCATTTTGGTGGCTCTTCTCTGAACCTTTTCTAAAATCGCTATATCCTTTTTAAGATACGGTGACCAGAATTGCACACAATATTCAAGGTGCGGTCTCACCATGGAACAATACAGAGGCATTATAATATCTTTTGTTTTATTTTCCATTCCCTTCCTTATCATACCTAGCATTCTATTTGCTCTCTTGGCCGCCGCTGCACACTGGGCCGAGGGTTTTAACATGGTATCCACAATGACGCCTAAATCTTTTTCCTGGGTGGTGGTTCCTAATGTGGAACCTTACATCATGTAACCATAGTTTGGGTTGTTCTTCCCTAGGTGCATAACCTTGCACTTGTCCACATTAAATTTCATCTGCCATTTTGATGCCCAGTCTTCCAATTTATCAAGATCCTCTTGCAACTTTTCACAATCCTCTTGGGTTTTAACAACTTTAAATAGTTTTGTCTCATCTGCAAATTTGATAACCTCTCGTTATTCCACTTTCCAGGTCATTTATGAATGTCAAAGCAGCGGACCCAGCACAGATCCCTGGAGTACACCACTATTCACCTTTCTCCATTGGGCAAATTGACCATTTAGCCCTACCCTCTGCTTTCTATCTTTTAACCAGTTCCTGATCCATAATAGTACACTGCCTCCTATCCCATGACTCTTTAGTTTTGCCAAAAGCCTCTGATGAGGGACCTTGTCAAAGGCTTTCTGAAAGTCCAGATACACAATATCAACCGACTCACCTTTGTCCACCTGTTTATTCACTCCTTCAAAAAAACATAACAGATTAGTAAGACAAGATATTCCTTGTCTAAAGCCATGTTGGCTGTCTCCCATTAGGTCGTGACTATCTACATGCTGAGTAATTTTATTCTTTATGATGGTTTCTACCATTTTTCCCGGTACTGACATCAGGCTCACCGGTCTGTAGTTTCCCGGATCACCCCTGGAACCCTTTTTAAAAATTGGTGTTACATTGGCGATCCTCCAATCTTCAGGTATTAGAGATGATTTTAATGATAGTTCACAGATTACTGATAGCAGGTCTGCAAGCTCATATTTCAGTTCTTTCAACACCCTTGGATGTATACCATCCGGCCCAGGTGATTTGCTACTGTTCAGTTTATCTAATAGTTGTAAGACATCTTCCCGATGTATCGATATTTCCTTCAATTCTTCCGCACCTTTAAGTACCACTTCAGTCATGGGTAACATCCCTACATCTTTCTCAGTAAAGACCGAAGCAAAGAATTCATTCAGTCTCTCCGCTATCGCCTTGTCGCCTCTTAGTGCTCCTTTAACACACCTTTATCATCTAATGGACCAACTGACTCTCTCACAGGTTTTTTGCTACGAATGTACTTGAAAAGGCCTTTATTTCGTGTTTTTGCTTCCGCAGCAAGCTTCTTCTCAAATTCTCTCTTTGCCTGCCTTATCAATGCCTTGCATTTGACTTGCCAGGACTTGTGCTGTTTCCAGGTTTCGTCGTTTGGCTCTTTTTTCCATTTCCTGAAAGATGCTTTTTTGGCAACAGCCTCTCTGACCTCACCTTTAAACCATGCTGGCAGTTTTTTGGACTTCCTTCCACTTTTCTTAAAGCGTGGAATACAGCTATTCTGGGCTTCAAAGATAGTATTTTACAACAACACCCAAGCTTGATGTACGTCTAACTTTTGCAACTGCTCCTTTTAGTTTTTTCTTAACTGTTTTCCTCATTTTATAATAGTCTCCCTTTCGAAAGTTAAAAGGTAGTACTGTGGATTTCCTTACTATCCCTCCTCCACTAATTAAATCAAAGGCAATCATGCTGTGATCACTATTGCCAAGTGGCCCCAACACCCTTATCTTTTGCACTAGATCTGGTGTTCCACTAAGGACTAGGTCTAATATGGCTTCTCCTCTGGTCGGTTCATGAACCAGCTGCTCTAAGAAGCAGTCATTTATTTCATCTAGGAACTTTATCTCCCTAGCATGTCCTGACGTGACACTGACCCAGTCAATACCGGGGTAATTGAAATCACCCATTATTATTACTGTGCTGTAACTTTTGTTAGCTTCCTTGATTTCTTTGAGCATTTCATCATCCATTTGGTCATTCTGGCCAGGCGCTCGATAATACACCCCCACTGCCATTGCCTTCCCCCTTTTATATGGAATTTCAATCCATATAGATTCTACAGCAGATTTTGTTTCCTGCAAAACTTTAATCCTTTCTGAGTCAGTGCTCTCTCTAACATAGAGTGCAACCCCTCCACCAATTTGATCAGCTCCATCATTACGATATAGTTTGTACCCAGTTCCTCAAAGCCCTTAAAACCCTGCTCTTTACTGAAACATATGGTGGGAGTTGAAGATGGCGGGAAAGTCGCCATCTTCAACTCCCCCTGCATTGGGGTAGAGCACCGTCCCAGCTCCAGCCAGCTGATCTGCTCAGTTGCTCCAGCCCAATCGGGGCTGTGGGAGGAGGAGCAGCAGCAGCTCACCAAAAGCAGCCCGCGATCGGCGGGAAAGTCGCCATCTTCAACTCCCCCTGCATCGGGGTAGAGCACCATCCCAGCTCCAGCCAGCTGATCTGTTCAGTTGCTCCAGCCCAATCGGGGCTGTGGGAGGAGGAGCAGCAGCTCACCAAAAGCAGCCCGCGATCGGCGGGAAAGTCGCCATCTTCAACTCCCCCTGCATCGGGGTAGAGCACCATCCCAGCTCCAGCCAGCTGATCTGCTCAGTTGCTCCAGCCCAATCGGGGCTGTGGGAGGAGGAGCAGCAGCTCACCAAAAGCAACCCGCTCTCAGGCAGGCCCACGCCTGTCGGGCCCGTGCCGGAGGGCCTCGCCAGAGGGCCCTTTGGCAGTGGCCATCTACAAAGGCATCATACTATCCTAAACAACCTTTGAAAGAGTAGTTACTCTGTAAGCAAGAGTTGTGAGCAGCTACCCTGCACGCACCATTCTGAAGAAAGCTGCGGCAATACCTTGAGCTCCACAACCCTCCACTAACTGATCCTTTACCTGCCTACATGCTGCAAGTATACCAATCATATTCTATTACGGACACTAGTCTTCTATTCTCTTAACTACTCCTTACATTGTAACTGTAGTCTGTTACATAATTGTTTAAGCTTTCCTCCATACATAGATATCTAGCCACTGTCTTCCTTGCAATTGTACTACTTGTTATAAAAGTATCATTTTCAACTAAATGTACAAAATGTATACAATGTACAATACTTAAGTACTACATCTTGCCTTGCAATCGCAGTATTCTCAATTGTTGCCACTCTCTCTTTTATCCCCATTTTATTCTTGTCTTCAATTAAGCCTGCCAACAATTGGTTCTATTAGCTTCACTAATCCTGTTGCTCACTGCTGCCACATTGCAACAATATTGTAAACTTACATTAGCCATCACTGTTACGTCTACAAGTGTTACCAACTGTTCCACAATGTTACTATTGTTTCAATCCCATTGTTATTAGTATTACCTTTACTCTCTGTGCCAACTCTCTCTATCACTATCTCAACTCATTATTACCATCTAGATATTGTCATTACTGTCGATACCCCCTTTGCCAGTACTACCAGTATTTTTCCAATACTGTCATTACAGATAGTAACCTCCTTGTCAGTATTTCCAATATTGCCATCACTTCAACTAATACTGTGATTTGCAGGCTGTCTTATTATTGCCAGTATTCCCAACACTCTCTAACATATTCACCGCAAATCCTCCCTTTTTCCCTTGATATACAATGTTACCCTTAAAGTTGCACACATTCATATCCTTCACCATCACCTACCTCCTACTTGCAATATCCGGATACTCAGATGCCTTCAACAACGGCCAAAACTCCATACCAATATTAAGGAACAACTGGAAGAGATGGTCAAACAAATATCAAACACACACAACGAACCCTATTCATACACCCCACCCTCATCTGCTACACATTGCCCTGCAACTTACAAAAAACCCCAACATAAGCAACAGAACCAACCACCTTTGCGATGTGCCCTCATCAACATCAGATCCATCCGCAAAAAATGGCCACTGATCACCGACCTTATAACAACGCATGACCTTGACATTCTGATGATCACAGAAACATGGCTATCTGACTGCGATAATGTCATTCTGAATCAGATGTTACCCCCTGGTTTCTCAATATTCACATGCCACAGGAACAACCAAAGAGGAGGTGGAATACTCATCACCTCTAAAAGCCATCTACAATTTCAGATGACCAAAAATATCAGCACAACACAATTAAATACGCTAACTATATCAAACAATGAACACACAATCAACTTAGTTTATAGAGTTCCAACAACATCAGCAGATGATCTCTCAACAATAGTCGACTTGGCCTGCAACACCGAAAAACCACGGATATCCAACGTGATCTTAGGAGATTTTAACCTTCCCTCTCTACATGACACGCAAATCGCTGCATTCCATGAAGCACTAGATGACCTTGGATACAACCAGATAATCAGAGAGCCTACTCATGCTATGGGAAATACACTTGATCTAATCTTTGTACCCCAAACATCAGCGGAAGCAGACCATAACTATGCACTTTCCATAACACCGGTACCATGGTCTGACCATAATCTGATTATATTCCAAATACCCAACTCATTCAATACCCTTAACTCCAATACCACCCTTGCCAAACCAACAGCTCGGAGGTTCCGACCATTTGTTAAAGAAGACGTACTTAAGAATATTCTCCCTATGCTACACAACTCTAAACCAGATCTGGATGACTTAACACTTGGAATAACTCCTTCAGAACCAACTCTCAACCAGCTAACAGGCAAAGAAGGTCCAATAATCGAACACATGTAGCTTGGTATTCAAATGAGCTAAGAACATCTCTCCTCCATCTCCGTAGACTCGAAAAACGATGGCGAAGATCACGTACTACTGAAGCCCACACAGCATACTGTTCATACCTCAGTAAGCACCGCCAAGAAATAGCTGATAGAAGAAAACAATTTCATACCAATATCCTTAAACAATCAGTAAATAAATACCATGATCTCTTCAATATCGTAAAAACATTGGCAAAAGAACCAAGCCCTCAACACACACAAATAATATCCCCTCAAGACTACGTCAACTACTTAAAATCAAAAATGACGAAATTAATCAAGAACCCTTGCACCACTGATCCACATACCATATCCAAACCCCCAGTGTCTTCCACATTGACCAAGTTCAACACGATATCAACCAAAGATATTGAAAGCACTATTGCCTCAATCAACGCTACCACTGCGTCAAATGATCCATGTCCAGCAGCCTGGATAAGAGAGCTCAGATGTGAAGTAAGCTGCTTCATACATAAAATCCTAGATCAATCCTTCTCATCTGGAACCTTCCCTCAGAGCCTAAAACAAACCTCCATTAGACCATTATTAAAGAACAATAAACTAGACCCTCTACGAGTAGAATCATACAGGCCAATATCCAGCATCCCACTATTAGCCAAAATAATCGAAAAAGTAGTCCAACGTCAAATACAACAACATATAGACACCGAAGCTCCACTTGATCCGGCTCACCATGGCTTTAGGGAAGCCCATGGAGTGGAAACCCTCCTCATCACTCTCTTCAATACATTAATCACTGGAATAGACAATATCCGGCAAGGATTCATCCTTATATTCATGGACATCTCAGCTGCGTTCGACTCAGTCAGTCACCAAATACTTCTTGACCGTCTTAATGAAAAAGGAATACATGGCTCTGCACTGAAATGGTGCAACTCCTATTTATCTAACCGATGGCAACAGGTAAAGATTAACAAGAAAACGTCAGACCCATTCCTGCAAGATCAAGGAGTACCACAAGGCTCCTCACTTTCAGCATTAATGTTTAACATTTATATGCAACCTATCTGTGACCTCATCCGTTCTTTTAAAGTTAACTGCTTGGCCTATGCAGATGATATTCTCCTGTTCATGCCATTCTCCATCAACCATCCTGATTTCACTCCACTGATTCAATGTTTCCAAGCAGTAGAAGACTGGCTCCTCACACAGAACCTAAGAATCAACCACAGTAAGACCGATGTCATGTTTATCACGAAGAACCAAAACTTCACGCCCCCTTCTACATTAAAGATAAAGAACAAGGAATTGGCAGTAAAACCTACCATACGATACCTAGGCATCACCCTTGACCAGCGTCTGAATATGAAAACTCACACAAAAAATATAACAAAACTAATATACCACAAGATACGCACACTACGACACATACGACCTCTACTAGAACCTACGGATTTCAGAACCATCTTCCAAGCCTTAGTTATGCCATATCTAGATTTTGCAAATGCAATCCTTTATGGGCTCCCTCAATCTACTTTAAATCCTCTCCAATTAGCGATGAATACTGCCGCCAGAGTGCTTGAAGGAATATCTAAGTCAGACCACATAACTCCAATCCTGATAAAACTTCACTGGCTACCAATCAATGCAAGAATCCAATACAAAATCATAATCACCACCTTTAAAGCTTTAAACAACCAAGCACCCTCAACCATCACTAACCTACTACACACCCAAGCCCTCAACAGAGCCAGAAGAACATCAGCAATAAATACCCTAATCATCCCGAAAATAACAGTCAAATACACCAAGGAAACATCTAAAAGAGCCTTTAGCATTCATGCCCCAGTAGCATGGAATACCCTCCCACCAGAATTGAGAGCCATAATTAGTCTAACACAATTCAGGAAAAGTCTTAAGCACTACCTATTCCTAAGTTATTTTCCAGTATAAATGCTCCAAGAGAAATAGTCACTTCATGTTCAGTTCCAGTGAATTTTGACCGCGCTTAATGTATATAGTTTACTGTATATGTATATGACTTATACCAACTCCCCTGTTTGTTCCAAGTTTTCAAAACCCTGTTAAAGTAAAATGTACTACAGTTACCTTGTATGTATATGTTTTTGTTCCATGTGAACCGCGCTGATGACAATATTGCGGTATATAAGAGATGTTAAATAAAATAAAATAATATGAACACACAGATATTCCCCACCCAAACAACAATACAACACACAGTAATAGAACAACCTCTGACAACTAGATACCTCCACCAACTACACACCCACTTAACCTAAATAATGTTACTGTCTAAATGTTAATTACCCACGTTATATTGTCTAAATGTTGTAAAGTTAACCACATGTTAAATGTAACCCACCAATTGTGATGTAATGTGACCACTTTGAAGGATAAGGTGGTATACAAATCCTGTATAAATAAAAGTAGATGCAATGGCCAAGAAGACTGCCAACCCTGTGGAAGGTGGGGCAGCCCTTAAGGATATGCAAGCTCGGAAGTTGGAGTCCTTCCTTAAGCAGGCCTTTGATTCTACTGCCTTGGCACTGCAGGCCTCCATTTGTGGGGCCCATGTGTCTAGATCCTCCATTTGCTGGCTCCAGGGCTCAGCTTCACCTGACCTGATGGGCCAGGAAGCTTCGGAGGGGTGAAGCTGGAGTTGGCCGCCGCTTACATGGCAGATGCCTTCTATGATTTGATTTGGGTGTTCTCAAAGACTATGGCCTCTGTTGTTGTGGCACAGTGTTTTCTCTGGCTGCGGAGCTGGGCAGCAGATGCCTTGTCCAAATCTCGACTCAGTAGACTCCCCTACAAGTGCAAGTTGCTCTTTGGGGAAGCATTGGACAAGATTGTAAAGGACTTGGTTGAGTCCAAAGGGGAGTGCCTGCTAGAAGATCACCCTAAGGGACTGAAACCAGGAGGGCCACAGAGGGGGCAGGCCAGGGTTTTCTGGAAGTTTTCACCCTATAAGCAGGGTCACTATGGAGCAACATCTGGTGTATCTCTGAGCCCTGTCTGATATAGAAACATAGAAACATGATGACAGAAAAAGACCACATGGTCTATCTAGTCTGTCCTTCCATATCAACAACTACAACAGTCCACTTTTTACCTTTAGAGAGCCTCTGTGTTGGTCCCATGCTTTTTTGAATTCAGTTACTGTTCTCATCTCTACCACCTCCACTGAGAGTATTCCATGGATCCACTACTCTTTCTGTAAAGAAATATTTCCGCATATCACTCCTGAATCTATCTCCCTTCACCCTCATCCCATGTCCCCTCGTAGCAGAACTTGCTTTCAATTGAAAGAGGCTCTCTCCATGAACATTTATGCCACGGAGGTATTTAAACATCTCAATCATATCACCTCTATCCCGCCTTTCCTCTAAGGTGTACATATTAAGATCCTTCAGTCTGTCCTCATATGCTTTATAATGAAGCCCACTAATCATTTTAGTAGCCACCCTCTGCACCGACTCCATCCTGTTCACATCCTTTTGAAGGTGCGGTCTCCAGAATTGCACACTATTCTCCAAATGAGATTGCACCAAAGACTTATACAGAGGCATTATCACCTCCTTTTTTCTGCTAGCCATTCCTCTCCGTATGCACCCAAGCATCCTTTTAGCTTTTGCTGTCGCCTTTTCTACCTGTTTAGCTACTTTAAGATCATCAGACACAACCACGCCTAGGTCCCGCTCTTCTTTAGTGGACAAAAGTACTTCACCTCCTATACTGTATTGCTCCCTTGGATTGCTGCAGCCCAAATGCATGATCTTACATTTTTTAACATTAAATCCCAGCTGCCAAATTCTAGACCATTCTTTAAGCTTAGCTAGATCCCTCCTCATGTTATCTACCCCTTCCTGGGTGTCTATTGCAGATTTTGGTATCATCTGCAAAGAGGCAAACCTTACCTGAAAGCCCTTCTGCTATATCACTAACAAAGATGTTAAAAAGAATTGGACCAAGGACAGATCCCTGGGGCACACCACTGGTAACATCCTTCTCCTCAGAGTGAGCTCCATTTACTTGTACTCTTTGTCGCCTCCCACCCAACCAATTTCTAACCCAAGCAGTAACTTTAGGGTCCATCCCTAGGGTGCTCAGTTTGTTTATAAGTCGCCTGTGAGGAACAGTGTCAAAGTCTTTACTGAAATCTAAATACACCACATCTAGAGCTCTCCCTCGGTCCAACTCCCTGGTCACCCAGTCAAAGAAATCAATCAGATTTGTCTGACAAGACCTGCCTCTGGTGAATCCATGCTGCCTGATATGAGGGCAGAAATTGTCTCCCTACTTGACGACAGGGTGCAGAAAATATTGGTGCAGGTGCAGAGGTTCCTGTGTATGAAAGCTCCATCAGCATGGTACTACATGCAATTGTTGGACTCTTTTGATAGCAATATTGGATCTGGTGCCATGGGCCACGCCCATATGCAGCCTCTGCAGCAGGTGCTCCTTTTGCATTAGTTGTCTCACAGGCACCCATTATCTTAGAAGTTGCAGTTCCAGGAGGGGGGGGGGGTGAGTGAGTTTAGAATGGTGGCTGGAGCCCACTCACCTGCAGACAGAGCAGCCACAGTAGATCTTAGTGACTTTGGACGCCAGCCTCACAGGATGAGGAGCACACTGTCCTTCTCTCAGGTGACAGATGCTGGTCCCCAGAAAAATGATCTTGGTCAATCAACCGTCTCAAGAAGAGAGTAGTGTTCTTGGCACTGCAGAGTTTCCATCCACTGATAAGGGAGAAGGCCGTTCGAGTCGTCTTTGACCAATGCAACAGCGGTGGTTTGTATCAACCAGCAATGGGCCATGGGCAGTGTGGCCCTGGCGGAGGGGAGTCGGTTGCTCCTACTCTGGGCGGAGGAGCATCTGGTGTCACTGGGAGCGACAATATTCAGGTGGACTAGGGGAGGAGTGGCCTAGTGGTTGGGGCAAGGTACCACAGGCCAGAAGGTCGGTGGTTCAAATCCCACTAGAGGACAGCAACCTTGGGCCGGAAGGACTGGGGTTTCTAGTCCCACAGGTGCTCCTTGTGGTCTTGGGCAAGCCACTTAACCCTCCATTGCCCATGTTCCCTGTAAGTATTAGTGTATGTGTCTCAAATCCTCTTGTGTTAAATGTATCCCCCAACCGCTTTGACCCGGTGAAAAGCGGGATATAAATGCAGCTAAATAAATAAAAATACCTGAGCTGACACACTTTAGATCCCGGAGAATGGGAACTCAATGCTGCGGTGTTCCATGATGCCACAGTATGTTGGATCTCATGGCCACCGTGTCCAACGCCAAGGCAGCCAAGACTCAATGTTCTTGCACAGGCCTGGCTGGCAGAGGGGCTTGTATATGTTTCCGCCATGGGTGCTCATCTGGCGTCCTCTGCAGCAGATAGAGACTCACAGTGGTCCAGTGATTGGCCTCCTAGACCATGGTATGTGGATCTCCCTTGTCTTCTCGGTCGCTCTTGAAGGTTTCTCGACAGGATTAACCTATGGTGCAGGGGCCAGCGTAGATGCTGCAGGTGGATAGAGTCTCACTTAAGGCCTGGCTCTTGAAAAGGCATGGTTGCATCGCTGGGGCTAATCCCTGGCAGTCATTTCTACCATGCTGAGGTCCAGAATGGCACATACTCTAGGATTGGTGTTCCACCAAGTATTGCGTCTTTTGGTTTGCTTGCTCCCCAACATCTTGATGTTCCTTCAGTGTGTCCTTGAAGGACTTGACTCACAACTCCTCCTTAAAGGTGCAGGTGGTGGCATTTAGCCTGTTATCAGGGACAAGTGCAGGCTCGCTGGCGGCCCACCTGGATGTGATCTAATCTTTCAGGGCAGTGAAACTTGTTCGTCCGCCCTTGTGGCCAGCCATTCTGCAGTGGGATCTGAACCTGGTGCTGGAGGCCCTGGCAGGGGCACCTTTTGAGCTGATCTCTAGGGCTACCCTAAGAGATCTCATGCTGAAGACTTTTGTTGGTGGTGCTTTGCTCTGCTCAGAGGGTGTCCGAACTTCAGGCGTGCTTATGTAGAGAACCCTTTCTGCAGTTTACCAAGGAGAAGGTGGTTTTGTGGCCCGTGCAGTCTCTTCTGCCTGAGGTGGTGTCTCGGTTTCACCTGAATCAGTCTATTTTGCTGCCTGTTTTTCCTTTCCTCTAACTCCGAGGGGGACTGTCTGTTTCACAAGCTTGATCGCCACAGAATACTGCAAAGATACATCGAGGGGATGGAGGCCTTTCGTAAGTTGAACTGATTGATTGTCCTTTTTGACGGCTCTCACAAAGGGGAAGCGGCCTCCAAAGCCTTGGTTGTCCGTTGGGTGAAGTAGGCTGTCTGTGCACCATACGGGCACATGCAGAAAGATTCCGCTGGTGGGTATCCTGGCTCATTCTGTGATGAAAACATAACTGTTAACACAATAACAGACTCCTCAGTGAAGCAAAGAGCTTAATCACATTACATTCTTGCAAAAAGGGTGAATGCTTGACTAAGCATTCACACTTGTCCTCTGTTTCACGGTTCTTTTATAGTACACTATGTCCTCTTTCTCCCTTCCAGCATGTCTATAATTCATTGGTTAATACTTGTCTCACTCTACTTCTTTGTACTTCCGCACCTGTGACAGGCTGTTTTACTAGCCACGTAGTCTCTTCCCAGGATGCAGACATATGCAGCAAAGGCAGTCAGTCATTACATACAATTATATTAGAGTGGTAAATGAGTGGAATACAAGAATTATATTACATTGTAAAAATAACATCACATTTGTTTATATCAATTCGACCCGAGCCCAGGTGACGTCTTGGGTGGAACACTGTCTGATTCCTCTGGCGGACATTTGCAGGACAGCTACATCGTTGCGCCATACTTTCTTGAGGAATTAAAGTCTGGATGTGTACGCAGCAGGGGATGCCATAGTTGGGGTCTTGGTGCTTCAAGTCGGACTCGCGAGTCCCTCCCATGCTTGAATACTGCTCTGGTACAACTTATATAGATATAGATAAATGAATATAAATAAATAACTATCTAAACAAAATGAATACAAATTATATATACAGACACACACACACATATATGTGTATATATATGTATGCATAATATATACACATACATATACATATACATATACGTGTGTGTGTGTATATATAGATAGATATGTGTGTATATTGTGAACGGGTGCCAGGCCTTCGCCTAGGGTGCGAAGGTTGGGGTTACCCTGACATCTTCTGATAGCAAATAATAGTCGTAAGTCGAGTGTTCAAGGCAAAACATAACGAGGAATTTATTCCCCTTCCCAAAGGATTTTTAAGTGCAAAACACAACTTGGAAAACAAACAACTTCTTCTGAAAGAAAAATCATCTTTTTCTTTGCTATATACAAAACTTAGCATAAAGACTCAATGTCTGCAAGGCATAGCGTACAATCCATAGGAGCAAATTCGGGTTCACCAGTGCTACACTCCCATTGCATATCTTCACATTCAGTGTGTGTGGGGTTTGGCTTTAGACCTTTACTGCTGTCTCTGGAAAAACACCTCGCTGAGAACTCGGGTATCTCATAAGAACACAGTTCCATACAGTGAGGTTTAAAAGGATATCTATTTGTGCTTTATCGACTATAGCAAAGCTTTTGACTGTGTAAACCATGAGAAACTCTGGGCCACATTAAGAAGCATGGGTATACTAGAACACCTGATCGTTCTCTTGCACAATCTGTACATTGTTCAAGAAGCAACAGTTCGAATGGAACAAGGAGAAACAGAATGCTTTAAAATAAGCAAAGGTGTAAGACAAGGCTGCATACTTCCCCCTACCTGTTTAATTTATATGCAGAACAAATCATCAGAGAAGCAGGATTGTATGAAGACAACAGAGGTGTGAAGATTGGTGGAAGACTCATCAACAACCTTCGCTATGCTGATGAAACCACATTACTGGCGGAAAGTGAAAATGATCTGAAACATCTGCTTCTCACAGTCAAAGAACATAGTCTCAATACGGGCCTGCACCTTAATGTAAAGAAGACAAAGATCATGATAACTGGCATAATCAACAGGTTCATCGTCGAAGGAGAAGAAATTGAAATCGTGAATAACTTTAACCTACTTGGATCAACTATCAATAAAGAAGCAACAAGCAGTTAAGAAATCAGACGATGCATTGCTCTTGGCAGAATGGCTATGAAAGACCTAGATAAGATTCTGAAGAGCAGAGATGTCTCTCTCCATACAAAGATTCAACTTGTTTAAGCCATGGTATTTTCAATAACAGCATAAACCAGCATGGTTTAAAGGTGAGGTCAGAGAGGTGGTTGTTGCCAAAAAAGCATCTTTCAGGAAATGGAAAAAAGAGCCAAACGACGAAACCTGGAAACAGCACAAGCACTGGCAAGTCAAATGCAAGGCATTAATAAGGCAGGCAAAGAGAGAATTTGAGAAGAAGCTTGCTGCGGAAGCAAAAAACGTGAAATAAAGACCTTTTCAAGTACATTTGTAGAAAAAGACCTGTGAGTCAGTTGGTCCATTAGATGATAAAGGGGTTAAAGGAGCACTAAGAGGCGACAAGGCGATAGCGGAGAGACTGAATGATTTCTTTGCTTCGGTCTTTACTGAGGAAGATATAGGGATGTTACCCATGACTGAAGTAAAATTTAAAGGTGCGGAAGAATTGAAGGAAATATTGATACATCGGGAAGATGTCTTACAACTATTAGATAAACTGAAGAGTAGCAAATCACCTGGGCCGGATGGTATACATCCAAGGGTGTTGAAAGAACTGAAATATGAGATTGCAGACCTGCTATCAGTAATCTGTGAACTATCATTAAAATCATCTCTAATACCGGAAGATTGGAGGATTGCCAATGTAACACCAATTTTTAAAAAGGGTTCCAGGGGTGATCCGGGAAACTACAGACCGGTGAGCCTGACGTCAGTACCGGGAAAAATGGTAGAAACCATCATAAAGAATAAAATTACTCAGCATGTAGATAGTCACGACTTAATGGGAGACAGCCTACATGGCTTTAGACAAGGAAGATCTTGTCTTACTAATCTGTTATGTTTTTTTTGAAGGAGTGAATAAACAGGTGGACAAAGGTGAGTCGGTTGATATTGTGAATCTGGACTTTCAGAAAGCCTTTGACAAGGTCCCCCATCAGAGACGTTTGGCAAAACTAAAGAGTCATGGGATAGGAGGCAGTGTACTATTGTGGATCAGGAACTGGTTAAAAGATAGAAAGCAGAGGGTAGAGCTAAATGGCCAATTTTCCCAATGGAGAAAGGTGAATAGTGGTGTACCCCAGGGATCTGTGCTGGGTCCACTGCTTTTTGACATATTCATAAATGACCTGGAAAGTGGAATAACGAGTGAGGTGATCAAATTTGCAGATTGACACAGAACTATTTAAAGTTGTTAAAACCCAAGAGGATTGTGAAAAGTTGCAA
The DNA here is from genome assembly GCA_033557465.1 of Ichthyophis bannanicus. NCBI lineage: Eukaryota > Metazoa > Chordata > Amphibia > Gymnophiona > Ichthyophiidae > Ichthyophis > Ichthyophis bannanicus. The sequence continues at coordinate 1,203,437 of JAWIIG010000036.1, read as the reverse complement.
GAGGATCTTGATAAATTGGAAGACTGGGCATCAAAATGGCAGATGAAATTTAATGTGGACAAGTGCAAGGTTATGCACCTAGGGAAGAACAACCCAAACTATGGTTACACGATGCAAGGTTCCACATTAGGAACCACCACCCAGGAAAAAGATTTAGGCGTCATTGTGGATACCATGTTAAAACCCTCGGCCCAGTGTGCAGCGGCAGCCAAGAGAGCAAATAGAATGCTAGGTATGATAAGGAAAGGAATGGCAAATAAAACAAAATATATTATAATGCCTCTATATCGTTCCATGGTGAGACCGCACCTTGAATATTGTGTGCAATTCTGGTCGCCGTATCTTAAAAAGGATATAGCGATTTTAGAAAAGGTTCAGAGAAGAGCCACCAAAATGGTAAAGGGGATGGAAGGATACTCTTATGAAGAAAGGCTAAAAAGGTTAGGGGGCTCTTTAACCTGGAAAAGAGACGGCTGAGGGGAGATATGATAGAAGTCTATAAATTAATGAACGGAGTGGAACGGGTAAACGTAGATCGATTGTTTACGTTATCAGAATATAGAAAGACTAGGGGACATGCAATGAAGCTACAGGGTAAACTATTTAAGACTAATAAAAGAAAATATTTTTTCACTCAACGTGTAATCAAACTCTGGAATTTGTTACCGGAGGATGTAGTAAAGGCTGTTAGTGTAGCTGGGTTTAAAAAAGGTTTGGACAAGTTCCTGGAGGAAAGGTCCATAAACCATTATTAAGAAGTGACCGAAGATATCAATGCTTGACCCAGTACAAGCATTGTGGAACTTGTGTCTCTTGGGGAAACTGCTAGGTACATATGACCTAGATTGGCCACTGTTGGAAACAGAATACTGGGCTTGATGGACCTTGGTCTGACCTAGTATGGCATATCTTATGTTCTTATATTCTTATGAAAGCTGGACAGTGAAAAGGATAGGCAGGAAGAAAATTGATGCCTTTGAATTATGGTGCTGGTGGCGAATACTGTGTATACCTTGGACTGCCCGAAGAACAAACCAGTCTGTACTAGTGGAGATCAAACCTAAGCTTTCTTTAGATGCTCAGATGACAAGACTTCGACTTTCATACTTTGGACACATCATGCGGAGAGAGAGATCATTAGAGAAAGACATCATGCTTGGCAAGGTAGAAGGTCAACGCAAGAGGAAAGCCAGCAATGAGATGGATCGATACAATAACAGTAGCTACGGGTACCAGTCTGTCAACAATGAGCCGCCTGACTGAAGACTGAACACAATTTAGGATAGCTATCCAGAGGGTCGCCATGAGTCGATTCCGACTCGACGGCACTTAACAACAACTGCTGTAGTGTTTCTTCTCCGGCTCTCGTTTTGTTCCCTCCAGTTATCAGGAGCTCCTTTATAACTTTCCGCTGACACTTCTGGTGTTGAGCAGTGCCCTGGCTCTCTGTTCCGAACAGAACTTCTGGCTCTCCTTATTATAGTGCTAGTCTCCCACCTGTATGAATGCTGAAGCCTCTCCTCTGGCATTGAGGTCTGGGAGACTCCCTGCTCTCTTGGTCCAGATAAATTCCTAGCCACAGGGTGTGCCTTCCTTCTGCTGCCCTGGTTTCTCTCTCTGAGCTGCAACCTGGTTCCTCACAGGACCTCCAGCTGCCTGTAGTCTGTGTGCTTTTCCAGCCACGTTTATTTATTTATTTTATTTATTTTATTTAACAATCACTTATATACCGCATCTTCCATAAATCAATTGCGGTTCACAATAAACAACAATCAACAAAGCAGAGTTCGTTTTACATATAACATCATATAACCAAAAAACAATAAAAACAATAAAATAAACAACAAAATTTGAAAACAAATGTAAATGTTAACTAGCACAGAACAGTGCAAAACTATATACATTATATTTATTTATTTATTTATTTATACAGATATACATTGTTTAGGGCGTAAGCGTGGTACAAAGTACCGTTACAGCTATAAGAATTTTCATAGGTCATGGGATATCTCAGACGAAAACAGGTTAGCCTTTATCTAAATCTATTGAGGGATGATCTGTATTATTATAATGTTTAGTGAAAAGAAACGTTTTCAGTTTTTTACGAAATTTAATGATTTCGGTTAACATTCTTAGCTCATCTGGGAGAGAATTCCAAATTGTTGGCGCTGCATGTGAAAAAGCTCTATTGTTAGTTTATTTGCTTTTATGAAGTCTTTAGGAGTTTTTAGTTTATTTAATTGACTTTTTCTTTGAGTAGATTTTGAATGTTCTTTACTTAAGTTGCTTAGTGTGACTTGGGGCCATGTCATTTAGAATTTTAAATGAGGTTATTAATGTTTTGTATACTATTCTGCTTTGTATTGGCAGCCAGTGAAGGGATGCTAGTATTGGTGTTGTGTTGATTTGAGTGTACTTTCATTATTATTCTAGCTGCTGCATTCTGTGCAAGTTGAATTCTTTTAATATTTTGTGCTGCTTCCTGCTTCTCTGACACGCCCACTGCTTCTCTCTGGGGCATCACGGCACTCCCTTCTCTCTGGGGCATCACAGCACTCCTTTGCTGGAGCTACCCTCCGGCTTTTATCTCTGTTCCCTGCAGGCTGGCTCGGCTTTCTTGCCCAGGTGAGTGTTATCAAGCTCTGAGCTTGCTGCTACGTCAGAGCTTGGGTGTGTCAGCTCTGCTCCTCTTTCCCTGTTTCTCATGAGCTGTATATGCTGGCTGACAGTTTTTCAAAGGTAAATTCCGCTTTTCTATCTGTTTGCATAGGTTCTGTGGGCTTCTACGTCACAATATGTATGTATGTATGTGTGCAAAAGTCTGGAATCACTTGTGAGTGTTGCGTTTTTTTGTACTTTCTAACGTTTGTTTTGTTTTTTTTGTTTTTTTAAATTTTGCGTTAGCCCAGCATATTCCTTATCGTCTCTCCGGGCCAGTCCAGAACAGATGGGTAGTCAAATCCCCCTCCTCTAGCAGCTGAGGACTGAATGCTGATTCTTGTTGCTAGGATACCTATCTCTCCCCTGGCGACAGGAGGCAGTCTTAATGTCCTCAGCAGCTAGACTGGATGTGTAGAGATTTGTCTCCCCATTGCTGTTCTGTTATTTTGCCCTTCTTTATGCTTTATTTTTGGAAAGAGTTTCACTTTAAGTTGGTGCTTGGCCCTGGCTGGGTATTTAGCACTTTCTATTGAGGTGAGTGCCTGCCCTGCGGTGCACAGGGAATGGGACAGAGCCTGTCTCCTCTTCTCTGTGCCATGTGCTGCTAGGGATCAGACCTGGGGGCCCCAGTTACTGTCCTGAATCGCAGGTGCTCTGATTTTCGGCACTCCGGTCTTCGGGACACGCAAATAGCAGCGGTTTCCTGGCTCGATGTGAGCGTCTCGCTATCGGCTCCTCACCAGGTATTTTGGGGTTGATTTCTGCTTCCCTTGTTTCTGTCGCGGGCGCGCGCCTTTCCGTGTGTGGGGGCTTTTGCCGGTATTGTTTTCTCACTCCTTCGGGCTTCTGGGCTTCCGTTGGGCTTAGGCCGCTTCTCCGTCATGCCCGAACGCTCCGGTTCTCAGGGGGACCATCTTGAGGCGTTTCAGACTCCCGCGGAAAGCGCGGGAGCGGCGGCCATTTTGTCTGCGCCAGCCGCGTCGACAGACCCGCTGGCTAAGCCGGCGAAGAAAAAGGCCAAATCACGCCATGTAGTAGTGGAGCAGGAGAAGCCTTCCATATCTCCTCTCCCTCCCGTGCTGGATCCTCTTCTTAGTCCCGAATTCATTTTGGCGTTTCATTGGGCGTATTTGCTCAAGCACTCGCAGACTCCTTTGCCTGGGGGGGCAGGATCCCTGCCGCAGTCTCAGGCTGGGTTTTCTGGCTGTTCCGGACCTGCAGAGGGGGTTCCGGTCTTGCCTACCCTTTCAGCTTCTAGGGGGGATAGCATTTCCCTGCCTACAGAGGCTCTGGGGCCAGAGGAAGGTGAGCTCCAAGATGATTCATGTGTGGACCCCTGGCCGGCTGATTTAGAAGAGGGTGAATTGGGGCCTGGGGAAGACCCTAATTTGTTTAGGGTTTTTAGGAAGGAAGAATTGTCTGCGCTAATTGCGCAGTCTCTGCTGGCGCTCAATGTTGTTCCGCCAGCGGTACAAAGTGAGCCCTTGGAGGATCCCCTATTCCAGGGGTTTAAGTCTGAACAGAAATGTTTTCCTTTCCACCGAGTCATCAAACAGATGATTGAGTCGGAGTGGGAGTTCCCCGAGGCTTCCTTGAGAGGGGCTCGGAACATGGCTCGCTTGTATCCGGTGCCCCAGGAGGAGTTGGAGCTCTTGCGCATGCCGAAGGTGGATGCGCTTGTTTCGGCGGTCACCAAGAAGACCACCATTCCGGTAGAGGGGGCTACGGCCCTGAAGGATGTGCAGGATCGTCGCTTGGAGGGGCTCTTGAAACAGGCCTTTGATGCCAACGCTCTGGCGCTGCAGGCCTCGGTCTGTGGGGCGTTCGTTTCTCGTGCTTCTATTCGGTGGAGTCAACAGGCGTCCAGTTCCGAGGGTCCTTCTTCTGCTTCTGAAGCGGCGAAGCTAGAGTCGGCAGCTGCTTATCTGGCGGATGCCTTCTATGATTTGATTCGCATTACCGCAAAGGCGATGGCTTCCGTGGTTGCCGCCCGCCGGTTTCTCTGGTTGAGGAATTGGGCGGCGGATGCCTCTTCCAAAGCGCGTCTTAGTAAGCTGCCGTATAAGGGTAAGCTTCTGTTTGGGGAGGCGCTGGAAAAGATTGTCAAGGATTTGGGTGACTCAAAAGGGGGTCGCCTTCCGGAGGACCGTCCTAAGGGGGGTAAGCAAGGTTCCTTCTCGAGAGGCCAAGGGCGTGATTTTCGCCGCTTTCGGGGAGCTCGTTTTAGCCCGTATCAGCGCGGTCGCTTTCCGTCTCGGGGTCCTTCCTTTCGGGGCGCTAGAGGCTCCAGCAGAGGCTATTTTGGTGCCTCTTCGGCGGCCGCCAAGAAGCCCCAATGAAGCGAGGCCGGTCCAAGCGGAGCTCCCAGTAGGGGGTCGGTTGCAGGAGTTTTTTTCCGCTTGGACCGCCATTACCACCGATCGCTGGGTACTGCGGATTATCAGCGAGGGTTATGCGCTCGAATTCGCTTCTCCTCTGTCGGATGCGTTCCTTTTTTCTCCCTGCGGGCCGGCGGTCAAGCGACAGGCCGTTCACGACACGTTGATGCGGCTCCGGGCCGTGGTTCCAGTTCCTCGAGACCAGTGCAGTTTCGGTCGATACTCCATTTATTTTGTGGTTCCCAAGAAGGGAGACTCCTTCCGGCCAATTTTGGATCTGAAGCACGTCAACCGCTGTCTGCACGTCTCTCATTTCCGTATGGAAACGTTGAGGTCGGTGATCCGGTCCGTGCATCCGGGGGAATTTCTGTCTTCCATCGATTTGACGGAGGCTTACCTCCACATCCCGGTCCTTCCAGCCCATCAGCGTTTCCTTCGGTTTGCGGTTCCCCTGGGTCATTTTCAGTTTCGGGCCTTGCCCTTCGGGCTGGCGACGGCGCCCCGCACGTTCACCAAGGTGATGGTGGTGGTGGCGGCGGCGGCTCTCCGCAAAGAGGGCATGCAAGTGCATCCCTATCTCGACGACTGGTTGATTCGAGCTCCGTCACGCGAGGAATCGTTTGCTGCCACCGCACGAGTGGTTTCTTGTCTCGAGAACCTGGGTTGGATAGTGAATCAGGCCAAGAGTCGCCTGCAGCCGGTTCAGCAGCTTCACTACCTGGGGGCCTTTTTCGACACGGGCAAAGGGCTCGTCTCCTTACCACTGGACCGTGTCCGCAAGCTTCTCTCTCACGTGTCCGCCTTCTTACGTCTTCGTGCTCCCACAGCTTGGAAGTACTTGCAGTTGCTGGGACTAATGGCGGCGGCCTTGGATCTGGTGCCTTGGTCTCGGGCGCACATGCGGCCTCTTCAACAGGCTCTTCTCTTGCGGTGGTCTCCGCAGCGTCATCCGCTCTCCCGGCGCTTGGGCTGTCCCGATCAGGTGAAAGCCAGTCTCCACTGGTGGATGGTTCCCGATCATCTCCTAGCGGGCGTCCCCTTATCTCTGCCGGAGTGGGTCTTGGTTACCACGGATGCCAGTCTGTCCGGTTGGGGGGCGCATTGCTTAGCTCAAATAGCACAGGGCTCCTGGTCGACGGAGGAGGCTCGTTGGTCCATCAATCGTCTGGAGCTCCGCACCGTGTATCTCGCGCTGCTGGCGTTTGTGGAGTTGCTGGAGGGAAAGCCTGTGCGCGTCTTTTCCGACAATCTCGTGACGGTGTCTTACATAAATCGCCAAGGGGGAACGGGCAGTCTCGTTCTCCTGGAGGAGAGTCAGCGCTTGTTTCAATGGGCGGAGGTGCACCTGGTGGCACTTTCGGCGTCCCATGTCGCGGGCAAGCACAATGTGCAGGCCGACTATCTCAGTCGTCACCGCCTGGATCCCGGGGAGTGGGAACTCCATGCGGACGTGTTTCTGGAGGTCACTCGACGCTGGGGTCACCCGGTCATGGATTTAATGGCGACGCTGCACAATGCCAAGACCGAGCGTTTTTTCAGCAGACGCAGGGAGCACATGTCGGAGGGTCTCGACGGTCTCGCGCAGCCCTGGCCGTCGGGTCAGCTTCTCTGTGTTTCCGCCGTGGCCCTTGATAGGGCGAGTGATTCAGAAAGCAGCCACTCACGAGGGTCGGGTGATCCTTATTGCTCCAGATTGGCCCAGGCGCCCTTGGTATGCCGATCTGATGCGGCTACTAGTAGCGCCGCCCTGGCGGTTGCCCGCTCGAGCGGACTTGCTGATGCAGGGTCCCGTTCCAATGCCCCAGGCGGATCAGTTCTTGCTTACGGCCTGGCTCTTGAGCAGGATCGCTTGCGACGGAAGGGGTATTCCTCTTCGGTGATTTCCACGTTGCTGCAGTCTCGCCGACGCTCCACGTCGCTAGCGTACATCTGCGTGTGGCGCATGTTTGAAGCTTGGTGTGGTGATCGATCCCTGCGAGCACGTTTCTCTTCAGTTCCAGATATTCTTCAGTTTCTCCAGTGTGGGCTGGAGAAGGGTCTTGCTCTGAGCACCTTGAGGGTGCAGTTGGCTGCATTGGCGGTGTTTCGGGGTCCGGTTCGCGGGTCTCGTCTTTCTTCACATCCGGATATCTTGCGATTCCTCAGGGCGGCCAAGCTTATTCGGCCTCCTGTCCGGCAGGTTATTCCTCCGTGGGATTTGAACCTTGTGCTGGAGGTTTTGGTTTCTGCTCCCTTTGAGCCGCGCTCCTCCAGTTCCATTCGGGAGCTGTCCTGGAAAACGGCCTTCTTGGTCGCCTTGTGTTCGGCTCGCCGCATTTCTGATTTGCAGGCCCTTTCCTGTCGGCCTCCCTTTCTTCAGTTTTCTGCGGGAAAAAGTGGTTTTGCGTCCTGTTCCATCTTTTCTGCCCAAGGTGGTATCTGCCTTCCATTTGAATCAGTCGATTTCGCTTCCCACCTTTGGGGCTACCGCAGCAGGATCTTCGGTTGATCGTTCGCTCAGACGGTTAGATATGGGCCGCGTCCTGCGGCGCTACCTTAGGGAGACCGAGTCTTTTCGTAAGTCCGATCGTTTGTTTGTGCTGTTTGGCGGGCCGTCCAAAGGTCAGGCGGCCTCTAAGGCCTCCATTGCGCGTTGGGTGAAGCAAGCCATTCGGGTGGCGTATGAGACCAGAGGCAAACCCGTGCCGGTCGGGCTGCGGGCGCATTCTACCAGGGGACAGGCCACGTCCTGGGCGGAGTCAGCCTTGGTTCCGCCGGTGGACATTTGTCGAGCGGCGGCCTGGTCGTCTCTTCATGCGTTTTCGCGTCATTATCGCTTGGATGTGCTTGCGCGTCAGGATGCTTCGGTGGGGGCTTCCGCCGTGATAGCGGGGCTCACAGGTCCTTCCCTGGGTTAGTTACTGCTTTGGTACTACCCATCTGTTCTGGACTGGCCCGGAGAGACGATAAGGAAGACGAAATTAGACCTTACCTGCTAATTGTCTTTCCTTGAGTACTCTCCGGGCCAGTCCAGATCCCGCCCTGCTGTGTTTTATGCGGTTTCTGTGAGCTCAAGGTCTGTTCTTAGTCAGTTTGGTGAAATATGGTAATCGAGAGACAATATTTATATGCAAAAAAAAAAAAAAAATGGGGCACTGCGAGGTTACTTCTGTGGGTGGTTCCTCGGGTGTCACCGTGCCTATTATTGAGCAGTGTAGCCGGCTTCTTTAGCAGCGCGCTGCACATGCTCAGAGTCTTTTGGTGTAACTCTTCTCCTTTTTTCCTGTGCCACTTTGTTGTTTTTTATCTGCTTGTTACGTTAAGACTGCCTCCTGTCGCCAGGGGAGAGATAGGTATCCTAGCAACAAGAATCAGCATTCAGTCCTCAGCTGCTAGAGGAGGGGGATTTGACTACCCATCTGTTCTGGACTGGCCCGGAGAGTACTCAAGGAAAGACAATTAGCAGGTAAGGTCTAATTTCGTCTTCAGCTTTCTACCACGTTAAAAGGGATACATTTGGCTATTAGAGTTGACTTTTGCATTCCTTCCAATTTTAAATACTTTCCAGACACTGAGAGACAGCTACTGCAATTTTTTTTTTTTTTTTGTGGATCCTGCGTCAAAACTGGATCGAGATTATCCAATATGCGTATGTTTTCTGACCAATCAGGAGGCTGGTTTCACTAACACAATGCAGATATCTAGCCAACAGCGCAGCTCTAAAAACGCACAATTTTTGAATTTCATATGCTTTCTGGATCGACTATGAAGATGACTCTGACCCTGACGTTGGAGGAGCGTGTTCGTGTGTCCTTTATGAGCAAGGAAGGATTTTCAAGTCATCAGATAGCCAGGAAAGTTGGCTGCAGTCAGAGCGCTGTTACTATTGTACAGAAGAAAGAAACGGGTTCAGCGGTGGACAAGCCTCGTTCAGGTCGTCCACGTGCATCAACATCACACCAGGACCGCACACTATGATGCATTTCACTGACTAATCACAAGTTGACCTCTCCTCAGCTACTTCAAGAGTGGTTAGACAAGAGTGAGGTCAGTATCAGCTCATCAACTGTTGGTCGTCGGTGCCTGCAGTTTGGTCTCCGGGGCTGCAAAGCATGGAATAAGCCACTGATGACTGACTGACATACAAAGGCGCAACCGGATCGTGTGTGGGAAAGCACTCAACCTGGTCGACTAAAATATGGTTAAAGGTGCTATTCAGCGATGAAAGCACCTTCTGCCTGTTTGATAACCAGGCCCACGCCTATGTGAGGAGATTTCTTGGAGAGGAATTCAAGCCTGAGTGTCTCAACCTCACTGTGAAGCATCCTTTGAAGGTCATGGGCTGAGGCTGCATGGCTGCCAGTGGCGTTGGACATCTTCACATCGTCGATGGAATGGTCAATGAGGCCAAGTACATCCCCATACTACAAAAGTGCATGGTGCCATCAGTACACCAGCTGTTTCCTGGCCAGTTCCTGTTCCAAGATGACAATGCACCCTGCCATCGCTCCAGACAGGTGAACAGCTGGAAGCAGTGGAACAACATCAAGTCAATGGACTGGCCTAATCAGTCTCCAGATCTGAATCCAGTTGAGAACCTGTGGCACAAGGTGACCTTGGAAATATCCATGAGGCATCCGACATCAAAGTGTGAGCTGATTGAGTCACTCATTGCAGCTTGGAACCGTGTTGTCACCAACGATCACTTGTCAGACTGGTTCATTCAATGCCCTACCATCGCTCCAGACAGGTGATCAGCTGAAAGCAGCGGAAGAACATCAAGTCAGTGGACTGGCCTGCCCAGTTGACAGATCTGAATCCAATCAAGAACCTGATTGAGTCACTCATTGCTGCTTGGAACCACGTTGTCACCAACGATCACCTTGTCAGACTGGTTCATTCAATGCCGACAAGGTGCAGTCAGGTGATCAAGAACAAAGGGTGGCCCATCAAATACTGAGCCATCACTGACACAAACGGCCTTTCAAGGCCACATACATTAATTTGAAGGAAAGCTGGCGTGTGTCCATAATATTTTAAAGCATACTTACAATAATATATCGTTGGCCAACGATGTACATTACGCGATTTTCACAGTAAATCTATCAACAGGACACCTATGGGGAACAAACTCGGAAAATAAGGGCCAAACCAATACTAAAAGTAGGCCCTAATAGCCAAATCTATTACTTATCATGAGATACACAGAAAAAGCCACCGGGAGGAAAAAGAAATTAAGATATAAGATCACGAAGTTGAAAAAACGTCAAATTTACAAGTGATTCCAGACTTCTGCACACCACTGTATGTGTGTATGTATAGTTTTATTTATATTTATCTATATATCTTGTAAAAGGGGGTGCTTGTTATGAAGGTACCACCATCTTGGCAAGTATGCAAATGAACTGTCTTGCAAAGGATTGTGGTTATTGAAGTCCATTCACACACAGCTTGCCTTTTTAAGATAATAAATTCTTGTAGTTGGTCGAGTGTAGATAAAATTAGAGTTTATTTATGGGGTGATTAACCCACACACAGATATGCTTGGTAACACCTTCCAGATAACTTCTCCAGGGTTTATTCAACACAAATTAAGGCAACTGAAATAACTTATGCAAATAAGTAACAAAGTTCTTTATGGAACAGAAAGGCTTCTTTCAGCCACTGCTAATAAACTCCTTAGCAGTGTTGGGGAAAAACAAATCAAAGAGGGAAACTTCTTTATACAAAAACAATGCTCACTTTCTCCATACAGAAAAGAACTTTTTAAACCTACATGTGCACGGCTTGTGCTGGGCTCTCCTCCACCAACAGGTGACAATTAACTGCAATCAGTAGCTTGATTTCAGCACACGTGCAAAACAATGTTCCCTCTAATTTTCTGTAGGCTGTGTGCGCATAAAATATCAGCTGTGCAGCTTTTGAAGGAAGGTTAAATTTTTGTGCGCCACATAATGACACTCAGTGTTATATACTTTAAAATTTGACTACACGTCAGAATACAGTATGTACACCACATTGATTTTAATCAAATTAAATGAAAACAGATGATTACTAGAAATTTTCTGCTTCATTTAGTAATTACAATCACAACTTTTAAATTTTAAGACGTGTCTGCTATTTTCTATCAGAATCAGAACCGTAATTTTTGTGCGCTCTGTTGTAAAGTATGTGCGCTCACTCTGCGAGGTGTGTGTGTGCGCGCACACGCGCACAGCTTAGAGGGAACAGTGGTGCAAAACCTTCCCAAAAGCCTTTTCTTTTGGACAAAACTTTATGGGAAGTCAATATTCAGAATGTTTCCTTTTGATGTTTGCTCTGATATTTAGGATTTTCCTAAAATAACAACCGACTCAAAGAACAGTCCATATAATTATCCCCTGCATCAGATATTAAACCTTGCTCTTGAAATTGCATAGATTCTGTTTCTCCATCTGACTCGGAGGGCTTTAGGAACTGACCTCTACTCGGAGAGAAACTGTTTCCCTGCTGTTTGCACTGCTCAGTGCTAGAGAAACGTTCACAGTTCCTACCTGAATCCAGGCAAGCGTCAGGCTGCTTCTTCTGGTATTCTGGCCAGTATGCAATAGAGCTTCTGTGTCCTGTCCTCCAGTCAGTATCTCTGGACCTCAGGATCTTTTCTCCAGACGTCCTCCAAGAGGTATTTGGACTCCTTTCCTCCTTAGATGCAACAGACCTCTTCCTAGGTGTTGCTTGAGGGTCCCTGGCTGTGGATCTACAGACCTCTGGCTTTCTCCAGTCCTCTGATCCTTTTCCCCAGGTATCTCTCTAGGCCTAGATACTTTTCTGAGCTCCTCTCTTGGACCGTCTGCTTCCTTGTCCTTGTTCCTTCAGGTTCCGGTGGTTCTTCCTTCTGTTCTCGGACTTCATCGCCGTCTCCTCCTCCTTCTGTCTTCCTGAAGATTCCCCTCTAGCTTTAAAGGGCTTAGATTGCAACTCCACCCTTGCATTCTTCTTCAGGTGTTGTGGATTAAGCATTCTTCTAGAGACTGTTTGATTAGGGATGACATAATGCTTTCTTTGATTAGACTCATGCTTTTCCACTCTAGCTCCCCTAGGGACTTTCTGCATACAAGTGCATTCTGGATCATGTAGTCTCTTAGGGAAACAAGCTGTCTTATTTCTAATAACCTGCCAGCACAGGTCCCTTGATCAGAGTAAACTCTCCTCTTTTGTCATTACTCCCTGAGCTTTGATAAACTTCCTTATCACAATCTATATGTCCCTCCAGTCCCACACCTCTGGGTAGTGCACCTCCTCCAGCAGCTTGGAGACTGAGCATGTCATCCAGCCTCGCCCTCCACCCTCCATAACTCTCCCCTCGTTGGTCCGCTTCCCCTTTTTTTTCTCCTTTCTTTCTCCCCCCCCCCCCCCCCCGTCGTCCTGCCCTCTTGCCCCCCCCCCCCCCGGGCTTTTCCTCCTCTCTACCTTTAATCTGTCTCTCTCTGTCCTATCGACTTTTGGCGTTCCCTTTCTGACTTTGTTTCTAGCAGCCTTATTTTTATATTGTACACTGCCCTGATGCTTCGGCCTGGGCGGTCTATCAAATCGTGTAAATAAAGATAAAGATACATATGCAGCTGGCACCACCCACCAGCCTCAGTAAGCTCAATCTCCAAGCAGCTGGCGGAGGTTGTGAGCCAGGGTTCTGGACTCACTGAAGAGACAACTAAGGAGAGAGGTTTAGTTAGTTTGCTTTTATTTCCCTTGTTAAGGTGCAGGTTTCTTTGTTTTTAAAGGCAGAAGTGTAAAAAACAAAACCAAACCTAGAAGGAACAGGGAGAACCCGGGGGACAACAAGGCTGAGGGGAGGCTATTCCATCTTCCCCCTCTCCTCACAGGATTTTTTTGGGGGGGGGAGTTCTGTGGGGTCCCTCCTCAGTCTGAGACTTCTGGCTGCATCCGAACCTGTTATCGGATGAGGAGCCACTGCAGGGGCTGCAGTTTGTTTATGTTTATTACATTTGATATACCGCTCAGGCTGAAAAGCATCAGAGCGGTTTACAATCCTACATTTGTTACGGAAAATAAGAAAAGAACGCCATTTATAAGATAGGACAGAGTAGGAGAAAGACAAAGGAATAGTTGCTTGACAGGAATGAAAGCTGGCAGCCCCAAGTCACCCCCCTTAGTGCCGAAGCTGGGAAGTAAAGTATGTAGTAAAGGCTGTTAGTGTAGCTGGGTTTAAAAAAGGTTTGGACAAGTTCCTGGAGGAAAGGTCCATAAACCATTATTAAGAAAGGACCGAGGATATCAATGCTTGACCCAGTACAAGCATTGTGGAACCTGTGTCTTTTGAGGAAACTGCTAGGTACGTATGACCTAGATTGGCCACTGTTGGAAACAGGATACTGGGCTTGATGGACGTTGTTCTGACCCAGTATGGTATATCTTATGTTCTTAAGGAAGACTGAGCGAGAGGGGTAGAAAAGCCATGTGGCAAAGAGGCTCCAAGGTAAGAGTGGCAGGGTGGGGAGGACAGCAGGAACCCCTAGCAACCACCAGAACACAAGGAGACACAGAGGCCAAACTCCCCCGGCTGCATTTATGTGCGATTTATTCTTATTCAGGCCTGCATGTCTTTAACCCCTTGCTGTGTTTTGGGTGCCTGGTAGAGGCAGCCACCAGAGAATAAAGCAGGACAGAACAGCCTCTTCCTAGGGGGCCAATTTGCAGTTTCTTTTTTATTTCAGTTTCAGTTAATTTGATTTTGGTTTGGTTTTAGTTTATTTTAGTTCAAGTATTCTAGTGCTCTGTGCCTGAGCCTGTGGAGGTTCACTGTGCTGGGGATCCTTTTACCTTCCCGGGTACAAATTCAGGGCATTCCTGGGCAGTGCCCCCAGCCCTTCCCACCATGCCGGCCAGACCGCAGTGCCTGGTATAGGATGATATCAAGGGGTGTGAACCCCACTTAATGCTTAAGCATTCCTTGTGTTATACAGCTCAAAACTGATTCAGTGCATGATGACTTGATGCAGACATGTGGGAAAGGCCTAATCAGATAGGCCATTGTTTGTTTCTGGGCGGATTTTCAGAGGGCTGTTGTGCTAGGTCAGGTGATGTAACTGGCACTTGGTTGAAACATTGTTGCTTTCTCCTGAGAAGAGTCTGATTAAAAAGTCAGACAGAAATAAAGATAAGTTTTAGGTTTGTAGCAGCTACAGCTTTGTGGGAAACAGGAAGTACCTGCATACAAGAATTGTATGTAATTTGAAAGATAGTCAGTGGATTGAACGCAAATGAAATCCTTCCATCTGTCTATGGTCAGTGAGTATAACCTGACATGATCATCTCTTGTTGCTTAACCCAGCTTATGTACCTATTAAATCTATATTGCTTGTAAGGGAAGCTATGGACACACAGCGAGCAAGAGTCGAGAGACGTAAGGATAATTGCAGTATCTTTATTGAGCAGTCCCCAACGTGTTTCGGCATAAAGATGCCTTCTTCAGGGGGTAACAGCTAAAATATAAACAAAAGCTTGTAATAATAAACATAAATAGTAACAGTAAGCCCGGTGGACGCTAAAAATCATTAACAGATCATAAAATCAAAGAAAAAGCTTTAAAATACAGACTGTAAAATATAAACTTTGCTCCAAACATGATTATAAACACAGAACACAAATACACAAGTCTTTACAGAAACACAAATACACAAGTCTTTACAGAATCCACCGGGCCGTCCAATAGTTTCGGCTATTGGTTCGGTTTTGGAACCACTTTCTAAATTTCTAGACATAGACCCTTTGTGTCTCAGGCACCCTCGTATGTGCGAGATTCTACACACATAATCAATATTCTGCAGAATTTTGAGCAATATCATGAAGACCTTATTTTGGTTACCTTGGACATCAATTCGTTGTATACGAACATACCTCAACAGGCGGCGTTAGAAGTCCTGGCAAATACCCTCATACAGAGACCTAAACCAGTGCGGATTCCTACTGCTTTTTTGGTACAATTAGCTATGTTAGTGATGTCAGAAAATTATTTTATTTTCAGAGGCCTTTATTATAAACAGATCAAAGGGGTTGCAATGGGGTCGCCCATGGCCCCGGACGTGGCCAGTCTTTATGTGGCTAATTTTGAATTACAACACCTCAAACTCCATCCCTATCAGTCCAACATCTTATTATGGAAAAGATACATAGATGATATATTGGTAATATGGGAAGGATCGGAACTCCTGTTGCAAGAATTTTTTATATGGCTCAACACTCTAGACCCTAACCTACAGTTCGAAGGCACCTTTAGTAATGATAAAATCCCGTACCTGGATATTTTGATCAAAAAAGACAGTAATGGGTTCATTACTGACCTTTATAGGAAGCCGACAGATCGGAACACTTTACTTAAGTATGAAAGTTTCCACAACAGATCTTTTAAAAACAATTTGCCCATCAGTCAATTTCTTAGAATTAAGAGACTCTGCACTACTGATAGAGATTTTGAACGACATTCTGTGGACATGCACTGTAGATTTAAAGCGAGAGGCTATCCGAAGGAACATATAAAGAGAGCTTATTTTAGAGCATGCACCACTGAACCTTCCTCTTTGTTACAAAAGAAAAATAACCCAAATAAACTAGATAAAATAGTCTGTGCTCTGACATTTTCACAGCATTCCAAAACAATTGTTAATATTTTAAAACAAGAGTGGTATCTTCTCACCTCTTTGCCAGCCTTTGACACTAAACAGATTATGATTGCGTACAAGAGAAACACTAATTTGGCTAACATTCTAGTACCGTCTGCCCTTATGAGATCTCATGCGCCTCCGAAGATTAAGGGACACTACAGTTGTGGGAATTGTTCTATGTGTTTAAACACTATCCTTGCCAAAAACAGTTTCACCAATTCTAAGTCAGGACATAAAATATATTTGCAGGACTCCACCAACTGCAGAACATCTAACGTAATATACCTTATACAGTGTCCGTGCAACCTTGTGTATATATAGGAAAAACTACAAGAGAAGTCCGCACCCGGATCATTGAACACAAGTTGTATTCAGAGGAAGGTCCCAGATAAACCTTTGGTATCTCACTGGATATCTGCAGGTCATAAACTTAGCGATTTGAAATATTTAGTTCTTAAATTGGTAAAATCACATTGGAGAGGAGGGGACATCAATAAGACTTTATTGAAATTGGAACAGAGATATATCTATGTTCAACAGCCTGAC
This sequence comes from Ichthyophis bannanicus, assembly GCA_033557465.1. Lineage (NCBI taxonomy): Eukaryota > Metazoa > Chordata > Amphibia > Gymnophiona > Ichthyophiidae > Ichthyophis > Ichthyophis bannanicus. Next base: position 1,187,212 of record JAWIIG010000036.1, on the reverse strand, counting down.
TCCACATGGTTTAAACCAGGAAATTGACCTCTCTGTATTTTTAGAAGTAACACATAAATACGAAGCAGTAATTAGTTATGTGGTTATTTATTTATTGTTCATAAGTTGCACTCAGTCATTCAGTGGTTTTTATCAAGTTAGTTATATAAGTCCACTTTAGAAGCCAGTTACAGCACAACGTGGTTAAATAGTTCCATTCGAGCTGTATTTAAGAAATGCACCCATGGGTTGCTAGTATGTGCTAACTCCACCCACTTTTAACCCTCCTCTTTTGGCGCGAATAGTAGCTGTTATAATGTTCTCGGAGCCATTTTGGTTTCACTTTGAAGTACACGACGAGTACAGCGCTTTGTTCTCTCAAGGTAATTTTACTTCCTTCGAGTTATATGTTTTAGTTTGATGTGGAGTTCTTATCGTTTTATGATTAGAGTATAGATCAGGTTTCCTATTTCTGCAACCAATAATTTATAGTTTTTAATAATTTAGTTCACTTCGCGTAAGTAGACATTTAGATAAGGGTTTTATTTTCAGCAGGCATGTATCACTACCATGCGGGTTGAGATCTAGTGGGCAGTTTTTATCCACACGAGACAGTGTATATGATGATAGATTTTACCCTCTCCTAGTAGGCCTCGATTTCTGTACATGTGGCATTGGAAATATTTTCGAAGTTTTATCATAGTATTTTACACCATTTTTCGCATAACTCAATCTTCATAATTTGGGTTGAATACATGTTACATAGATTTACCTGTTTAGTTTTTTTAAAAAAGGGCCCATGATCATTCATTTTATTTTGAGAGAACGGCACGGCAATAGCGGCACCAGTCACGGTTCTAATGTGAGAATCATGTGGGTCCAGCAGCTTTCATTCTGCTTCACTATATGTAAGTGTTTTCCGGTCAACAGTGGCCAGCACTATAGGAGGCAATTAGTTCAAAATAGGCCTTTTTTATTTAGTTAATTAACAAATTACAATCCCTGCACTTTTAGGTTAATTATTGAGGTTTTTTTTCTACGAAGATGGCACAGTAAAAATAACTTTAGATGTACTTTTAATGTGCGTTTCGTATGATTTCAGCATTCAATAATTTTTTCACTACAAGCAAGATACCTCGGTTGATATTGGCTCTCCTTTTTTGAGGTAACCCGATTGGTATAATTTACTGTATGAGTTTGAGGTTAGAATGCCGATTTAGAATAATTCTTTCAATATTATAACTGGCTTTCTGTCTGACTTACATTATCTTAGGATACATCCCCCAATTGGTTTTTCAGTCCACTCATCAGATCAGATTACACACGTTACTCGGACAAAATGCCAACACGTGATTTTGGTTCTGCCAGATTCATACGGTCACAATAAATATTTTGACAATGGGATAACCAATGTACATATTTTTAATTCATATACAGGTTCTTCATTGGTATAAATAGACTGCCATTCTGGCTAACTATTTTCTAGTGAATCTATAATGATACAGTGTATACTTTAATTTTCACTACAGTCCCATGGTTTTAGTTGATTTATCCTATTTATATAGTCCTTTAAAATAAAATATTTTTTAGCTGGTTCCACATTAATCACATGTACCAAGGAAAGGGATACTTAAGTAAGTCTTTTTATAGGACTATATTGCTTTCAATAAGGACCTTATCCATGCAGCACGGATTTCTCAAGTTCTTAAGCACCAGCTCAATATCAGTTACTTACTGACATGGTTTTAGGAGATGGGTTGTCATTTTCAATTTTCAATTTTTAACAATAATTAATATTGTTGGTATTATAATTGCCATAATGTTTGTTCTTTTTAAGTGTCAACACAACCTTAGTTCAGTTTTTAATTTAGTTATAAATTTATTTTTACAATTATTCCTTTATCCACAATTCCAATTTGGTCTGGTACCATGGTACACCATAGTGTTTAGTGTTTAATGATTACAATGGTTAGAAGACTCGGGGAAAATGATTTCTACATATATATATAAGATCATACGAGATATAATCTTGTTGGTTGAGTCACTTGTTAATTTTCATAACACAGTGGAGTAAGATCATTAATCTTAAGGGTACACTTTTTAGAAATGTGGCTCCTTAATAGGGGTTGTATTCCATTTATAATTATGTACAAATTGATTTTAATTTAGCATTTTCCTTATTCTTTCAGTTTGCATTTATTATCAGAGTAGTATATGAAGAATTTATTAGATAATCGTTTTTTAACAACATTTCCTCAAATGTATATATATGTTTATCTTCTCATTCATTACATTATATAAAGATGGTTCAATCCCGTGGAAGCCAGTTTGATGCTTTGCCATGCTAAGGCTTCGTAAGCAGTAGGATTTCATCTCTTTCCAACATATATTATCAAATTTTAGAATTGGGCCAATGTGAGTACAAATGGTTGCCTCTCTACTCTGTCCCTCTTGCTTGTCTGTCTTCACTCATGGGTTTTTCATATATGAAATTCTAAGTCACGAATTTATATGTGTATACATTTGAATAATTTATTTTTATCAATGTTTCTTAACATTTTGATAAGTATTTATTTATTTATTTGTGTTCTGTGTTTATAATCATGTTTGGAGCAAAGTTTATATTTTACAGTCTGTATTTTAAAGCTTTTTCTTTGATTTTATGATCTGTTAATGATTTTTAGCATCCACCGGGCTTACTGTTACTATTTATGTTTATTACAAGTTTTTATGTTTATATTTTAGTTGTTACCCCCTGAAGAAGGCATCTTTATGCCGAAACGCGTTGGGGACTGCTCAATAAAGATACTGCAATTATCCTTACGTCTCTCAACTCTTGCTCGTTGTGTGTCCTGGTGTTAGCTGCAAGGGCGGCGCTCCTTGTTGTGTTTGGTTTGTAAGGGAAGCTGTACTCCCTTATAGCCATTTGTAGTATTAGAAAAAAAAAGTATACTTTACTCGGGGAAAGTGTCAGTTTGATTGGATCAGGGCAAGGTCCATTTCATATCTTTGATACAACACTGCAGCACAATCTAAAAATCCTCAAGATATTCAGTCCCCGATGTGGTGTGATCTTGGAGGCAGGCGTCTGCCTAAACTACACTCAAGAGGCTGTCGTGGGAGCAGGAGAGTCCCTCCTGGTTGCAAGAGACCCTGGGAGCAGTTCAACGGATCCGGCCCCCGGTCCTTGCACGATGCCCAGACCATCCACCCTTTGAGCCCAGGAGTTTTTCTTACTTTTGCAGAAGGCGTTTTCCCTACCAAGGAGCTCCTCAGCCCCAGAACACAGGACTAAGAGGATGTCGGGAGCAGTGGCATTTAAGCAGGCTAGAGGCTCAGAGGAGTGGCAGCAATAGCCGTTGTCGGAGGGGCTGGATGGGGAAGACCTTGACATGGAGCTAGATCTGCAGGGGGAGTTGGAAGAAAGAGAGGGCCTAGAACAGGAGGATCAGGCCCAGATTGTTTGGGTTTTCCGCTGGGAGGAGCTACCATTGCTCATCTTTATACTTTAGCAGAGTGCCCCAGGGTTGCATAAGCATATCACCCTCCTTTCATCCAAGTGAGCTCTACCATCACCTTCTGTCGCCTGTCAGTCAACCAATTTCTGATCCAGTTCACCACCTTGGGACCCATCCCCAGATTACTTGGTTTATTAATAAGCCTCCTATGAGGAACAGTATTGAAGGCTTTGCTGAAATCCAGGTAGATGACATACATCGCATGCCCCTGATCTAGTTCTCTGGTCACCCAGTCAAATAACTCAATCAGATTTGTTTGGCAAGATCGTCCTTTGATAAAACCATGTTGCCTCTGATCGTGCAACCTGTTGGTTTTGAGAGAGTCTGCTATTTGCTCTTCAGAAGCACCTCCATTACTTTTCCTGCCACTGTGGTAAGGCTCACGGGCCTGTAGTTCTTCTGTCACCACTTTTGTGACGAGGTACCACATCCGCCTTCCAGTCCTGATGAACTTCTCCTGTTTCCAAGGATCTGTTGAAAACATCCTTTAATGGCCCTGCAAGAACCTCTCTGAGCTCTTTCAGTATCCTGGGATGTATCCCATCAGGTCCCATGGCCTTGTCCACTTTCAGTTTTGCAAGTTATTCTAACACATCTTCTGTGACTGTGGTATCTACTTCATTCCCATTTTAATATTTGGGAGTCACAGATGGTCCTTCTCCAGGCTTTTCTTTAGTTAAGAGTAGAAGTATTTCTTTAGCAATTTTGCTTTTTCAATGTTGCTTTCCAGAATCTGTTCCCAGCACTTCTGAGTCCGGCAATTTCAACTCCTCTCCTGAATATACCTGAAGAAAGTTTTGTCGCCACACTTCACATCTTTAGCCAGCTTTTCCTCTACCTTTTGATTTTGCTTTCCTTATTTCTCTTTTTGTCTCTTTTGTTTGATCCTGTATTCCTTTCTGTGTTCCTCTATTTACAAGCTTTTGAATTTTGTGAAAGCTGTGTGTGTGCTTTTATTTGAGCAGCCACTTCTTTGGAGAACCGAGTAGTAGGACACACAGAAACATAGAAATATGATGACAGAAAAAGACCACATGGCCTATCTAGTCTGTCCTTCCATAACAACTACAACAGTCCCCTTTTTACCTTTAGAGATCCTCTGTTTTGGTCCCATGCTTTTTTAAATTCAGTTACTGTCCTCATCTCTACCACCCCCACTGGGAGACTATTCCACGGATCCACTACTCTTTCCGTAAAGAAATATTTCCACATATCACTCCTGAATCTATCCCCCTTCACCCTCATCCCATGTCCCCTCGTAGCAGAACTTGCTTTCAATTGAAAGAGGCTCTCTCCCTGAACATTTATGCCACGGAGGTATTTAAACATCTCAATCATATCACCTCTATCCCGCCTTTCCTCTAAGGTTTACATAATAAGATCCTTAAGTCTGTCCTCATATGCTTTATAATGAAGACCACTAATCATTTTAGTAGCCACCCTCTGCACCGACTCCATCCTGTTCACATCCTTTTGAAGGTGCGGTCTCCAGAATTGCACACTATTCTCCAAATGAGGTCGCACCAAAGACTTATACAGAGGCATTATCACCTCCTTTTTTCTGCTAGCCATTCCTCTCTGTATGCACCCAAGCATCCTTCTAGCTTTTGCCGTCGCCTTTTCTACCTGTTTAGCTACTTTAAGATCATCAGACACAACCACGCCTAGGTCCCGCTCTTCTTTAGTGGACAAAAGTACTTCACCCCTTATACTATATTGCTCCCTTGGATTGCTGCAGCCCAAATGCATGACCTTACATTTTTTAACATTAAATCCCTGCTGCCAAATTCTAGACCATTCTTCAAGCTTAGTTAGATCCCTCCTCATGTTATCTACCCCTTCCTGGGTGTCTACTGTATTGCAGATTTTGGTATCATCTGCAAAGAGGCAAACCTTACCTGAAAGCCCTTCTGCTATATCACTAACAAAGATGTTAAAAAGAATCGGACCAAGGACAGATCCCTGGGGCACACCACTGATAACATCCTTCTCCTCAGAGTGAGCTCCATTTACTTGTACTTTCTTGCCTCCCACCCAACCAATTTCTGACCCAAGCAGTAACTTTAGGGTCCATCCCTAGGGTGCTCAGTTTATAAGTCGCCTGTGAGGAACAGTGTCAAAGGTTTTACTGAAATCTAAATACACCACATCTAGGGCTCTCCCTTGGCCCAACTCCCTGGTCACCCAGTCAAAGAAATCAATCAGATTTGTCTGACAAGACCTGCCTCTGGTGAATCCATGCTGCCTCGGATCCTGTAATCCGCTGGACTCCAGAAACCTCACTATTTTCTCTTTCAGCAGCGTTTCCAATGATTTACTCACCACCGAAGTTAAACTAACCGGCCTGTAGTTTTCAACCACATCCTTACTTCTGCTTTTGTGTAAAGGCACAACATGAGTCTCTCCAGTCCTTTGGCACCACTTCCGACTCCAACAAAGCATTGAAAAGGTCAGTCAGTGGAGCTGCTAGAACGTCCCAAGTTCCCTCAGTATTCTTGTGTGTATCCCATCTGGTCCCATCGCTTTGTCTACTTTAAGTTGAGAGAGTTTCTCACGAACACAGTCTTTAGAAAAATTTTCAAGATGTCCAGGATGAATGGGATCTGCCAGGCGTTGGACTTAAAGGGGTGCAATCCATGACGCGCCTATACCCGCTGCTGGAGCAAGAACGAGCTCCTTTGATCACCCAAAGTGGATGCGGCGGTGTTGGCAGCAGTCTAAGAAACCTTGACTTGTCTCCTGCAGCTGAGAGCCAGGGAAGTGGTTCTGTGAAACCATTGTTTGCGGTCAATGCTTCATGTATTTCTTGGTGCCCAAATGGAAGGTTCCTTTTGCTTAATTCTCAACTTCGAGGGCATGAACTATGGTCTCCGGGTACTGCATATCCACGGTAATGGCAGTAGGAAGCAGAGATTTTGGGCGACTCTCTATCTCGCAGAGGCATATCTGCATGTTCCCATCCATCCAGAACATAGGCAGTTTGTCCGCTTTGTGGTGCCAAGGGGCTATTCGGTCTGGCGACCACCCCTCATACCTTCACCAAGGTCATGGTGGTGGTGGCAGCAGCTCTCCACAAGGAAGGGGTTCTCACCCACCCGTACCTAGACGATTGGCTGGTCCAGGTGAAGTTCAGGGACGATGGCGCAAAGAGCAACAGCGTGGGTGGTAGAGTTCCTTCAAAGTCTTGTTTGGGTTCATCCTGGCCAAGTGTCAGCTACAGCTGGCCCAGGAGCTAGAGTATTTGAGAGCGTGCTTTGATACCTGCATAGGCAGAATTTTCCTGCCGGTTCGCCTGATGCAGGAGCTACAACGGTGGATACGGCAGGTCCTGAAGATGGCAAGACCATCAAAGTGGCGGCATCTGCAGGTTCTGTGGACCATGGCAGCCACTCTTGAGCTAGTCCCATGGGCAAGGGCGCACATGGAACCGCTGCAGAGGGTTCTGCTCAGTCAATGATCCCATCAGAGTCAACCCTTGTCCCAAGTATTCCCCTGCCCGCGGAGCGCCAGGAGAGCCCTCAGTTGATGGGTGCATGTGGGGAGCCTGGAAGGAGTCCCTGGGGTGGGTTCCTCTGATGACCGATGCCAGCCTGTCAGGTTGGAGAGCCCATTACAAAGGACGCTTTGTTCAGGGACAAGAGTCCGCAGGAGGCCCTGTGGTCAATCAACAGGCTTGAGATGCAAGCAGTGACCTTGGTGCTAGAAAGCTTCAAGCCATGGTTGCAGGGGAAGGTTATCAAAGTCCTCTCGGACAATGTGACCATGGTGGCTTACATCAACAGGCAAGGAGGCACAAGCAGTGCAGCCCTGGAGGAGGCCGAAGCCGAAAAGTTGTTCGGATGGGCAGCGATTCGTCTACAGGCGTTCTGTGGCACACGTAGCAGGAGTTGACAGTGTGACGGCAGCGTTCTTCAGCCGTGTGCACATGGATCCCGGAGAGTGGCAGCTTAATCAGGAAGTGTTCGAGAAGGTGGTCTCCGATGGGGCACACCCGTCATGGACTTAATGGCTATGTTTGAATCGGCCAAGGCCTGCTGTGTTTTCTGCAGAAGAAGAGAGGGCCTGGATACTCTAACTCAGCAGTGGCTCGAAGAGGGTCTTCTCTGTTTTTGCCCTTGGGTGCTCATAAGCCGGTTAGTGCAATGGCTAGAGGTGCACCGGGGATTTGTAATTCTGATGGCACCAGACTGGCCGAGGTGCCAGTGGTATGCTGACCTGATTCGGATACTGGTGGATTGACTATGGTGGCTTCTGGTTGGAAGGACCTCTTGACATAGGAGCTGCTTCGTATGCCCCAGATGGATCAATTATCTCTTACGGCATGGCTCTTTAAAAGGTGAAGTTGAAGAAGAAAGGATAATCGGGCTTGGGGATAGCAACCTTGCTACAGGCCCAGAGGTGGTCTACGAACCTGGCGTGCATCTGCGTAGGGCGCATCTTTGAATCATGGTGCACACCCTTCCACTGCCTCCGTACTGGATATCTTGTCGTCCTTGCAATCCGGTTTTGATAAGGGTCTAGCTGCCAATTCCTTGAGGGTGCAACTGTCGGCGATTTCCAGTTATCACAGGAAAGTCCACAGGGTGCTGTTGGGTACACATCCAGATGGGCTGAGCTTTCTAGTGGCGGTGACTTACCTCCGTGTGCCAAAGAGGGCAGCGGTACTGCCTTGGAATCTCAATCTGGTGCTGTCTGGGGAGCCCTTTGAGCCATTGAGTCAAGCTTTCCTGAAGTATTTGAATCTGAAAATGGTGTTCCTGGTGGTGATTTGCTTGGCACGGAAGATTTTGGAGCTTCAGGCACTCATGCCAGGAGCCATTCCTTTCCTTCTCCAAAAGGAAAGTGGTCCTGCACCTGACCTGGTACCTTCATTTTTGCCCCAGGTGGTATGAGCATTTCATGTAAGTCAGGCTGTTTCCTTACCAGCTTTGGCGAGCTCAGATGTGGGCAAGAGCGGATATGGGCTCTGCCACTCCACAACTGTGTCAATTAAAAACGATATAGCGTTATTAGAAAAGGTTCAGAGAAGAGCTACCAAAATGGTAAAGGGGATGGAAGTATACTCCTATGAAAGGCTAAAAAGGTTAGGGCTCTTTAACCTGGAAGAGAGACGGCTGAGGGGAGATATGATAGAAGTCTATAAATTAATGAATGGAGTGGAACAGGTAAACGTAGATCGACTGTTTACTTTATCAGAATATAGAAAGACTAGGGGACATGCAATGAAGCTACAGGGTAAACTATTTAAGACTAATAAAAGAAAATATTTTTTCACTCAACGTGTAATCAAACTCTGGAATTTGTTACCGGAGGATGTAGTAAAGGCTGTTAGTGTTGCTGGGCTTAAAGGTTTGGACAAGTTCCTGGAGGAAAGGTCCATAAACCATTATTAAGAAGGGACCCAGGATATCAATGCTTGACCCAGTACAAGCATTGCAGAACCTGTGTCTTTTGGGGAAACTGCTAAGTACGTATGACCCAGATTGGCCACTGTTGGAAATAGAATTCTGGGCTTGATGGACCTTGGTCTGACCCAGTATGGCATATCTTATGTTCTTCTGTTCACTTGGATGCGAAGGTATGTGAAAATGGCTTCGTCCTGTTGGAGATCGGACTGTCTGTTGGTTCTGTTTGGCGGGTCGTGCAAAAGTGAGATGGCAGCTAATCCTCCATTTCCAGATGGATCAGTGAGGCAGTCATGCCTGCATACATCCTGAAGGGTAGAGCAGTGCCAGTGGGGTTGCAGACGCATTCCACTAGGACTCAGGAAGCCTCGTGAGCAGAGTATAGTAGGAGATCGGTGGAGATCTGTAGGGTGGCATACTTTTATTTGAACATTTTCACCTGGATATCCTGGTGGCGGGGGACGCTCGTTTCGGATCGACAGTGCTTCAGGCTGGTTGTGCGGGTCCCTCCAATTTTAGATTAACTGCTCTGATACATCCCAGAGGTGTGGGACTGGACTGGAGGGACGATAAGGAAAGAGAAATTAGACTTACCTGCTAATTGTTCCTTGAACTCCAGTCCAGTCCCGGAACCCTCCCTGAGTGTTTTTTTGTGATAATCTATGTACATCCTGGTCCTGAAGCTGGTTCCCTTGGTGGAGGAAGTGGCCAGGTGGAACTGGGGAGGGGTGTGTAATCAGTGTTTTGGGGGAGGGGCAGACCAGAAGAGCTGTCGGTTGCTCGCTTCCCGCTGGTTGGAGTTGCTCAAGCGCTCAACAGGTAGGCCTCCCCATCCTGGAGGGGGGATGGGGTATCCTTTCCAGGGGATGGAGGGATACTAGTTTATTTAGACGTAGAAGTGTTTGTTGCATGTTTAACTACTTACTTGTTGCTTCTCTGAGTCTGCTTTGTCAATAGGTTCTGGGGTTGGTGGGGGTGCCAGCTGCATATGTACACTAGTGTCATCAAAAAGATGACATGCTTGGTCTCCAAGCTCATGGAGGAGGTGCGCTACCCAGAGGTGTGGGACTGGACTGGAGGTTCTCAAGGAACAGCAATTAGCGGGTACGTCTAATTTCTCTCTCTTTATTTATATTTTCATTTATTTAAACAGGTTTTCTATTTTGCCTTTAGGCTAAAGCAGTTTACAGAGAACAAACTGAATTTTTGCCTAGACTGGCCTGGAGGGACGATAAGGAATCTCTCTTCCCAGGATACAGACATCCGGCAAAGGTAGTCAGTCATTACATACAGAATTGTATTACAGTGGTAAATGAGTGGAATACTCTGAGCCAGTATGGCATATCTTATGTTCTTATATTACATTATTAAAATAACATATCACATTTGTTTATATCAAACCCCTCTCTTTTTAGAGTTTTCTTGTTACTTTTTACATTTACTCTACAGTTCCTTAGGAAGCTTCTAATTTAGGTAACATCCTTCCTGACTCTTATTTCTTCCACTTTATTGTCCATTAATAACGTTGCATCTTTATGCACTGGAGGTGATACAATCATTTGTTTAGTGCTCTCTTCTGTCTCTATCTAGCTTTGAGTTAGCCCTCCTACACACGGTATTATGCAACACCCCACTGTAATTAATATTCCAGTTACAAGTACAGAGGTAAATATAGATACTACCTCCCCTTTCCACTTCCCAAACCATGACTCCAACCATCCGGTGAGGTATCCACGCCTGAATTTTCCACCAATTCCTCTGCCAAGGTAGTTAGTCCTCACAGGGCTTTAGTGATAGTGCCATCAGGGGCTCTGTTACTGGGGATGAACATTTCTCTCCCCCCCCCCCCCCGAACGACTCCCCTCTCTTCAGCCGCCCAATCGGGGCACTCGGGGCAATACAAAAGGAAGGCGCCAGCACCGGACCTGTCCTTTGCTCCATCGCGTGCTCTCCCAGGAGGGATCGAGCTGGGACATCCTCTGAACGACTCCCCTCTCTTCAGCCACCCAATCGAGGCACTCGGGGCAATACAAAAGGAAGGCGCCAGCAGGCGCACCCGTGCCTTGCGGGCCCGCGCTTGAGGGCCTCACTAGAGGGCCCTTTGGCGTGGCCCTTAGACATGGACCGCCAAGACCAACCAAGGTTTTGTCTTCTCCTCACGCAACGATCATTAACTGCACGGCAAACCGTGAGGACATAACTGACCGCAGCCTCTGAATCGATCCAAACACCATAATGGACACTTCACGGTAATTACCTACTACTGTTGTGTCTGAACCGCATAGTAGCTTCTCATTCAACTATATAGCTGCTCTTAACAGAACTGCCCTATAGTAGATCGACCATATAGCAAACTGAATGTAGATATGACACAGTCCGGAGTCTTGTTAAAGTTGTAAGCTGCTAAGTATACGGTTCAGTTGTAACTTTGTATCTCCCCGCAATAGTATCTGTTATAATAAGGAATTGAAACAAAGTAAACCCCTTATGTCTATGCTGAAAACAAAGTAATCGTTCTGTAACTGTAATCAAGAGCTAACACAGCTCCTGCTATAACTGTGAAATTACTAGAATTGCTATATCTGTGTAACTGAAGCTCTCCATATATTAAGTTGTGTAGCTCATTCATCCCCATAGTACGTCTATTGCTTCACTCACTAGTTTGCTCGACCACAACCCACTCAAGCAATCTTGTCAACACTATCAGCTACAATAGACCAAACCCGCATGCTGCAGCAAATCATGTCCATCTCCATACTAGCGCTTACATGTCTCTACTTACTTATCAACGCCATATACGACGCAAATGCTCTTATACAAGACCAGAACCACATCCCCATACTTCACCACACGAGTAAAAAACACCACTGCAGTTATTTCCAATCGCCACAAAACCCACACTACAAGAGACAGACTCACTTGCTCCACGTGTCACTAGAGCACATATCCAATGCAAAAGGCAAGTCATATGCAAAAAAAATCTCAGGTGTGCCCTCATCAATGCTCGCTCTGCCCGCAAAAAATGGCCAGCCATTACAGACCTACTGAACAACCTCAACCTGGCTCTTAATGGTCACAGAAACATGGCTCTTAATGGTCACAGAAACATGGCTCTCTGACACGGACACTTTATTATTAAACCAACTCACCCCCCCTAATTTCTCAATTTACACATGTAATAGGATAGACAAAAGAAGAGGTGGCATCTTCATTATAGCAAAGACTGAACTCCAATACCGGACAACCCTAGCCAGAAGCATTCTGAACCTGGACTCAATCCCTATCTCCAATAAATACAACACCATTAACCTCATTTACAGGGCACCTAGCTCGTCTGCCGAAGAACTATCCAATATAATCGACCTTGCTTGTAATCCCGATAACCCAACCAACCCAAACTGGCTGCTGGGAGATTTTAATCTACCCTCTATCCAACCAGCCCTAGCCAACACTTTACTGGAAGCAATGGTCAACCTCAGCTACAGTCAAATAGTAGGCAATTCCACTCATCAACAAGGGAATGTTCTTGACATGATCTTTGCCCCATGCAGTGTCACTAGCACGAAGTCTAATCTTGATCTCTCCATCACCCCAGTCCCATGGTCAGACCACAGTCTTATAACATTCAGTATGCCAACACAACAAGATATACCCAGCCAAACAAACGCCCAGTAATCCAGCACGTTTCAAACCACTTGACAAGGAAGAAATTACTAAACAGGTACTCCCAAAACTTGCTCAGCCTTCAGCCAACATTAACGAAAGTGTAGCTAACTGGAATGACACCCTGAACCTGAACCGATATGCTAAAAAGCCCTCATCTAACATTCATAAGTCACCCAGCAACCATGTGGATAGAAGGCAGTCAGCCCCGTGGTTCTCCCAGGAACTACAGGAGTCCCTACTCCACCTGAGAAAAATGGAGAGAAAGTGGCGTCACACCCATAGTGTCTCAGACCAGACCACATACTTAGCATATCTGAAAACCCATCGTGAACTAATCTGGGACAAAAGGAGGAGATTTCATTCGGAGCTCCTCAACCGCTCCTTAAGGAAACCACGAGACCTCTTCAATTTGGTGAAATCCCTAACCATAGAACCTTCACAGCCACAACAGGAATCTATACACTCACAACAGTATGCCCACTATTTACAGTCCAAAACCATAAAAACCAACATCAGCACCTATACCAAAGTCTACACAATCTCATCCACATCAGAACCCCCTCAACAAGCTTTCACCACACCAGAACCCCCTCAACAAGCTTTCACCTCCATCTGCAAAATGCATTGAAGAAATTATTGCTAACATCAACACCACCACAGCACCGAATGACCCATGCCCAGGACACTGGATAAGAGCAATGCGTTTCGAACTCAGCCCAATCATATCTGATATCATAAATCAATCATTCTCAATAGGAATATTCCCATCTGCTCTTAAACTTCCATCAGACCATTGTTAAAGAACAAACCCAGTAAAAGGCGTGGAGGCAAGGAAGAAAACTATTTATTACCACTCTTGTATTACAAAGCCAGGCCCGACACAGGCCGTGTTTCGCTTATGTCTTCTTCAGGGGCTTATGGCTACAACATAAAAATAATATTAAAAACATTCATAATCTGTACATATAAATCATAAATGTAAACATATTAAAATGAAATAAACAATTAAAGCACCTAACAAACTATTTGGCGTATCAATAAAACATTTAAAATGTTATTGAATGAATATAAACAATTAATTAATACAGTACAGCAAAAAAACAACCTCAAAAATAAAAAATAATAAAAATAAATAAATAAAATCCGTCTAAAAAATGCCATCTCATGATTACATAAATAACTAAAAATAATAAGAAATACTACCATAAAAATGTAACAATGTACTAATTATTGACATGTGCACATCACATAAGTACTAATATGTCATAAAATACGTACTTAAAAGATAATAAATACACAAATAACATTAAAACAACCAGTAATATTAAAACATAAAAAAACAGCTAAAATGAAAAACAATATAACCTGTGTTCATAATATTCATTACCTTTGCCCGTGCAATATGCCACATTGAATTTGCTAAAGGAAAAAAGGGGGGAAAAAGACTAGCATAAAAAGGTGCACCTACAACAATATCTCAACATATAAAAATATATTAATTAAATAATAGAAGTTATAAATATTTAATAATAAATAATAAAATCGATCCAAAACAGGATGGGTTAAACCAAACCCAAAGGAACCCAGGGAAAAACGCAACAGGAACCTAGATGTACCTATCTCATCTCATCATAAACTCTTACCTCTACAATGGATTTGCTAAAACTCAATACTGTCAGCAATAGGCACAATAGTGCTAAGACTGTCCACAAACCGGTTATTCACTGCAATATAAATGCATAAAATTGTTAAATACCTATTGTCAACCAAAAAAGAAAAAGTCCATATACCACTGCATAAGTCCTTGCTACCTTACTACTAGTGCTTATCCATCAAATGTCTCTTCAAAAGCACATCATGAAGACCATAGCAGCGATTACACTCTAGAAACGATGGAAATACATGCTTCTTTTCCCAAAGTTTATTACTTGTTAAATTAACTACGGAAATGCGTGCTACTCTGTCCTCCAACACAATATATAATTCTTTAAAATAACAGGGCGGCAAATGTACTTTAAAACAGCTTAGGGTAAAGTGCCTTACTTTTTCCAACCCAAACAGTGCCAATTGTTCAAATTATCGTTAAAACCTCATATGCACTCTGCAAACAACCATTGAATCTCTTTCTAACCTTACAGATTCTTTATCCATAGGCAAAGGACCGCCAAAAATTCACCACTGCGCAAAAGGAAAGGCTATAAACAATAGCTACATGAGGAATATTTCCTTTTGCGCAGTGGTGAATTTTTGGCGGTCCTTTGCCTATGGATAAAGAATCTGTAAGGTTAGAAAGAGATTCAATGGTTGTTTTAAAAAAAAACGTAAGTTTCTGACGTCACTGTTTTGTTCCCGCGGTTTTTTGTAACCTTTATTTAAACGCGCAGCTGCGGGCGTTCTTTAGAAGTGCAGGAAGAGAGAGAGTGCTCTGTGTTCTAACGCACGTATAATTTGAGAGAATAAGGATTTTGGTAAGTCCGCGATGGTGGCTACATTTAGTATGAGTGTTGATATCGGCATTTATGTTTCGGGGCAATTTACATTGTAAGGGATAGTAGTACGAGACGTCTATTATGGGTACTGAATGGCAAAGAGTGAGAAGTACATGTGCATATGAGGCTTTAACGATAATTTGAGCCATCGGCACTGTTTGGTTTGGAAAAAGTAAGGCACTTTAACCTAAGCTGTTTTAAAGTACATTTGCCATCTTGACGCTTTAAGGCAGTTACTTTTCAGAATTATATATTGTGTTTGAGGACAGAGTGCATATGAGGTTTTAACGATAATTTGAACAATTGGCACTGTTTGGGTTGGAAAAAGTAAGGCACTTTACCCTAAGCTGTTTTAAAGTACATTTGCCGCCCTGTTATTTTAAAGAATTATATATTGTGTTGGAGGACAGAGTAGCACGCATTTCCGTAGTTAATTTAACAAGTAATAAACTTTGGGAAAAGAAGCATGTATTTCCATCGTTTCTAGAGTGTAATCGCTGCTATGGTCTTCATGATGTGCTTTTGAAGAGACATTTGATGGATAAGCACTAGTAGTAAGGTAGCAAGGACTTATGCAGTGGTATATGGACTTTTTCTTTTTTGGTTGACAATAGGTATTTAACAATTTTATGCATTTATATTGCAGTGAATAACCGGTTTGTGGACAGTCTTAGCACTATTGTGCCTATTGCTGACAGTATTGAGTTTTAGCAAATCCATTGTAGAGGTAAGAGTTTATGATGAGATGAGATAGGTACATCTAGGTTCCTGTTGTGTTTTTCCCTGGGTTCCTTTGGGTTTGGTTTAACCCATCCTGTTTTGGATCGATTTTATTATTTATTAAATATTTATAACTTCTATTATTTAATTAATATATTTTTATATGTTGAGATATTGTTGTAGGAACACTTAAACCGCGCTGTGAAAACAATTTACTATAAGATAAAGACCCTCAGGCACCTAAGACCTATGCTTGACCCCGGTAACTTCAGAACTATTTTCCAAGCGATAGTCACACCCCTCTTTGACTTTGCAAACATCATACTCCACGGCCTCCCAAAGAATACCCTAAAACCACTACAATTGGCCATGAATGCTGCCGCCCGCATTTTACATAGAGCAACAAGGAGTGAACACACAACCCCCATTTTAAGGGAATTACATTGGCTCCCGATAAACTGCAGGATCTTATATAAAGTCCTACTTATTACCTTCAAGGCCATTAACAAAATAGCTCCCTCCTCAATCTCGACTCTACTTGACCACCCACCCAACAACAGACCCAGGAGATCAGCAGCCACCAATACGCTAACCATTCCGAGAGAAACTACAAAATGTGCACTTTCAACTAACAGCATTTGCGTTCTACGCACCCAGATGCTGGAACAACCTCCCACCTCCCATCAGAGCATCCAGAGACCTCATGCAATTAAGAAAAACCCTAAAGCACTACCTTTTCATTACACACTTCTCACAACCTCTCCATCTCTGCAACACAGTTCAAGCTTGTAATATGAATCAGCAGCGGTCCTATATCATGATGCACATCACTGATATAGAATCCATCCACTGTAAATAATCTACCTCACAATCTGTAAATAAGTTTCCCAAAGTTGAAATCCCAGTTGCCTTCCCTGTTCTATGTAAACTCAGGACAGATTATTTGTCCGAGTCATTTTGTTTCATTGTAAACAGCACTGATAACAAAGAGCGCGGTATAAAAGAACTATCAAATAAATAAAATAATAAAATGCCCCCTTTTTCAGCCACCATCATATCTAGAATCATTCAGTTCTCCCAGGCCATTCTGCTAGTGACGTCCAATTCTCCTTTAGTGCATCCTGGGTATAATTGATAAACTGCTGTTGTAGATTAGAGAAATTATATATATTATAATCATTTTTTGTTTATCGTGATTACCCCTAACAAGGATTTGAATCCAGCTGCAATCTGGTTTCATGCTTTATACTCATCTGGAACTCCCCGTCTATATATATATCCTGTCATCAAATGAGGTTCCCAAGGTACTTCTTTCCTTTTGTATTTATCCCTTGTCCTGTTCTGTGAATGCCAAGGTGAAAGGAACTGCCAATTGAACTATTGCACATGTTTCCAACCATAGGGTAGGCAAAGTTCTGAACATCTGCCCTCCACAGTACCACCACAGGTCTGCCCTAGAGATTACCAAGTTTGAGTAGTTCTCTTCTCCTTCCATCCCTGTCAGGTTTAAGCTTAGAACACAGGTGTTCAGTTTCCCCACTTCCCTCGTGTAGTTCTTCCCCTGCCTGGTGAGACAGGCGGAGTGATTTCCAAACAGTGCTGAAAATGTGGGGAGAACTTTACCTCCAAGTCTGTAGGGGGAAAGAGCAAATTCAATGATTTGCAACTTTCATTTCCCCAAGCCGTTTTTTCCTGATACAGAGATATGAGGCATCTTACTCCATCGGGATCTATATCCCACCTCAAGGGTAAGGTCACAACCTGTGCATTGGGCCTCCCAGAGGCACATACGTAACAATTGCTACAGTTGAGACTTTCTATGGTATATTTAACCCATTCCACCCAGGCGTTCACATCTCCATAACCCGTTTCCACCTCTAGCGTGTCCCTCAAATCTTTAATCTTCACTATGTTGACTGCCTTAGGGTTCTTATTAGGTTCAAAGGATATGCTGGGGAATGGTGTGGAGACCCGAGTCTGATTCTTGAGAGGTATTTTTATCCTCAATCTTCCCAGGGGATCTTGCCCACTAACGTCTATTCCTAGTCCATATGTCCCGTCCAGTGAGTCATCCCTTCCAGAGAGGGTGACCATGATGGTGTTCCAACTTCCTGGGTTACTTTGCTGAATGCTGTTTTCTTTTGAACTGGGTGCCTCTACCCCTCTGGGGAGACCCAGCCTCCATCTTCGGTGGTCCACCAAACTTGTGACAACCCGTAATGGGGCATCCCATACACAAGTGTCTGGGCAGTCTCTGGACACACATGCTTATGCCTATTTCCCCAAACTTTTCGTAGTATCCTCCATCACAATGTTTCACTTGGCAGGCGTCAAATTCTAGACTCACTGGTCCCTCTCCCTCTGGTATGGTTACAGTAAATATGTTAGGGTACACTCTTTTCCCATAATGTCTGTGTTCATATTTGTTCATCCGTCCATCCCTTTCCCTGTCCTCGATCCCATGTCATTCCCCTTAACAGAGAAAGTGATCCCCCCCCAACATAGCAACACCATCCACTTTTCTTTGTCCATGTTATAATTTTTATTAGTCCTTTTTAACCAACTCCTCTCCTGTTCTTCTATTTTTCCTTGTTATTTTCAGGCGCAGTGGATCATTAGTTCCCTGGACCTTCCATTGTTCGTCTGAAGGAGCTTCGACTGGACCTTTAATTCGTGTATAATCAGTGAAACTTTTTTCCGCAGTAATTACAGCAGTCTCCAGTACTCAATAAGATCTCGAACGGGCCTTCCCAGTCTGGTTGCAATTTGGACTCCTTCCAGGATTTTATCAAGACCCACTGTCCTGGTTTGAGACTATGAAATGCGAACTCCATTGGGGGTATTTGTGCCAACAGTCCTTTATTCTTGAGAACAGATAAGGAAGAGGACAGCCCAAGTATATATTATTTTTAAGAAACTTATCTTTAGTTTCAAACTGTGGAGGTTCCTTTAATTGTCTTATATAGGGTAATCTGAATAACATTTCGTAGTGGGACAATCCTAAATCTTTCCGAGGGGCTGTTCGGATTCTTAACAATGCTAAGGGCAAACACTTAGTCTAGGGTAATTTTGTTTCTAACATCAATTTGGCTAACTGCTTCTTTAGTCTGATTCATGTGTTCCACTCTCCCTGAGGAGGGTGGACACCATGGAGTATGGAACTACCAGGATACTCCCAGAGTTTCCATTATGCTTTGCAAAACCTTGGCTGGTCCGAGTCAATGTGACCTATCATTCCATATCTTGGAATGATTTGTTCCAATATTATTTTTGCTACACCTATTGCTGTGGCAACTACCATGGGATGTGCCTCCACCCATCCCATCAAATGGTCCACTATTACCAAAAGGTACTTCACCCATCCAACGGCAACTCAATGAAATCAACCTGTATACTTTAGAATGGACGAAGACCAGGGTCTCTGCCTCCCTGCGGTTGTTTCGTAAGGACCTTTTTGTTTATTTTCTTACAGGTTATACACCTCTCACACACTTGCTTGGCTGCTGTGTATATTCCCATTCTCCAGGACCAAGCAGGAAGTCAGTCCTCACATATGGGTGTCATCGACGCCGATGAAGCCCCAGTGGAGCATTTCCCCAGCTTTCTATGAAAGCCTTTGGGAATACAGGCACGCATGCGCGGTTCCCTTCCTGCCTAAAGGTGCCATCTTACCTCAGTCTCTCTCTTTTTCTGAGAAGCCCACCGGACGTGTGTTCTGTCATCCCGGATAAAAGTTTGATTTTTTTCGGCGATTCTCGCTATTTTTTCTTCTTCCCGGTTCGATGCCGGTTCCCCTCCCGCTGGGTTCGGTACACCGGTATCGAGCCTGATTCTTCTTTTTCGGTTTTTGCCCTTCGTGGCTGGTGTTCGCGCCCTTTTTTCATTTTTCCCTGGAAGGCCGGTCCTTTGACCTCGCGGGGACACTTTTTTTCCCCGATGGCTTCCAGCGGTTTTAAGAAGTGTGATCGGTGTAAGAAGTTGATGTCTCTCACCGACATACACGACTGCTGCCTTCGGTGCCTCAGTCCTGATCACGACCCTAAGACGTGTGGACCATGTGGGAAGATGCCTTCCAAGGCACTGCGAAGTCGCCAGCAGCAGAAAGAAAGGCTTTTCTCGGACTCAGCCTCCGGCTGGGCCCGGACCTCGTCTGAGGCCTCGACATCTCGGGATTCGGATCCCGAGCGCCGTCGGAGCTCCTCGGACAGGGGGTCCCCCGACCGGGAATGCAAGAGGAAGAACTGGCTCCTCGAGGGCCAGGTCTAAGAACCCCGACCGTCGCCCCGGGCCCGTGGAACAAGAGAAGCCTGCCAAAGTTCCTCGCGTGGAGCCGGAGTCTGCTGGACATGTAAGCCCTGTGGTCCTTGAGGACTTTACTCCCAGAGAGCCGACGTCGGGCCTGGGCCCGAGTCGGTGGCTGCTGCATCTCCCGAGCTGAGTCTCAGGATGACAGCCTTGGAGACCAGACTGTCTGCCTTCATGGAGAAGCAGCAGGCACTGATGGCCAGCCTGTCTGGCGCATCTGCCCCGACCACCGGGACATCGACATCGAAGTCGACCCCGGAGACCGAGCCGATACTAGAGTCCATGATGGCTCGAAGTCTACCTCCCATTCGGGACCGAGGGCGTCGACGCCGGTGCCTCCAGCGTCGGGGCGGGTGCTCCAGGGCCCCACGGGGTCGGATCCTGACTCATCGGACGAGTCCTCTTGGGAGACGGAGGATAAGGAGTCCTCTGACACATTCAAGATTTGGTGCGTCCCGTCGGACTCACCGCAGTCTGAGCCCCGGAGTACTTCCCCTCCGGAGGACACCCGGATCTCGGAGTTTGTCCGGGATATAGCCACCGCGTTGGCTATTCCGGCGGACCCCGAGGAAGAGCCTCGAGCTGAAGAGCTCGAGGCCCTACAGTACGACTCTCCTCCGAAGGAGGCCTTTACTGTCCCGGTTCCTCTGATGCTGGAACGGCTCCTCTTCCGTATGTGCGAGGCACCGGCCTCGGCGCCGGATCTAAGCAAGCTGGTCAATTCGATTTATCGACTCCGGAAGAGCCCTGGCTTTAAAAAGGTGCAGCTACCACACCATTCCATGGTGGTGGAATCGGCCGTGCATCGCCTGAAAAGTCAGAAGATGCACTTCGCAGTGCCACCCGGCAGGGAGGCCCGGAACCTCGATGGTGTTGGTAGAAAGTGCTTCCAGGGCTCGATGCTTGCTTGCCTTGTCTAGTCTTACCAGCTGTACATGGGCATGTACTTGCGAGACCTGGCCAAGGAGTTGGCCGGGTTCTCCGCTGGTCTCTCCGGGGAGCCCTTGCAGAGATTCAAGTCCTTGTCCTCGGGGATTCGGAACTGCTCGAAGTTCATGTCCTGCGCCGCCTACGATGGCTTCGAGGCTTCGGCCCGAGTTGTGGCAGCCGGCATCGCGGCTTGACGCCAGGCATGGCTACAGTCATCGGACCTCAAGCCATGGGTTCAGGACAAATTGGTCGATGTCCCTTGCCGAGGTGAGAACCTTTTTGGCAAGCCCATGGCCGAGAAGGCCGCACAGCTCGAGACTGAGCAACTTACAAGGACAAGGCTGTCTAGAAAGACCTCTGCCCCTTCTCATAAGAAGGTGGTCTCGGGTAAGAAGCCCTTTTACCCGAGGAAGGGCACTGCCTACAATCAGGCTGCCCAAGCTGCCCCCTGGGGTCAGCAAGCCAAGGGGCAGGGTAATGGGTCCCATAGGCAGAGGACCCCCAAGCCTCCGGCCCCTGCTCCCACTCAGCAGGGTGGGGGTTTTTGACTCCTTGAGCGTAGCCTCTCAGTTCCTTCTCTCCCAACGCTGCACAGGAGGTCGCCTCGCCCTCTTTGCCCACCAGTGGCCCCACATCACTGGGGACAATTGTGTTTTGAACATAGTCCACAGGGGCTATGCACTACATTTTCACCAACTGCCTCCTCCATACTTTCCAGGGGAGCCTCCAAGGCCTCCCCTGCACACAGATCTTCTCCTCCAAGAGCTCCAAGGTCTGTTGGTGGACAGGGCGGTGGAGCCTGTGCCTCCCCACTTGCAAGGGTTCTACTCCAGGTATTTCCTAGTACCCAAAAGAATCGGTGGCCTTCGACCTATTCTGGACCTCAGGAACCTCAAGTTCCTGGAGAAAAAAGTTCAAGATGCTTACTCTTGGAACACTTCTGCCCTATCTCCAGCAGGGAGATTGGCTATGCTCCTTAGATCTAAAGGATGCGTACACTCACATCCTCATTCATCCAGACCACAGAAAGTACTCAGGTTCATTGTGGGAGGAAAGCATTATCAGTACAGAGTACTGCCTTTTGGCCTAACCTCCGCTCCCAGGGTCTTTACCAAATGTCTGGCAGTGGTGGCGGCCCACCTGAGAATTCAAGGCATCTTTGTCTCTCCCTATCTGGACGACTGGTGGTTCAGGGGTCAGACGTGCCAGGAGGCCCGACAGGCCACTTTCAGAATTATTGCTCTTTTTCAAAGCTTGGGATTTGTAATAAACTTCGCAAAGTCTACTTTGCGCCTCTCCCAGAACTTGGAGTTCATAGGGGCAAGACTGGACTCCTGGCAAAGGCATTTTTGCCAGCAAACAGAGTCCAAAGATTGATGGACTTGGCCAATCAGTTTCTCAGCAGGTCAGTGGTCTCTGCCAGACTCTGCCTGAGGCTGCTTGGCCACATGGCTTCGACAGTTCATGTAACCCCCAATGCCAGGCTCCATATGCGACCTGCACAATGGTGCCTTCGGAGTCAGTGGTCACAGGCCACAGGCAGCCTCAGAGACAGAATCAGGGTGTTGAGACCATTTCTGGACTCCCTCAGCTGGTGGCTGCACCCACCCAATCTACTAGAAGGGGTACCCTTTCAAATTCCTGGGTACACAGTGGTACTACTGACCACAGATGCCTCCCTGCAGGGATGGGGGGCTCATTGTCTGAACAAGTGCACCCAGGGCCTGTGGTCTCCTTGGGAGGCTGCACAGCAGATCAATCTCCTAGAACTCAGGGCTATTCGCTTAGCATGCAAAGCTTTCTCTCCTACCCTGGCGCATCAATCTGTCCTGGTTCAGACAGACATCCAAGTAGCCATGTTGTGTGTGAACAAACAGGGCAGGACGGGGTCCAGACTCCTTTGTCGGGAGGCTCAGGACCTTTGTTCATTTGCCCTCAAGCACAACATGCTCCTCAAGGCTGTGTACCTTCCAGGCCAGGAAAACTACCTGGCCGACAGGTTGAGCAGAATTTTGCAGCCCCACGAGTGGCAGCTGCATCCCTTGATAGTTCAGAAGATCTTCCTGAAATGGGGTCTCCCCTTGATAGATCTCTTTGCCAGTCCACTGAACAAGCAACTGCCAAAGTTCTGCTCCAGGCAACTGCATCCTCTGTGGATAGCAGTAGATGCTTTTCTGATTCCCTGGTCTCAGGGCCTCCTGTATGCGTTTCCTCCCACGCCCTTCGTGGCCCAAACTCTATTCAAGAATCTTCAGGACAAGGCCTCGGTCCTGCTGGTGGTTCTCAGGTGGCCGAGACAACCTTGGTTTCCACTTCTGCTTCAGCTGGCAGTGGATCCCCCACTGCCTCTGGGGTTGCAACCCAACCTTCTCTCTCAGGAGCAGGGTTCCCTTCTGCACCCCAATCTCAAAGCTCTCAATTTAATGGCCTGGAGGCTGCAAGGGTAGTTTTGGCTCCCTGGGGCCTAACTCAGGAAGTTGAGGAGGTTGTCCTAGCCTCTAGGAAACAGTCCACTAGGAAAACCTTTGCTCTCAAATGGAAAAGGTTTTCTGTGTGGTGTCAGCTATGTACAGAGGATCCTTTCTCCTGTACTGTACCAGTAGTGCTTCAGTATTTACTGCACTTATCAAATCAGGGACTTAAGTCCAATTCTGTTCGGGTCCACCTCTCAGCTCTAGCAGCTCAGCACTCTCATTGGTGGAAGGACATTCTCTGTCGGTTCACCCCTTGGTGTCCCTCTTTCTCAGGGACTTGCTTTTGCTCAAGCCTCCAATCCGTCGTCCTCCTCCTGAGTGGGAGTTGAATGTGATCTTGCAGCAGCTGACTCGCCCACCCTTTGAGTCGATGGCTACTTGCCCTCTACACTTCCTGTTCTGGAAGACACTCTTCTTGATAGCCCTTACCTCGGCTAGGCGAGTGAGTGAGCTTCAGGCCCTGGTCTGTGATAGGCCTTACACTCGTTTCTATGGGAACAGGGTAGTCCTTAGGACTCATCCAAAGTTCCTCCCAAAGGTTGTCTCCTCCTTCTACCTTAACCAAGAGGTGGCTCTTCCAACATTCTTCCCTAGGCCTCATGTAAGCCAGGCTGAAGCAGTCCTGCATACCCTGGACTGTAGGAGGGCCTTATCCTTCTACCTTGACCGTACGCAGGGGCATAGAAGGGCTACTCAGCTCTTCATATCTTTTGACCCTAATAAGTTGGGGTTGGCTATGTCCAAGCGTACCTTGTCCATCTGGGTGGCTGACTGTATCACCTGGGCTTACAAGGCAGCTGACCTTCCTTTGCAGGGTCGGGTCACGGCCCACCGTGTCAGGGCATTGGCTACTTCAGTGGCTCATCTCCGCTCTGTGCCCTTGGTAGACATCTGCAGGGCTGCAACTTGGTCTTCAAGCCAGACTTTTGCGGCCCATTACCTTATGGAGAGGGAGTCCCGTAGGGACAGTGTTTTTGGCCAAGCAGTACTCCGGAATGTCTTTGAGGTTTAGGCAACTCCTGCCCTCTGTTGGGCTACCGGTGGAGGTTGTGTCAGTGGAAAGCCTTTCTTTGATGCTGGGACTAGAGGGAGTTCTCTTGTTCAGCCTGGGTTCCTCGGTAGCCCAGAGCTAGGGAGTCACCCATATGTGAGGACTGACTTCCTGCTTGGTCCTGGAGAAAGAGTAGTTACTCACCTGTAACAGGTGTTCTCCAGGAGCAGCAGGAATCAGTCCTCACAACCTTCCCTCCTCTCCGGGAGTTGCAGTTGTACATAGTTTGTTTTTACATTTTTTGTGTGCTGTTCTTAGCTATGTCATTTGACTGAGGTAAGATGGCACCTTTAGGCGGGAAGGGAACTGCGCATGCGTGCCTGCATTCCCAAAGGCTTTCATAGAAAGCTGGGGAAATGCTCCGCTGGGGCTTCATCGGCGTCTGACACCCATATGTGAGGACTGATTCCTGCTGCTCCTGGAGAGCACCTGTTACAGGTGAGTAACTACTCTTATACCACAATGACTCCCTTGATGTAGAATGGCCATAATTTATCTCATTATCTGTTTACCATCTGCCTGCCATTGGGTAAAACCCATGTTTCCCTTTCTGTTTCTACTACCCCTATATCTTAGAGTTGTTTTTCCCTTTTCACTATATAAGAACATAAGATATGCCATGCCACGCCATGCCACATGCCACGGTCCATCAAGCCCAGTAACCTGTTTCCAACAGATACCAATCTAGGTCATAAGTACCTAGCAGTCTCCCCAAAATACACAGGTGCCTCAATGCTTGTTTGGTCAAGCAGTGATATCCTGGGTCCCTTTTAATAATGGTGTATAGACCTTTCTTCCAGGAACTTGTCCAAACCTTTTTTTATGCCCAGCTACACTATCAGCTTTTACTATATCCTCCGGTAACAAATTCTAGAGTTTGATTACACGTTGAGTAAAAGAAAAATATATTTTCTCTTATTAGCCTTAAATAGGTTACACTGTAGTTTCATTACATGTCCCCATATCTGTTTGTCGTCAGAATATTGAAAATCGATACGTTTACACGTTCACTCCATTCATTAATTTATAGACCTCTATCATATCTCCCCTCAGCCATTTCTCTTCCAGGTTGAAGAGCCCTAATCTTTTTAGCCTGTCTTCATAAGCGTATCCTTCCATCCCCATTACCATTTTGGTAGCTCTTCTATGTACCTTTTCTAATAATGCTATATCCTTTTTAAGATGAGAGGATTTGCTGCCTGACTGCCTATTTCTGGGGTTAAATTGTTATATAGGGGTTAAGTCTTCCTCTAAGGGAGCTTCCTTAGCAGTTTAATCTGCTAATCTATTTCCTCTGGCTTCAAAAGAAATCTCCAGGAACAAGCAGGAATGTAGTCTTCACATATGGGTATCGTTGGTACCGACGGAGCCTGCGTGGGAACGCTCCCCAGCATCCAGTAGGAAAGCTTTTGGGAGCATCCCACAGCGCCTCCGTGCTGCCTTCCTGCCTTTCCCAACTGTCCCTCTCCAGTTCTTCGTTTTCCGCGGAGCCGACAGGTTGCACATCCTGTCACCACAGAAAATTTCCCTCCTTATTCTTTTTTGTGGTCGTGTCTGCCTTCCCTTGATGCTATACCGGTACCGCCGGTTCTTATTTTCTTTTTCCTAAAAAAAAAAAAACCACCCCAAAAACCTATGTTTCTGGAGTATTTCTCCAGTAATTTTCTTTTCGGGTGCCACACGCCATTTTGGGCACTAGGCCCAATTTTTTTCCCTCAAAATGTAAAAACCCGCTTCAGGTTTTAAAAAATGTTCTAAGTGTGCCGGTACCATCTCCGTCACTGACACCCATGAGTGGTGCCTCAAATGTTTAGGTCCTGACCACTCTATTTCAGAGTGTGTTGCCTGTGGGATTATGTCGAAAAGGGACCGGCAAAACCGAGCTGCTAAACTTAGCACCTTTTTTCCCTCCGATGCAGCCTCCGTGGCATCGACGTCCAGGGCTTCGTCTTCCTCCCATGGATCTCGGGTAACTAAACATAAATCTAGCCAGTCCTCAAAGGGTAGATCTCCTTTTAGACAGTGAGATGCCTCTGGCGCTGCCCTTGAGGGACTTTCACCGGCAAAATTGCCCCGGCGGGAGGCTTCGGCTTCCAAAGCACTAACGGGGTTCCAGGACCTCAACCTCGACAGAACTACTGGTGCCATGCTCTGGGGTTCCGGCCGCTTCATCCGGCACTGATACCCAAGCAGCGGTAGTGTCGATAGACCAGAGATTCTTGGCTATTGAATGCAGTCTGGCGGCTCTTCTCATGGCTTCGATGCCCCTGAAACTGCTTCAGACAATTCAACCGGTACTGGCACCAACTCCCAGTATTCTGCTGGGATCGAGTCATGCGTCTCTATCTATCTGTTATCGACAAGTCGGTACCGGACCACTCCGATGCCGACTTGGATCGGTACCAGTACCGTACCTTGCACGATCACCCGGATCGGAGATACTTCAAATCCTCGGATGAGTTTTACTCCCCTATTTCCTTATTCCAAAAAGAACAGGAGGACACAGACCCATTCTAGACCTCAGAGAATTGAACAAATTCCTGTTCAGAGAGACGTTCAAAATGATTTCTCTAGGAACTCTGCTGCCATACCTTCAGAGTCAGGATTGGCTTTGTTCTCTAGATCTCAAGTATGCGTACACTCATGTTCTCATCCATCCAACTCACCAAAGGTTCCTTTGCTTCCTGTTTCAAGGGCAGTACTACCAAAACAGGGTTCTTCCTTTTGGCCTGGCCTCTGCACCAAGGGTGTTCACAAAATGCATGGCTGTGGTAGCAGCATTTCTCCGCACCCTGGGAATATTCGTCTTCCCTTACTTAGACAACTGGCTCATTCAAGCCCCTTCAGAGCCAAAGACCAGGGTTGCTCTGTCTTGCACAATGCGCATCCTTCAGTATTTGGGACTTGTCATAAACTTCCCAAAATCCAACTTTGCTCCCACAATCCTTAGAGTTTATAGGAGCTCTTCTGGATGCCAGACAAGCAAGGGCCTACCTTCCACAGCCCCGCTGCCTTCGATTGTGCAGTTAGCTTCCAAGCAATGCTAAAACCTCACCTCACTGCTCGGGAAATGTTAGTTGCTAGGCCACATGGCATCCACCATGCATGTGGTTCCTTATGCTCACCGCCATATGAGAGCAGCCCAGTGGACCTTATCCACTCAGTGGACTCAGGCGTCAGGTTGACTGTCAGGCAAAATAGCAAACTCAGATCGCCTTATTTTGTCCCTCCAATGGTGGCAGTCACCCAAAAACCTTTTGGTGGGGTCTCCTTTTCAGCAACCCCTACCTCAAGCCACTCTAACAGATTCTTCACAAGTGGATTAGGGAGCCCACTTGCAAGGCCTCTCTACCCAGGGTACCTGGACCACACATGAGGCCTATCTCCATATCAGTCTCCTGGAGCTCAGAGCAATCTTCCTTGCTCTTCATAAGAACATAAGATATGCCATACTGGGTCAGACCAAGGTCCATCAAGCCCAGTATTCTGTTTCCAACAGTGGCCAATCTAGGTCATATGTACCTAGCAGTTTCCCCAAGAGACACAAGTTCTGCAATGCTTGTACTGGGTCAAGCATATTGATATCTTCGGTCACTTCTTAATAATGGTTTATGGACCTTTCCTCCAGGAACTTGTCCAAACCTTTTTTAAACCCAGCTACACTAAAAGCCTTCACTACATCTTCCGGTAACAAATTCCAGAGTTTGATTACACGTTGAATGAAAAAATATTTTCTTTTATTAGTCTTAAATAGTTTACCCTGTAGCTTCATTGCATGTCCCGTAGTCTTTCTATATTCTGATAAGGTAAACAATCGATCTACGTTTACCCGTTCCACTCCGTTCATTAATTTATAGACTTCTATCATATCTCCCCTCAGCCGTCGCTTTTCCAGGTTAAAGAGCCCTAACCTTTTTAGCCTTTCTTCATAGGAGTATCCTTCCATCCCCTTTACCATTTTGGTGGCTCTTCTCTGTACCTTTTCTAAAATCGCTATATCCTTTTTAAGATATGGCGACCAGAATTGCACACAGTATTCAAGGTGCGGTCTCACCATGGAAGGATATAGAGGCATTATAATATCTTTTGTTTTATTTTCCATTCCTTTCCTTATCATACCTAGCATTCTATTTGCTCTCTTGGCCGCCGCTGCACACTGGGCCGAGGGTTTTAACATGGTATCCATAATGACGCCTAAATCTTTTTCCTGGGTGGTGGTTCCTAATGTGGAACCTTGCATCGTGTAACCATAGTTTGGGGGGTTCTTCCCTAGGTGCATAACCTTGCACTTGTCCACATTAAATTTCATCTGCCATTTTGATACTCAGTCTTCGAATTTATCAAGATCCTCTTGCAATTTTTCACAATCCTCTTGGGTTTTAACAACTTTAAATAGTTTTGTGTCAACTGCAACTTTGATAACCTCACTCGTTATTCCACTTTCCACGTCATTTATGAATATGTCAAAAAGTAGCGGACTCAGCACAGTTCCCTGGGGTACACCACTATTCACCTTTCTCCATTGGGAAAATTGGCCATTTAGCCCTACCCTCTGCTTTCTATCTTTTAACCAGTTCCTGATCCACAATAGTACACTGCCTCCTATCCCATGACTCTTTAGTTTTGCCAAAAGTCTCTGATGAGGGACCTTGTCAAAGGCTTTCTGAAAGTCCAGCTACACAATATCAACCGACTCACCTTTGTCCACCTGTTTATTCACTCCTTCAAAAAAAATAACAGATTAGTAAGACAAGATCTTCCTTGTCTAAAGCCATATTGGCTGTCTCCCATTAGGTTGTGACTATCTACATGCTGAGTAATTTTATTCTTGATGATTTCTACCATTTTTCCCAGTACTGACATCAGGCTCACCGGTCTGTAGTTTCCTGGATCACCCCTGGAACCCTTTTTAAAAATTGGTGTTACATTGGCGATCCTCCAATCTTCAGGTATTAGAGATGATTTCAGTGATAGTTCACAGATTACTGATAGCAGTTCTGCAATCTCATATTTCAGTTCTTTCAACACTTGGATTTATACCATCCGGCCCAGGTGATTTGCTACTCTTCAGTTTATCTAATAGTTGTAAGACATCTTCCCGATGTATCGATATTTCCTTCAATTCTTCCGCACCTTTAAATACCACTTCAGTCATGGGTAACATCCCTACATCTTCCTCAGTAAAGACCAAAGCAAAGAATTCATTCAGTCTCTCCGCTATCGCCTTGTCGCCTCTTAGTGCTCCTTTAACCCCTTTATCATCTAATGGACCAACTGACTCTCTCACAGGTTTTTTTGCTACGAAAGTACTTGAAAAGGTCTTTATTTTGCGTTTTTGCTTCCGCAGCAAGCTGCTTCTCAAATTCTCTCTTTGCTTGCCTTATCAATGCCTTGCATTTGACTTGCCAGCGCTTGTGCTGTTTCCAGGTTTCGTCGTTTGGCTCTTTTTTCCATTTCCTGAAAGATGCTTTTTTGGCAACAACAGCCTCTCTGACCTCACCTTTAAACCATGCTGGCAGTTTTTTGGACTTCCTTCCACTTAAAGCGTGGAATACAGCTGGTCTGGGCTTCCAAGATAGTATTTTTCAACAACACCCAAGCTTGATGTACGTCTTTAACCTTCGCAACTGCTCCTTTTAGTTTTTTCTTAACTGTTTTCCTCATTTTATCATAGTCTCCCTTTCGAAAGTTAAAAGGTAGTACTGTGGATTTCCTTACTATCCCTCCTCCACTAATTAAATCAAAGGCGATCATGCTATGATCACTATTGCCAAGTGGCCCCAACACCCTTATCTCTTGCACTAGATCTGGTGTTCCACTAAGGACTAGGTCTAATATGGCTTCCCCTCTGGTCGGTTCATGAACCAGCTGCTCCAAGAAGCTGTCATTTATTTCATCTAGGAACTTTATCTCCCTAGCATGTCCTGACGTGACACTGACCCAGTCGATACCGGGGTAATTGAAGTCACCCATTATTATTACTGCGCTGTAACTTTTGTTAGCTTCCTTGATTTCTTTGAGCATTTTATCATCCGTTTGGTCATTCTGGCCAGGTGCTCGATAGTACACCCCCACTGCCATTGCCCTTCCCCCTTTTATATGGAATTTCAATCCATATAGGTTCTACAGCAGATTTTGTTTCCTGCAAAACTTTAATCCTTTCTGAGTCAATGCCCTCTCTAACATAGAGCGCAACCCTTCCACCAATTTGAATAGCTCTATCATTACGATATAGTTTGTACCCAGGTATCACGGTGTCCCACTGGTTGTCCTCCTTCCACCATGTCTCTGATATTCCAATCATATCTATCCTTTCATTTAGTGCAATATATTCTAACTCTCCCATCTTATTCTTTAGACTTCTAGCATTTGCATACAAGCATTTTAGAGAATGTATTTTATTCATGTTAATTTGGCTATTGTTAGACACGGGTAAATTGGGATCTTTAAGTTCTGTCTGCTCCATAGTTGAGGGCATTTGGGCTACTTTACTCTTTTGTGGAACCTCTCTGCTTTTTTGGTAGTATCCTTCAAGGATACATTCTTCCGAACCATCCGCTCTTGGGCAACTGTCGGCTTTCCCCTAATATCTAGTTAAAAAGCTGCTCTATCTCCTTTTTAAAGGTTAATGCCAGAGTATTTCACACCCAGCTCAGCTACAAGACAATCCTAGTTCAAACGGATAATCAAGTAGCCGTGTTCTCTGTGAACAAGTAGTGCGGAACAGGCTCTCTGTTGCTCTGCAACGAAGCTTTATGAGTATGGGCTCTCTCTGGAGAGCATCAGATTCATCTCCTTGCGGTGTATCTTCTAGGCATTCAAAACTCTTGGGCAGAGAGACTCAGTCGAGTTCTGCTTCCACATGAATGGTCTCTCCATGCACACCAGCTGGCCAAAATGTTTCAAATTTGGGGAACCCCGGACATAGACCTCTTTGGAAGTCCGCTGAATGCCAGACTTCCCCGGTTCTGTTCCAGAATTCCGGCTCGAGGTTGTCAGGCCAGGGATGCTTTCCTCCTCCATTGAGGTCAGGACTTCCTGTATGCCTTTCCACCCATTCCCCTAATTCCCAAAACCCTGTTCAAGCTTCAGATAGACAAAGGTCATATAATCCTCATAGCTTCACGTTGGCCACGGCAAATGTGGTACCCTCTGCTCCTACATCTCTCTCAAGCTCCGCCTCTGGAATTAGGATCTGCTCCAGATCTCCTTTCTCAAGAGGACGGGATGCTGTGGCATCCCAATCCCCAGTCTCTGCATCTCAGGGCCTGGTTGCTGAAAGCCTAGAACTTCACGGTCTTAACCTTTCCCAGCAGGTAAAGGATATCCTTCATGCTTCCAGGAAACCTTCCACAAGACGCTCTTATGTATTTAAGTGGAAAACGTTTACCATATGGTGCTCGCAGAAGGGTCTATCTCCAGGAACAAGCAGGTATGAGTCTTCACATATGGGTACCGACGGAGCCTGCGCGGCAACGCTCCCCAGCGTTCAGTAAGAAGCTTTTGGGAGCATCCCACAGCGCCTGCGTGCTGTCTTCCCGCCTTTCCCAACCGCCT
Organism: Ichthyophis bannanicus; assembly: GCA_033557465.1. Taxonomy (NCBI): domain Eukaryota; kingdom Metazoa; phylum Chordata; class Amphibia; order Gymnophiona; family Ichthyophiidae; genus Ichthyophis; species Ichthyophis bannanicus. The sequence continues at coordinate 1,155,118 of JAWIIG010000036.1, read as the reverse complement.
TTCTCCAGTTCTTCTTTTCCGCGGAGCCAGCAGATCGTGTTCCTGTGACCGTAGAAGAAGTTCTTTATTTTTTCCTTTATTTTTCTGTGTCGCATCTGCCTTCAACGTCAGACCGGTACCACCGGTCTTTTCTTTTCTTTTTCTTGTTCTTCAAAAAAAAAACCTTTTCTTTTTTCAGCTGTGCATTTTCAGTTTGGGCCTTAGGCCTGAATATTTCTCCTCATGGAGAAGCCCGCTTCCGGGTTCAAAAAGTGCACAAAATATGGCGGTACTGAAATGTTTGGGTCCTGACCATTCCATCACGTATTGTGTGTCCTGTACCATGATGTCTAAAAGGGGTCGGCAGAACCGAGCAGCCAAGCTCAGTACCCTGTTTCCCTCTGATGCAGCCTCGGTGGCATCGACGACTTCCAGGGCTGCTGCTTCCTCCCATGCATCTCATGTAACCAAACATAAATCTAGCCGGTCCTCGAAGGGCAAATCTCCCTCTAAGCATCGAGATGCCTCCGGACTTGACCTCGAGGATTCCGCTCCAGCAAAATTACCCTGGCGGGAAGTTCCGGCTTCCAAAGCATTATCTATGGGGTCACAGGTTGACATGGATGGCTCGGCCTCGACCGATCACCTGTTGCCGTGTTCTGGGGTATCGGTGGCCTCCACTGGTACTGACATCCAGACTCTGGTGGCGTGTCTGGATCAGAAAATTCTGTCCATGCAGCACACCCTTATGGCGTTTATGCAGGCTTCGACGCCTTCGGTACCGCAACAATCTCAGTTGCCAGTACCGACTCCGGCATCGGCACCGTTCCCGGTGCTGGTACCGATTGCATCGACATCGGCTTCGGTGTCGGCTGCAACGGTACCTTGTCCTATGATGCCCATCGGTACCGAACCGGTACCGCTTACTCCCGATGTCGATCCCACTCGGTACGCGTATCGGGCTTTACAGGAGCATCCAGACAGGTGATACTTTGATTCCTCCGAAGACTCTGAGTCGGAGGCTTCTGTCGATGCACCGGTGCTTCTTCCTCAGGAGTCTGATTCTCCAAAACGAAGAATGTCTCCTCCAGAGGACTTGTCTTTTCAAGACTTCATTAGGGAGGTGGCTAGAGACCTCTCCATCACAGTGGCCTCTGAGTCAGAGCCTAGAGCCAAGCAATTAGATATTTTGCAATATCCTAAGGCTCCCAAGGAAGCAGCTACCTTACCTATTCATGAGATTCTCTATGATCTCATGTTGGGCATGTGGGAGACTCCTCTCACCACCTCTCATTCTCGCAGGTTAGACACCATGTACCGTGTCCCTCCCTGTCCTGGTTTTCATAAGACTCAGCTTCCTCACCATTCTATTGTGGTTGAGTCTGCTATGAAGAAAATAAAGAGTGCAAAGAGGCACTCATCTAACCCTCCAGGACGTGAATGTAGGACTCTAGATGCTTTTGGCCGAAGGATTTTCCAGGCCAATATGCTTGCTGCCAGAATCAACTCCTATAGTCTCTATATGGGGATGTTATTGAAAGCAGTCACAGATCATCTGCAGACTTTAGCTCCTTTTGTTTAAGAAGATAAAAGGCAGGAATTTCTCACTTGGCTCAAACATGCCCAAGATGTTTCCAAATTCTCCAACTGTGCAGCCTTTGACTCTTTTGAGTGTGTAAGCAGAGCCACGGCTATTGCCATAGGTGCACGCAGAATTGCTTGGTTACAAGCCTCTGATTTGGAACTCTGGGTCCAAGATGAGTTGGGAAACCTTCCTTGTACAGGTGAAAACCTGTTTGGCAGAGTTTGGCAAGCAAAGGCCACTCAGATGGATGCTGAGAACTCTGCTTTGGATCGACTTTCAAAGTCTACCTCTGCCCCTGTTAAGAAAAGATTGTTCAAAAAGACATCTTTTTCTAAAAAGGGAAGATATTATCCTGCTCATGGGCAGACATCCTCTGCAGGTCGTTCTGCTGCAAAGCGTCAGCAACCACCTAAACAGGCCAAGTCAAAGGCTGCCAGGCCTACCACAGCCCAGCAGCCTCAACCTCCTCGGGGCTTTTGACTTGCAACTAGAGAACTTAACCTTTCTAGCTCTGGGAAACCCAGAGCCCCTCACCATTCCAGGAAGGTTGACTTACTTTGCTCCCAGATGGGAGCAAATCACAGCAGAGCAATGGACCCTCTCCATCATAAAGGAAGGGTACAAGCTTCACTTCTTAAACCTTCCTCCTCACACCATGGTGAAACAGTTCAATTCTCCAACATCTCTCCTCAACCTTCTAGGTCAGGAGATTGCTACCCTTCTTGCCCAAGGAGCAATAGAAGTACCTCTTCTTCAGCAGGGCTCAGGGTTCTACTCTCCTTATTTTCTTATCCCAAAGAAAACAGGGGGCTACAGACCCATATTAGATCTCAGAGAATTGAACAAGTTTCTATTAAATGAGAAATTCAAAATGATTTCTCTAGGGGCTCTGCTTCCATACCTTCAGAGTCAGGACTGGCTTTGTTCTCTAGATCTCAAGGATGCATAAGAACATAAGAACATAAGATATGCCATACTGGGTCAGACCAAGGTCCATCAAGCCCAGTATTCTGTTTCCAACAGTGGCCAATCTAGGTCACATGTACCTAGCAGTTTCCCCAAGAGACACAAGTTCCACAATGCTTGTACTGGGTCAAGCATTGATATCTTTGGTCACTTCTTAATGGTTTATGGACCTTTCCTCCAGGAACTTGTCCAAACCTTTTTTAAACCCAACTACACTAACAGCCTTCACCACATCCTCCGGTAACAAATGCCAGAGTTTGATTACACGTTGAGTGAAAAAATATTTTCTTTTATTAGTCTTAAATAGTTTACCCTGTAGCTTCATTGCATGTCCCCTAGTCTTTCTATATTCTGATAAGGTAAACAATCTACGTTTTCCCGTTCCACTCCGTTCATTAATTTATAGACTTCTATCATATCTCCCCTCAGCCGTCTCTTTTCCAGGTTAAAGAGCCCTAACCTTTTTAGCCTTTCTTCATAGGAGTATCCGTCCATCCCCTTTACCATTTTGGTGGCTCTTCTCTGTACCTTTTCCTAAAATCACTATATCCTTTTTAAGATACGGCGACCAGAATTGCACACAATATTCAAGGTGCGGTCTCACCATGGAACGATATAGAGGCATTATAATATCTTTTGTTTTATTTTCCATTCCTTTCCTTATCATACCTAGCATTCTATTTGCTCTCTTGGCCGCCGCTGCACACTGGGCCGAGGGTTTTAACATGGTATCCACAATGATGCCTAAATCTTTTTCCTGGGTGGTGGTTCCTAATGTGGAACCTTGCATCGTGTAACCATAGTTTGGGTTGTTCTTCCCTAGGTGCATAACCTTGCACTTGTCCACATTAAATTTCATCTGCCATTTTGATGCCCAGTCTTCCAATTTATCAAGATCCTCTTGCAATTTTTCACAATCCTCTTGGGTTTTAACAACTTTAAATAGTTTTGTGTCATCTGCAAATTTGATAACCTCACTCGTTATTCCACTTTCCAGGTCATTTATGAATATGTCAAAAAGCAGCGGACCCAGCACAGATCCCTGGGGTACACCACTATTCACCTTTCTCCATTGGGAAAATTGGCCATTTAGCCCTACCCTCTGCTTTCTATCTTTTAACCAGTTCCTGATCCACAATAGTACACTGCTTCCTATCCCATGACTCTTTAGTTTTGCCAAAAGTCTCTGAGGGACCTTGTCAAAGGCTTTCTGAAAGTCCAGATACACAATATCAACCGACTCACCTTTGTCCACCTGTTTATTCACTCCTTCAAAAAAACATAACAGATTAGTAAGACAAGATCTTCCTTGTCTAAAGCCATGTTGGCTGTCTCCCATTAGGTTGTGACTATCTACATGCTGAGTAATTTTATTCTTTATGATGGTTTCTACCATTTTTCCCGGTACTGACGTCAGGCTCACCGGTCTGTAGTTTCCTGGATCACCCCTGGAACTCCTTTTTAAAAATTGGTGTTACACCCATGTCCTCATCCATCCAACACACAGAAGGTTCCTTTGGTTCCTTTTTCAAGGAAAGCACTACCAATACAGGGTGCTTCCTTTCGGTCTGGCCTCTGCACCAAGTGTGTTCATGAAATGCATGGCAGTAGTAGCTGCATTTCTCCGCACTCTAGGAATATTCGTATTCCCATATCTGGACGACTGGCTCATTCGAGCCCCATCCCAGTCAGAGGCCCAGACTTGTCTAACCTGCACAATGCGTATCCTTCAGTATTTGGGACTAGTAATAAACATCCCAAAATCCAATCTCACCCCTACTCAGTCTTTGGAGTTCATAGGGGCCTTGCTGGATACCACAACTGCAAGGGCCTATCTTCCTCAGGCCCATTGCCTACGTCTGGTGCAGTTAGCCTCCCAGATTCAGTTAAAGTCCCAAGTAACTGCTCGAGAGATGTTACAACTATTAGGCCACATGGCATCCACCGTGCATGTGGTTCCATATGCTCGCCTTCACATGAGGGCAGCTCAATGGACTTTGTCCACCCAATGGACTCAGGCATCAGGTTGCCTGTCAGACAAAATAGCAAACTCCAGTCATCTATTTTGGTCTCTCCAGTGGTGGAAGTCCTCTCAAAACCTGTTGCTGGGGTCCCCTTTTCAGCAACCGCTACCCCAAGCAACGCTCACAACAGATGCTTCTCCAAAGGGTTGGGGAGCTCATCTTCAAGATCTCTCCACCCAGGGCCTCTGGTCTCCACAGGAGTCTTCTTTGCATATCAATCTATTGGAACTCAGAGCAATATTCTTAGCTCTGTGTTCCATTCCCTGCTCAGCTACAGGACAGTCCTCATCCATACGGACAATCAAGTAGCCATGTTCTATGTAAACAAGCAGGGAGGGACTGGCTCTCTGTCGTTTTGCAACGAAGCTTTGCGACTGTGGGCCTTCGCCAGAGAGCATCACATCCTCCTTCTGGCAGTATATCTTCCAGGTATTCAAAACTCTTGGGCGGACAGACTCAGTCAAGTTATGCTCCCACACGAGTGGTCCCTCCACATGGACCAGGTAGCCAGGATTTTTCGAATTTGGGGAACCCCGGACATAGACCTCTTTGCAAGTCCGTGGAATGCCAAACTTCCTCGGTTCTGTTCCAGAATTCCGTGTCAGGGCGTTCAGGCTAAGGATGCCTTTGTCCTTCACTGGGGTCAAGACTTCCTTTATACCTTTCCACCAATTCCCCTAATTCCCAAAACACTATTAAAGCTTCAGAGAGATCGAGGGACCATGATCCTCATAGCACCACATTGGCCACGCCAAGTGTGGTACCCTCTACTTCTGCATCTCTCTCAAGCTCCTTCCCTGGACTTAGGCTCTGCACCAGACCTTCTGTCCCAGGAAGAGGGAACATTGTGGCACCCAAACCCCTAGTCGCTCCATCTCAGGACTTGGTTGCTGAGGGCCTAGACCTTCAAGATTTTCATCTCTCTCAAGTCAGAGATGTTGTTCATGCCTCTAGGAAGCCTTCTACTAGACGTTCCTATGCTTTCAAATGGAAAAGATTCACCATTTGGTGTTCAGAGAAGGGTCTAAACCCTCTTGCAGTACCTCTGAATTCTCTACTAGAGTATCTCCTGCATCTATCCCATGCAGGCCTGAAAACAAATTCAGTAAGAGTCCATTTGAGTGCTATTGCAGCGTCCCTCAAGCCTCTCAATGGACAACCTATTTCCTCTCACCCTCTTATAGCAAGATTCATGAGAGGCCTTCTTTTAACTAAACCTCCCATTAGACCACCTCCAGTGGCATGGGACTTAAACCTGGTTCTTGGCCAGCTTATGAAGCCACCATTTGAACCTTTAGCCACCACCACCTTGAAATTTCTTTCTTGGAAAATTGTTTTTCTCATTGCAGTCACCTCAGCACGTCGCATCAGTGAGTTGCAAGCTTTGGTGGCTAATCCACCTTATACAAGGTTCCATCATGATAAGGTAGTCCTCAGGACCAATCCACACTTTATGCCTAAAGTGGTCTTGCCTTTTCATCTGAACCAAGAGGTATGTTTACCTGTCTTTTTTCCAGGACCTCATGCATCAAATGCAGAGAGGAATCTTCATACCTTGGATTGTAAGAGAGCTCTCGCTTTTTACGTACAAAGAGCACAGCAACATAGAAAGTCGTCTCAACTCTTTGTTGCTTTTGATCCTTCTCATTTAGGACTTCCAGTCTCTAAGAGAACTTTGTCCAGCTGGATTGCTCAGTGTATTTCTTTCGCCTACCAGAGTAGGAGCATTTCTCTGGAGGGCCATGTCACAGCTCACAATGTGAGAGCCATGGCAGCCTCAATGGCTCATCTAAACTCTGTGTCCATCGACCAAATCTGTCGAGTGGCCACCTGGGCCTCGGTTCATACCTTCACAGCCCATTACTGTTTGGACAAGGACTCCCGCCGGGATGCCTCGTTTTGTCAGGCTGTCCTCAAATACCTGTTCCATTCCTAATCAACTCCTACCCACCTACCCTGTTCGGATGCCAGAGATCCATGGGGGGAGGTAGAGTCCTTTTCAAGGACACACAACCTGGGGTTTCTCCCTGGCATCTGCAGCTAGGGAGTCCCCATATGTGAAGACTCATTCCTGCTTGTTCCTGGAGATAGCACAGTTACTTATCTGTAACAGGTGATCTCTGGGAACAGCAGGAATAAGTCTACACAACCCAACCACCTCCCCTAGGAGTTGTATCTCTCTATCTATCTTTCCTTTCCTTTCCTTTCCTCTCTCTCTCTTTGTCTCAGCTTTAAAACTCGAACTGGAGAGAGGCAGTTGGGAAAGGCGGGAAGGCAGCGCGCAAGCGCTGTGGGATGCTCCCAAAAGCTTCTTTCTGGACACTGGGGAACGTTCCCACGCAGGCTCTGACGATACCCATATGTGAAGATTTATTCCTGCTGTTCCCAGAGATCACCTGTTACAGGTAAGTAACTGTGCTTAACCCTCTTGCGATTATCTCTGGAATCATTACTTGAGTACCTCCATTTATCAAATGCAGGGCTTAAGACTAATTCAGTGAGTCCATTTGAGTGCTATTGCCACTTCTTTCAAGCCTCTAAATGGACAACCTATTTCCTCTCATCCTCTCATAGCGAGATTTATGAGAGACCTTCTTTTAACGAAGCCTCCCAATAAGCCACCACCGGTGGCATGGGACTTGAATCTGGTACTTGGGCAGCTCATGAAACCACCCTTTGAACCATTAGCCACTACCTCTTTGAAATTCCTTTCCTGGAAAGTTATCTTTCTCATTGCAATCGCATTAGCGCGTCACATCAGTGAATTGCAAGCCTTGGTGGCTGATCCTCCTTTATACAAGGTTACATCATGATAAGGTGGTCCTTAGGACTCATCCACACTTTATGCCAAAGGTGGTTTCGCCCTTTCATTTGAACCAAGCGGTTTACTTTCCTGTTTTCTTTCCAAGGCCCCCTGCTTCAAATGCAGAAAGGAACCTTCATACTTCGGACTGTAAAAGAGCTTTGACCTTTTACTTGCAAAGGACACAGCAACATAAAAAATCCACTCAACCCTTTGTTGCTTTTGATCCTAGTCATTTGGGACTTCAGTCTCCAACTGGATTGCACAGTGTATATCTTTTGCCTACGAGAGTAAGAACCTTCCTCTTGAAGGCCATGTCACAGCTCACAATGTGAGAGCCATGGCAGCCTCAATGGCTCATCTTCACTCTGTCTCTATTGAGGACATCTGTCGAGCAGCTACTTGGGCTTCGGTTCATACCTTCACAGCCCATTACTGCTTAGACAAGGACTCCCGCCAGGATACCTTGTTTGGTCTGGCTGTTCAACACCTGTTCCAGACTTAATCAACTCCTACCCACCATCCCTGGTAGGATGCCAGAGATCCATGGGGGGAAGTGGAGCCCTTTCACAAGGGCACACAACTTTCTCAGTCCATCTCCCTGGCATCTGCAGCTAGGGAGTCCCCATATGTGAAGACTACATTCCTGCTTGTTCCTGGAGATAGCATAGATCTCCAGGAACAAGCAGGAATGAGTCTTCACACATGGGTATCGTCGGTACCGACGGAGCATCCCACAGCGCCTGTGCGCCGCCTTTCCCAACCGCCTCTCTCTTTTCCACGGAGCCAGCAGGTTGTGTTTCCCATCACCGCTGAAGGATTTCTTATTTTCTTTTATTTTTCTTTAGTCACGTGTCTGCCTTCTCGACTCCGGACCGGTACCACCTGTCTTTTTTCTTTATTTCTAAAAAAACCCCAAACAAACAAAAAAATAAACCTACTCTTTTCTTCAGTGCGTTTTTTCTTCTGGGGCCTTAGGCCTACAGATAGCTTTCCTTATGGAAAAACCCGCCTCCGGGTTTAAAAAGTGCACGAAGTGCAGTGGCACTATTTCTGTCACTGACACCCATGACTGGTGTCTAAAATGTTTAGGTCCTGACCACTCCATTGCGGACTGTGAGCCATGATGTCTAAAAGAGGGTTACAAAATCGGGCAGCCAAGCTCAGTACCCTGTTTCCCTCCGATGCAGCTTCTGTGGCATCGACGTCTTCCAGGGCTGCTCCTTCATCCCATGGATCTCAGGTAACCAAGCTTAAATCCGGCCGGTCCTCAAAGAGTACATCTCCCTCTAAGTATCGAGATGCCCCCGGGCTTACGTTTGAGGAATCCACACCGGCAAAATTACCCCGGCGGGAGGCTCCGGTTTCCAAAGCTCTATCTATGGGGTCACAGGTTGACATCGATGGCTCGGCCTCGACCGATCACCTTTTACAATGTTCTGGGGTACCGGCGGTTTCCACCAGTACCGACATCCAGACGTTGGTGGCGTCGATGGATCAGAATATTCTGACCATGCAGCGTGCCATCACGGCATTCATACAAGCTGCGACGCCTACAGTACCGCAACAAACCCCGTTGTCGGTACCGGTACAGATTTCGGTGCTGGATCCGATATCGGTTCCAATACCGGTACCGCTTGCATCGACATCAGTGTCGACGGCAGCGGTACGCTATCCAGTGATGCCCATCAGTACCGATTACTCTCGATGTCGATACCCCCCGGTACGCGTATCGGGCTCTGCGAGAGCATCCAGACAGTCGATACTTCGATTCCTCTGAAGACTCTGATACATCAGAGGCCTCCATTGAAGCATTGGGGATCCTTCCTCAGGAGCCCTCTTCTCCAAAAAGGAGAATGTCTCCTCCTGAAGACTTGTCTTTTCAGGACTTCATCAGGGAGGTGGCCAGAGGCCTGTCTATCTCAGTGGCCTCTGAAACTGAACCTAGAGCCAAAAAATTAGATATCCTATAATATCCTAAGGCTCCTAAAGAGGCAGCCACCTTACCACTACATGAGATTCTTTATGATCACATGTTGGGCATATATGAGACTCCTCTTTCCACCTCTGCTCATTCTCGAAGGTTGGACACCATGTATCGTTTTCCTCCTTGTCCTGGTTTTCATAAGACTCAGCTTCCTCACCACTCCATTGTGGTAGAGTCTGCTATGAAAAAAATCAAGAGTACAAAAAGGCACTCCTCTGCTCCTCCAGGAAGAGAATGCAGAACCTTAGATGCCTTTGGCAGGAAAATCTTCCAGGCCAGTATGCTTGTGGCCAGAATCAACTCCTATAGTCTCTTTATGGGGATGTTTCTGAAAGAGGTTACAGATCATCTGCAAACCTTATCTCCTTTTATGTCAGAAGATAAGAGAGAAGAATATATCACCTGGCTTAAACATGCACAGGATGTATCCAAGTTTTCCAACTGTGCAGCCTTTGACTCTTTTGAGGGTGCCAGTAGAGCCTTGGCTATTGCCATAGGTGCACGCAGAGTTGCTTGGTTGAAAGCCTCTGATTTGAAATCCTGGGTACAGGATGGTCTAGGTAACCTTCCCTGTACAGGGGAAAACCTGTTTGGCAAAGATTGGCAAGCAAAGGCCAACCAGATGGATGCTGAAAATTCTGCTTTAGATAGACTTTCAAAGTCTACTACTGCTCCTTTTAAAAAAGAGGTTGTTCAAAAAAGGATCTTTCCCAAAAAAAGGGAAATTTTCTTCTGGTTATGGTCAGGCCTCTTCTCAAGGTCGTTTTGCTACAAAGGGACAGCAACAACCAAAACAGACCAAGCCTCAGGCTGCGAGGACTGCTACGGCCCAACAGCCTCAGCCTCCTCAGGGTCTTTGACTTTCCACTAGGGAACGTAGCCTTTCTGGCTCTAGAACATCCAGAGCCTCTTACCATCCCAGGATGGTTAGCTCACTTTGCCCCCAGATGGGAACAAATTACAGCAGAGCAATGGACCCTCTCCATCATACAGGATGGGTACAAGCTTCATTTCTTAAACCTTCCCCTTCACACCATGGTGAAACAGTTCAATTCTTCAACATCTCTCCTCAGCCTTCTGGGTCAAGAGATTGCTACCCTTCTTGCCCAAGGGGCAATAGAAGAAGTACCTCTTCTTCAACAGGGTTCAGGGTTCTACTCCCCTTATTTTCTCATCCCAAAGAAAACGGGGGGCTACAGACCCATGTTAGATCTCAGAGAGTTGAACAAGTTTCTATGCAAGGAGAAATTCAAGATGACCTCTCTCGGAACTCTCCTTCCATACCTCCAGAGTCAGGACTGGCTTTGTTCTCTAGATCTCAAGGATGCGTACACCCATGTCCTCATCCATCCAACACACAGAAGGTTCCTTCGGTTCCTTTACCAAGGAAAGCACTGCCAATACAAAGTGCTTCCTTTCGGTCTGGCCTCTGCTCCAAGAGTGTTCACAAAATGCATGGCAGTAGTAGCTGCATTTCTGCGCACTCTAGGGATATTCGTATTCCCATATCTGGACGACTGGCTCATCCGAGCTCCATCCCAGTCAGAGGCCCAGGCTTCCCTGGCCTGCACAAAGCGTGTTCTTCAGTATCTGGGACTGGTAATCAACATTCCAAAATCCCATCTCACCCCTACTCAGTCTCTAGAGTTCATAGGGGCCTTACTGGATACCACAACTGCAAGGGCCTATCTTCCCCAGGCCCGTTGCCTACGCTTGGTGCAGTTAGCCTCCCAGATTCAGTTAAAATCCCATTTAACTGCTCGAGAGATGTTGCAACTCTTAGGCCACATGGCATCCACGGTGCATGTGGTTCCTTACGCTCGCCTTCACATGAGGGCAGCTCAGTGGACCCTATCCACCCAATGGACCCAGGCATCAGGTTGCCTATCAGACAAAATAGCAACCTCCGGTCGCCTCTTTTGGTCCCTCCACTGGTGGAAGTCCACTCAAAATCTGTTGCTGGGGTCCCCCTTTCAACAGGTGTTACCCCAAGCAACCCTTACAACAGATGCTTCTCCAAAGAGTTGGGGAGCTCATCTACAAGATCTCTCGACCCAAGGCATCTGGTCTCCACAGGAGACATCTCTACATATCAACCTCTTAGAGCTCAGAGCAATCTTTCTGGCTCTCAGTCTTCCACACCCTGCTCAGCTACAAGACAGTCCTCATCCACACGGACAACCAGGTAGCCATGTTCTACGTGAACAAGCAGGGAGGGTCTGGCTCTCTGTCGCTTTGCAACGAAGCTCTGAGATTGTGGGCCTTTGCCAGAGAGCATCAAATCTATCTCATGGCAGTGTATCTTCCAGGAGTTCAAAACTCTTGGGCAGACAGACTCAGTCGAGTTCTGCTTCCACACGAATGGTCCCTCCATGGGAACCAGATAGCCAGGATTTTTCGGATTTGGGGTACCCCAGACATAGACCTGTTTGCAAGTCCATGGAATGCGAAACTTCCCCGGTTTTGTTCCAGGATTCCATGTCAGGGAGTTCAGGCCAGGGGTGCCTTCCTCCTTTGGGGGCAAGACTTCCTCTATGCCTTTCCACCTATTCCCCTCATCCCCAAGACTCTGTTCAAGCTTCAGAGACACAAGGGGTCTATGATCCTCATAGCACCACATTAGCCACGCCAAGTGTGGTACCCTTTACTTCTGCATCTCTCTCAAGCTCCCTCCCTGAACCTGGGGTCTGCTTCAGATCTCCTCTCCCAGGAGGAGGGAACCTTGTGGCACCCAAATCCTCAGTCTCTTCATCTCAGGGCCTGGTTGCTGAAGGCCTAGACCTTCAGGATTTACACCTTTCTCAGCAAGTGAAGGATATCCTTCATGCTTCCAGAAAGCCTTCCACCAGACGTTCCTATGCTTTTAAATGGAAAAGGTTTTCCATTTGGTGTGCAGAGAAGGGTCTCAACCCTCTTGCAATACCTTTGAATTCTTTACTAGACTATTTGCTGCATTTATCCCATGCAGGCCTTAAAACTAATTCAATCAGAGTCCATTTGAGTGCTATTGCAGCATCCCTTAAGCCTCTCAATGGACAACCTATTTTCTCTCGTCCTCTTACAGCAAGATTCATGAGAGGCCTTCTTTTGACTAAACCTCCCATTAGACCACCTCCAGTGGCATGGGACTTGAATCTGGTTCTTGGCCAGCTTATGAAGCCACCCTTTGAACCCTTAACCACTACCTCCTTGAAATTCCTTTCCTGGAAGGTTATTTTTCTCAGTGCAGTCACCTCAGCTCGCCGTATCAGTGTTGCAAGCTTTAGTGGCTAATCCTCCTTATACAAGGTTCCATCATGACAAGGTAGTCCTCAGAACTAATCTACACTTTATGCCTAAAGTGGTCTCACCTTTTCATCTGAACCAGGAGGTGTATTTACCTGTCTTTTTTCCAGGACCTCATGCATCAAGTGCAGAGGAATCTTCATACCCTGGATTGTAAAAGAGCACTTACTTTCTACTTACAAAGTACACAGCAACATAGAAAGTCCTCTCAACTTTTTGTTGCTTTTGATCCTTCTCATTTAGGACTTCCAGTCTCTAAGAGAACTCTGTCCAATTGGATTACTCAGTGTATTTCCTTCGCCTACCAGAGTAAGAACCTTTCTCTGGAGGGCCATGTCACAGCTCACAATGTGAGGGCCATGGCAACCTCTATGGCTCATCTAAACTCTGTGTCCATCGACCAAATCTGTCGAGCGGCCACCTGGGCATCGGTTCATACCTTCACAGCCCATTACTGCTTGGACAAGGACTCCCGCTGGGATGCCTTGTTTGGTCAGGCTGTTCTCAAACACCTGTTCCATACCTAATCAACTCCTACCCTCCATCCCTGACTGGATGCCTGAGATTCATGGGTGGAGGTGGAGCCCTTCCCAGGGACTCACAATCTGGGTGATCTCCCAGGCATCTCTAGCTGGGGAGTCCCCATATGTGAAGACTCATTCCTGCTTGTTCCTGGAGAAAGCACAGTTACTTACCTGTAACAGGTGATCTCTGGGAACAGCAGGAATAAGTCTTCACAACCCACCCACCTCCCCTAGGAGTTGTATCTCTATCTATCTTTCCTTTCCTCTCTCTCTCTTTGTCTCAGCTTTAAAACTTGAACTGGAGAGAGGCGGTTGGGAAAGTCGGGAAGGCAGCGCGCAGGCGCTGTGGGATGCTCCCAAAAGCTTTCCTATTGGACGCTGGGGAGCATTCCCATGCAGGCTCTGTCGGTACAGACGATACCCATATGTGAAGACTTAGTTCCTGCTGTTCCCGGAGATCACCTGTCACAGGTGAGTAACTACGCTTTATATTACGTTGTAAAAATAACACATCACATTTGTTTATATCAATTCGACCCAATCCCAGGCGATGTCTTGGGTGGAACACTGGTTCCTCTGGTGGACAGCTACATTGTTGTTGCACCATACTTTCTTGAGGAATTAAAGTCTGGATGTGTACCCAGCAGGGGATGCCATAGTTGGGGTCTTGGTGCTTCAAGTCAGACTCGCAAATTCCTCCCATGTTTGAATACTGCTCTGGTACAATTTATTTATTTATATTTATAGATAGAGATAAAATGAATACAAACATATTTATTTCATTTTTTATTTATATTATTTTCATTTATTTAAACAGGTTTTCTATTTTTCCTTTAGGCCAAGGCAGTTCACAGATAACAAACTGAATTTTTACCTAGACTGGCCTGGAGGGACGATAAGGAAGGCAAAATTGGACCTAACCTGCTAATTGTCTTTCCTTGACCTCCCTCCCTCCCTCCAGCTCGGTCTAGGGCCCGTCCGTTTTTTTCCTTTATTTTTATTTTAATGAAAGCGTGTCCGTCCCGGATGAAGGGATTCAGTTCTTGGTAAGGACTTTTGTGAAGACAGTTAATTCCGCAGAAGGGCCATGTTCTTGAGTGTGAGGGCTGGCTGGGCAAGTGCAGCCCTGCTCACCTGCTTTCTCCTTACAGGGGGTATACTGTAAATAATACATTGTTCATTATGGGAGATAGGAAGGGCGCGTTCTTTCCATATTTCTCTTGGGGGGTGGGGAGGAGAACGGGGTTTGTTTTAATGGTTTTGTTAGCCCTACAAACATTCCTATCTGATTTGTCAGTAGGAGACTGGAGTCTGGAGCTGTAGAGGGAGCTCTTATACAGGTTCAAAACTCTGTCATACTCGGTTCTCGTCTGCTGGAGGGGGTTGACAACCCATTAGTATCTGGACTGGCCTGTAGGGAACTCAAGGAAAGACAATTAGCAGGTAAGGTCTGATTTCACCTTTAATATTTGTTTAACGCATACATAATTATATATTAGGTTTTTATCTTTAAAGGCATTCCCTTATGGTATATGCCGTGTGAGATGATATTTTCTAGTCTTTGGCTTCATGTGTTTCTCACTTTATTTTTATTTCTTTAAAACATTTTTTAGTAGTTAACCTTATGAGAGTTTACAATAAGAAGTTCAGTCTGTCATTTCATTTTGGCATGTTCCTTCTTAACTCACTTCTTTGCACTTCGTCCAGTTTTGCGCAAAATTCCTTGGGTTGTGAGAGGCAGCGTTTTCACTCCACAGTTCCCTACTTGATCGATGTGTCAAGTTTACATGGTCTAATTTGAAGGCAAGTTTTTTCCATTTTTTTTTCTATTGTGATACAGTGATGCATGATGTTTCAGGCTGCTGCTTTCCTTTTGGCTTCTGTGTCATAGTCTGTTTGCTTTTGTTTTAGTTTATGCACCTGTAACCAAATTGTCCCTGCTAGACTCGGTATACCAAAGTGTTTTCCACAAGCCCTTCTACACAGCAACATGAATGAGTTTTTCTCTCTCATATTTTTTATTTAACATTTCTTATATACCGCCTTTCATGATATTAAGGCGGTTTACATTTAACAAACTGAAATTACATTGAACAGGGCATATTTTACAGGGAACATGGGCAATGGAGGGTTAAGTGGCTTGCCCAAGACCACAAGGATCTCATTTGTACCACAGTCGTCCTCATCCCTCTTTTTCATATTTTCAATATTTTTTTAATAATCTGGTATCAGTGTCTGTTTAGCCTTATATGGTTTACATACACATTCTTGATAACTTTCACTTGTTTATCCTCAGCTTACTAATTTAAAGGCATACCAAGATGTTTTATTTCAGCCTTACTTTTTTATCATGACTTTTTCATGATTTATTTAACTATCACTATTTATTTGTTATGGTTTTTTATTTATTACTTGACATTTTTGTTATTAATTGACTTTTTTGCATTTATTTACTTTTTAATGCTCAAATTTTAATGTTTGTTTTTGAGGTTTGTGCCCCTGAAGAAGGTATTTGGCCGAAACACATTGGGCTGTTCACAATAAAGTTGTGTTAACCTAGTACTGTTGGTACACCTACTGTGTTCCTTGTACTCCCTTACGGTTGTGTGCGCTCTCCTTTCGATCTCTGAGTAGCGTATTGGCCAGATGAACTGTAATAAGTAGTATTTTTGGAATTATTGAGAGCATTTTGTTCCTCCAGTCCAGTCCCAGCACCTTTGGGTATTCACGCCCTTCCAGCAGTTTGGAGACTGAGCATTTCATGAGCTTCATGACCTTCCCCTAGATAACCAGTCAGCTGGCTCCACCCCCAGCCTTCGATATTTCAGTATCCAAGCAGCTGGAGAGACGTGACTCCCAGTACCTGGACTCACTGAAGGAAAAGAAAATAATTCTAAATTGGGTTTTAGAACTTGCCCAAATAGGACTGCAACAGTACAGCGATAGCAGGGCATCTGGGGCAGCCCTCATAGCTGTGGGAGCAGTATTGTGTTGTCTGTAGGAATCGGAGAAAAAGAGTGATCGTCTGGCTTCATGCTACTTCCCTGTGGGGGAGAAGAGAATCGACGAGCAGTTCAGCAGTGCAGGCCTGAGCGGTAAGCCGGGGCAAGAGGGAAGGCAACTTACTGGGGGCCAGAAATGCAGGCACGATGACTCCGGAATGGCAGGCTGACAGGTGTCATCGTACCGGCAGGAGATTGGGTATTCCTGAGGCTCTTTCTGCCTGATGCCGAAGCCCAGATGTGGCTGAGCCTGTGCTGCTGTGTCAGCGGGGTAACATTGCCGGTTCTTGTGGGAAAAGGGTGTTACTGGAAGCTGAGGGAGTCGTGTGTTTGCGGTGGCCATTTTGTAACAGCGTGGGAGCTGCGATAGTGGGCAGGCAGTACTCGGATTACTAGATTGACAGCCCTCTTTGTATGTTTTTTGGCTCTTGGAAGCAGACTAGAGCTTGAGGTGCAGAAACATTAAAGAAAAGAGACAAAGGCATAGCTAAGGGAAAAAAAAGCTTCTGTGAAGAAACAGGACAGAGATGCCAGCAAGACAGATCTGTGTGGCCTGTGGGTCACACAGGGGTTCAGTGTCTGCGGCCGGGTTCTGCAGGGGGTGTGAGGTGGAATCCCAGTCAGAGGTAGAGTTGCAGGGGGACAGGTCAGAAAGGTTCCCTGGCTCTGGCGCAGACCATGGAGTCACGGGGTCCTCTCCAGCGCCCAGTGCAATGACAGTTGGCATAGAAGGAAAGGAATCTCTCCCAGTCAAGGCAACAAAAGGCAAAGGGAAGAAGATGACTAGGAAGCAGCAAGGCATGGGCGCTCAGGGTGGTTTCTCCTAGGAGTTTGTGCTCTTGCTGCATAAAGCTTTTTGTTTGAAGCAGAGAACAGCTGAAGACAGCAGTTACGAGGAGTGGAGCTAAGCGATCTGCAGATACAAGCTTAGCGCTTGAGGGGACTGAGGAGGAGCCCGGTCCCAGTAAGTGACGTGTAGAAGAAAGCCTCTGGGAAGAGAGACTGCTGGAGGCGGAAGAGTTGGAGGAGGAAGACCTGCGGAGGAAGGAGAGATCCTGCAGGCAGAGGATTCTTGCATTATCCAGGTTTTCCACGGAGAGGAATTGCTGGCCATGATAGCGCAGTCTGCTAAGGCATTGAACGTTTGCATGGAGGCACCGGAGGAAGAGGAGCCTCTGGAGGGAACTGCTATTCCAGGCCGTTAAGTCGACACAGAAGGTGTTTCCCTTGCATAGGCTTGTGCGGCGCATGATTCAGGTGAATGGGTGTTCCGGAAGGGTTGCTTAGGGTTACTCTATGGCTTGGCTGTTCCCCCTCCCATATCAGGACAGAGAACTCTTTCATGCCCCTAAAGTGAATGCAGTGGTCTCAGCAGTGATGAAGACAACAATTCTGGTAGAGGGTAGGTCAGCCCTTACGGACATTCAGGATTTTAAGTTGGATATGCTTTTGAAACAGGTGTTTGACACTTGTGCCCTCTCCTTCCAGGCTTCGGTATGTGGATCCTTTGTGGCCCAGGCCTGTCTCCGATGGGCACAAGGAATCTTTGGAGACTCAGAAGCTGAACAGGGGCGACCGCCAGGCAGTGAAGCTAGAGTCCGGAGCGGCATATCTGGCGGATGCCTTCTATTTATTTATCATTTCTTATATACTACCTTTCATGATATCAAGTGATTTACATTGAACAAACTGAAATTACATTGAACAGGGCATTATAACTTGGAGATAACTATTTACAGGGAACATGGGCAATGGAGGATTAAGTGGCTTGCCCAAGACCACAAGGCACACCTGTGGGACTAGAAACCCCAGTACTTCCAGCCCAAGGTTGCTGTCCTCTAGTGGGATTTGAACCCCCAACCTTTTGGCGTGAGGTAACTTGCCCCAACCACTAGGCCACTCCTCCACTCCACTCTATGACCTTTATTAGGTGCATATCCAAGGGCATGGCCTCAGTAGTGGCGGCGAGACAATATTTATGGCTCTGGAATTAGTCAACAGATGCCATCAAAGTATTGGCTGAGCAAACTACCATTCAGAGGTAAACTTCTATTTCGAGAGGACCTAGAGAAGCTAGTTAAAGACCTGGGAGAAACTAAAGGAGGACGATTACCAAAGGACAAGCAGAAGTTAGGTCGCACATCGACCCCAGAAGAGGTCAGCCGAGAGAGTTATGGATGTTTCGGTAGCTGAGGTTTGCTCTGTATCAGAGGGGTCATTTCCCAGAGGAGGCCATCCTTTTGGGGCTTCAGAGGCTCGGGAAGAGGATTCTACTCTTCCTCCTCGGTGGCCCTTTAAACAGCAATGATGCGAGGACAGGCCAGGCAGAAAAGGTTCCCATAGAAGGTTGGCTACGGGAGTTTTACGATGCCTGGACCCGAATCAGGACTGACCAGTGTATTCTAGAAGTTATTAGGAAAGGATATATCCTGGAATTTGCCCGGCTCCTCCGGGACGCCTTTATTAACTCTCCCTGCAAGGCTCGGAGGAAGCGGAAGGCAGTGGAGGAAACCCTGCAGCAATTTACTGAAGCTGCAGGCAGTGGCACAGGTACCCCAGAACCAATGCATATGTGGTCGATACTCCATCTACTTCGTGGTGCCAAATAAAAGGTACTTTTCGCCCAATCCTGTATCTCAAGTACATCATCCAAGCCCTGTGGGTGCTGCACTTTCACATGGAGATTTTGTGGTTCGTGACAGTGGTGGTACAAGAAGGGGAATTAATGTCCCTTGACCTCACAGTGGCGTATCTCCACATTCCGATATGTGCCGAGCACCAGCAGTTCCTCAGATTTGTGGTGCCAGGGGGGCACTTTCAGTTTTGGGTATTGCCCTTCGGACTGGCAACCACGCCTCGGACTTTCACCAAGGTCATGGTGGTGGTAGTGGTGGCCTTAAAGCAGGAAGGCATTCTAGTCCACCCTTATCTTGATTGTCTGATAAGGGCAAAGTCCCTAGAGGAGATCATGAGGGTGACCGACCGGATCATCGTGTTCCTCCAGAGCTTAGGATGGATGGTGAACTTTGCCAAGAGTTATGTCACGCCATCGCAAGACCTAGAGTATCTGGGCGCGCGATTTCAGACGGATGTGGGATGAGTGTCACTTCAGTAGTGAGAGCACACAAGCTGCAAAAGCAGATCCAGCAGTTCCTGCAAATGCAGAGGCCAACAACATGACATTTACTTGCAGGTGCTGGGTTCCATGGCAGTGTCCCTGCCTTGCAGAGGGGAAACATGAACTGCACTACAGTGGTGATTGCAGAACGATATGCTCTTGAAGGGCATGCCGCTGGTGATGTCTCACTGGGTGCAGCTCATGATGGATACCAGCCTAATCGGCTGGAGAGCACATTGTGTGACTCAGTTTCTGCAGGGGCTGTAGACAGAACAAGGAAGCACAATATCCCATAAATTGCTTAGAATTGAGCAGTTTTCCTGGCCCTGCAAAGCTTTCAGCACTGGTTGAGGGGGAAAGCCATGAGGGTGTTTGGACAATGCGGCAGTTGTAGCATACATCAACCGACAGGGCGGTACAGGAAGTGTGCAACTGGAGGAGGAGTCTGGCTTGTTGATGAAATAGGCAGAGAAGAACCTCTTGGCACTGTCGGCGGCACATGTGGCCGGGCGAGAAAACGTAGAGGCGGACTATCTCAGCAGAGTGAGAATCGACCTGTGGAATGGAGGCTCAGTCAGAACATATTTGGTCAATTAGACTACCCCCACTGGCTCACTATCATGGATCTGATTGCGACATTAGTCTCAACCAAGGCGACATGTTTTTACATCAGAAAAAGAGAACATATGTCGGAAGGGCTTGACATGCTAGTGCATCCATTGCCCATGGACGGGCTGCTGTATGTCTTTCCTCTTTGGCTGCTCCTCGGCAGGGTAATGCAGAGGATAGAGACACATGTGGGACTGGTGCTTCTGTTCATCCCAGATTGGCCAAACGGCCTTAGTATGTGGATTTGCGCATGACAGTCGAAGCTGTGACATCTACCGGTGCGGGAGGACCACCTGAGCCAGGGTCCTATTTGGATGTCACAGGTGGATCGGTTCCCTCTTACAGCATGGCTCTTGAGAGGGCGAGCTTATGGAAAAGAGGCTACGTGCCTGCCATAATAGCAATATTACTGAAGGCTCCTAGATGTTTGACCTAGCTGGCGTAATCCGGGTATGGAGAGTGCTTGAGCATTGGTGTCAGACGTAAGGGCGTTCGGCTATGAAGTGTGTGGTGCCAGACGTCCTGGCCTTTCTTCAGGCGGGACTGGATAAGGGCTTGGCCTGCAGTTCCTTGAGAGTGCAGGTGGCAGCCCTCTTGTGCTATAGGGATCGTGTTGGCAGAGTGCCCTTAGCCTTGAACCTGGATGTAGGGCGCTTTCTTAGAGTGGTGAAACAGTTGCGACTGCCAGTACGTTTGATCGTCCCACCGTGTGATCTCAACTTGGTATTTTTTATCCTGACGGAGCCTTTTAAGCCATTGGGAGATGCACTCTGAAGGACATGACGTTGAAGGCAGTCTTTTTGGTAGCCATTTGTTTGGCCAGAAGGATTTTAGAGCTTCAGGCATTACAGCTCCCCTACACGATATCTCGTGATGTCGAGAAATAGGATGGTATTAAGGGTGGTTCCTTCCTTTGTCCTGAAGGTAAGCTCAGCATTTCACCTGAACCAATCGGTTTCCCTTCTGGTCTTCTCGGGAACAGAGGGGAAGACTGCATCGGGTCCTCTTTTACAAAGTCTTGATGTGCGTCGGGTGTTTAAGAGGTATCTGAAGAACACAAACTTTCCATAAGTCAGAGGGCCTGTTTTTGTATTATTTGGAGGGCCGCATAATAGAGAGGCGGCGTTCATGGGTCTATTTCCAAGTGGATTAGAGAGGCCATCTCTTCGGCTTATCTGCTGAGGTGTTGACCAGTGCCTGTCAGTTTGAAATTAATTCAATGCAATCCCAAGCGGCGCCGTGGGCAGAGTTTGTTCTGGTGCTGCCGGTAGATATTTGTAGAGTGGCTACCTGGACCTCTTTGTCTTCCTTTCCTTATTTTCCTCCAGTTTAGTCCTCCACCTCTGGGTAGTGTACCTCCTCGTGCAGCTTGGAGACTGGGCATGTCAAAACTCGTGACAGAACTGGACATAGCCTGCTGGCACCACCCATCATCCCCAGTGTGTCCAGTCTCTATGCAGCAGGAGGACATAGTGAGCCTAGGTGCTGGGCTCACTTGAGGAACAATTAAGGAGCAGTTAGTTAGGTTTCAATGATTTTATCTGTATAGAGAGCACTGTTTGAATCCCATTGCCTTTAAATTCCCTTTAAATTC
Source organism: Ichthyophis bannanicus (assembly GCA_033557465.1). Classification (NCBI taxonomy): domain Eukaryota; kingdom Metazoa; phylum Chordata; class Amphibia; order Gymnophiona; family Ichthyophiidae; genus Ichthyophis; species Ichthyophis bannanicus. The sequence continues at coordinate 1,133,642 of JAWIIG010000036.1, read as the reverse complement.
CTTTTAAATTACTTTTCATTCCTACTTTTAAATGACTTATTTGGAGATTTCAATGTCTGTTAGATTAAAGGGGTTTCTTGTACATTCTTTTTATATTTGTTTTGGGGGTCCTGTCCCTTTAAGACAGGCTCTTTTTCTCTCCTGTTCTATTTCGCTACAGAGGCAGTTTTCAGCCGGGGTGTCCCATCGGCAGACGAGGTGTTGGTCGGCCGCAGGCATTGCTTGAGTGCAGCGCGCTGTCGGTAACGACGAAGCACATAGAGCCGCGGCAGCAGCTTGGGACAGAGACACGTGGCTGTCTGCAAGAGAACTAGTTCACGCTCCAAGGTAAGCTGAGCGCGGTGGTAACCGGGGGCTGCATTTCTGCTGCCTGTAACGCTGCCAGAGCAGGAGGAGAAGTGGCAGCCATTTGCAGAGGGCGGGCTTCTCACATGAGTTTTTGGCACCAATTAGGACCGGAGCATAGCGGCGCCATTTTGTGTAACCGTGTGGCTTCACTTTCGGCCCGTGGGTCTACAGCTCGCAGCAAAGACTTAGGCTGTTCTTTTAAGCTGTTCTTTTGTCTTTTCCACTGTTTTGGACAAGTGGGTGTTTATTTTTTATTGATCTGTGAATTTTAATTTGAAGTTAAAAAAAAAAAAAAAAAAGGGGAGAGAATCGGTAGTTATCCAAAGTCCCTAGCTAGGTTAGTCAGCTACTAGGGATTCGAACAGATGTCATAGAGACCACAGTGTGTGGTCTGTGGCGCACGCAGGGGACAGTGGCAGACACAGGCATCTGTCGGGCCTGCATGTCTGTATCAAGCAGTGTGGAACAGCAGATGGAATCTAATGTAATTTTGGACGCTCCGGAGCGTGGTGGTGTTGAGGCCAGTCCCGTTGTCTTTTGCCAAAGATAGTGTCACCATTTCATTTAAATCAAACGGTTGCCCTTCCAATGCTTCTTTCTACGGAAGGCAACGGCTCAGAATGTAGTTTGCATCGTTTGGATGTTTCGAGAGTTCTGCGGCAGTATTTGAAGGTCTCTGAAACTTTTCGCAAATCGGATTGTCTCTTCATACTGTTTGGAGGCCCTTGTAAAGGGGAGGCGGCGGCGAAAGCGTCTATCTCCAGATGAATAAAGGAAGCGATTGCATCAGCATATATTTTGCAGGATCGGCCAGTGCCAGTGGGGCTACGAGCTCACTCTATTAGGGCACAGGTGACTTCCTGGGCGGAACACAGTTTGATTCTGCCAGCAGAAATTTGTAGAGCGGCCACTTGGTCCTCTCTGCATACTTTCAGTAAACATTGGCTGGATCTTTTGGCAGCGAGTGATGCCTGTTTCGGGTTGGCGGTGTTGCAATCCGGGTGCAAGGGTCCCTCCCAATGATTACAGCTCTGATACATCCCAGAGGTGGAGGACTAAACTGAAGGAAAGATAAGGAGATTGAAATTACACTTACCTGGTAATTGTAGTTCCATGAGTGAATCCAGCTTAGTCCTCATCCCGCCCTTTGGATGTTCAGTTTAGGTTCTTTACAGATGAAGAGAATTCGGTGTGAAGGCTGAGGGGCTTCTATCGCGCTCTGAATCGTGGTGAGTATGGCTGTTTTTTTCCATAATTTCTTGTCCTTCTCTTGGTTTGGTTGGAGGGTGACATAGAGGAAGTAAAAGGATGGTGGAAAGTAATAGTGGTTTAAAAAAAAAAGTAAAAAGCAAAGATCTGGCATTATAAATGGTTATATGAGTAAAGGCCAAGGTCGTCTTGTTGATCGTTTTGAGTTAGTTGTAGTTTCTGGTTGGAATTAAATTTTAGCTACTTACTTGTTGCTCCTTTTGAGTCTGCTTTTTCAATAGTGGACTGGGGATGATGGGTGGTACCAGCAGGCTATGTCCAGTGATGTCATGAGTTTTGACATGCCCAGTCTCCAAGCTGCAGGAGGAGGTACAGTACCCAGAGGTGGAGGACTAAACTGGATTCACTCAAGGAACTACAATTACCAGGTAAGTGTAATTTTAATTTCTGAAGCATTACCGGTTAGATGTATGGGCTTCAGAGGAGGCTTGTTTTGGCTCGGTGGTACTGCAGACTGGGTTAGCGGGTCCCTCCCATGGTTAGTACTGATACACTCCAAAGGTGCCGGGACTAAACTGAAGGAGAAAAATGGAAGAAGAAATTAGACCGTACCTGCTAATTGGTTCATTGAGTTATTCCAGTCCAGCCCCGAATCCCTCCCAAATTAAGCTTGGCAGATATCTGAGGCTAGCGGTTAATACGTGGTTTTCTGGCTGCAAGAATTACACCTGCTTCAAATTTTGGAAGCGTGGGAGAAGAAGGGAGTAGAGCAAACAGAGTGTTAAAACACCCCCCCCCCCCCAAAAAAAAAATAAGACGGGGCGAACAGGAGCAGGGAATAGATCGGGACAGGGTCTCCTGCAAATCGCTGGCACTCATGACAGGTGAGCGTATTTGACTCTCTCCTTCCCTGTAGGGGAAGGGGCTTTTTTGGTTCAACAAGTTCATTTTTTAAACCGTTTGGTTCTAATAGTTGTTTCCGTGAGTCTGCTTTGTTAGTAGGATGGGGGTGGAGCCAGCTGACTATCTAGGGGAAGGTTATGAAGATCGTGACATGCTCAGTCTCCAAGTTGCTGGAAGGGTGTGAATACTCAAAGATGCAGGCATTGTTTATTTAATAATCTGGCATTATCTCCAGGAATTCATTCCAACTCAGGAGTGGAGCAGTAGCCTAATGGTTAGAGCAGTGGGCTAAAACCAGGGCAGTCGGGGTAAGAATCTTACTGTGGCTTCTTGTGATCTTGGGTAAGTCACTTAAACCCTCTATTGTCTTGGGTACAAACTTAGATTATAAGCTCTGTGGTGACAATAAAATACAGACTGTAATTGAATGGATCTTGCCTCAAACTTCTGAGAAAAGGCATGAGCTAAATCTAAGCCCAGCTCTAGTTCTGCTACAACAGTCCAGACAAGTGAATTGTGTCCCCTTACCAGCAGAGGTGGAGACAGAAAAAAAATCCAGAAGCTTCTTAATGACATCATTCCTGCTACTTACAGCTGATAGACATGCTTTAGTATTTCTGTTTCCAGGTGGATGCAACTCTGTTGAAAACCTTTTTAGCTTATGAATAATCGCTAACTGCAGCGACTCCTTCATTTTGAGCTTGATAGCGGAGGTTACTAAAGGGTATTCTATAATACCCTTCTAGAGTTTCCTGCCCAGAAGAGTGGAAATTTTTGCTTCATTTCCCAGTCCTTAACAGGTTCAATAGTTTTGGATTTGTTTGGATCAAAACTTTTGTCTTGCCCAGCCTTAGTGGCCCCTCTCCTCCTCCACCCATGGTGCTCTCCTGAAGATTTGGAAGGAGGTTTGATGAAAGTATGTGCCTCTAAGCAGGGGAGTAGTGTTGAGCCCAGTGTGATTGTATGTCTTGGGTTCCTTGAAGATGAATACCTTATTTAAATGCTAATAGTCATTTATGGGGTGGTTCGACCTTTGGGTTTAGGACTGTTTGAGCATGTCCTCACATGCCTGCCAAATGAATGTGCTGTCTGCATATTAGCAGCACACTCGGGCTGTGTGTTAAGCCTGCATCTGGTGCTGTGCATGTTGTTGTTTGTGCTGTTCTAGGTGCATTCACAGCATGCGGCAGTATGCTCTTCTGCTGAGCATGCAGAGAGGAAATGTTTGCATGCTGCACTTGCCAGATGCCACTTTACCTGGGTCAGGCATATGTCTACTCTGAAGAAAGGCTGTCTGTTGTGTGGCAGATGCTGAGTTACCACTTTGGACTCCCTTTGTAACCCATGCATGGAGGTAATTACTTGAGGGTATTCCCCTCTGAGCCGGTGAACAAGTACACACTTCCTTTGTCACCCTTGGAAGGGGTGGGGGCAGCTGTGGAGGAGGAGGACAGTGCCCTGGTATCTGATTCCTCCTTGCACTCTGCTAGTCATTCCCTGTCATTTATTCATGCTTCTTAGTAGGGGCCTATAGTGGCAATCCTCCCACCCCCCCAGCGGGGAAGGCAAGTGCTGACACTGAGCTTTTAGCCCTCTGTTTGTTTTTCTCCAGATTTCTTCTCTTTTCTCCAGCAAGCATGAGCCTTCTGGAAAGGCACCTCAGATCACAAGGTTTCCCAGTCCTTACAATGGCTCTCGACACCTTGCAGGAGGGACTTGTTGTGAAGGGCAGCTAGAGCCTTATGAGAGCTCCTCCATGGAAACTATCTTTGTAGAGATTGGAATTGGGAGACTTGTTTGGTCTCCCTCCTGCTCATGACCTTGAGTTGGACTCCTCTTATTCTGATGAAGATTCCAGATTTGAGGAAGGTAAGCCTACACTGCCAGAGGACCAAGAGGGTTCCCTCCTCATCCATCTGTTCAGGACTCATCAGTTGACAGTACCGATTGCTCAAGTGGCTGATGCTCTGGCTGGAAGGTGAAGCCACAAGTGCATCCACTCTTGCAGTGTTTTTGGAAACCACCTAAATTCTTTCCCTTCAGACGTTTCTTAAAAGATGGTCTGCATGGAATGGGACCTGCTCGATTTCTCATTGAAGGGAGTTAGGTTTTTGTACAAGCTTTATGCCCTTCCTCTGAAGGATTCTGATGCATGGCTACACTTGCCTCAAGTGGATGCCTCTGTATTGTTCCATGGTGTGACCACACCTTGAATATTATGTGCAATTCTGGTTTCCATATCTTAAAAAGTATATATTAGAATTAGAAAAGGTTCAGAGAAGGGGGTAGAAGGATACCCCCATGAGGAAAGGATTAAAAGGTTACGGCTCTTCAACTTGCAAAATAGATAGCTTAGGGGAGCGATGTTAGCGGTCCATAAAATAATGAATGGAGTGGAATGGGTAAATTTTGGATCAATAGTTTACTCCTTCAAAATGTAGAAAGACCAGGGGACATGCAATGAAGCTACAGTATAAACCATTTAAGTCTAACAAGAGAAAATATTTTTCACTCAATTTGTAATGAAACTCTGGAATTTGTTAATAGAGGATGAAGTAAAAGCTGTTAATGTAGTTGGATTTAGAAAAGGTTTGGACAAGTTCCTGAAGGAAAAATCCATAAATCATTGTTAGAGGACCAGGGAAATCCATTGCTTATCCCGGGATAAGCAATGTGGAATCTTTACCTTTTTTGTGATCTGGATTGGCCGCTGTTGGAAATAAGAAGATATGCCATATAGGGTCAGACAACATTCATCAAGCCTGGTATCTTATGTTCCTGTTTAAGGGTGGAGTTACTGTCAAAGGACCATTTGGATTGCAAGTTGGAGGCTGTTAAGAATCAGTTCTTTGCCTCTTGTCTTTTAAAACATACAGGAATTTACCTCCACACTGCTTGTGCCATATGGTTCACTTCCAAGGAGAATTACTTCTTTCAGGGCTAGCTTTCCTCAAGACCTCCTGTCTAGAGCTTGGCATAGAGAGCAATCCATAAAGCAATCTTCTTCTCCCAACTCTGACACTGGTTCTCCCAACTGCATGGGTTCTGATTCACTGACCTGGTCAGACTGCTCAGCTGACAACCTCTGGTGGTCTGAAAGCTTTTCCACTTCCTAGCCCCCACCTCTGTTGCAAACCTGTTGCAGGGAATTCAGCACTCTCAGCTCTGGGTAGCTCAGCTCTTCTCCAAGAATCAGCTCCTTCTCTCAGCCTCTGTCTTAGCTGCTCTCCTGGCTGCTCTCCTTCTCGTCTCCCTCTCTCTGCATAATCTAACCCAGGCTTATACCTCCAGGATTCTAACCCCACCTCTTTCTTTCCCAGGTGTTGGTAATCCCCCTGCCTTCTGGTATTAGAATAATCAGTGCACTTGTTAAAGTAAGGGCTTTGGTCCTTGTACTTACAATCCCTCTTTCTTACTTTATCAGTCATTGTGTGAAACTTGTTCCAGCTGGGGTTTTTCTGTCTTTGAAACCTGGCTGTGGCTTTCTCTCCCTGCACTCCTAGAAGGGGACCCTTAACTAGGGTGAATTTGTTATGCTTCTCACCTCCCCCACTCTCAGGATGGCTGACTTTGCCACACTTCATTGGTGTCAGCCATCTTGGTGCTGGTGGAGACAGCCCAACTATCTGATGAAGGGCATGCCCCTGGACGATACTTTATTGCTTCTGTCGACTGATGCCAACCTGTTTTGGCTGGGGTGCCCATTGTGATGGGCAGCTAGGCCATGCTGCTTCCCAACTGTTCCAGTGGTCCTGAGCTATCAACCTACTTGAGGCAAGAACCATTCACTTAGCTGTTAGTGTAGCTGGGTTTAAAAAAAGTTTGGACAAGTTCCTGGAGGAAAGATCCATAAACCATTATTAAAAGGGACCCAGGATATCGCTGCTTGACCCAATACAAGCACTGAGGAACCTGTGTCTTTTGGGGAGACTGCTAGGTACTTATGACCTAGATTGGCCATTGTTGGAAACAGGATACTGGACTTGATGGACCTTGGTCTGACCCAGTATGGCATATCTTATGTTCTTACGTTGCGCTTTCATATCCTGGTCATGGTCCGAGCATTCTAGATACTTGCGGTTAACAGGCAAGAGGGTATGAAGAGTGCTGGGGTGGCCCTGGAAATCACTGCCTTGTTTCCTTGGGCAGAGTGATATCTCTTAGCCCTCTCAGCACAGCACATTTTCGGTGTGAACAATGTGGAAGCGGACAATTTGTTTATTTAATTAACAGGTTTTATATACCGCTTTATCATTTCAATCAAAGCGGTTTACGTTGTAACTTAAACTTGGTAATGTACATTCAACAGGAATATTGATAACTTGGATTTTTCTGAGGCAATGGAGTATTAAGTGACTTGTCCAAGGCCACAATGAGTGCTAGTGGGAATCAAACCCTGGTCTCTGGGTTCCAAATCAAGTGCTCTAACCATTAGGCTACTCCTCCACTCTACTATGTCAGTTAATCATTCCCTTGATCCCAGAGAGTGGGAATTGATAATGATGGCATTCCAAAAGATTCTGGATAGATTGGGTTGTCCCGGAATAGATCTGATGGCGACCTGGACCAACACAAAGGTGTGAAGATTCATCAGTCACTGCAAGGAAGCAGCGTTGTTAACAGAAATACTGTCTGTGGAGAGTTGCATGGGGCCCTTTATAGGGTGATGTGGTTCTCCATCTCCATCTGCTAGTAGGCGAGGACTGGAGGGGCTCAAGGACAGAAAATTAGCAGGTAAGGCCTAATTTCACCTTTGTTGTCAGCACTTAATATGTTCGAAACTACGCCAGCAAAGGAGAGAACTTTGGAGGATCCCATGTTGTAGGGGATTCAGAAACTCTTAATTCTTTCTACTTCATAGTACTATCAGATTTGATTTCATCGGCTTGTGAAGTTCCAGAGGCCGGACTACGAGTCAGCTGTTCCATGGCACTCTTGTATCCCATTCCACTGGAGAAAAAAGATCTTTTGCAGCTTCCAAAAGTGGTTTCAGCAGTAATGAAAAAGACAGCTATTCCAGTAGATGGCAGTGCTGCATTAAAGGATGCCCAGGACTGTAAGTTGAAGGACTGTTTCAACAGTTTCCAAGGTCTCTGCTCTGGCATTGCAGGCATTGATCTGTAGTGCTTGTATGGCTCGACCGTGCTTGAGCTGGACTCGGGGTTTGTCTGAGTCTGCTCCAGGGCCTCCAGAGGTGCTTTTGGAAGCTGGATTTAGGGGGTCTCTCTTGGCTGTGCATCCAGATGTAGGGCGTTTTTGAGAGGGGTGAAACATGTTCGTCCACTGCTATGGCAGCAAGTTTCATCCTAGGACTTGAACCTGGTGGTGTTGGCACTGAGGGAGGCGCTGTTTGAACTGTTGTATCAAGCTGCTTTGAAAAATCTTATGTTGAAGGCAGTCTCCCAGGTAGCCATTTGTTCGACTTGTAGGATCTCCGAGCTGCAAGCCTTGTTGTGTAGAGAGCCTTTTTTGCTGATATCTAATGAGAAGGTCATGCTTAGACTGGTTCTGTCCTTTCAAGATGTCTAGATTTCACCTTAACCAAACTGTCACATTGCCAGTGTGTTTTGCTTCTGGAGGAGATTCCAAATCTCGTAAGCTTTGGTGGTTGGATATTTAATTGGTTCTTCGACAGTATCTTACAGTATGCGGACCCTTAAGTTTAGGAGATCGGATCATTTATCTTGTTATATGGAGGACCGCACAAAGGGAAGGTGGCTTCGAAGGCATCGATTTTGTGTGTTGGCTAAAGGAGGCTATAGCTTAAGCATTGTTCTGTTTGGCAGGTTTGCACGCCCATTTGACCAGGGCTTAGGCAGCTTTGTGGGTGGAATTTCAGGCTTATGCCTCAGATAGACATATCTAAAGCGGTGACGTAGTCATTGCTGCATTCCTTTTGTATGACATTACTGTCTGGATGTTCCGGCACAAGGAGATGTGAAGTTCAGTGCACGGGTTTTGCAGGCCTTGCTCATGTGTCCTTCCTGTGGTTCAGTACTACTCCTGCCCATCCCACGTATCTGTACTGGAGGGATAATGAGTCAGTCCAGTCCAGAACCCATCTTGTCAGTTCTATCTCCAGGAACAAGCAGGAATAAGTCCTCACATATGGGTACGTCGGTACCGACGGAGCCCGTGCGGGAAAGCTCCCCAGCTTCTTAGAATAGAAGCTTTTGGGACCTCCCACTGCACATGCGCACTGCCTTCCCGCCTTCCTGAACAGCTCTCCTCAGTTTCTCTTTTTCCGCGGAGCCAGCAGGTCGTGTTCCTGTCACCGCTGAAGAAATTGTTATTTTATTTGTTTCTTTAGACCGCGTACCTGCCTTCCCCATACCGATACCGGTATCGCCGGTCTTTTCTTTCTTTCTTTAAAAAATTATAATTCTTTTTTCTTATTTTTTAGCTTTTTGGTCACTTCAGAGAGGCCTCTCGGCCTACTCAATTTCTCCTCATGGAGAAGCCAGCCCCTGGATTTAAGAAGTGTACCAAATGTAATGCTGTTATTTCAGTCACAGACACCCATGACTGGTGTCTGAAATGTTTGGGGCCTGACCATTCCATACCGGACTGCCCATCTTGCTCCCACATGTCTAAACGTGGGCTGCAGAACCGGGCCAACAAATTCCATGTGCTGTTTGCTTCAGAGAATACAGCATCACAGTCATCCAGGTCTTCTTCTCCGGATGGATCTCAGGTAACCAAACCTTCTGTGGGCAAGTCCTCAAAGAGCAAATCTCCTTCAAAGCATCGAGAGGCTCTTAGCTTAGAACTTGAGGACCCTGCCCCAGCCAAACAACCCCGGCGGGAAGTCCAACTTCCAAAAACGCCAATTCAGGGGTCTCAGGTTGATATCGATGCTACGGCCTCGACAGATCACCTGTTAGCCTGCTCTGGGGTACCGGGTCACTCCGGTACCGACATCCAGGCAGCTATGGCGTCCATGGGCGATACTGTACAGTCCATGCAGCAAGCCGTCATGGCTTTCATTAAAGCTGCAACGCCATCGGTTCCGCTTTCAGCGGTTCCGGGCCCGATACCGGTATCGTCCGCCATGCCGGTATCGAGGCCGTCCACCTCTAAACGCAAGTCGGTACCGTATGGGCTTTCGCTCCATACCGGTTCCATACCCGATACGCCCGATATCGATACCGATCGGTACGCGTATCGTGCGTTAGAGGAAAGCACCGATTCCTCTGAGGATTTTCACTCCTCTGATGATTCTGCTGAGTTTTCACTCAACTTACCTGAGGAGCCCTCTTCTCCTAAAAGGAGAATGTCCCCTCCAGAGGATTTGTCCTTCCAGGACTTTGTTTTAGATATGGCTACAGCCCTTTCTATTACCACATCCTCTGAAAAGGAACCCAGATCCAAAAAACTGGATATTTTGGGATACTCAAAGGCCCCTAAGGAGGCAATTACCCTGCCTATCCATGAAATCCTTCAAGAACAACTGATGGATTTCTGGGAAAATCCTTTGACTTTGTCTCCTTATTCCCGTAGGTTGGACACCATGTATAGGGTCCCTCCTTCTCCTGGTTTCCAAAAGACTCAATTGCCCCACCACTCTATTGTGGTGAAGTCTGCAATGAAGAAGATTAGGAGTACCAAAAGGCACTCTTCCACCCCTCCAGGACGGGAATGTAAGACTTTGGACTCTTTTGGTAGGAAAATTTTCCAGGCTAGTATGCTTATAGCCAGGATTAATTCCTACAGTCTCTATATGGGCATGTTCCTGGAGGAACTTGCCAAAAAGGTGCGGCATTTTGCCCCCTTTATCCCTGAGGATAAAAAGCAGGGTTTCCTTTCCCTAGTGAAACAACTCTTAGAGGTTTCTAAGTTCTCTAATAGGGCAGCATATGATTCCTTTGAGGGAGCCAGTAGGGCTTCGGGCATTGCTATTGCAGCCCGACGTCTTGCTTGGCTCCAGGCCTCTGATCTGGAACCTTGGGTTCTAGATGGCTTACGTAATCTGCCCTGTACAGGTGAGAACTTATTTGGGGAAGAGTGGCAAATCAAAGCCACCCAGATGGATGCTGAAAATGCCACCTTGGAAAGACTTTCAAAGTCCACTTCAATTCCTACTAAGAAAAAGTCTTTTAAAAGGCCTTACTATAAGAAGGCCAGAGTTGCTTCAAATACTGGCCAGCAGTCTTCTCAACCTCGCTATACTGCTAAGCGTCAGCAATCCAAACAAGCACGAGCTAAGCCTGCAGCAGCTACTGTAGCTCAGCAGGCTCCAACCCCTCAGGGGTTTTGACTTGCTCCTAGGGAACTTGCCACTTCTGGTTCTAACACAACCAGAACCTCTCACCATACCCGGAAGGTTGGTTCACTTTGCTCCCAGATGGGAACAAATCACAACAGAACAATGGACCCTCTCTATCATTCGAGAGGGTTACAAACTTCATTTCTCCAGCCTTCCTCCCCATCATATGGTGAGACCATTCAATTCTCCCCCATCTCTCCTAACCCTGTTGGGTCAAGAGGTTTCCTCTCTTCTTGCCCAAGGGGCCATAGAAGAGGTTCCTCTTCCTCAACAAGGGTCCGGTTTCTATTCCCCTTATTTTCTCATTCCAAAGAAGACAGGGGGATTCAGACCAATCCTAGATCTGAGAGAATTGAACAAATTTCTCTTCAAGGAGAAATTCAAAATGCTGTCTCTCGGCATTCTCCTTACTTACCTCCAGGGTCAGGACTGGCTTTGTTCTCTAGACCTACAGGATGCGTATACACATATACTCATCCATCCGTCCCACAGAAAGTATCTTCGCTTTCTGTTTCAGGGAAAACATTTCCAATACAGAGTACTCCCCTTCGGTCTAGCCTCTGCTCCAAGAGTATTCACAAAATGCATGGCAGTCGTAGCCGCATTTCTAAGAGGCATGGGAATCTTTGTCTTCCCATATCTGGACGACTGGCTCATCCGAGCTCCAACTCAGTCACAGGCCCAGATTTCCCTGGACCACACAAGGAGCCTTTTGCAGTATCTGGGACTGGTAGTAAACCTTCCCAAGTCCCAACTCATCCCTACTCAATCTCTAGAATTCATAGGGGCCCAGTTGGACACCATCACTGCAAGGGCCTACCTTCCACATGTTCGAGGCCAGCGCCTCCTGAGTTTGGCCTCCCAAGCTCAGTCCAGCACTCACTTGACAGCCAGGGAAATGCTACGCCTACTGGGTCATATGGCCTCCACAGTGCATGTGGTGCCCTATGCTCGTCTTCATATGAGAGCAGCTCAATGGACCCTGGCCACTCAGTGGACTCAGGCGTCAGGAGCGCTCTCAGACCAAATACAAACCTCCGATCGTCTGTTTTGGTCCCTCCACTGGTGGACTTCCACCAAGAATCTGTTGTTGGGGGCTCCATTTCAACCATTGCTACCCCAAGCAACCCTCACAACAGATGCCTCCCAAACAGGGTGGGGAGCCCATCTGCAAACTCTCTCCACTCAGGGCACTTGGTCTCTACAGGAGACCACCCTTCATATCAATCTTCTGGAACTGCGAGCAATTTACCTTGCCCTCAAGGTCTTCCACTCCCTCCTAGCCAACCTCACTGTCCTAGTTCAGACGGACAATCAGGTGGCCATGTTTTACATAAACAAACAAGGAGGGACGGGCTCTCTGTCGCTTTGCAACGAAGCTCTAAGACTATGGGCCTTCGCCAGAGAGCATCAGATTCACCTGCTAGCAGTGTATCTCCCAGGAGTTCAAAACTCTCGGGCAGACAGGCTCAGTCGAGTTCTGCTGCCACACGAATGGTCCCTACATTTGGACCAAATAAACCGAATCTTTCAGGAATGGGGGACCCCGGACATAGACCTCTTTGCAAGTCCGTGGAATGCCAAACTTCCCCGGTTCTGTTCCAGAACTCCGTGTCAGGGAGCTCAGGCTACGGACGCCTTTCTCCTGAATTGGAATCAGGCATTCCTATATGCCTTTCCACCCATTCCTTTGATTCCCAAGACTCTGTTCAAACTCCAGAGGGATCATGGAACTATGATCCTCATAGCTCCACGCTGGCCACGCCAAGTGTGGTTCCCTCTACTTCTACAGCTCTCCCAGGGATCCTACTTGGATCTGGGAGCTGCGCCAGACCTCCTGTCTCAGGAGGAGGGGACTTTGTGGCACCCAAACCCCAAATCCCTTCACCTCAGTGCTTGGTTACTGAAGGCTTAAGCCTTCAAGACTTTCATCTTTCCCAACCAGTGAAAGATATCCTTTCTGCCTCTAGGAAACCCTCTACCAGGCGTTCCTATGCTTTCAAATGGAAACGTTTTTCCATTTGGTGTGCTCAGCAGGGTCTTGACCCTCTGGCACTTCCTTTGAATTCTCTTCTTGATTATCTCCTGCATCTATCCAATGCAGGCCTCAAGACGAATTCGGTAAGAGTCCATTTAAGTGCTATTGCAGCATCCTTGAAACATATAAATGGACAACCTATCTCCTCTCATCCTCTTGTTGCAAGATTCATGAGAGGCCTGACTCTCACTAAACCTCCCATCAGACCACCCCCGGTCGCATGGGATTTGAATCTAGTGCTCGGTCAACTTATGAAGCCACCTTTTGAGCCAATGTTTTCCACCTCCTTGAAATTTCTTTCCTGGAAGGTCATCTTCCTCATTGCAGTCACTTCGGCTCGCCGCATCAGTGAGCTGCAGGCTTTAGTGGCTAATCCACCTTACACAAGATTTCATCATGATAAGGTGGTCCTTAGGACGAATCCCCACTTTATGCCTAAAGTGGTCTCGCCTTTTCATCTTAATCAAGAGGTATATCTACCTGTCTTTTTTCCAGCTCCTCATGCATCCAATGCAGAGAGGAACCTTCATACTCTGGATTGTAAAAGAGCTCTCGCTTTTTACCTTAATAGGACTCAGCCACATCGAAAGTCTTCTCAACTTTTTGTGGCCTTTGATCCTTCCCATTTGGGACTTCCAGTCTCCAAGCGTACACTTTCCAATTGGATTGCTCAGTGTATTTCTTTTGCTTACCAGAGCAAAAACATTTCTCTGGAAGGCCATGTCACTGCTCACAATGTGAGGGCCATGGCAACTTCTATGGCTCATCTGCACTCTGTTTCCATAGATCAGATCTGTCGAGCCGCTACCTGGGCCTCGGTTCATACCTTCACAGCCCATTACTGTTTGGACAAGGACTCCCGCCGGGATGCCTTGTTTGGCCAGGCTGTCCTCAAGCACCTGTTCCATTCCTAAACAACTCCTGCCCACCTTCCCAGAATGGATGCCTGAGATCCATACGAAGATGGCGAACCTTTACAGGGGATCCCATGCATCTAAGCTAGGGAGTCCCCATATGTGAGGACTTATTCCTGCTTGTTCCTGGAGATAGCACAGTTACTTACCTGTAACAGGTGATCTCTGGGAACAGCAGGAATTAGTCCTCACAACCCACCCACCTCCCCTAGGAGTTGTATCTTTTATCTATCTATCTTCCTGTCCTCTCTCTGTTGACTCAGCTATAAACTCGAAACTGAGGAGAGCTGTTCAGGAAGGCGGGAAGGCAGTGCGCATGTGCAGTGGGAGGTCCCAAAAGCTTCTATTCTAAGAAGCTGGGGAGCTTTCCCGCACGGGCTCCGTCGGTACCGACGTACCCATATGTGAGGACTAATTCCTGCTGTTCCCAGAGATCACCTGTTACAGGTAAGTAACTGTGCTTTCTTGGCGAGCCCGGATGGATAAGGACTTGGTATGCGCTGTCATGCCTGTCTGGTGTTTTTGGCCATGGTTCTCCCTGTTGGAGTCAGTGGGGAGCTAGCTCTACCAAATCGGAGGGAGATGTTCTTCCTGGTCCTTTTGGGAGCAGTATCTGACTTTTTCTATGGCTTTTTAATGTAAATAGTTGATATTTGGTTAAGTTCCTCAGTTGTATGATACTGTGGAGTCTGCTTTGGTTAATCAAAATACTGGTATGAGCTGATTTTTTCATGGATACCTTAAAGGATGACGACATCAAAATCAGTGGTTCTCTGTCTCCATTTGCTGGTGATAGTGCTTAACCCATGCATCTGGATTGAACTGGAGGGACTGAAGGAAAGAAAATTAGCAGGTAAAGCCTAGTTTTACCATCCTCTTAGCAGCGTTTCCATGAAGTTTCTCACCAACGAGGTCAGACTAACTAGCATACGGTTCCCAATTTCATCCTTATTTATGCTTTTGTGTAAAGGGGCCCCATGTACCCCATTCTCCAGTCTTCTGGGACCACTCCCGACTTTAACGAAACAATGAAAAGGTCAGACAGTGTAGCCACTAGCCCCATCTTTTTGTCTACTTTTTAGTTTAGCTAGCTCCTTTGAACAGTCTTCTGAAAATAGTTCAAGATCCACCTCACTATTTTTCCTATTTGTCAGTGTTTTCTGAAGTCCTTCTCTTGGCCCTTCATCTCTGAAGACAGAACACAAATATTTTTAATCGTTTCAGCTTTATCTTCATCAGCTTCTACTTATTTCTCCCCTTCACCTTTCAGTCTGACTATTTATTTATTACAATTTCTTATATACCGCACTATTCGATATCAGCGCGGTTTACAGTAAAACAAAAATGACGAACAGGCTGTTCGGTTTTACAGAGAACAGGTGTACAAACTTGGACAACATGGGTGAACTATATACATAAAATATCTAATGAGACAGGTGTAAAAAACTAGGATAACATGAGTGAACTATATTCATAAAAATCTACAAGTAGGCGTGCTGACAAAGCAGAAGTAGTAACAAGTGGTTACTTTCTTTGGTGGGGTTATCTAGGCTTCATTGCTGACTGGGTAGTATTTGAGGAACAGGTGATATTTGAGTGCCTTCCTGAACTGAGTTAGGTCAGCGATAGCACGAATGTCAGATGGTAGAGTATTCCAGCATCTTGGGGCGCAAAATCTGAAGGCCCTATTCGCCGTTATGTTGCATTTTGTCACGGCCTTAGGAGTTATTAGAGTTTACAGCTGTTGGTCTTCTGGATCTGTTGGGTAGCACAGTGTGAATGAGCTCTGTAAGTGAGGAGGATGAGAGGCCATTGATGGCCTTGAAGGTAAGTAGTAAGGTCTTAAAGACAAGCCTTCCGTGTATGGGGAGCCAGTGAAGCTGCTTCAGGATAGGTGTCACGTGGTCACTCCTAGAGACTCCATGGAGGACCCTTGCTGCAGCATTCATGGCCAGCTGCAGCGGGCTCAATGTAGATTGTGGGAGGCCTTGTAAAATGGCGTTGGCAAAGTTGAAGTGGGGTAAGATTAGTGCTTGGTATATAGTCCGGAAGTCATCTGGATCCAATAAGGAACGCAGATGCCTGAATGTACGGATCTTGAAATATATGGTTTTTACTATATTGCATATGTGTGATTTCATATCAAGACGTTGGTCCAACGTGACACCAAGGTATCTTATTGTGTCTTTAGTTTGCAGGTCTGCTTCCTTTACTCTTACATGGGATGGTGGGGTAAAATTGGGGGGTCTCGTGATGAAGAGTAGCTCAGTTTTTTTGTGTTGGATACGGAGGTTTTGAGATTGGAGCCATTCTGAAACTGCATTGAAACATCCTATCAGGGGGGAAAGGTCCATTTGATCCGTAGAGAACGGCATGTATAAGAGTATGTCATCAGCATATATCAAACAGCTCATGTTAAACGATCTAATGATGCTGCAGATGGGCTGCATGTATATATTGAACATGAGTGATAAGGAGGAACCTTGCGGAACACCTTGCGTTTGCTGGAAGGGTTTTGATTCTTCAGATCCGGATTTTACATGTTGCCATCTTCCATCTAGATATGATTTGCACCATTCGAGTGCAGTGTTGCAGATGCCCTTCTCTTTCAGTCGCCCGAGGAGAAGTTCATGATTTACTGAGTCGAATGCTGCAGCGATGTCTAAGAAGATAAGCACAAAACCTTGCCGGATGTTGTCGATGCCTGTGATTATATTATTGAAAAGGATGGTGAGGAGGGTTTCTACTCCATGAAATTCTCTGAACCCATGTTGACCCTGGTCTATCGGGGCTGCAGAGTCTGTATGATCTTGAATTTGTCTTTGAACCTCTCTCTCAATTATCTTAGCTAGGAGAGGAATACTAGCTATGGGCCTGTATGAGTCGACCCTTTGGGGGTCTAGTTTTTTTTTTTTTAATAGAGGTCTAATGGATGTATGTTTGAGTGCTGTGGGGAAGAATCCAGTTGTGAAAGATAGGTTCATCAGTTTTGCGATGAAAGGACTGAATTCACTGCGTAGCTCCTTTATCCAAAAGGCTGGGCAGGGATCAGTTTGAGCTGTGGTGGTATTGAGAGATGTGATTGTGTCCTCAATATATTTTGCAGATGGTGTGGAGAACATAGGTAGAGAGATTAGGCAGGTTGTTTCTTGATCAGAGGCTACTGAGACCTTATCAGTCTGTATAAGTTTAGACTGCAGGTAGTCGGCGAATTTTTGTGGGTGAATCTCATGTTCAGGAGAAGGTTCCTTCGAAAGGGATTTGACCAAGTTGAAAAGATCCTGTGGTTTGTTCAGTGATCTCTTGAGAGTGTCAGTGTGAAATTGCTTTATTTTGATGGTGATTGCTTCTCGGTGAATTGATAGGTGGAGTTTGTAAGCTGTCTGATCTTCAATGGAGAGCAATCGTCGCCATCGTCTCTCAAGTCTTTGTAGATGTGTAAGAGAAGACCGCAGGTCAGGAGAGAACCATGGGGCAGAGTTTCTTTTCCTTGATGAGTTATTGGGGGGCGGCCGTTGTGAAATGGCGTTAAGGTTGGAGTTCCAGGAGGAGATTAGATCTTCAAGGTTGAGAGTTGTCGTTGAGGATTGAGTGGGTCTCAGACAGGATGAGTTCTCTGTTGAATGGTCGAAAACTTCTTGTTGACGTTCTTGATGTGCTGTTAAATTTTCTGGTGTTCTGTGGCTGCTTGTTGTCTATGGGTATCTGGAGATTGATCAGTTTGTGGTCCGACCAGGGTACATCAGTAACAAACATCACAAGGTCGCAGCTTCGTTCAAGGACTGACTGTGGAGCGAACACCAAGTCGAGAATATTTCCCTTTATATGCGTGGGTTCCTTGATTATTTGCTTGTATCCCAGATCTTCAATGGCATTGAGGAGAGCATCTGCATGATTTTGATGCAATGATGGGAGATTGAAATCTCCCATTATCCAGTTTGGTATATTGGGATTGAGGATGTTGGCAGCTAGGTCAATAATGGTAGGGAGGTCATCCGGGGAAGCTGAAGGTGTTCTGTAAAGCAGGTTGATAGAGCACTGTTCGTTTGCAATGGAGAGTATATCCAAGTTGTTAGTGCTGGAGGGAGGAGTCAGACGTGTGAAAATGAAGGTCTGACTTGGTGAGTATGAGCACTCCTCCTCCTTTCTTGTTTTCTCTGTCGTGTGTGTATAGAGAAGTTGGGGGGTAGGAGTTGGTTGAGGAGGATATTGTCTTCATATGATAACCAGGTTTCTGTGATCATAAGAATGTCCAGATCATAAAGGGAAATTATGTCTAGGATGACCGGCCATTTCTTGCGAATTGAACATGCATTTATGAGGCCATTTGGATACTTCGATTGTGCGTGTTTGAGAGAGACGTGTGCGTGGGTAAGTCGTTTAAGATAATGCTGCTTAAGCGGGCTGGACAATGCGTCGATTTGACTGGTGGAATGAACTATAAATATTTAACTAAGCCACGTAGCATAGGTAGTATAGGAAGATATAAACATATGGCATGGATCTGTATCAGGAAATATGTATAATTACAGGCAATAATGTAATTGCAAAACAAAGGTAAATATTCTAACAGTTCACATATGTAGCCGATTGTCAAATATGAATGATTACCACAGTAATGAAATAGAGATATGATGACGTTTTGGTCCTGAGACGGGCAAGACATATGTATCCCATACATAGATATGATTAGCGGAGACTCGCTGGGCAAGGTCTGACGTACTTAATGTCTTGAAGATGTTAAGGGTAAAGTACCTGTTCAGCTCTTTGGATGGTTACGCTGTGCTCTGGACGGTCTGTCTTATTTTGGCTTACTGGACTGCGTTTGGTCTCCGCCTAAGGGCCATACTCAGGGGCCCTCTGGCGAGGCCCTCGGGTGCGGGACCGCCGACGGCGGCTGCTTTTGTGTGGTGGTTGGCTCCTCCTCCCTCTCCCACAGCCCCGATTGGGCTGGAGATCACCTGAGCGGGAAGATGGCAGGCCCGCTCAGGGCACTCGACCCCGATCGGGGGAGCGGAAGATGGCTGCGGGCTGTTCGTCTGTCCCGCCGACAGCGGCTGCTTTTGTGTGGTGGCTGGCTCCTCCTCCCTCTCCCACAGCCCCGATTGGGCTGGAGATCACCTGAGCGGGAAGATGGCAGGCCCGCTCAGGGCGCTCGACCCCGATCGGGGGAGCGGAAGATGGCAATACCACATTTTGCAATTTCTCCCCCACCTAGCTTCTTTTAGCTTTTGCAGATACTGATTTTTATCTTCCTCTTTCTGTGATCTCTTGTATTTTATGAAGGCCACCCTCATTTTCTTCACCTTTTCAGCTACATCTTTTGAGAACCATAGTAGTCTTCCCCTTCAATTTACATTTATTTACTTTTCTAACAATTTTTTTTTGTTACCCTTTAAAAATACCCTTTCAGTTTTGCCCAGTGCTTTTCTATATCTTCCAGCTGTTCCTATCCTGCTCTTTGAGATATTGTCCCTTCTTGGCAAAATTAGTTTTCCTAAAATCTAGGACCCTTGCTTTTGGATGAACTATATTAGTCTTTGACCTAATACTGAACCACAACATCTGGTAATCACTGGATGCAAGATGATGACCCACTCTAACATCAAAAACACTCTCGCCATTTGTAAGCATGGCCCCCTCGTGTGTGTGTGTTCGTTCTGTTGCCAGAATAATTCTCCCTGTAGAGAATCCAAGATTTCCTTACTTTCTGATGCTACTAGCAGTAAGTGAAGTGGAAATGGGTAATACCACAGCAAAATGTATGTATTGTTTTAGTGGAGCTGTGCGCTCAGTTCTGCTCCTAGACACATCGAAAGAAAGGAAAACAAGCAGGGGGCGGTTTGTCTTTGGGAACTCACTTTTTTCACAAGGTCTGTTCCTTTCTGTGAATGATGTGGGCTCACAATATTTGGTGCCATTAGAAGAAAGTGACGTTGGGGGAGGCAGATAGCTGCTGGAGGAGAGAGCTCCACAAGGGTGAGGGCTTTTTGAGTTTTAAAAGTGGATAGAAAATGAGAATTTTGCTTTCCATGGGGTGGTAAAACTGTGCTAGTAACGACAAATGTCAGTATGGAAAAGATTAGAAACATAGAAACATGACATCAGAAAAAGACCACATGGCCTATCTGCTTAACAAACACACAGAAGAGCAGAAGGCTCTCGCAGAGAAACCAGGAACACATAAGGCGAGAGATGTATGTTGGTCACCGGTGTCTTTACTGGTAAACGCCAACGTGTTTCGGCATTGCCTTCATCAGGGGGTGTGTAACTCATTAAATAATATATTAAAACAATATAGATCAACATAAATCAAAAAATGTATACAACATAAAATCACAGCAAATGTTAAAACACATAAAGATTAATACACTAAAACCAAATAAATCTAGCAAAGAGCATTGTATGACAAACAATGTATAAAAGACGTAGGGCAGAGGATAAAACAAAACCAGTGAGGTCAGAACAGAAAAAAGGGAGGTTTGCAAACACAATGAAAATTGTGTATAAATGAATTTGTACTTTCTAATGCAACCTGTGGTAGCCTTTAGAACTGTATAACTCTCGTCTACAAACATCAAATATAATAAATAATTAAATACTTACATAATAACACCAAAGGATAAAAATGACAGTAAATGAATGGCCAGTAGGTAATAAAAACATTGAATTAATAAAATGGTGACACCCTTGGCTATAAAAAGCTCAGGAACTGCTATCGTAGCAGGCTATAAGATACTGGTAAAAAACGTAACTGATATTATGAAATAATAGGAGGATCCCCTCAAGGACGTACACTATATAAAAAAAAAAATAATAAAACAGAGGTAGCAAAAAACCCGAAAACCAAAAAGACTTTATTAATCCTTATTCGATAGAGGTAGTTTTTTTTGGTTTTCTACTGCCCACCTCTTTGGACTGTTTTTTTCCTGCTATTCAAAAATGGCATACACTATGATTATGAATTCGAATGGAACGGTCTGGTTCGGGTACCATCATGTTAATTCTCTCCTCTTGTTTTTAAAGGTACAGTCTTATATGTTCTCTTAAAAAAAAATGCTACAAAATGTTTTATTCCTTTGTTTTATATTTTATAGTATACATCCTTGAGGGGCTCCTCCTATTATGATTTCATAATATCAGTTACGTTTTTTACCAGTATCTTATAGCCTGCTACAATAGCAGTTCCTGAACTTTTTATAGCCAAGGGTGTCACCATTTTATTAATTCAATGTTCTCATTACCTACTGGCCATTCATTTATTGTCATTTTTATCATTTTTATTCTTTGGTGTTCTTATTATGTAAGTATTTATTTATTATATTTGATGTTTGTAGACAAGAGAGTTACTAATGCAACCTGTGGTAGCCTTTAGAACTGTGTAAGTACAAATTCATTTATACACAATTTTCATTGTATTTGCAACCCTCCCTTTTTTTCTGTCCTGACCTCACTGTTTTTGTTTTATCCTCTGCCCTATGTCTTTTATACATTGTCATACAATGCTCTTTGCTAGATTTATTTGGTTTTAGTGTATTAATCTTTATATATTTTTTCAACATTTATTTGCTGTGATTTTATGTTGTATACATTTTTTTATTTATGTTGATTTATATTGTTTTAATGTATTTTTTTTTTGTTACACACCCCCTGATGAAGGCAGCGCCGAAACGCGTTGGTTTACCAATAGACACCAGTGACCAACATACATCTCTTGCCTTGTGTGTTCCTATCTATTTGCCTTCCCATATCAACTTCAATAGTTTCCTTTTTACCTTTAGAGTTCCTCTGTGTTTCTCCTATGCTTTTTTGAATTCGGATACTGTCCTTGTCTTTACCACCTCCACTGGGAGACTGCTCTAAGCATGTGCCACTCTTTCCGCAAAGAAAAATTACTGCATATTACTCAGTCTGTCCGCTGTCACCCTCATCCTATGTCCTCTCATAGTGGATCTTGCTTTCAATTAAGAGATGATCCTCCTGTGCATTTATGCCATGGAACTATTTAAACATTTATATCTACTTTATCCTGCCTGTCCTCTAATGTATACATATTAAGATCCTTAAGTCTATCCTGATATGCTTTATAACGAAGACCACTAACCATTTTAGTAGCCACCCTCCGCACAGACTCCAACCTGTTTATATCCTTTTGAAGGTGCGGTCTCCAGAATTGCACACAATACTCCAAATGAGGACGTACCAGAGACTTGTACAAAGGCACTATCGCCTCCTTTTTTTTCTGCTGGCCATTCCTCTCCCTTTGCACCAAAGCATTTTTCTGGCTTTTGCTGTCACCTTTTCTACCTGTTTTGCTACTTTAAGATCATCCTACACAATCACACCCAGGTCCTGCTATTTTTTTGTGGATAGAAGTAATTCACCCCTACACTGTACCGCTCCCTTGGATTTTTGCAGCCCAAATGTATGACCCTGCATTTTTTATCAATAAATGGTTAAAATGGTAAATAAAGGTAAAAGGAAAAGGAGACCGCTATGGATTTCAAAAGAAGTAGCTGAAAAGGTGAAGAAAAAGAGGGAGGCCTTCATGAAATACAAGAGATCACAGAGAGGAAGACAGGCATCTATATTTGGAAAAACTTAGAGAGGCTAGCAAATTAGTCAGGAAAGCAAAGAGTCAAAAAGAGGAGTAAATAGCCAATTTAATAAAATGGGATAAGACATTTTTCAGATACGTTAGATGAGGAAGGGCAAAAGTGGTATTGTCAGACTCAAGGGGGAAGGGGAGGCATATATAGAAGCTGATGAGGATAAAGCGGAATTGCTTAACAAATATTTCTGTTCTGTGTTCACAGATGAAGAACCAGGAGCAGGACCTCAGAAAACACCCACAAACAGGAACAGAAGCGAGGGACACCTTGAACAATTTTCAGAAGACTGTGTTTGTGAGAAACTAGCTTAACTTAACGTAGACAAAAGAATGGGACCGGATGGGATGCGCCCTAGAATACTGAGAGAACTTTGGGACGTTCTAGCAGCTCCACTGACTGACCTTTTCAATGCCTCATTGGAGTCTGGAGTGGGGCCAAGGACTGGAGAGAGGCTCATGTGCCTTTACACAAAAGCGGAAGTAAGGGTGTGGTTGAAAACTACAGGCCGGTTAGTTTAACTTCGGTGGTGAGTAAATTATTGGAAACGCTGCTGAAAGAGAAAATAGTGAGGTTTCTAGAGTCCAGCAGATTACAGGATCCGAGGCAGCATGGATTCACCAGAGGCAGGTCTTGCCAGACAAATCTGATTGATTTCTTTGACTGGGTGACCAGGGAGTTGGACCAAGGGAGAGCCCTAGATGTGTTGTATTTAGATTTCAGTGAAGCCTTTGACACTGTTCCTCATAAGCGATTATAGACAAACTGAGCACCCTAAGGATGGACCCTAAAGTTACTGCTTTGGTTAGAAATTGATTGGGTGGGAGGTGACAAAGTGTACAGGTAAATGGAGCTCACTCTGAGGAGAAGGATGTTACCAGTGGTGTGCCCCAGGGATATGTCCTTGGACCGATTCTTTTTAACATCTGTGTAAGTGATATAGCGGGAAGGGCTGTCTGGTAAGGTTTGCCTCTTTGCAGATGATACCAAAATCTGCAATAGAGTAGACACCCAGGAAGGAGTAGTTAACATGAGGAGGGATCTTGCTAAGCGTGAAGAATGGTGTAGAATTTGGCAGTTGGGATTTAATGTTAAATGTAAGGTCATGCATTTGGGCTGCAGCAATCCAAGGGAGCAATATAGTATAGGGGGTGAAGTACTTTTGTCCACTAAAGAGCAGGACCCTAGGCGTGGTTGTGTCTGATCTTAAAGTAGCTGAACAGGTAGAAAAGACGACTGCAAAAGCTAGGATTCTTGGGTGCATCCGGAGAGGAATGGCTAGCAGAAAAAAAGGAGGTGATAGTGCCTCTGTATAAGTCTTTGGTGCGACCTCATTTGGAGTATAGAGTGCAATTCTAGAGACCGCACCTTCAAAAGGATATAAACAGGATGGAGTCGGTACAGAGGGTGGCTACTAAAATGGTTAGTGGTCTTCATTATAAAGCATACGAGACAAATTTAAGGATCTTAATATGTACACCTTAGAGGGAAGGCGGGATAGAGGTGATATGATTGAGATGTTTAAATACCTCCGTGGCATAAATGTACAGGGGGAGAGCCTCTTTCAATTGAAAGCAAGTTCTGCTACGAGGGGACATGGGATGAGGGTGAAGGGAGATAGATTCAGGAGTGATATGCGGAAATATTTCTTTATTTAAAGAGGAGTGGATCCGTGGAATAGTATTCCAGTGGAGGTGGTTGAGATGAGGACAGTATCTGAATTCAAAAAAGCATGGGACAAACACAGAGGATCTCTAAAGGAAAAAAGGGGACTGTTGTAGTTGCTGATATGGAAGGACAGACTAGGTAGGCCATATGGTCTTTCTGTCATCATATTTCTCTGTTTCTAAATTTCAGCTACCAAATTTTGGACCATTGTTCAAGCTTAGCTAGTTCCCTCCTCATGTTAACTACTCCTTCCTGGGTGTCTACTCTATTGCAGATTTTGTATCATCCGCAAAGAGACAAACC
This sequence comes from Ichthyophis bannanicus, assembly GCA_033557465.1. Lineage (NCBI taxonomy): Eukaryota > Metazoa > Chordata > Amphibia > Gymnophiona > Ichthyophiidae > Ichthyophis > Ichthyophis bannanicus. The sequence continues at coordinate 1,109,384 of JAWIIG010000036.1, read as the reverse complement.
TTACCCGACAGCCCTTCCTTTTCGTCCCTCTAGTCCAGTCCCGGAACCTGAGAGTTCTGTACCTCCTCCAGCAGCTTTGGAGACTGAAACACGTCATCGCTTTGACACCAGTATAAGTAGGCTAGGACCGCCTCCTCCCATCAGTAGTTTCAGTCTCCATAGCAGCTGGAGAAGGTGCTGAGCCTAGGTTCTGGGCTCAGTTCAGGAACAAATAAGCAGATTAGAGCAATAGGCCCCTACTGGGAATTTGATTTTTTATTTGATCCTTTCATTTGTTTTTTCTTTCTAGGTGGAGGCAGCAGTGCCAGGGCAGAGCAGCAGGGATCCTGGTTTCTCTGTCCCCTTTTATCCTTCTTTCTGTATTTCTTTTCAGCCTTTTTTCACTCCTTCCCCCCCCTCCCTTCCCCTCCTTGTTAGTGGGGCAGCGATTTTGGGGTGCATTTTTGAACCCGGCAAGAAGAGCCTCCCTGCTCCCGATCCCGCTTGAAAGGGGGAGGAGCAGGTGGCAGGCGCAGCCGGCAACGTGTTTAACTGCTGCGAGGCAGGCCTGAGCGTGTCTCTCCACCCGGAGCCGAAGCCACTGACACGGCTGAGCTCCAGGGTGTAGATTGAGGCCCCCTGTGGAAGAGAGCCGGTAAGCCTTAATCTTCCGTTCGGGGGGCGGCCGCGTGGGCAGACGCCGCAGGGCGCAGAGTGCGGTCTCTTTCATAGAGCGGGATTGCGGCTCCGGCTGCAGGCCGTTTGCGCGGGAAGCGGTGAGCGGCCATTTTCTCCACTATCCCGCGTTTTTCCTCAGCGGGCATTGCTGTACTGCGCTTTCGGGACAGGCCTTGAGGATCGGGCATCTCTGGGAGTGTCAGCGGTTCACTACTTAGATAAAACGAAAGAAGACTCAGGCTGCCTAGATACTAGGTGTGCAGCAGCCCGTTTTAGCTTTTAACTCCTAGGGAAAGAGTTTGTGGGCACAGCAGTGACTTAGGGCTCCGGGGGTTCTCAAGTTTGCAGTTAGTATGCCGGCTAGGCCTCGTTGTCTCGTGTGTGGCACGAGGCGAGGCACCCTTCTGGAGTCAGGGGTGTGTAGAGGCTGCACCCAGGAGGCAGCCTTGATGGAACAGTCACTCGGGGGGGGGGGGGGGAGTCAGGGGGGCAAGGTGTCGGCCTCCCTTCTTCTCTGGCCTCTTCAGAACCCATGGCGGGGCCCTCTTCGGAGGGGGAGTTGTCTCTTCCTCCGGGGCAGGGCTCCGCTGGGGGTCAGCCTTTGGTGCCGCCGGATTTCTTTGCGTTAATGCAGCAGGCTTTTGCTCTGCTGCAGCCAGGTGTGGCCTCGCTGCCGGTCCGGGGGCAGGGTGAGAAGCGCCTCAGGACCCCTTTGGGACCGCAGTCCATGGGCACCCCTGTTAAGAGAAGTAAGGGGGCCGAGGTGGACTTAGGAGCGGCTTCTTCCTTGGAGGAGCTGGAGGCAGCTGAGGGAGAGATTGACGAGGACTCGGCGGAGGAATTGGAAGAAGGTGAACTGCCTGATCCCGAACAACAGGCCCGGATAGTCAGTGTTTCGGCGGGAGGAGTTGCTGGCGCTGATTACTGAGACTCTTAAGACGCTTAATATGCCGACCGTGGCTCCTGCAGAGGAGGATGCCCTGGAGGATCCATTATTGCAAGCTGTCCGTACGACACAGCGTGTGTTTCCCATGCATAGAGTGTTTAGGAAGATGATACAGGAGGAATGGGACCTGCCGGAGGCAGCGCTTAAGGGGTCTAGAGCGTTGGCTAGGCTTTATCCGTTGTTGGAGCAGGACAGAGACCTCTTTCGCTCTCCAAGAGTTGACGCGGCTGTTTCGGCGGTTACTAAGAGGACGACTATTCCGGTTGAGGGGTCGGCGGCGCTTAAGGATGCGCAGGACAGGAAATTGAATACTTTGTTAAAGCAGGTATTTGATATAAGCGCGCTGTCCATGCAGGCCTCTATCGCAGGGGCATGGGTAGCTAGGGTTTCTCTGCGGTGGTCCCAGCATGAGCAGGTGGAGGAGTTGTCTCGTCTGGAGTCCGGCTCCGCCTATCTAGCGGATATTCATTATGATCTAATCCGGTGGTTGGCCAAGAGTATGGCATCCGTGGTAGCAGCCCGGCGTTACTTGTGGTTGCGAAGCTGGGCAGCGGACAGTTCTTCCAAGGCACGGCTTAGTAAGCTACCTTTTTCGGGGGAAGCTATTGTTTGGTGAGGATCTGGATAAATTGGTTAAGGACCTCGGGGAGTCCGAAGGGGGTTGGTTGCCGGAGGATAAACCGAAGCAGGGCCGTCCTTCCCCGGCCGCCAAGGGCTCCCATAGAGTTTCGTAGGTTCCGGACCCCCCGCTTCGGTCAGTTTCAGCGGGGTAGGTTGCTGCCGCGAGGACCGGGTTTTCGCGGTTTTCGAGGGGCAGGTAGAGGTTTCTCGTCCTACTCCTCCGCGAACAGTAAAAAGCCACAATGAGATAAGGGGGGCTCAGGTGGGGTGCGTTTCCATAGGAGGGCGGTTGCGAGACTTTTACCCTGCCTGGGTCCAGCTGACTTCGGATCAGTGGGTGTTGGAGGTTATTTGAGAGGGTTATGCTCTGGAGCTCCAGCGTCCAGTGGTAGATTTGTTTGTTCAGTCTCCGTGCAGGGCGCGGGTCAAGCACCGGGCAGTGCAGGAGACGCTCCAGAGGTTGCGACGGCTTTGGGCGGTGGTTCCGGTTCCGGCGGAGCAGTGCGGGTCTGGTCGATACTCCATCTATTTTGTGGTTCCAAAGAAAGTTGGCGCCTTCCGGCCCATTTTGGATTTAAAGGGAGTGAATCGCTGTCTCCGGGTCTCGCATTTCCGTATGGAGACTCTGCGTTCCGTGATTGCGGCGGTTCAGCAGGGAGAGTTCCTAACGTCTTTGGACCTGTCGGAGGCCTATCTGCATATTCCCATTCAGCGAGAGCACCAGCGGTTCCTTTGGTTTGCGGTGCCAATGGGCATTTCCAATTCCAAGCGTTGCCGTTCGGTCTGGCGACGGCGCCACGGATGTTCACCAAGGTTATGGTAGTGGTGGCAGCCGCTCTGCGCCGGGAGGGTGTCCTGGTGCATCCTTATTTGGACGACTGGCTAATTCGGGCAAAGTCGGAGGAGGAGAGCAGAAGGGCCACGACACGGGTAGTACGGATGCTGCAGAGCCTGGGATGGGTGGTCAACTTCGCCAAGAGCAGGTTGGTCCCGTCACAGTCTCTGTCGTATCTAGGAGCCCGCTTTGACACGGCGCAAGGGAAGGTGTTTCTTCCAGAGGATCGTTTGCAGGGGTTGCAGAGCCTGGTGCGGCGTTTTCTAGCGCAATCAGCTCCTACTGCGTGGCAATACCTGCAGTTGCTCGGAACGATGGCGGCCTCGATAGAGGTCGTTCCATGGGCCAGGGCCCACATGAGGCCATTGCAAAGGGCCCTTCTTCAGCGTTGGTCGCATCAGTCGGATGCGCTGACGCAGCGGTTGGTCTGTCCGCAGGAGGTGAGACAGGAGCTCCTCTGGTCAAAACGGGAGAACCTGGGGAAAGGAATGCCCCTGGAGACCCTGGCCTGGTGTGCGGTGACGACAGATGCGAGTCTCTCGGGCTGGGGAGCGCATTGCGAAGGCCGGCTAGTGCAGGGACAGTGGTCGGAATGCGAGAAGGAGTGGTCGATCAACAGGCTGGAAATGAGGGCAGTGTTTTGGGCCTTGCTGGAGTTCGTCTTTTCTGGGGAAGTCGGCGGTTCGAGTACTGTCCGACAATGCGACCACAGTTGCCTACATCAACCGTCAAGGAGGCACGGGGAGCACGGCTCTGGAAGAGGAGGTGGCTCAGCTGTTAGCCTGGTCCGAGGAGAATCTGATAGCCATCTCAGCACAGCACGTGGCAGGAGTGGAGAATGTAGAGGCGGATTATCTGAGTTGTCGGAGGGTGGATCCGGGAGAATGGGAGCTCCACCCGGATGTGTTTGCGCTAGTGGTAGAGCGCTGGGGTCTGCCGGTCATGGATCTGATGGCGACCTTCGCATCTGCGAAAGTGACCAGGTTTTACAGCAGGCGCCGGGAAAGGATGTCGGAAGGTCTCGATGCCTTGTCGCAGTAGTGGCCAGTCGAGGGTCTCGTCTACGTTTTCCCGCCTTGGGCGCTCATCAGTCGGGTGCTGCAGCGTATCGAGCGGTACCCAGGGCGGGTGGTTCTGGTGGCCCCGGATTGGCCTCGGAGGCCGCGGTACGCGGACTTGGTTCGTCTTCTGGTGGACCATCCCTGGTGTCTCCCGGTATGGGAGGACCTGCTCCTGCAGGGTCCTCTTCGCATGCCTCAGGTGGATCGATTCTCGCTTACGGCTTGGCTCTTGAAAGGGCGAAGTTGAGGTCCAGGGGATACTCGGTGGCAGTCATCTCTACCTTGCTGAAGGCGAGGTGCAGGTCCATGTCCTTGGCCTATGTGCAGGTCTGGCGCATTTTTGAGAGCTGGTGTGAGGACAGGCGTTTTCGCCCGTCGTCGGCGTTGATTCCGCAGATTTTGGCATTCCTGCAGGATGGTTATGAGAAAGGGCTGGCAGCTAGTTCGCTGAGGGTGCAGTTGGTGGCGATTTCGTGCTACCGGGGTAAGGTCCACGGCGAGGCCTTAGGAGCGCACGCCGACATCGGTTTTTGCGGGCTGTGCTCCTCCTGAGGCCTCCTCGCCGCTGCTGCGTTCCCTCCTGGGACCTGAATCTGGTTTTGGAAGCTTTGGTCAGACCTCCCTTTGAGCCATTAAGGGGGGCATCCCTGAAGGATTTGACCCTTAAGACAGTTTTCCTAGTGGCCATTTGTTCAGCTCGGAGGATTTCGGAGTTGCAGGCTGTGTCCTGCAAGGAGCCGTTCCTGTCTTTTTCTCATCAGAAGGTGGTGTTGAGGACGGTGCCCGCCTTTTTGCCCAAGGTAGTTTCATCCTTTCACGTAAATCAGCCAGTGTCATTGCCAGTGTTTTCGGAAGAGGAGAATGAGGCCATGGGAGGCAGGTTACGCCTTCTGGATGTTCGTCGAGTCTTGAAGAAGTACCTTCGTAGGTCGGGGGTGTTTCGTAGATCGGACCGGTTATTTGTGGTGTTTGGGGGTCCGAGAAAGGGGGAGGCGGCCTCTAAGGCATCCATTGCCAGGTGGCTGAAGGAGGCCATTGCAGCGGCATATCTTTTGGCAGGTAAGGTGGTTCCGGAAGGGCTCCGGGCCCATTCGACTAGGGCGCAGGCGGCTTCCTGGGCAGAGTTTAGCTTAGTGCCGGCTGCGGAGATTTGTAAGGCGGCAACATGGTCGTCTTTGAGTTCCTTTGCCAAGCATTATAGACTAGATGTTCAAGCGGCGCGGGACGTGCAGTTTGGTTTGTCAGTTCTTCAGGCTGCACTAGCGCGGGGCCCTCCCGTTGAGCTTTACTGCTATGTTACATCCTCTCAGGTTCCGGGACTGGACTAGAGGGACGAAAAGGAAGGGTAAATTAGACTTACCTGCTAATTATTGTTCCTTAAGGAACTCTAGTCCAGTCCCGGATCCCACCCGGTTCTTTGTTCCAGAGATGTGTCAGCCTGAATTCGTTTCAGAGTCCGGTGGTTATAGAAGTCTTTTCTCGCTCTTTTGCTCTTTGACTTTTCTTTTTCCCTTGTGCTGTGTCCTGACAGTGCAAGACAGACAAACCACGAAAAAAAACAAACAAACAAACCCCTAAAACATATGATGTTACGTTAGCCGTTACTGTGCTAGGGGTTGAGGTAGTTCATTAGGAATAGGTATACTAAGAGTGGGATTAACTACTTATTTGTTGCTCTGCTGAGTCTGCTTTGTCAATAGGTACTGATGGGAGGAGGCGGTCATAGCCTACTTATACTGGTGTCATCAAAGCGATGACGTGTTTCAGTCTCCAAAGCTGCTGGAGGAGGTAAAGAACTCTCAGGTTCCTGGACTGGACTAGAGTTCCTTAAGGAACAATAATTAGCAGGTAAGTCTAATTTACCCTTCCGCAGTATCACTAACGATGATATTAAAAAGAATCTGACCAAGGCAGATCCCTGCTGAACACAACTGGTAGCCACCTCCTCTTCAGAATGAGTTCCATTTACTTGTACCCTTTGCCGCTTTCCACTCAACCAGTTTCTAACCCAATCAGTAACTTTAGGGTCCTTCCCTAGGGTTCTCTGTTTATAAGTCGCCTGTGCAGAATGGTGTCAAAGGCTTTACTGTGATCTAAATACACCACATCTAAGGCTCTTTCAACTCCTTAGTCACCGAGTCAAAAAAAATCTGATTTGTTTGACAGAACTTGCCTCTAAAACCCATACTGCCTTGGATCCTGCAATCCATTAGATTCCAGAAACCTCACTATTCTCTCTGTTAGCAGTGTTTCAAATTTATTCACCAGAGGTTAGATTAATAGCCTGTAGTTTTCAACCTCATCTTTACTTATGCTTTTGTGTAAAGGGACCACATGTGCCTTTCTCCTGTCCTCTGGGACCTCTACCGACTCCAAAGCAGCATTGAAAAGGTCAGTTTGTGGAGCTGCTACAACTTCCCCAAGTTCCTTCATTATTCTCTGATGTATCCCATCCAGTGCCATCGCTTTGTCTTATTTTGAGTGAGTTTGTTTATTTAACAAGTTTTCTATACCACCTTCTCATATATTCAAAGTGGTTTATAGTACAACATAAATTTGAAGGATACATTGATCATGGAGAGTACAACTTGATAGTATATATGAGGATGTGCATAGGCAAACATATTTACAATGATATTCTAAAAGCTAGTGTTTTGGGGAGTAGTTAGTTTTAAGCTGGGATTTAAGACTTCATGCAGGGGAGCAGGGTGGTGGGGAGGGGGACTGGTTTAGCTTGTTCCTCAAGGACACAGTCTTCTGAAAATTGTTCAAGCTCCCTGTCACTTTTGTTCCTATTTGTGAGTGTTTTCTGAGGTCCTGCCCCTGACCCTTTATCTGTGAACACAGAAAAAAAATATTTAAGCAATTCCACTTTATCCTCATCAGTTCTTCATATTCCTCCCCTTCACCCTTGAGTCTGACTATACCACTTTTGCCCTTCCTCTTCTCACTAACACATCTGAAAAATGTATTGGATTGGCTATTTTTCATCTTTTTGTATCTTTGCTTTCCTGACTCTTTTGCTAGCTTCTCTTTCCTAATATAGATTCCTGTCTTCCTCTCTCTGGTATTTCCTGAAGACCTTCCTCTTTTTCTTCACCTTTTGCAGTTACTTATTTTGAGAACCATAGTGGCCTCCTTTTTTTCTCTTACATTTATTTACCTTTCTAACAAAAAGGACTAGAAAGGGGGGCTGTTTCTTCTGGAGAGAAATCTGCAACTGTGAGTATATACTTCTGGTAATTTTCTAAAAAGAATTCTTTGTATTAAAGCTACTTAATCTGTGAACCCACTGTTTTTTTGTTGGATCAGTTAGGGCCTAGTAGCAGCAATTAAAGTTTGAATTTAAAAACCCAGAGGAGAACTTTCTGGTTATATTTCATACCCAGCAGAGAGCTTGTAGTTTAAATTTAATAGACACTCAGGGCCAAGTAACAGCAAAGTACTGTTAGTTTAAATTTAACACACAGAAGAGAGCTTTCTGGTTAAAATTAGAATCCAGCAGAGAGCTTGTAGTTTAAATTTCATAAGAAGTTAGAGCCTATCAGCAGCAGCTAAGAGCTATATTTTAAATCAAATCAGAATTTAGCTTACCTCAGCAACACAAGACAGGGTACTGTGTAGCAGCCCTCTTTTAATAGGTGTTATTTCCCTCCCTCCCTCCCCACTCCCACCCTCCCCTGGGATAATCATAGCTTTATAGGTACTTACACATCTTAAAGGACAGGAGGTGCTTTCAGGTGAAGCTCATTACCCAAATCAGTCATACACTAAGGACCTGAGATTAATTTAGCTTCAGGTGAACAAGGTATATTAAACGTATTAGGTACAGTTTTATTGGTATAAATACCCATAGCAACCCCTAGTAAGTAAGAACTTAAAGATCTAGACACAAACTTAAAACTAAGATGCAGACAGCAGTCCAGCAGCGGGATGGGGGCTTTCCAGTCTTTTGCATTGAGTGTCACATGTATGATTTTCTCCCAGTTGGTGAGAGGTCTTACGTGTGCACTAGGTGCAAGGAGCTCTTTGCTCTCAGGGAACAAGTCCGTTCTCTAGAGGCTAAAGTAGCAGACTTGGAAAACATAAGACAGACAGAGAGGTACATAGATGAGACCTACAGGGATATAGTCCTGAAGTCCCACCTCCAGTCTGGCAGCACCCCTGTTGCCATGGAGGAGAGAGGTCACGTGACAGGAGAGCATCACCCCGGTGCGGCAGGAAGTGATCCTGTAACTAGGACCTGTCCTCCAGGTGATGTAAAACACTCTCGCACCGAGGAAGTTTCTCCAGGGCCATGTGCCCATGAGGGAAGGGTTAGGACAGCCGTTATAGTTGGCGATTCGATCATTAGGCATGTAGATAGCTGGGTGGCTGGTGGACGTGAGGATCGCCTGGTAACATGCCTGCCTGGTGCGAAGGTAGCGGACCTCACGCGCCACCTAGATAAGGTCTTAGATAGTGCTGGGGAGGAGTCTGCTGTCTTGGTACATGTCGGTACCAATGACATAGGAAAAGGTGGTAGGGAGGTTCTGGAGGCAAAATTTAGGCTTTTAGGTAGGAAGTTGAAATCCAGAACTTCCAGGGTAGCATTCTCCGAAATGCTTCCTGTTCCGCGCGCAGGACCCAAAAGGCAGGCAGAGCTCCGGAGTCTCAATGCGTGGATGAGACAATGGTGCAGAGATGAGGGTTTTGCATTTGTTAGGAACTGGGGAACATTCTGGGGAAAGGAGGGGCTCTTCCGAAGGGATGGGCTTCACCTTAACCGGGATGGAACCAGGCTGCTGGCATTAACCTTTAAAAAGGAGATAGAGCAGCTTTTAAACTAGATATTAGGGGAAAGCCGACAGTCGCCCAAGAGCAGATGGTTCGGAAGAATGTATCCTTGAAGGATACTACCAAAAGCAGAGAGGTTCCACAAAAGAGTAAAGTAGCCCAAATGCCCTCAAGTATGGAGCAGACAGAGCTTAAAGATCCCAATTTACCCATGTCTAACAATAGCCAAATTAACATGAACAAAATACATTCTCTAAAATGCTTGTATGCAAATGCTAGAAGTCTAAACAATAAGATGGGAGAGTTAGAATATATAGCACTAAATGAAATGTTAGATATGATTGGAATATCAGAGACATGGTGGAAGGAGGACAACCAGTGGGACACTGTGATACCTGGGTACAAACTATATCGTAATGATAGAGCTGATCAAATTGGTGGAGGGGTTGCGCTCTATGTTAGAGAGGGCATTGACTCAGAAAGGATTAAAGTTGTGCAGGAAACAAAATCTGCTGTAGAATCTGTATGGATTGAAATTCCATATAAAAGGGGGAAGGCAATGGCAGTGGGGGTGTACTATCGAGCGCCTGGCCAGAATGACCAAATGGATGATGAAATGCTCAAAGAAATCAAGGAAGCTAACAAACGTTACAGTGCAGTAATAATAATGGGTGATTTCAATTACCCTAGTATCGACTGGGTCAGTGTCACGTCAGGGCATGCTAGGGAGATAAAGTTCCTGGATGAAATAAATGACTGCTTCTTGGAGCAGCTGGTTCATGAACTGACCAGAGGGGAAGCCATATTAGACCTAGTCCTTAGTGGAACACCAGATCTAGTGCAAGAGATAAGGGTGTTGGGGCCACTTGGCAATAGTGATCATAGCATGATCGCCTTTGATTTAATTAGTGGAGGATGGATAGTAAGGAAATCCACAGTACTTCCTTTTAACTTTTGAAAGGGAGACTATGATAAAATGAGGAAAACAGTTAAGAAAAAACTAAAAGGAGCAGTTGCAAAGGTTAAAGACGTACATCAAGCTTGGGTGGTGTTGAAAAATACTATCTTGGAAGCCCAGACCAGCTGTATTCCACGCTTTAAGAAAAGTGGAAGGAAGTCCAAAAAACTGCCAGCATGGTTTAAAGGTGAGGTCAGAGAGGCTGTTGCCAAAAAAGTAACTTTCAGGAAATGGAAAAAAGAGCCAAACGACGAAACCTGGAAACAGCACAAGCACTGGCAAGTCAAATGCAAGGCATTGATAAAGCAGGCAAAGAGAATTTGAGAAGAAGCTTGCTGCGGAAGCAAAAGCGCGAAATAAAGACCTTTTCAAGTACATTCGTAGCAAAAAACCTGTGAGTCAGTTGGTCCATTAGATGATAAAGGGGTTAAAGGAGCACTAAGAGGCGATAAGGCGATAACGGAGAGACTGAATGAATTCTTTGCTTCGGTCTTTACTGAGGAAGATGTAGGGATGTTACCCATGACGGAAGTGGTATTTAAAGGTGTGGAAGAATTGAAGGAAATATCGATACATCGGGAAGATGTCTTACAACTATTAGATAAACTGAAGAGTAGCAAATCACCTGGGCCGGATGGTATACATCCAAGGGTGTTGAAAGAACTGAAATATGAGATTGCAGACCTGCTATCAGTAATCTGTGAACTATCATTAAAATCATCTCTAATACCTGAAGATTGGAGGATCGCCAATGTAACACCAATTTTTAAAAAGGGTTCCAGGGGTGATCTTGGAAACTACAGACCGGTGAGCCTTACATCAGTACCAGGAAAAATGGTAGAAACCATCATAAAGAATAAAATTACTCAGCATGTAGATAGTCACAACCTAATGGGAGACAGCCAACATGGCTTTAGACAAGGAAGATCTTGTCTTACTAATCTGTTATGTTTTTTTGAAGGAGTGAATAATCAGGTGGACAAAGGTGAGTCGGTTGATATTGTGTAACTGGACTTTCAGAAAGCCTTTGACAAGGTCCCTCATCAGAGACTTTTGGCAAAACTAAAGAGTCATGGGATAGTAGGCAGTGTACTATTGTGGATCAGGAACTGGTTAAAAGATAGAAAGCAGAGGGTAGGGCTAAATGGCCAATTTTCCCAATGGAGAAAGGTGAATAGTGGTGTACACCAGGGATCTGTGCTGGGTCCGCTGCTTTTTGACATATTCATAAATGACCTGGAAAGTGGAATAACGAGTGAGGTTATCAAATTTGCAGATGACACAAAACTATTTAAAGTTGTTAAAACCGAAGAGGATTGTGAAAAATTGCAAGAGGATCTTGATAAATTGGAAGACTGGGCATCAAAATGGCAGATGAAATTTAATGTGGACAAGTGCAAGGTTATGCACCTAGGGAAGAACAACCCAAACTATGGTTACACGATGCAAGGTTCCACATTAGGAACCACCACCCAGGAAATAGATTTAGGCGTCATTGTGGATACCATGTTAAAACCCTCGGCCCAGTGTGCAGCAGCGGCCAAGAGAGCAAATAGAATGCTAGGTATGATAAGGAAAGGAATGGAAAATAAAACAAAAGATATTATAATGCCTCTATATCGTTCCATGGTGAGACCGCACCTTGAATATTGTGTGCAATTCTGGTCGCCGTATCTTAAAAAGGATATAGCGATTTTAGAAAAGGTTCAGAGAAGAGCCACCAAAATGGTAAAGGGGATGGAAGGATACTCTTATGAAGAAAGGCTAAAAAGGTTAGGGCTCTTTAACCTGGAAAAGAGACGGCTGAGGGGGGAGATATGATAGAAGTCTATAAATTAATGAACGGAATAGAACAGGTAAACGTAGATCGATTGTTTACGTTATCAGAATATAGAAAGACTAGGGGACATGCAATGAAGCTACAGGGTAAACTATTTAAGACTAATAAAAGAAAATATTTTTTCACTCAACGTGTAATCAAACTCTGGAATTTGTTACCGGAGGATGTAGTAAAGGCTGTTAGTGTAGCTGGGTTTAAAAAAGGTTTGGACAAGTTTCTGGAGGAAAGGTCCATAAACCATTATTAAGAAGTGACCGAAGATATCAATGCTTGACCCAGTACAAGCATTGTGGAACTTGTCTCTTGGGGAAACTGCTAGGTACATATGACCTAGTTTGGCCACTGTTGGAAACAGAATACTGGGCTTGATGGACCTTGGTCTGACCCAGTATGGCTTATCTTATGTTCTTATAAGGTTTGTTGCCCTTAAAATATCCCCTTTCAGTTTTGCCCACAGTTTTGTGTTTTTTTTCCTAGCTGTTCCCAATCTGCTAACGACGCCTTGAGATATTGCCCCATATTGGCAATGTTAGTTTTCCTAAAGTCTAAGACCCTCTCCTTTGAATGGATTTTATCAGCCTTAGTCCTAATAATGAACCACACCATCTGATGATCACTGGATGAGAGATGATCTCCCACCATAACATCAAAACACTTTCCCCATTGGTAAACATCAAGTCCAGTATGATCCCTTCACATGTGGTTTCTCTTAACAGTTGCCTGAATAGTTCTTCTTGTAGTGAATCCAGTATCTCCTTTCTTCTAGATGACGACAAAGCAGGGATTTACCGGTCAACATCTGGTATATTGAAATCACCTATCAAGAGCCCTTCTTTTATGGCAATGCTGCGTATGTCTTCTATTAAATCTCCATCCACTTCTTCTCCCTGTGAGGGCAATCTGTATATTACTCCAATGCAAATAGATTTCCTTTTCCCTCTTTCTAGTTTAACCCACCGTGCCACCCCTTTCCCTTTTTTAAGCCCTGTAATTTTATTGCTTTAATATTTATTATATATAGTGCCACTCCTCCCCCTCTTCTCCCTACCCTGTCCTTTCTGAATAAAGTATAGCCCAGTATAATTCCTCCCCAGTCATGGTTGTCCTTGAACCATGTCTCCATAACTGCCACTAAATCCAACTCAGCCTCTTCCATTAAAGCCTCAACATCTGGGATCTTATTTCTTATGCTACAGGCATTTATACAGAGGTATTTAATGTTTCACTTACCTGGGGGCTTTCTTCACTTATCCCCAATGAATCTAGTTTAAAGCCCTCTTCAGTAGGTTAGCCAGTCTACTGTTGAAGAACTTTGACCCTTCTTGTACAGATGGCTGCCATCTCTGCTTTGCAGCCCTTGGAACATCATCCCATGGTCCAGGAAACCAAAATGCTTTCTGATGCCATCCATGCAGCCGTGCATTCATCTCCAGGATATGAGCTGCTTTGCCTCTGCATTTACCCTAAACAGGGATGATTGAAGAGAACACTACCTGCACACCTATTGAAGAACTCTCACCCTCCTCGGGTCAGCAATCCTTCACTAAATCTGGATTCTTATAATTATCTGAAACCTCTTAACAGGAAGGAAAAAAAATGAGACACAATTAATTAATTAAATGCTACAGAGCTCTGTACGGAAGAAAAGCATGGAGCCTAAGAACAGGCTTATCCATCAGAGTTTCTTCAAAGATGGCTCTGCAGAGCTTCAGCTTTTTATTGAGAATTATCAGCTGACACAGTTAACATCTGGTGATATTTGGGTTACAAAAGTGCATATAGAATTTGCTAACATCTGTGCCACGTCACATGAAAGCAGAAGTCACAAGCAGAAGTTACAAGCTTATGACTATATTTACTAGACTCAATAGGTGTCACTGTGTTTCTATTATACACAGAAGCTGATTAGTTACTCATAATATTTACTGATTTTCTACTATTTACTCAGGCTTTATTTGCCGTTGACCTAAGACCTAGTTCCCTAAAGAAGACCATGCCGACCTAGCTAATTCTTTAGCCTATCATATTGCAGAATAAAAGAGGATGTACTGTTTGTTCTATTGATTTTTAGGGAACTAGCTTATGTACACATAAGCTCTGTTTGCTAATTCTATGAAGCAACTTTCAAAAGAAAGAAGGACAGTTTTAGTTACTTTTAAAGGGAAAGCTTTTAATTTCACTGCGGCTTGACCTGTAAATTTACATGAGCATATATGTCACCTATAGCTAGTCTCTACAGTCTGGTTTCATGCATAGATTCACTGCTACTGCTTCAAATTCCTATATCCAATATAGATCCAGAATCGCTGTCTGTTGCTGAGTTCATTAAGTCCAAATTTCCGTATACTGGGTGAACCATAGTGGCATAAGTTAATGTATCAGAAGCTGATTCATCCAATTCCCTGATCGTATCCAATTTGGTTTTGAGGCTTGGCCTGACTAGCCCTTTTCTACACCTATCTGTCCCAGTGCCATCAATTCACTTTTGATACGCTCAGAGGGATACCTAGCAGTATCATTTGTGCTATCATGGATGAGCAATATCGGATAGTAATCAGTGACTTCAAAGAGCTAGCTGTGAATGGGTTGCTGAAACAAAAAACTTGAACTGATAGAGCTTTGTCTAACACCCCCAAAAAAATTCCCCCTTTACAGAATAGAAGAAGAATTGGCCTTTAAAAATGAAACTCAAAACCACTTAAGAGTTTTTAGGCAGAGAGCTTGTATTTAAAAGCCACACAAAATTCCTTTGCTAGCAATGGAGTCTCTGTTTAGGAATGCCAGTACCTCCTGGCATCCCCCCATATGTGGTGCAGGAGAAGGAGAGTTCGTGCCTGGGTGGGTCCAAGACAGTAGTGGATAATAAAAGTGATTCTGATGAGTGTGAACATGAGATCTGTTCCCGACGTGAGCTGCTGCAGTGGTTTGTGGATTTAGAAAAGGACTTTGCATCCATAAAATGAGATCTGAAGGAGGTTATGGCGTCTGTACATAAATGGAAGAGTTGAGGAATCAAATAAAGTTGCCAAGAGTTGCAAAAGGAACAATTAATGAGAAAAGCTGAAAGACCTTGAAAATGGGTCGAAGCGCAGTATTCTGCATATTAGAGAAGCCCTGAGAAGGATTTGTATAAGGATTATTAACAAGTGGCTAGTAACATTTGTGCAACAGTGCTGGTTTTCGAGACGGTAACATAAGAACATAAGAGATGCCATACTGGGTCAGACCAAGGTCCATCAAGCCCAGTATTCTGTTTCCAACACTAGCCAATCTAGGTCAAAAGTACCTAGCAGTTTCCCCAAAAGACACAGGTTCTGCAATGCTTGTATTGAGGCAAGCAGTGGATATCCTGTGTCCCCTTTAGTAATGGTTTCCTCCAGGAACTTGTCCAAACCTTTTTTTTTAAAACCCGGCCACGCTAACAGCTTTTACTACATCCTCTGGTAGCAAATTTCTGAGTTTGATTACACGTTGAGTGAAAAAATATTTTTTCTTATTAGTCTTAAATAGGTTACCCTGTAGCTTCATTGCATGTTCCCTAGTCTTTCTATATTTTGATGCGTAAATAATCGATCTACATTTAAGCGTTCCACTCTGTTCATTAATTTATAGACCTCTATCATATCTCCCCTCAGCCGTCTCTTTTCCAGGTTGAAGAGCCCTAACCTTTTTAGCTTCTCTTCATAGGGGTCTCCTTCCATCCCTTTACCATTTTGGTGGCTCTTCTCTGTATCTTTTCTAATAACGCTATATGCTTTTTAAGATACAGCGACCAGAATTGCACATAATATTCAAGGTGCTGTCGCACCATGGAACGATACAGAGGCATTATAGTATTTGTTTTATTCTCCATTCTTTCCCTTATGATATCTAGCATTCTATTTGCTCTCTTGGCTGCCGCTGCACACTGGGCGTTGGGTTTCGACATGATCTCCAGGAACAAGCAGGAATGTAGTCTTCACATATGGATATTGTTGGGACCGACGGAGCCTGCGTGAGAACGCTCGCCAGCATCCAATAGGAATGCTTTTGGGAGCATCCCACAGCGCATGCATTCTGCCTTCCCACCTCTGTACCTCTCTCATTTCAGTTCTTCATTTTCCGCGGAGCCGACAGGACGTGTACCCTGTCACCACAGAAAATTTCCTTTTATTCTTTGTTTTCTTGTGGTCATGTCTGCCTTCATTCGACGCCTACCGGTACTGCTGGTTCTTCTTTCTTTAAAAAACAAACAAACCCTTGTATTTTCTTCAGGGGTCTTTCCCCTGTTTCTGGTGCTAGGTGCCATTTTGGGCACTAGGCCCACTTTTCTTCAGGCATGGAGAATCCAGCTAGTGGTTTCAAAAAATGCTGTGTGGCGGTACCATTTCCGTCACAGACACCCATGATTGCTGTCTAAAATGTTTAGGTCCTGAACGTTGTCCAACAGAGTGTCTCCTGCACGAGGATGACCAAAAGGGGCTTGCAGAATAGAGCTGCAAAACTTGCTACCCTTTTTGCCGCGGATATGATGTCACTTGCATTGACATCTTCCAGGGTTTCATCTTCCTACCATGGATCTCAGGTAACTAAATTTAAGTCTTCAAAGACTGTCCGGACCTCGAAGGGTAAATCTCCTTCAAAGTATCGAGATGCCACTGGCGTTGCCCTCGAGGATAGTTCACCAGCAAAACAGCCCTGGCGGGAGTCTTCGGGCTCCACAGCATTAATGGGGCTCCAGGATGTTCCAGAGGCTTCCACCTCCTGCAGAACTACTGGTGCCATGTTCTGGGGGTCATAGCCACTTCCACTGGTACCAACACCCAGGCATCAGCAGGAGTGATGGATAAAAAAATCATCGGTATTGAGCGCAGTCTGGCGTCCTTCTTAGCAGCTTTGGTACCGCTAAAGCTGCTACAGACGGTACAACAGGTATCGGTACCGACACCGACAGTACCAGCTTCGACAGGACTGCTCCCCCCCCCCCCCCACATGCTGAGCCTTGAGTCTATCTCGGGTATCGGGGATCAGGAACCAAGACATTTCGGTACCGACTTCGAGCGGTACCGATATCATGCGTTACGGGAGCACCTGGTAAAGAGTGTCTTTGAGTCTTCCGATTCCGATGACTGACGATTCTACCGGTACCAGAGAGAACCTACTAGAGGATTCAACTCCTTCTCCTCAACGCAAGATGTCTCCTCCAGAAGATATGTCCTTCCAGGATTTCATATGTGATTTAACAAAGGGTCTTGCAATCACTGTGATTCCAGAAAGGAACCTAGGGCAGAAGAATTAAGAATTCTACAATACTCTATGGCTCCCAAGGAGGCCGCTATGCTTCCCATTCACAAGATCTTACATGATCTGATGTTGAGAATGTGGGAAAACGGTATCTTCACATTCCCGATGCCTTGACACTATGTACCGAGTGCTAAATTGTCCTGGTTTTCAAAAAACTCAGTTACCACACCATTTTAATGGTAGTGGAATCGGACATGCAAAAAATCAAGAGTGCTAAAACACATTCTTCTAATCCTCCAGGCTGGGAATCCAGGACACTCAATGCCTTTGGGCGTTGATGCTTTCAATCCTCCATGCTATCAGCCAGGATCAATTCTTACATTCTTTATATGGGAATGTTCCTGGAAGAAATCACAAAAGACTTGGAGCTCATTAGCCCTTGTGTCTCAGAGGAAAAAAGAGCAGACTACCTTATTCTGGTCAAGCACGCCCATAATGTCTCTAAATTCATGAACCGTGCTACCTTTGATTGCTATATCCATAGGAGCACGTCGTATTGCTTGGCTTCAAGCATCACTTAGAACAGTGGGTACAAGAAAAGCTGGGAAACATTCCTTGTACAGGAGAAAATCTCTTTGGCAAGGACTGGCAGGACAAGGCTAATCCAGCTTGAATCTGAAAATACTACCTTGAACAGTCTCTCAAAGTCTACAGCCAACCCAGCAAAGAAAACATTCAAAAAACCCTTTTTCAATAAGAAAAAGAAGCTTTACCCATCTTATACCCATCAAAGCCACTGTCCGCTTCATGTTCCCCAGAAGGGGCAACAACAGAACAGACAGTAAAGAAAGCCACAAGCTCCAAGAGCTCAACCGACCCAACAGACCCAGCCCCCTCAGGGTCTTTGACTTCTACCTAGAGACCTTAGTCGTTCTCCACCTGAAAGGTCCAGAACCCTTAACTGTTCCAGGAAGACTTTGCTATTTTGCCAAAAGATGGTAACAAATAACATCAGACAGTTTGACTCTGTCCATTGTATGACTAGGGTACAAGCTTCATTTTCTCAACTTGCCCCCACCTACAATAATAAAACATTTCAATTCTCAGACCCCTGCCACCAACCTCTTGTGGCAGAAGGTCACATCACTTCTCGCTCAAGGAGCAATCGAAGTACCCATACCCCAACAGGGGGCGGGGTTATCTCCAGGAACAAGCAGGAATGTAGTCTTGACAAATAGGTATCGTCAGTACTGACGGAGCCTGCGTGGGAATGCTCCCCAGCATCCAATAGGAAAGCTTTTGGGAGCATCCCACAGTGCCTGCATGCTGCCTTCCTGCCTTTACCCAACTGCCCCCCTCCAGTTGTTTGTTTTCCGCGGAGCCGACAGGTTGCACATCCTGTCACCGCAGAAAAAATCCCTTCTATTCTTCTTTTTTCTGGTCGCGTCTGCCTTCCCTCAACGCTACACTGGTACCGCCGGTGGTTCTTCTTTTTCTTCAAAAAAACCCCAAAAATCTTTCTTCTGTAGTCTTTCCAGTAATTTTCCCTCAGGTGCCACGCGCCATTTTGGGCACTAGGCCCAACCTTTCCTTCAGAATGGAAAAAAATGCTTTGGGTTTTAAAAAGTGTTCGAAGTGTGGCGGTACCATCTCAGTCACCGACACCCATGAGTGGTGCCTCAAATGTTGTTTAGGTCCTGACCACTCTATTTCAGAGTGTGTTGCCTGTGGGATGATGTCGAAAAGGGATCAGCAGAACTGAGCTGCTAAGCTTAGCACCCTTTTTCCCTCCGATGCAGCCTCCATGGCATCGACAAAATCAACGGCTTCATGTTCCTCCCATGGATCTCAGGTAACTAAACATAAATCTAGCCGGTCCTCGAAGGGTAGACCTCCTTCTAGACAGCGAGATGCCTCTGATGTTGCCCTTGAGGGACTTGCACCGGCAAAATTGCCCCGGCTGGAGGCTTCGGCTTCCAAAGCACTAACGGGGCTCCAGGATGTTCTCGAGGCTTCAACCTTGGCAGAACTACTGGTGCCATGCTCTGGGGTACTGGCCGCTTCTTCCGGTACCGATACCCAAGCATCGGCAGTGTTAGACCAGAGATTCTTGACTATTGAACACAGTCTGGCGGTGCTTCTCAAAGCCTCGATGCCCTTGAAACCGCTTCAGACAATTCAACCGGTACCGGCACTGACTGCATCGACATCGGCAGGTATTCTACTGGGACAGAGTCATGCGTATCCATCCGGTATCAACAGGTTGGTACCGGACCACTCCGATGCCGACTTCGATCGGTACCGTGCCTTGCACAAACACCTGGATCGGAGATGCTTCGAATCCTCGGATGAGTCTGAAGACTCTGAAAGCTCTGCCGATACCAGAGTACTTCTTCCTGAGGATTCCTCTTCTCCTCAGCATAGGATGTCTCCACCAGAGGATATGTCCTTTCAGAATTTTATCCAAGATGTGGCTCGAGGTCTTTCCATCACAGTGGCTCCTGAAAAAGAGCCTAGGGCAAAGGAATTAGAAATCCTGCAGTACCCTAAAGCTCCCAAGGAGGCAGCTACCTTAGCTATTTATGAGATCTTGCATGATATCATGTTAAGGATGTGGGAAACACCTCTAATCACATCTCCTCACTCTCGAAGACTCGACACCATGTATCAACTTCCTCCCTGTCCTGGGTTTCAGAAGACTCAATTACCACACCATTCCATGGTGGTGGAGTTAGCAATGCGAAGGATAAAGAGTGCAAAAAGGCATGCATCTAATCCTCCAGGACGTGAGTGTAGGGCTCTTGACGCCTTTGGACGTCGAACCTTCCAGGCTTTCCATGCTTTCTGCTAGGATCAGTTCCTGTATTTTATATATGGGAATGCTCCTTAAGGAGGTCACAGGAGATTTAGAGCTTATGAGCCCTCTCCTTCCTGATGATAAGAGGCAAGATTATCTCACCCTTGTCAGACATGCTCAGGATGTTTCCAAGTTTCTGAATCGTGCAGCTTTTGACTGCTTTGAGTGCATAAGCAGAACCTCTGCCATTGCCATAGGTGCACGTAGGATTGCCTAGCTCCAGGCATCTGACTTGGAAATTTGGTACAGGATAAACTAGGGAATATT
Organism: Ichthyophis bannanicus; assembly: GCA_033557465.1. NCBI lineage: Eukaryota > Metazoa > Chordata > Amphibia > Gymnophiona > Ichthyophiidae > Ichthyophis > Ichthyophis bannanicus. The sequence continues at coordinate 1,089,343 of JAWIIG010000036.1, read as the reverse complement.
CCTTGCACAGGAGAGAATCTCTTTGGCAAGAATTGGCAGGAAAAAGCTAATGAGATAGATGCTGACAATATCACTTTGGATAGATTGTCTAAATAAAATGCTGATCCTGCGAGGAAAAAATTCTCTAAGAAACCATTCTTCAGTAAGAAGTTTTATCCCTCCTATACCCAACAGGGGCATCGTTTTAGGTCAGTCTGCCCAAAAGGGACAGCAGCAACAACCTAGACAAAGAAAGAAAAAAGCAGCTAAGCCTCAACAGGCTCAGCAGACTCAGCTTCCACAGGGGCTTTGACTCCTATCAAGAGAACTTTCCCTCCAGCATCCCAGATGGGGTTACATAACAGCAGAAAATTGGACTCTGTCTATTGTAAGAGAGGGGTACAAGCTTCATTTCCTCAGCATGCCCCCTCCTACAATGGTAAGGGTTCAATTCTCAGATCTCTTTCAACGACCTGTTAGGTCAAGAGGTCACTGCTTCTTGCTCAAGGAGCAATAGAAGAGGTACCCATTCCCCAATGGGGTACAGGGTTTTACTCCCCCTATTTCCTTATTCCAAAGAAAACAGGAGGACACAGACCCATTTTAAGACCTCAAATTGCTGTTCAAAGAGAAGTTCAAAATGATTTCTCTGGGAACTCTGCTGCCATACCTTCGGAGTCAGGATTGGCTTTGTTCTCATCCATCCACCTCATCGAAAGTTCCATTGCTTTCTGTTTCAAGGGAAGCACTACCAATACAGGGTTCTTCCTTTTGGCCTGGCCTCTGCACCAGGGGTGTTCACAAAATGCATGGCTGTGGTTGCAGCATTTCTTTGCACCCTAGGAATATTCGTCTTCCCTTACTTAGACGACTGGCTCATTCGAGCCCCTTCAGAGCCAGAGGCCAGGGTTGCTCTCTCTCGCACAATGCGCATCCTTCAGTATTTGGGACTTGTCATAAACTTCCTAAAATCCAACCTTGCTCCCTCCCACTCAGTCCCTGGAGTTTATAGGAGCACTTCTGGATACCAGACAGACAAGGGCCTACCTTCCACAGCCCTGCTGCCTTCTCACTGTGCAGTTAGCTTTCCAAGCAGTACTAAAACCTCACCTCACTGCTTGGGAAATGTTACAGTTGCTAGGCCACATGGCATCCACCGTGCATGTGTTCCTTATGCTCACCTCCATATGAGGGCAGCCCAGTGGACTTTATCCACTCAGTGGACTCGGGCGTCAGGTTGCCTGTTAGACAAAATAGCAAACTCAGATCGCCTTATTTTGTCCCTCCAATGGTGGCAGTCACCCCTAAACCTTTTGGTGGGGTCTGCTTTTCAGCAACCCCCACCCCAAGCCACTCTAACAGATGCCTCACAGGTGGGTTGGGGAGCCCACCTGCAAGGCCTCTCTACCCAGGGTACCTGGACTCCACAGGAGGCCTATCTACACATCAGTCTCCTGGAACTCAGAGCAATCTTCCTTGCTCTTCGAGTATTCCACACCCAGCTCAGCTACAAGACAGTCCTAGTTCAAACGGACTATCAAGTAGCCATGTTCCATGTGAACAAGCAGGGCAGAACAGGCTCTCTGTCGCTATGCAACAAAGCTTTGCGACTATGGGCCCTTGCCAGAGAGCATCAGATTCATCTCCTTGCGGCGTATCTTCCAGGCATTCAAAACTCTTGGGCAGACAGACTCAGTCGAGTTCTGCTTCTACACGAATGATCTCTCCATGCAGACGAGGTTGCCAAAAATTTCCAAATTTGGGGAACCCCGGACATAGACCTCTTTGGAAGTCCGCTGAATGCCAAACTTCCCCGGTTCTGTTCCAGAATTCTGGCTCAGGTTTGTCTGGCCAGGGATGCTTTCCTCCTCCATTGGGGTCAGGACTTCCTGCTTTTCCACCCATTCCCCTAATTCCCAAAACCCTGTTCAAGCTTCAGAGAGACAGAGGTCATATGATTCTCATAGCTCCATATTGGCCACAGCAAATGTGGTACCCCTCTGATCCTACATCTCTCTCAAGCTCCGCCTCTGGATTTAGGATTTGCTCCAAATCTCCTTTCTCAGGAGGACGGGATGCTATGGCATCCCAATCCCCAGTCTCTGCATCTCAGGGCCTGGTTGCTGAAAGCCTAGAACGTCACGGTCTTAGCCTTTCTCAGCAGGTAAAGGATATCTTTTATGCTTCCAGGAAGCCTTCCACAAGACGCTCTTATGCTTTCAAGTGGAAAAGGTTTACCATATGGTGCTCGCAGAAGGGTCTTAACCCTCTTGCGATACCTCTGGAATCATTACTGGAGTATCTCCTTCATTTATCTAATGCAGGGTTTAAGACCAATTCAGTGAGAGTTCATTTGAGTGCTATTGCAGCTTCTTTCAAGCCTCTAAATCGACAACCTATTTCCTATCATCTTCTCATAGCGAGATTTATGAGAGGCCTTCTTCTAACTAAGCCTCCCATTAAGACACCACCTGTCGCATGGGACTTAAATCTGGTTCTTGGGCAGCTCATGAAGCCACTTTTTGAACCATTAACTACTACCTCTTTGAAATTACTTTCCTGGAAGGTCATCTTTCTTATTGCAATCACATCAGCACGTCGCATCAGTGAATTGCAAGCGTTGGTGGCTGATCCTCCTTATACAAGGTTCCATCATGATAAGGTAGTGCTTAGGACTCATCCACCCTTTATGCCAAAGGTGGTGTCACCTTTTCATTTAAACCAAGCGGTTTACCTTCCTGTATTCTTCCCAAGGCCTCACGCCTCAAATGCAGAAAGGAATCTTCATACTTTGGACTGTAAAAGGGCTTTGGCTTTTTACTTTGCAAAGGACACAGCAACATAGAAAGTCCTCTCAACTCTTTGTTGCTTTTGATCCTAGTTATTTGGGACTTCCAGTCTCCAAAAGAACAGTGTCCAGCTGGATTGCACAGTGTATATCTTTTGCCTATGAGAGTAAGAACCTTCCTCTTGAAGGCCATGTCACAGCTCACAATGTGAGAGCCATGGCAGCCTCTATGGCTCATCTTCACTCTGTCTATCGACGACATCTGTCGAGCAACTACTTGTGCTTCAGTTCATACCTTCACAGCCCATTACTGCTTAGACAAGGACTCCCGCCGGGTTGACTTGTTTGGTCAGGCTGTTCAACACCTGTTCCATACCTAATCAATTCCTACCCACCATCCCTGGTAGGATGCTAGAGATCCATGGGGGGAAGTGGAGCCCTTTCACAGGGGCACTCAACTTCTGGGGCCTTCTCCCTGGCATCTGCAGCTAGGGAGTCCCCATATGTGAAGACTACATTCCAGCTTGTTCCTGGGGATGGCATAGTTACTCACCTGTAACAGGTGATCTCAGAGAACAGCAGGCATTTAGTCTTCACAACCCACCCACCTCCCCTAGGAGTTGTCTCTCTGTCTCTCTCTCTTTGTCTCAGCTTTAAACTCAACTGGAGAGGGATAGTTGGGAAAGGTGGGAAGGCAGTACGCAGGTGCTGTGGGATGCTCCCAAAAGCTTTCCTATTGGACGCTGGGGAGCGTTCCCGCGCAGGCTCCATCGGTACCGACGATACCCATATGTGAAGACTAAATTCCTGCTGTTCCCGGACATCACCTGATCTCCAGGAGCAAGCAGGAATATAGTCTTCACATATGGGTATCATCCGTACCGATGGAGCCTGCGCGGGAACGCTCCCCAGCATCCAGCATCCAAGCATCCAACAAGTTTTTACTCATCTTTCGGTGCTCTTGGGTCTGGGTTTCCCATAGTTTATTTCATTGTTTATTTGTTAGTTTCATTATTTGTACAATTTCACCTGCTTGTATTTTAATGATATTGTTGTTTTTCAGCACTATCACCTGCAATATTGGTTCTGTGCCATACGTTTACATACTTCCATGCGCTTCATCTAATGTATTGGTATAATACAATATCTCCAGGAACAAGCAGGAATAAGTCCTCACATATGGGTACGTCGGTACCGACGGAGCCCGCGCGGAAAAGCTCCCCAGCTTCCCAGAAGGAAAGCTTTTGGGGCCTCCCACTGCGCATGCGCGCTGCCTTCCCGCCTTTCTGACCAACTCTCCTCAGTTCTTCTTTTTCCGCGGAGCCAGCAGGTCGTGTTCCTGTCACCGCTGAAGAAGTTATTTTAATTTGTTTCTTTGGCCGCGTGTCTGCCTTCCCTGATTCCGGACCGGTACCGCCGGTCTTTTTTCTTTATTTCTTTCAAAAAAAAATAAATAAATCTTATTTTTCCCCACTTGGCCTTCACAGAATTCTCCCTCATGGAGAAACCAGCCTCTGGTTTTAAAAAATGCACCAAGTGTAGTGGTACTACATCAGTCAGACACCCATGAATGGAGTCTTAAATGTTTGGGGCCTGACCACTCCATTCCGGATTGCCCATCCTGTTCTTTGATGTCTAAACGTGGCTTACAAAACCGGGCAGCCAAGTTTCACATGCTGTTTTCTACAGATACTCCAGCATCGACATCTTCCAGGTCTTCCTCTCCTGATGGATCTCAGGTAACCAAACATTCCTCTGGCAGGTCTTCAAAGGGCAAATCTCCCTCCAAATATCGAGATGCCCCTGGGCTTGACCCTGAGGACCCTGCCCCAGCCAAACAACCCCGGCAGGAAGCTCCGGCTTCCAAAGCTGCTCCTATGGGGTTACAGGTTGACATCGATGGCACGGCCTCGACCGATCACCTGTTAGACTGCTATGGGGTACCGGCTCAATCTTACGGTACCGACATCCAGACAGTCGTGGCGTCTATGGATCATACTGTTCAATCCATGCAGCAGGCCATTATGGCTTTTATTAGAGCTGCGATGCCCTCGGTACCGCAGCCAGCGGTACCGACTCTGGTTCCGGTACCACAACCGATACCGGTACCCAGGGCATCCACATCGACCAGGATACCGATTCCGGTTCCCGGTTCCGGGGTTTTCCACGATACCGATCCGGTTCCGGGTACCCCCAATGTCGATACCGGTCGATACGCTTATCGATCCCTGGAAGCAAACAGACGATACTTCGAGTCTTCTGATGATTCTGATTCATCAGATGACTCTGCTGAAGTATCCCTTACTCTACCTGAAGAGCCCTCTTCTCCAAAGAGGAGAATGTCTCTCCTCCAGAGGATTTGTCCTTTCAAGACTTCATCATTGAAGTAGCTAAAGGTCTCTCTATTTCAGTAACCTCTGAAAAAGAACCTAGAGCAAAAAAATTGGATATTTTAGGATACTCTAAGGTTCCCAAAGAGGCAGTCACCTTGCCCATTCATGAAATTCTTCAAGAACACATGATGGACTTATGGGAGACTCCTCTCACCCTATCTCCACATTCTCGTCGTTTGGACACCATGTATCGTGTCCCTCCTTCTCCTGGTTTTCAAAAAACTCAGCTCCCTCACCACTCTATTGCGGTGCAGTCAGCTATGAAGAGGATAAAGAGTACCAAAAGACACTCTTCTACTCCTCCAGGGAGAGAATGTAGGACTTTGGATGCTTTTGGTAGAAAAATCTTCCAAGCAAGTATGCTTATTGCCAGAATCAATTCATACAGCCTCTATATGGGCATGTTTCTGAAGGAGATTGCATTGAAAATACGCCATTTTCTCCCCTTTATCCCAGAGGATAGAAAAGAGGAGTTCCTTCTTTTGCTAAAGCATACCCAAGATATTTCAAAGTTCTCCAACAGAGCAGCCTTTGACTCCTTTGAGGGTGCTAGCAGAGCCTCAGGTATTGCCATAGCGGCTCGCAGAATTGCTTGGCTCCAGGCCTCTGACCTAGAACCCTGGGTCCAGGATGGGTTGGGAAATCTGCCCTGTACAGGTAAGAATCTGTTTGGTAAGGAGTGGCAAATCAAAGCCACCCAAATGGATGCAGAAAATGCTGCTTTAGATAGACTTTCTAAGTCTACCTCTGCCCCTGTCAAGAAAAAATCTTTCAAGAAGCCTTTCTATAAGAAGGCCAGATTTGCTACAAATACTGGCCAACAATCTTCTGCAGCTCGCTTTGCTCCTAAGCGTCAGCAGCCTAAACAGGCCAGGGCAAAACCTGCAGGGGCTGCTACAGCCCAGCAGTCCCAACCCCCTCAGGGTTTTTGACTTAACTCTAGAGAACTTAACCTTTCTGGCTCTAAAACATCCAGAGCCTCTCACCATTCCAGGAAGGTTAACTCATTTTGCTCCCAGATGGGAGCAGATCACATCAGAACAATGGACCCTCTCTATCATCAGAGAGGGCTACAAACTACATTTCTCCAGCCTTCCTCCCCATATCATGGTGAGATGTTTCAATTCTCCCCCATCTCTCCTGAACCTGTTAGGTCAGGAGGTGACCACCCTTCTCGCCCAAAGGGCAATAGAAGAGGTTCCTCTTCTTCAACAGGGGTCAGGGTTTTACTCCCCTTATTTTCTCATTCCCAAGAAAACAGGGGGGTACATACCAATTCTAGATTTCAGAGAATTGAACAAATTCCTATGCAAGGAGAAATTCAAGATGCTTTCTCTAGGTACTCTCCTTCCATACCTACAGAGTCAGGATTGGCTTTGTTCTCTAGATCTCAAGGATGCGTACACACATATACTCATCCATCCATCCCACAGAAAATTCCTACGGTTTCTGTTCCAGGGAAAACATTTCCAATACAGAGTACTTCCCTTCGGTCTAGCCTCTGCTCCAAGGGTATTTACCAAATGCATGGCAATAGTAGCTGCATTTCTACGAGCCCTGGGAATTTTTGTCTTCCCATACCTGGCCGACTGGCTCATCCGAGCTCCATCTCAGTCCGAGGCTCAGACTTCCCTGGATCGCACCAGACGCATTCTGCAGTATCTGGGACTTTGGCAGATTGATCACAAGTCTCAACTCACCCCTACTCAGTCCCTGGAATTCATAGGGGCCTGGTTGGATACCACCACTGCAAGGGCCAATCTTCCTCAGGCCCGTTGCCAACGTCTAGTGCACTTAGCCTCCCTGACTCAGTCCAGAAGCCACTTGACTGCCAGGGAGATGCTACAACTATTAGGCCACATGGCCTCCACAGTACATGTGGTGCCCTATGCTCGCCTACATATGAGAGCAGCTCAATGGACTTTGTCCACCCAGTGGACTCAAGCATCAGGAGCTCTCTCAGACCAAATAGCAAACTCCAAACGTCTCTTTTGGTCTCTCCAATGGTGGATGTCCACTCAAAATCTGTTGTTGGGGGGCCCCCTATCAACCATTGTTGCCCCAAGCAACCCTCACAACAGATGCCTCCCAAACAGGTTGGGGAGCTCATCTTCAAGATCTCTCCACTCAGGGCACTTGGTCTCCACAGGAAACCACCCTTCATATCAACCATTTGGAACTTTGAGCAATCTTTCTAGCTCTCAGAGTTTTTCATACCCTCCTCAGCAACATGGCGGTCCTTATTCATACGGACAATCAAGTAGCCATGTTTTACATAAACAAACAAGGAGGGACTGGCTCTCTGTCGCTTTGCAACGAAGCTCTAAGATTATGGGCCTTCGCCAGAGAGCATCAAATTCATCTCCTGGCAGTATATCTTCCAGGAATCCAAAACTCTTGGGCAGACAGGCTCAGTTGAGTTCTGCTTCCACACGAATGGTCCCTACACATGGATCAGGTACTCAGAATCTTCCAGAAATGGGGGACCCCGGACATAGACCTCTTTGCAAGTCCGTGGAATGCCAAACTTCCCCGGTTCTGTTCCAGGATTCCGTGTCAGGGAGTTCAGGCCAAGGATACCTTCCTCTTTCATTGGGGTCAGGGCTTCCTATATGCCTTTCCACCCATTCCTTTGATTCCCAAGACTCTGTTCAAACTTCAAAGGGATCAAGGGTCCATGATCCTCATAGCTCCACGCTGGCCACGCCAAGTGTGGTACCCTCTACTTCTGCATCTCTCCCAAGCCCCCTCCCTGGACTTGGGAGCGGCTCCAGATCTTCTGTCGCAGGAGGAGGGGACTTTGTGGCACCCAAACCCCAAGTCCCTTCACCTCAGAGCTTGGTTACTGAAGGCCTAGACCTTCAACACTTCAATCTTTCGCAGCAAGTGAAGGATATCCTCCATGCCTCTAGGAAACCTTCCACTAGGCGTTCTTACGCTTTTAAATGGAAAAGATTTTCCATTTGGTGTGCTCAAAAGGGTCTTAACCCTCTAGCACTTCCTTTGAATTCTCTTTTGGAATATCTCCTGCATCTCTCCAGTGCAGGACTCAAAACGAATTCAGTAAGAGTCCATTTGAGTGCTATTGCAGCATCCCTTAAGCCCATCAATGGACAACCTGTTTCCTCTCATCCTCTTATTGCAAGATTCATGAGAGGCCTAACCTTAACTAAACCTCCCATTCGACCTCCTCCGGTGGCATGAGACTTAAACTTGGTTCTTGGTCAGCTTATGAAGCCACCCTTTGAACCCTTAGCCACTACCTCCTTGAAATTTCTTTCTTGGAAGGTTATTTTTCTTATTGCAGTCACCTCAGCTCGCCGTATCAGTGAACTGCAAGCTCTAGTGGCTAATCCACCTTATACAAGGTTCCATCATGATAAGGTGGTCCTTAGGACCAATCCCCACTTTATGCCTAAAGTGGTCTCCCCTTTTCATCTTAATCAAGAGGTATATTTACCTGTCTTTTTTTCCAGCTCCTCATGCCTCCAGTGCAGAGAGGACCCTTCATACTCTAGATTGTAAAAGAGCTCTTGCCTTTTACCTCCACAGGACACGGCAACATCGAAAGTCTTCTCAGCTTTTTGTTGCTTTTGATCCTTCTCATTTAGGACTTCCAATCTCTAAAAGAACACTCTCCAGTTGGATTGCTCAGTGTATCTCTTTTGCTTACCAGAGTAAGAACCTTTCTCTGGAGAGCCATGTCACCGCTCACAATGTGAGGGCCATGGCCACCTCTATGGCTCATCTAAACTCTGTTTCCATTGACCAGATCTGTCGAGCAGCCACCTGGGCCTCGGTTCATACCTTTACAGCCCATTACTGTTTGGACAAGGACTCCCGCCGGGATGCCTTGTTTGGTCAGGCTGTCCTCAGACACCTGTTCCATTCTTGAACAACTCCAGCCCACCTTCCCTGAATGGATGCCTGAGATCCATAGGAATTGAGGAACCTTTCAGGGTCTGTGATAAGGAAGCTTATCATAGCTCAGGAAGGAGCTATAGGAAAGGTGAAGTGATTCTGAACAAGCAACCTGTCAGTTCTGGTAGAAATAAGAAAACAGAATTTTCCCATAAAAGACTACCAGTCCCAGAATGCACCAGGTATCCAGCAGCCATTAGAGGAGCTGAAGGGGGGAAACGTGTGTTCAATCAGGAGGGCTATGAGGTAATCCCTAAGCACTCATCTCAAAGGGCAGGGCCTGATTCAGCACAGCTGCGCTATGTTAGGGAGGAGCACTCATCTAAGCAGAATAAAGGTAGAGTTTATTCTACAGATGATCATCTTCATGATCACCTTGGATATCCAGAGAATTATCCTCAGTTTCATCTGAAGGATTATCAGAAGCAGAAGCCAAACCGGACGGACAGAGAGGGAAAGAAACCCTTTGGAAGAAAGAGGAGAAAAGCCTTTGAGAGGTCTAGAAGAGTCCAGAGCAGTACGTATATTGGGAGGCATTCCAAGGGCCAGCGTACACCATTGGACTGGGGAAAGCCAGAGGAATGGTGCTACAGAGCTAGGAATCTCCAGACGGTACCTGTGAGGGAGACGGCTGCACGTGGAAGGGACCCTAAGACCCGTGCCAGAAGGTATGTGAAGAGAGATCCAGTGTCCAGGGATCTGGATTGGAAGGCTGGACATAAGAACTGGACTACATACTGGCCAGGCTATATAGAGAGGAACTCTAACAGCAATGGAAGCTCAGGTATGAACACTGATCTATGCCCTAGCTATAACCTTGAAAGACAGCAGGGAAACAAGTATTCTCCTGAAAGTGCTCCATTGGGAGATTCATCTGTGCCAATCCATGATATTGAACCCATGCTTGTTGAAGAAGAGGGAATGATAGCAGATGAAGATTCTGTTTACATGGACTGCTCTCTGTCTAAACTCCTTTGGTGATTTTCTGTTATAAAGTACAGCAACCATCACAAAGAAATACAAACTTGTTCTTTAATCTACTCAGAAAAAATCCTGAGTAGGATTTTTAGCCACGCAGTAGAAAGCAAGCCAGCTAAGGGGTTTCAGCTGGATAACTGCTAGCAATTGAGCCTTACCTAATTGCTTGTGAGCTAGGAGAGAATCACTTCTGAATCTGTGGGAAGATATAAGAAGTTTACCTGAAAAGAACAGTTTTTTTTTCTTTCTTTGTGGCTTTTGGTTTGTTTGATATATGCTAAGAAAACATTAGCTAATGCCTACAGAAAAGACCAGTTTGTACCAACCAGGTCTTATTTCTTTTGCTTTGATTATCTGACAAGTTCAAATGTTTCCTGATTTTTGTTTTTTCTAAGTTAAACACTGAAAGCAAGTAACCTGATTTATGTGCTACCAAGCATATCTGTGTTAGGAGTAATAACCCCATAAATAAATATCTTATTGGCTTTAACACTTGAGCACAACTAAATTATTGTGAGCAGCTGTGTCGGGTGTGAATGGACTGCATTGACCACAATCCCTTGCAAATCATATTGACGTATGCACTTGCCAAGATTGTGAACATTCTCACCCAGGCAGCCGTCTGACAGGGCTCATACCCTTGAGGGGATCTCCTGGGCATCTTAGCTAGGGAGTCCCCATATGTGAGGACTTATTCCTGCTTGTTTCTGGAGATAGCACAGTTACTTACCTGTAACAGGTGATCTCTGGGAACAGCAGGAATTAGTCCTCACAACCCACCCACCTCCCCTAGGAGTTGTATCTCTCTCTCTTTCCTTTCCTCTCTCTATTATCTCAGCTTTAAACTCGAACTGAGGAGAGTTGGTCAGGAAGGCGGGAAGGCAGCGCGCATGCGCAGTGGGAGGCCCAAAAGCTTTCCTTCTGGGAAGCTTTGGAGCTTTCCCGCGCGGGCTCCGTCGGTACCGACGTACCCATATGTGAGGACTAATTCCTGCTGTTCCCAGAGATCACCTGTTACAGGTAAGTAACTGTGCTTTGTGAGCACACTATGATTGTCCTTATATCACATTTACAAATGGTTGTTTTTATACTGCTCAATATTATTTATATTTGTGTTTTTAAATTTGTTTGGTTATTTATTCTTGAGCTTTTTGTTTTAATTTCAATTTTATTTGTTTGCAGTCCTCTAGTCCCCCTGATGAAGGCATCTGCCGAAACGCGTTGAGGTTTGTATTATCAATAAAGCGCAAGTGACCTCAACTCTGCTTGCTGTTTCTATCCATGAGATCTTACATGATCTCATGTTAAGAATGTGGGAAACCCCCCTGACCACCTCACCTCACTCCCGTTGACTGGATACCATTTTTCGGGTTCCCCCCTGTCCTGGTTTCCAGAAGACTCAGTTGCCTCACCACTCTATTGTTGTGGAGTCAGCAATGAGAAGGATCAGGAGTGCAAAGAGGCATGCCTCTAATTCTCCAGGATGTGAGTGTAGTACTTTGGATGCCTTTGGACGTCATACCTTCCAGGATTCCATGCTTTCTGCCAGGATCAGTTCCTATATATTATATATGGGAATGTTCCTTAAATAAGTCACAGGGGATTGTAGCCCTCTTCCTCCTGAGGATAAGAGGCAGGATTTTCTCACACTGGTTAAACATGCCCAGGATGTTTCTAAGTTTGTCAATCGTGCAGGTTTTGACTGTTTTGTGTGCATAAGCAGAACCTCTGCCATTGCCATAGGTGCACGTAGAATTGCCTGGCTCCAGGCATCTGATTTGCAGCTCTGGGTTTAGGACAAACTGGGCAATATTCCTTGTACATGTGAGAATATATTCGGCAAAAATTGGCAAGAAAAGGCCAATGAGTTGGGTGCTGTTAACTCCACTTTGGATAGGTTATCCAAAGCCACAGCTGATCCTGCAAGACATGAATCTTTCAAAAAACCATTCTCTTTCAAAAAGAAGAGGTTTTATCCCTCTTATCAGCAGGGACGTTCTGCAGGTCAGCCTGTCCTGAAGACTCAGCAACCACCCAAACAAAGAAAAGCAAAGACTGCTAAGCTTCAACCATCTCAGCAGTCTCAGCCTCCACAAGGCCTTTGACTTCCATCTAGGCAACTTAGCCTTCCTGGCTCTCAGTGGACCAGAACCTTCCACCATTCCAGGAAGGTTGTGCCACTTTGCCCCCAGATGGGGGCAAATAGCAGCAGCATATTGGACTCTTTTTCCATTATAAGAGAGGGGTACAAGCTTCACTTCCTCCGCTTACCCCCCACCTTCCCCTACAGTGGTAAGACAGTTCAATTCTCAGACCTCTCTTGTCAACCTGTTAGATCAAGAGGTCACCATGCTTCTTGCCCAAGGGGCAATAGAAGAGGTACCCATTCTTCAACAGGATACAGGATTCTACTCCCCCTATGTCCTTATATCAAAGAAAAAAGGAGGACACAGACCCATTTTGGATCTCAGAGAATTGAACAAATTCCTGTTCAAGGAGAAATTCAAAATGATTTCTCTAGGAACCCTGCTGCCATACCTTCAGAGCCAGGATTGGCATTGTTCTCTAGATCTCAAGGATGCGTACACTCATGTTCTCATCCATCCAACTCGCAGAAAGTTCCTCCGGTTTCTTTTTCTTTTTCAAGGAAAGCACTACCAATACAGGGTGCTTCCTTTTGGCCTGGCCTCAGCACCCAGGGTGTTCATGAAATACATGGCTGTGGTAGCAGCATTTCTTCACACTCTAGGAATATTCGTCTTCCCCTACTTAGACGACTGGCTCATTCGAGCCCCATCAGAGTCAGAGGCCAGGACTTCTCTATCTTGCACAATGCGTATCCTGCAGTATTTGGGTCTGGTCATAAACATCCCAAAATCCAGCCTAACTCCCACTCAATCTCTAGAGTTCATAGGACCTTTGTTGGATACCAGAAAGGCAAGGGCCTATCTTCCCCAGGCCCGTTGCCTTCGCATGGTGCAGTTAGCCTCTCAAGCAGTGCTAAAGCCTCATCTCACTGCTCGAGAAATGTTACAACTACTAGGCCACATGGCATCTACCGTGCATGTGGTTCCTTATGCTCGCCTCCATATGATAGCAGCCCAGTGGACTTTATCCACTCAATGGACCCAGGCATCAGGATGCCTGTCAGACAAAATAGCTAACACAAATCGCCTTATTTTGTCCCTCCGCTGGTGGCAGTCCACTCAAAATCTGTTGCTGGGGTCCCCATTTCAGCAACTTTTACCCCAGGCAACTCTCATAACAGATGCTTCACCAATGGGTTGGGGAGCTCATCTGCAAAACCTCTCCACCCAAGGCACCTGGACACCACAGGAGACTCATCTACACATCAATCTTCTGGAGCTCAAGGCAATCTTCCTTGCCCTGCTAGTGTTCCACACCCTGCTCAGCTACAAGACAGTCCTCATTCATACGGACAATCAAGTAGCCAGGTTCTACGAGAACAAGCAGGGAGGAACAGGCTCTCTGTCACTTTGCAACAAAACTTTGCGACTATGTGCCCTCGCCAGAGAGCATCAGATTCATCTCCTGGCTGTGTATCTTCCAGGTATCCAAATCTCTTGGGCAGACAGACTCAGTCGAGTTCTACTTCCACAAGAATGGTCTCTACATGCAGACCAGGGGGCCAAGATTTTTCAAATTTGGGGAACCCAGGACATAGACCTCTTTGCAAGTCTGTCGAATGCGCAACTTCCCCGGTTCTGTTCCAGAATTCTGGCTCTGGGCTCTCAGGCCAGGGATGCTTTCCTCCTTCATTGGGGTCAAGACTTCCTTTATGCCTTTCCACCCATTCCCCTGATCCCCAAAACCTGTTCAAGCTTCAGAGACACAGAGGCCGTTTGATCCTCATAGCTCCACATTGACCACGGCAAGTGTGGTATCCTCTGCTTGTACATCTCTCTCAAGCTCCCTCTCTGGAGTTAGGGTCTGCTCCAGATCTCCTGTCTCAGGAGGAGGGAATGTTATGGCATCCCAATCCCCAATCACTGCATCTCAGGGCTTGGTTGCTGAAGGCCTAGATCTTCAGGATCTTAACCTTCCTCAGCAGGTAAAGGATATCCTTTATGCTTCTAGGAAACCTTCCACAAGACGCTCTTATGCTTTCAAGTGGAAAAGGTTTACCATATGGTGCTCGCAGAAGGGTCTTAACCCCCTTGCGATACCTCTTGAATCTTTACTGGAGTATCTCCTTCATTTATCCAATGCAGGACTTAACTGGACTCTTACTGAGTTAGTTTTAAGTGCTATTGTGGCTTCTTTCAAGCCTTTAAATGGACAACCTATTTCCTCCCATCCTCATAGCAAGATTTATGAGAGGCCTTCTACTAAGCAAGCCTCCCAATAAGCCACCACTTAAATTTGGTTCTTGGCCAGCTCATGAAGCCACCTTTCGAACCCTTAGCTATTACCTCGTTGAAATTCCTTTCTTGGAAAGTTATCTTTCTCATTGCAAGCACATCAGCACGTTGCATCAGTGAGTTGCAGGCACTAGTGGCTAATCCACCTTATACAAGGTTCCATCATGACAAGGTAGTCTTTAGGGACTCATCCACATTTTATTCCAAAGGTGGTCTCGCCTTTTCATCTTAAACAGGTGGTCTACCTGCCTGTTTTTTCCAAGGCCTCAAGCTTCAAATGGAGAAAGGAATCTTCATACTTTGGATTGTAAAAGAGCTTTAGCCTTTTACTTGCAAAGAACACAGCAACATAGAAAGTCTTTTCAACTCTTTGTTGTATTTGGTCCTTCTCATTTGGGACTTCCAGTCTCCAAGAGAACACTGTCCAGATGGATTGCACAGTGTATTTCCTTTGCCTATCAGAGTAAGAATCTTTCTCTGGAGGGCCATGTCACAGCTCACAATGTGAGAGCCATGGCAGCTTCAGTGGCTCATCTGCACTATGTGTTTATCGACGACCAGATCTGTCGAGCAGCCACCTGGGCCTCGGTTCATATCTTTACAGCCCATTACTTCTTGGACAAGGACTCCCGCCGGGGTGCCTTGTTTGGTCAGGCTGTTCTCCAACACCTATTCCATACCTAATCAACTCCTACCCACCATCCCTGGTTGGATGCCAGAGATCCATGGGGGGAAGTAGAGCCCTTTCACAGGGACACACAACTTCTGGGGTCTCTCCCTGGCATCTAAAGCTAGGGAGTCCCCATATGTGAAGACTACATTCCTGCTTTTTCCTGGAGATGGCATAGTTACTCACCTGTAACAGGTGATCTCCGGGAACAGCAGGAATTTAGTCTTCACATCCCACCCACCTCCCCTAGGTGTTGTATCTCTCTATCTTTCTCTTTCCCTCTCTCTCTCTTTTTGTCAGCTTTAAAACTCAACTGGAGAGAGGCAGTTGGGAAAGGCGGGAAGGCAGCACGCAGGCGCTGTAGGATGCTCCCAAAAGCGGCGGGAAGGCAGCACACAGGCGCTGTAGGATGCTCCCAAAAGCTTTCTAATTGGACGCTGGGGAGCGTTCCCGCACAGGCTCCGTCGGTACCGACGATACCCATATGTGAAGATTAAATTCCTGCTGTTCCTGGAGATCACCTGTTACAGGTGAGTAACTATGCTTTACAGGTGAGTAACTATGCTTTACTCCCTTTATTTTCCTATTCCAAAGAAGACAGGGGGACACAGGCCTATACTAGACTTCAGAGTATTAAATAAATATTTGTTTTGAGAAAAGTTCAAAATGATCTCCCTCGGGACATTTCTGTCTGCCGTCATCTACTATGTTACTATGTTACCATACCTTCAAAGTCAGGACTGGCTATGTTCTCTAGATCTAAGAGATGCGTATACGCAGATTCTCATCCACTCAGATCACAGGAAGTTCCTTTGATTCCTGGTCCAAGACACTTCCAGTACAGAGTTCTTCCTTTTCGGACTGGCTTCTGCTCCAAGATTTTTTACAAAATGCATGGCAGTGGTAGCAGCATTTATGAGGACTCTGGGAATATTAGTCTTCACTCACTTAGACGATTGGCTCATTCGAGCATCGACAGCTCCAGAGGCCAGCTTCGCTCTTTCTCGAGCAATGAAAATTCTTCAGTACTTGGGACTGGTCATAAATCTCCCAAAATCTCATCTCGCCCCCTCTCAATCTCTCTAATTTATAGGGGTTCGTCTAGACACACGACAGTCAAGGGCTTTCCTGCCACAGCCACACTGTCTTCGAATAATACAACTGGCATCTCGAGCATCTATGAAGGTGTTCTGTACTGCTTACTTCTAGGACACATGCCATCCACTGTCTGTGGTTCCCTATGCTCGCCTCCACATGCGAGCAGCCCAGTGGACCCTATCCTCTCAATGGTCACAGGCCTCGGGTCAGTTAATGGACAAAATCAGAAACACCACACGTCTGATTTCGTCCCTGCAATGGTGGCAATCTCTAGAAAACCACCTCGTAGGCTCTCCTTTCCAGCAGCCTCTATATCAGGCCACCCTAACAGATGCGTCCAAGATGGGTTGGGGGCCCGCTTTTACGATCTTTCCACTCGGGGTTTTTGGAACTCACAGGAGGTTTCTCTTCACGTAAACCTCCTAGAGCTGAGAGACATTTCCAATGCTATTCAAGTCTTTCAGACCAATCTCAGCAACAAAATAGTTCTGGTCCAAACCGACAATAAGGTAGCTATGTTCTATGTGAACAAGCAAGGTGGAACAGGCTCTCTGTTGCTATGCAACGAAGGTTTGCAACTATGGGCCCTCGCCAGAGTTGCAAATTCACATGTTTGCGGTATACCTTCCGGGCATTCCAAACTTTTATGGGCAGACAGACTCAGTCGAATACTGCTGCCACACGAGTGGTCCCTCCACTCATACCAGCTTGCTTGAGTATTTCAAATCTGGGGAACACCAGATATAGACTTCTTTGCAAGTCCACAGAATGCCAAACTTCCCCGATTCTGTTCCAGAATCCCGGCTCACAACTGTCAGGCAAAAGATGCTTTCCTACTCCATTGGGGTCAGGACTTTCTCTATGCCTTCCCACCCATTCCCCTCATTCCCAAAACTTTATTCAAACTTCAGAGAGACAGAGGTCGTATGATACTCATAGCTCCACGTTGGCCACGACAAACGTGGTATCCTCTTCTGTGTCTCTCTCAAACCACTCCTCTGGAATTGGGGAATGCTCCAGATCTGTCTCAGGAGGACGGATGTAGTCGGATGCTTACTACATCCCAATCCCCAGTCCCTACATCTCAGGGCCTGGTTACTGAAAGTCTAGAATTCCAGGATATTAACCTTTCTCAACAAGTAAAGGATATCCTTCTGACTTCCAGAAAACCTTCCACAAGAAGGATATGCTTTTAAGTGGAAAAGGTTATTTGTCTGGTGTTCACAAAAGGGGCTTAGCTCCCTTTTGGTACCTGTAGAGTCACTACTAGAGTATCTCCTCTAATTTTCAACTTCTGGTCTAAAGACCAATTCAGTGAGAGTCCATCTTATTGCTATTGCTGCTTTTCATAAACCTTTCAATGGTCAATCTATTTCCTCTCATCCACTTGTATCAAGATTTATGAGAGGCTTGCTCTTAACAAAACCTTACATTAAACCACCACTGTTGGCATGGGATCTGAATCTTGTTCTTGGTCAGCTTACGAAACCGCCCTTTGAACCTTTAGTCACTTCAGATCTAAAGTTTCTTTCATCGAAAGTTATTTTCCTAATTGCCATCACTTCTTCAAGGCGCGTTAGTATTACTATAGGCGTTAGTTACTGACCCTCCTTATACAAGGTTCCACCATGATAAACTAGTCCTCAGGACTCATCCTCACTTTATGCCAAAGGTGGTTTCGCCTTTCCATTTAAACCAATTGGTTTATCTTCCTATATTCTTCCCTAGGCCTCATGCTTCTAGTGTGGAAAGGAATCATCACATATTGGGTTGTAAAAGAGCCTTAGCCTTTTATATCCAAAGAATTAAGCCACATAGAAAATCTTCTCAGCTTTGTGTGGCTTGTGACAATAGTCATTTGGGACTTCCACTTTCCAAAAGAACTCTTATCAAATTGGATTGCAGATTGCATATCCTATATATATCAGAGTAAAGGACTTTCTCTCGAAGGCCATGTCACAGCTCAATGTGAGAGCAATGGCAGCCTCAACGGCTAACCTTCGTTCTGTGTCTATTGATGACATCTGCAAAGCAGCCACTTGGACTTCGATACACGCCTTCACAGCCCACTACTGCTTAGACAAAGATTTCTGTCAGGATGCCTCGTTTGGCCAGGCTGTTCTCCAGCATCTCTTCCATACTTAACACATCTCCTACCCCACTCCACGGTTTGGATGCCAGAGGTCCATGGGAGGAAGCATGACCCATCTCATAAGAACATAAGATATGCCATACTGGGTCAGACCAAGGTCCATCAAGCCCAGTATCCTGTTTCCAACAGTGGCCAATCTAGGTCATACGTACCTAGCAGTTTCCCCAAAAGACACAGGTTCCGCAATGCTTGTACTGGGTCAAGCATTGATATCCTGGGTTCCTTCTTAATGGTTTAAGGACCTTTCCTCCAGGAACTTGTCCAAACCTTTTTTAAACCCAGCTACACTAACAGCCTTTAATACATCCTCTGGTAACAAATTACAGAGTTTGATTACATGTTGAGTGAAAAAATATTTTCTTTTATTAGTCTTAAATAGTTTACCCTGTAGCTTCATTGCATGTCCCCTAGTCTTTCTATATTCTGATAACGTAAACAATCGATCTACATTTATTAATTTATAGACTTCTATCATATCTCCCCTCAGCCGTCTCTTTTCCAGGTTAAAGAGCCCTAACCTTTTTAGCCTTTCTTCATAGGAGTATCCTTCCATCCTCTTTACCATTTTGGTGGCTCTTTTCTGAACCTTTTCTAATAACGCTATATCCTTTTTAAGAAACGGCGAGCAGAATTGCACACAATATTCAAGGTGCGGTCTCACCCTGGTACGGTACAGAGGCTTTATAGTATCTTTTGTTTTATTTTCCATTCCTTTCCTTATGATACCTAGCATTCTATTTGCTCTCTTGGCTGCCGCTGCACCCTGGGCTGAGGGTTTTAACATGTTATCCACAATGACGCCTAAATCTTTTTCCTGGGTAGTGGTTCCTAATGTGGAACCTTGCATCATGTAACCATAGTTTGAGGGGTTCTTTCCTAGGTGCATAACTTTGCACTTGTCCACGTTAAATTTCATCTGCTATTTGGATGCCCGGCCTTCCAATTTATCAAGGTCCTCTTGCAATTTTCCACAATCCTCGTCAGTTTTAACAGCTTTGAATAGTTTTTGCTGGGTTCACAGCTTGCTGGGGTCACCCCTTGGCATCTTTCAGCTGGGGAGTCCCCATATGTGAAGACTACATTCGTGCTTGTTCCTGGAGATAGCGTAGTTACTCACCTCTCAGGTGATCTCCGGGAACAGCAGGAATCTAGTCTTCACAACCCACCCACTTCCCCTAGGAGTTGACTCTATCTCTTTTTCTACTTCTCTCCTGAGGTCTCAGCTATAAACTCAACTGAAGTGAGAGAGGTACAGAGGCGGGAAGGAAGCACGCATGGGATGCTTCCAAAAGCGTTCCTGCGTGAGCTACGTCGGTACTGACGATACCCATATGTGAAGACTATATTCCTGCTGTTCCTGGAGATCACCCGTTACAGGTGAGTAACTACACTTTATCAACCATGACGCCTGAATCTTTTTCCTAGGTGGTAGTTCCTAATGTGGAACCTTGCATTGTGTAACCATAGTTTGGGGGGTTCTTTCCTAGGTGCATAACTTTGCACTTGTCCACATTAAATTTCATCTGCTATTTGGATTCCCGGCCTTCCAATTTATCAAGGTCCTCTTGCAATTTTCCACAATCCTCGTCAGTTTTAACAACTTTGAATAGTTTTGTCTCATCTGCAAATTTTGATTACCTCACTCATTATTACCATTTCCAGGTCATTTACGAATATGTTAAAAAGCACAGATCCCTGGGGTACTCCACTATTCACCTTTCTCCAATGGGAAAATTGGCCATTTAGTCATACCCTCTGCTTTCTTTTTTAACAAGTTCCTGATTCACAATAGTACACTGCCTCCTATTCCATGACTTTTTAAAATTTCGCTAAGTTTCCCATGAGGGACTTTGTCAAAGGCTTTCTTCAAATTCGCATACACTATATCAACTGACTCTCACTTGGTTTGCAGCTTGTCGTGCTGTGAGGGCTTGCGTGCATCAGTGATGCTGAGAGCTAAACTATCGGTAGTTTAACTACTGGCAGGGTCTCCCAAGATGGACAGGTCTCAGCTGAGGTGCCAGACCAAGACAAACCACCCATGTGGGCAGCAGCAGAATGG
The DNA here is from genome assembly GCA_033557465.1 of Ichthyophis bannanicus. Lineage (NCBI taxonomy): Eukaryota > Metazoa > Chordata > Amphibia > Gymnophiona > Ichthyophiidae > Ichthyophis > Ichthyophis bannanicus. Next base: position 1,068,920 of record JAWIIG010000036.1, on the reverse strand, counting down.
GAGAGTGTTGACAGCGGAGGATCACATTTTTGTGACAACAGCAACACCACCAAACTTAAACTGCACGGAAGAAAGGCCCGGCAATCTACTTCTGTATCTTGCCATGAAAACCCAATGGATAGTTATAACAAAACAAATTGTGCTATGGTGCTGTAAGATGAGACCCCCCAGGTCGGAAGGCACTCAACTAGCTACTGGGGAAGAGCTGAAGACTTTTCAGAGTAAAGCCAGCATTTATGATGTGGTTGGATCAAAGCCCTTGGGAAGTCTGACTGCTGATGTAGCTGCGCATGAAATGAGTCAGAAGCTGTAAAGATGTCTTACACATTGGAACATGGAACGTACGAAGCATGAACCAAGGGAAGTTGGAGGTGGTCAAGAATGAAATGGAACGTGTACAACTTGATCTATTGGGTGTCAGCGAACTGAAATGGACTGGCATGGGGCACTTTGCATCAGATGATCACATGGTCTACTATGCTGGAAATGAAAGACAAAGAAGAAATGGTGTTGCATTTATAATAAAGAAGAAACTTGCAAGAACTGTAATGAAATACAATGCAGTCAGCAAACGCTTAATCTCTATTCGTCTACGAGGATTGCCTATCAACACAACTATAATTCAAGTATATGCCCCAACAGCTGCAGAAGAGAATGAAATTGAAGAGTTCTATGAACAAGTACAAGCTGAAATTGACAAAACATGCAAACAGGATATCCTGATAGTCATGGGTGACTGGAACGCAAAAGTTGGCAACAAAGAAGAAGGCAAAGTAGTTGGAAAATATGGACTTGGCAACAGAAATGAAGCTGGAGAAAGACTGAGAGAATTCTGCAAGACCAATGATCTATTCATCTCAAACACCTTCTTCCAGCAACACAAGCGGCGACACTACACATGGACTTCACCCAATGGATTGTATAAAAATCAAATTGACTACATCTGTGGAAGTCAACGATGGAAAAGCTCTAACGTCAACAAAAACAAAACCTGGAGCTGACTGTGGTACAGATCATCAACTACTAGTATGCAAACTCAAGCTAAAGTTGAAAAAGAGCAAACCACTCATGAATGCAGCAAAATATGACCTTGAGAATATACCACTGGAATTTAAAGCCTGCCTGCAAAATCGATTTGCTGCTTTAGATACAAATGACAGAGCTCCAGAAGAGTTATGGAATGACATCAAGAAGGTTGTGTTGGAAGAAAGCGAGAAGTCTCTACAAAAGGTGAAAAAGCAAAAACGGCCAAAATAGATGACGGAAGAAACTCTGAAAATTGCCCAGAAACGCAGAGAAGCTAAAGTCAGAGGAGAAAGAAAGACAATCGCAGAACTCAACAGAGATTTCCAACGTGCAGCAAGACAGGACAAGGAAAAGCACTACAATGACACTTGCAAGGAAATAGAAGCAGAAACTATTAGAGGAAGAACAAGATCGGCTTTCCTAAAGCTACAAGAGTTAAAGAAAGTTCCAGCCTCGAATTGGAATGTTACAAGATGCTCAAGGTTCTATATTGAATGATGCTGAGAAGATCAAGAAAAGGTGGAAGGAATATACAGTTTTTATATGATAAAGATCAAGTGGACCAACAGCCGTTTCAACCTGTACCTTATGATCGGGAACCATTGGTGATGAAAGAAGAAGTTGAAGCAGCATTGAAAGCCATATCAAAGAACAAAGCACCAGGCATTGATAGCATTCCCATAGACGTATTGCAGCAATCTGATGCAGCTGTTACCATACTCACAAGGCTCTGCCAAGAAATATGGAAGACAACATCATGGCCAACTGACTGGAAAAGATCTGTGTTTATACCAATACTAAAGAAAGGTGATCCAACTGACTGTGGAAATTATCGCACAATCGCTCTGATCCCACATGCCAGCAAGATTCTACTAAAGATTATTCAAGAGGCTACAACTATACCTGGAGCAAGAACTACCTGAAGTGCAAGCAGGGTTCAGGAAAGGGCGAGGAACGAGAGACATCATTGCAGATGTGAGATGGATCCTTGAAAAGACTAAAGAATACCAAAAGGATATCTATTTGTGCTTTATCGACTATAGCAAGGCTTTTGACTGTGTAAACCATGAGAAACTGTGGACCACATTAAGAAGCATGGGTATACCAGAACACCTGATCGTTCTCTTGCGCAATCTGTACATTGATCAAGAAGCAACAAGGAGAAACAGAATGGTTTAAAATAAGCAAAGGTGTAAGACAAGGCTGCATACTTTCCCCCTACCTGTTTAATTTATATGCAGAACAAATCATCAGAGAAGCAGGATTGTATGAAGATAACAGAGGTGTGAAGATTGGTGGAATACTCATCAACAACCTTCGCTATGCTGATGATACCACATTACTGGCTGAAAGTGAAGATGATATGAAACATTTGCTTCTCACAATCAAAGAACATAGTCTCAAAATGGGCCTGCACCTTAATGTAAAGAAGACAAAGATCATGACAACTGGCATAATCAACAGGTTCATCGTTGAAGGAGAAGAAATTGAAATTGTGAACAACTTTAACCTACTTGGATCAACTATCAATAAAGAAGCAACAAGCAGTCAAGAAATCAGACGACGCATTGCTCTCGGCAGAATGGCTATGAAAGACCTAGATAAGATTCTCAAGAGCAGAGATGTCTGTCTCCATACAAAGATTCAACTTGTTCAAGCCATGGCATTTTCAATAACATCATATGGATGTGAAAGCTGGACAGTGAAAAAGACAGGAAGAAAATTGATGCCTTTGAATTATGGTGTTGGCGGTGAATACTGTGTATACCATGGACTGCCCGAAGAACAAACCAGTCGGTACTAGAGGAGATCAAACCTAAGCTTTCTTTAGAAGCTCAGATGACAAGACTTCGACTTTCATACTTTGGACACATCATGCGAAGAGAGAAATCATTAGAGAAAGACATTATGCCTGGCAAGATAGAAGGTCAACGCAAAAGAGGAAGGCCAGCAATGGGATGGATCGATACAATAACAGCAGCTACGGGTACCAGTCTGTCAACAATGAGCCGCCTGACTGAAGACCGAACACAATTTAGGATAGCTATCCAGAGGGTCGCCATGAGTTGACTCCGACTCGACGGCACTTAACAACAACAACAACAACAACATATCAACTGACTCATCTTTGTCTACCTGTTTATTCACACCTTCAAAAAAACAACATAAAAGGTTAGTAAGACAAGACCTTCCTTGGCTATGTTGGCTGTCTCCATTAAACCATGACTATCTACATGTTCAGTAATTTTGATCTTTGATTTTAACCATCTTTCCTTGTACGGATATCAGGCTCACCGGTCTGATAGCCGTAGTAGTGAAAGAATGACAGGTGTTGGTGGAGAGAGTGCATCACCCATAGGCTCAGCACATAAAGCAAAGCCTAGAGATTTTGTTGCATGTTTGGCATCTTATGCAGTTAAGGAGAATATCCTGTGGAAATTGAGTTACCAACACAAATTCAGATGGAAATATATGGAACTAGCTTTCTTAATGACTTGTCTCTCATTATGCTGAATTGAAGGAGGGAGATATACAAGCAGCGATTGAGTTAGTGAGAAAGCAGGAAATACACTAAAAATTGCTATTCCCTTTAGGATTTTTATATACAGTGGTGTGCAAAAGTCTGGAATAACTTGTGAGTTTTGCGTTTTCCATACTTTCTAACTTTTTTTTTTAAATTTTGCATTAGCCCAGCATATTCATCTTTCTACCATGTTAAAAAGGATACATTTGGCTGTTAGAATTGACTTTTTTTGCATTCATTGCTTCCAATTTAAATACTTTACAGGCACTGGGAGATAGCTACTGCAATTTTTGTGGATCCTGCGTCAAAACTGGATCGAGATTATCCAATGTGCACATGTTATTTCTGACCAATCAGGAGGCTCATTTACTAACCAATCACAATGCAGATATCTAGCCAACAGTGCAGCTATAAAAACGCGCGGAATTTTTGAATTTCATACGCTTTCTGGATCGACCATGAAGATGACTCGGACCCTGACTTTGGAGGAGCGTGTTCGTGTGTCCTTCATGAGCGAGGAAGGATTTTCAAGCTGTCAGACAGCCAGGAGAGTTGGCTGCAGTCAGAGCGCTGTTAAGATTGTACAGAAGAAGTAAGACATGGGTTCAGTGGTGGACAAGCCTCGTTCAGGTCATCCACGTGCATCAACATCACGCCAGGACCATGCACTATGACGCATTTCACTGACTAATCGCAAGTTGACCTCTCCTCAGCTACTTCGAGAGTGGTCAGACAAGAGTGAGGTCAGTGTCAGCTCATCAACAGTTTGTCGCCGGTGCCTGAAGTTTGGTCTCCGGGGCTGCAAAGCACGGAATAAGCCTCTGATGACTGACATACAAATGCACAACTGGATCGTGTGGGCGAGAAAGCACTCAACCGGTTGACTGAAATGTGGGAAAAAGTGCTATTCAGCGATGAAAGCACCTTCTGCCTGTTTGATAACCAGGCCCACACCTATTTGAGATTTCCTGGAGAGGAATTCAAGGCTGAGTGTTTCAACCTCACTGTGAAGCATCCTTTGAAGGTCATGGTCTGGGGTTGCATGGCTGCCAGTGGCGTTGGACGTCTTTACATCATCGATGGAATGATCCGTGGGGCCAAGTACATCACCATACTACAAAAGTACATGGTGCCATCAGCACACCAGCTGTTTACTGGCCAGTTCCTGTTGCAAGATGACAATGCACCCCACCATCGCTCCAGACAGGTGCTCGGTTGGAAGCAACAGAACAACATCAAGTCAATGGACTGGCCTACCCAGTCTCCAGATCTGAATCCAATCGAGAACCTGTGGCACAGTGTGGCCTTGCAAATATCCAAGAGGCATCTGACATCAAAGCGTGAGCTGATTGAGTCACTCATTGCAGCTTGGAACCGTGTTGTCACCAACGATCACTTGTCAGACTGGTTCATTCAATGCCCTGCCATCGCTCCAGACAGGTGATCAGCTGAAAGCAGCGGAAGAACATCAAGTCAGTGGACTGGCCTGCCCAGTTGAGAGATCTGAATCCAATCAAGAACCTGATTGAGTCACTCATTGCTGCTTGGAACCACGTTGTCACCAACGATCACCTTGTCAGACTGGTTCATTCAATGCCGACAAGGTGCAGTCAGGTGATCAAAAACAAAGGGTGGCCCATCAAATACTGAGCCATCACTGACACATAAAAACGGCCTTTTTCAAGGCCACATACATTAATTTGAAGGAAACCTGGCGTGCATAATATTTTAAAGAATACTTACAATAATATATCATTGGCCAACGGTGTACATTACGCAATTTTCACAGAAAATCTATCAACAGGACAACTATGGGGAACAAACTCAGAAAATAAGGGTCAAACCAATACTAAAAGTTGGCGCTAATAAATAATAAACGCAGCTCCAAGCCAAAAAGAAAGCAACGAAAGCCAGCAGCCTCAGCTCATAAAAGCAAACACTAGCACCCATACCAAAATCCACAATCCCCCATCACGATCTGCCTCATCAACGCCAGATCTATTAGAAATAAAACACACATCATCCACAGCATCATGACTGACAACAAACCTGATATTCTATGCATCACTGAAACATGGCTCACTGACACCGACCCAGCAATAGTAAACCAACTAACTCAACCTGACTATACAATGTTCAATTGCCCACGTCCTAACAGAAGAGGTGGAGGAGTCCTAATCCTCGCCAGAGCCTCCCTTCATTTAACAAACACATCCCTAGCTCCTTTTGAGGGCATAGATATACTCAAGATTGAGAATAAAACATTAACAATATGCTTAATCTACAGGCCCCCCACACCCCATCATGATAACCTGGCCACTGCACTAGAAATTATCTCAACCTCTGCAGTAAAGAAACAGCGAATTATACTGGGAGACCTTAACCTTCCTTCCATACCACACACCCAGGCCGATACCTTCCTTGAAGCAATGGACCAGCTCGGATTCAACCAAATTATTCAGGAAGCCACTCATAACAAAGGCAACACCCTAGATCTAGTGTTCATATCATCCAACACACAACTAAATGAAATGCGGAAACCTAAAACTCGAGTAACGCAAGTCCCCTGGTCTGACCACTACCTAATCGAACTGGAAATCCAACTACCAACTACAAAGGAGAAACCTCAAGGCGACACAAAAATACCACAAAGGAAGTTCCGGAAATTCAACAGTGAAACACTGGTAGCATCTATATCCTCGTGCTTCGAATACACGCTCACGGATCTAGATATGCTGGTAGACACATGGAACTCAAGGATCGAAGCAGCAGCAAGTCCAAACTGGACAACCGCAAACACAACAACAAGAACAAGAACTGAACCTTGGTACTCCCCTACATTGTGCAAACTGAAAAGGGAACTACGCAGGCTAGAGAAAAAATGGAGGAAAGCCCAAACCGAGGAATGCAAGCGACTGTACCTAACTCTACTCATGGAATACAAGAATGAGGTCAACCAGGCAAAAAAGAATCACCACACTAACCTACTCAATAAAGCCATTAATAGACCCAGAGAGCTATTTGAGCTTGTCAAATCTCTCACCAAAACCTCCCAGGACACCAACTGGACCGACGAAATCAAATCCCAGACGCTTGCAGACCACTACGCCAAGAAACTTAACCCGCAAGTACCCACTGCCACAGATCACAGTATGTCTATAACACTCACCCTCAGAAAACCAACATGGTCCCGCATACAGAATCTGGTGCAGAATGGAACACTTTCCACCAATTAAAAGAACAACAGGTCATAAACATCATAACCAATTTAAAATCCACCACCTCCCCTCTTGACCCATGCCCTGCGGCATGGATAAAAGCAACTAAAAATGAAATAGCAAAACCAATCACCCACATTGTCAATCAGTCACTTCAACAAGGTGTAATGCCTACCTATCTCAAGAGATCGCTTATAAGGCCCATCTTAAAGAACAGATCACTCAACAAAAGTGATCCTGCGTCATATAGGCCAATCTCGAGTATATCTTTCTTAGCAAAAACAATTGAAAAAGCAGTCCAGCAGCAGCTGCAAGATCACATTGACGATAGGAAAGCCCTAGACATGCATCAATATGGGTTCCATCAGCATCACGGAGTAGAAACCCTGCTACGAGCACTCCTCGACAACCTCCTCAGGGGTCTTGAGAACAAAAATGACATGTTCATACTTGTATTTATAGACATCTCAGCAGCATTTGATACAGTACATCACAGCACCCTCTTAAACCGTCTATCATCAATAGGTATAACAGGGACCCCCCTAAAATGGTTTGCATCATACATATCCAATAGGATGCAACAAGTCCTATTCAACAACGATAAAGCTGTTGCCTTCCCCCAGACTCAGGTGATCCCGCAAGGATCTGCCTTGTCATCTCTACTTTTCAACCTGTATATAAAACCAATCTGTCAGATCTTTCAGAAGTGCAACATCAACTACCACATCTATGCTGACGATGTGATGCTGTACACACGCCTAAACACAACGCAGCCAGATTTCACTCCGCTGGAAAAATGCCTTGACATGTTACAAACATGGCTTCAACAAAACAACATGTCAATAAACCACAAAAAAACAGAGGTCATGTTCATCTCCAAAAAAAACAACTTCTCCCCACCCACCACAGTCGCCCTCAACAAAAACATATACCATGTGAAGCCTGCAATAAAGTACCTAGGAGTCCTACTAGACAACAACCTTAAGATGAATAACCATCTCCGAACAGTCAACCGAGCCATCTTTTACAAATTAAAAGTCCTCCAACCACTTCGCAGTATCCTAGAAAAATCTGACTTCAGGACTGTCGCACAAGCGCTAATCATTCCTCACCTGGACTACTGCAACGCCATTCTCCAAGGGCTTCCGAAGAACACCCTAAATATCTTACAAATGGCTCAAAATGTTGCTGCAAGAATCATCATGGAAAAAAAGGTCACGGATCACATAACACCAGTACTTATGGAACTACATTGGCTCCCGGTAGTCGCCCGTATCATCTACAAACTACTCATAACAACGTTTAAACTCATTCACAATATTGCTCCCTCATACCTTGACAACCTAATCACTAAGCAAGCGCACAACAGGAACAGAAGAACCATACATCTCAACACTCTCTGTGTCCCAACCAGCATAAGATCCGTTAAAACAGAAACAAGCAACACAGCATTCACCTATGCAGCGCCGATCCACTGGAACCAGCTCCCCCCTGAACTCCGAATGTCAAATAACCTGAATGAATTCAGAAGGAACCTCAAAACTCATTTATTCCAGGCATACTACAACCCAACCTAATTACAGCACCTTACCACAATAAGTTCTCTTCTGCCCACCATAATGACACTCTGAATACACGCAGCATATAGACGACTGATATGTAATCCTGTATATATGTATATTATATCCCCCTCCCATGCACCTTTTAATCTAATGTTTATTTAGAGTTGTGAAAAGTATCTAATCTCTAATCCGTGTGCTATGTAATCATTGCTCAAATCAAAATTGTATTTTTAAAAATTCATTGTATTGTACGATACATGATGATTCTGTAAAGGAAACCGCAGCTGATCGTAGGAAGCAGCGGTATATAAATGTTTGCTAAATAAATAAATAAAATAAATAAATATATCACTTATCATGAGATACACAGAAAAAGCCACCTGGAGGAAAAAGAAATTAAGATAAAAGGTCACAAAGTTGAAAAAACGTCAAATTTACAAGTGATTCCAGACTTTTGCACACAACTGTACAGTGAGGGGTACTCAAGAGTTAAAACTCCAGAGGAGGCATGGCAGCAGCTTGCTGTTGTATGCTTTCAAGTAGGGGTTGCTTGTGATCATAGAAATATGATGACAGAAAGAGACCACATGGCCTATCTAGTCTGTCCTTCCATATCAACCACTACAACAGTCCCCTTTTTTTCCTTTAGAGATCCTCTGTGTTTGTCCCATGCTTCTTTGAATTCAGATACTGTCCTCATCTCTACCACCTCCACTGGGAGACTGTTCCACGGATCCACCTCTTTCCGTAAAGAAATATTTCCGCATATCGCTCCTGAATCTATCCCCTCATTCCATGTACCCTCGTAGCAGAGCTTGCTTTCAGTCAAGAGACTTTCCTCCTGTGCATTTATGCCACGGAGGTATTTAAACGACTGAATCATATCATCTCTATCCTGCCTTTCTTTTAAGGTGTACATATTAAGATCTTTAAGTCTGTACTCATATGCTTTATAATGAAGACCACTAACCATTTTAGTAGCCACCCTCTGTACTGACTCCTGCCTGTTTATATCCTTTTGAAGGTGCGGTCTCCCAGAATTGCATACAATACTCCAAATGAGGTCGCACCAAAGACTAATACAGAGGCGCTATCACCTCCTGTTGGCCATTCCTCTCCCTATGCACCCGAGCATCCTTCTAGCTTTTGCTGTCACCTTTTTCTACCTGTTTAGCTACGATCATCAGGCACAATCACACCTAGGTCCCACTCTTCTTTAGTGGACAAAATTTCTTCACCCCCATACTATATTGCTCCTTTGGATTGCTGCAGCCCAAATGCTTGACTTTGCATTTTTTAACATTTAATCTCAGCTGCCAATTTGTAGATCATTCTTCAAGCTTAGCTAGATCCCTGCTCATGTTAACTACTCCTTCCTGGGTGTCTTTTGCAGATTTTGGTGGTATCTGCAGAGGCAAACCTTACCTGTTTGCCCTTCTGCTATATCACTAACAAAGATGTTAAAAAGAATCGGACCAAGGACAGATCCCTGGGGCACACCACTGGTAATCTTTCTCCTCAGAGTGAGCTCCATTTACCTATACCCTATGTCGCCTCCCACTCAACCAATTTCCAATCCAAGTAGTAACTTTAGGGTCCATTCCTAGGGTGCTCAGTTTGTTTACAGGTCGCCTGTGAGGAACGTTGTCAAATACTTTGCTGAAATCGAGATACACCACATCTAGGGCTCTCCCTCGGTCCAACTCCTTGGTAATCCACTCAAAGAAATCAATCAGATTTATATGACAAGACCTGCTTCTGGTGATTCTATGTTGCTTCAGATCTTGTAATCCGCTGGATTCCAGAAACCTCACAATTTTGTCTTCCAGCAGCATTTCCAATTTACTCACCACCAAAGTTAAACTAACCGGCCTGTAGTTTTCATCCACATTCTTACTTCTGCTTTTTGTGTAAAGGCACCATATGAGCCCCTCTCCAGTCCTTTGGCACAACTCCCGACTCAGAGGCATTGAAAAGGTCGGTCAGTGGAGCTGCTAGAACGTCCCCAAGTTCCCTCAGTATTCTAGGATGTATCCCATCCGGTCCCATCGCTTTGTCTACTTTAAGTTGAGCTAGTTTCTCACGAACACAGTCTTCTGAAAATTGTTCAAGATGTGCCTCGCTTCTTTTCCTGTTTGTGGGTGTTTTCTGAGGTCCTGCTCCTGGTTCTTCATCTGTGAACACAGAGCAAAAATATTTGTTAAGCAATTCCACTTTATCCTCATCAGCTTCTACATGTTCCTCCCCTTCACCCTTGAGTCTGACCCTTTTGCTCTTCATCTTCTCACTAACATATCTGAAAAATGTCTTATCTCCCTATTTTATTGCATTGGCTATTTCCTCCTCTTTTTGAAGTTTCGCTTTGCTGACTACTTTGCTAGCTTCTCTAAGTTTTTTCCCTGGAGAACACCTCTTAAAGGTGAGTAACTATGCTTTATTCTCTCTGTTCATTGTAAAGTGGTTGGAATTATAATGTATACCGCCCTGAATGGAAGATAGGATGGTCTTCCAGGTTGAAGAGCCCTAACCTTTTTAGCCTTTCTTCATAGAGGTATCCTTCCATCCCCTTTATCATTTTGGTGGTTCTTCTCTGCACCTTTTCTAATAGCACTATATCCTTTTTAAGCTATGGTGACCAGAATTGTACACAATACTAAAGGTGCGGTCGTACCATGGAACAATAGAGGCATTATAATATCCTTTGTTTTATTTCCATTCCTTTCTATTTGCTTTCTTGGCTGACACATACATTTTTTTTCTGGGTGGTGGTTCCTTATGTGGAACCTTGCATCGTGTAACCATAGTTTGGGTTGTTCTTTCCTAGGTGCATAACTTTGCACTTGTCCATATTAAGTTACATGTGCCTTTTGGATGCCCAGTCTTCCAATTTATCAAAATCCTCTTGCAACTTTCCACAATCCTCCATGGGTTTTATCAACTTTAAATAGTTTTGTGTCATCTGCAAATCTGATATCACTCATTATTCCCTTTTCCAGGTCATTTATGAATATGTCAAAAAGCAGCGGACCCTGCACAGATCCCTGGAGTACTCCATTATTCACCTTTTTCCACTGGGAAAATTGGCCATTTAGCCCTACCCTCTGCTTTCTATCTTTTAACCAGTTCCTGATCCACAATAGTACACTGCCTCCTATCCCATGACTTTTTGGTTTGGCCAAAGGTCTCTGAGGGACCTTGTCAAAGGCTTTCAGAAAGTCCAGATACACTATATCAACCGACTGTCTGTTTATTCACACCTTCAAAAAAAAATAACAGGATTAGTAAGACAAGATCTTCCTTGTCTGAAGCCGTGTTGGCTGTCTCCCATTAAGCCGTGACTATCTACATATTCAGTTATTTTGTTCTTTTTTTATGGTTTCTACCATTTTTCCCAGTACTGACGTCGGGCTCACTGGTCTGTAGTTTCCTGGATCACCCCTGGAACCCTTTTAAAAAATTGGCGTTGCATTGGCCATCTTCCAATCTTCAGGTATTACAGATGATATTAATGGTAGTTTACAGATTACTAATAGCAGGTCTGCAATCTCATATTTAGTTCTTTCAACGCCCTTGGATGTATACCATCTGGTCCAGGTGATTTGCTACTCTTAAGTTTATCAAATAGCTGTAATACATATTCCCGGTGTATCAATATTTCTTTCAGTTCTTCCACAGTATCACCTTTAAATACCACTTCTGTCATAGGTAACATCCCTACATCTTCCTCAGTAAAGACCGAAGCAGAGAATTCATTCAGTCTCTCTGCTATGGCCTTGTCCCCTCTTAGTGCCTCTTTTACCCTTCTGTCATCTAATGGTCCAGCTGACACTCACAGAATTTTTGCTGCGAAAGTACTTGAAAAAGTCTTTCTTACATGTTTGATTTCACAGCAAGCTTTTTCTCATTCTCTTTGCCTGCCTTATTAATGCATTGCATTTAACTTGCTAGTGCTTGTGCTGTTTCCATTTTTCATCATTTGACTTTTTTTCCCATTTCCTGAAATATGCTTTTTTAACAGCCTCTCTCACCTCGCCTTTAAACCATGCGTGTCCTATAAGAGCGTTCATTCTGTAGCTCCACACTACCTTTCCTCATCTGACATTGCTGCTTGGATGGCTCACCGCCGCTTGAAATTGAACATGGCTAAAACTAAGCTGCTTATTTTTCCTCCTAAATCCTCCTCTCCCCTTCTTTCTGAGTATCTGTGGATAACCCTTTACTCCTTGTCTTCTCAGCTTGCAACCGTGGGGTCATCTTTGACTTCTGTCTTTTCTTCTCCACACACATCCAACTGATAGCTAAAACCTGCCGTTTCTTTCTTTACAGCATCAACAAAATTTGCCCGTCCCTTTCTGCACACATTGCTAAGACACTTATGCACTCCTTAATCACTTTCTGTCTAGACTATTGTAACCTACTCCTTGCTGGTCTCCTTCTGAATAATCTTCAATCTGTTCAGCACTCTGCTGCACAGCTAATCTTCTGCCAGTTTATCATGCTCATGTTACCCCTCTTCTCAAGTCACTTCATCCATGTCTTCATCCAGTTCAAACTTGTCCTGCTGTCCTATAAGTGCATTCATTCTGTAGCTCCACACCACTTTTCCTCTTATCTCTCCCTACATCCCTTCTCGGGAACTCTGCTATTCTCCAGGACCAAGCAGGAAGTCAGTCCTCACTTATGGGTGACGTCGGCGCCGACGGAGCCCTCGCGGAGCAATTTTCCCCAGCTTTCAAAGAAAGCCTTTGGGAATTGCAGCGCGCATGCGCGGTCGTCTTCCCGCCCGAGGGTGCCATCTTAGCCAGTCTTCTTTTTTTCCGCGGAGCCCTACAGACGTCCCCGTCTTGTCCCCGCGAAAAAGTTGATTTTCTTCTTTGTTTTATCCTTTTTTCTTTCGGTTCGACGCCGATCGTTTTCCCGCCCGGACTCGCGACGCCGGTCTCGAGTCCGCTTGCTTTTTTCGGTTTTTCTGACTTAGTCAGCTTTCGTTTTCGGTTTCCCTGGCAGCCCGGTCCTTTGACCTCGCAGGGGCCCTTTTTCCCCCGATGGCTGCCAGTGGGTTTAAGCGGTGTGGTCGGTGTGACCGAAATATGTCACTAACCGACACACACGACTTTTGCCTCCGCTGCCTGGGCCCGGATCATGAGGAACTGTTCTGTGGGCCCTGCAGCAAACTGTCCTCAAAGGCGTTGAGGAGTCGGCGGCATCAGCGTGAGAGAATCTTCGCTGACCCCAGCCGTACCCGGACCTCGTCGGAGGCCTCCGCGTCGAAAGGCTCCAGCTCGGACCGTCGCCGGAGCTCCTCCGACCGGGGTTCTCCCTCCGGGGACCATCGTCGGAAGGAAAAACCCGCGAGGGCGGCGTCGGTGGACGCTCCTGGTTCCGTGAGGGCCAGGTCGCATAGCCCCGACAGCCGCCCCGGGTCCTTGGAGAAGGAACACATCCCGAAGCGACCTCGCCTGGAGTCGGAGATGCCTGCCCGGGTAAGTCCTGTGGTCCTTCTGGACTCGCCTCCGCGACAGCCGACGTCGGGCCCGACGCCGTCGGGGCCCGAGTCGGGGGCTGCTGGGTCACCTGAGCTCGGACTCAGGTTGACGGCCTTGGAGAGCAGACTGTCTGCCTTCATGGACCAGCAGCGGGCACTGCTCGCTGGCCTCGCTGGCGCCGCTGCCCCGACCGCCGGGACGTCGACGTCCAAGTCGACCCCGGAGACCGAGCCGATCCTCGAGTCAATGAGAACTCGAGTCGATCCTCTGTCGAGGTCACCCTCGGCCTCCCGTTCGGGACCGAGGTCGCCGACGTCGACTCCCTCGACGTCGGGACGGCTGGCGCCGCACCCTGCCCGGGCCGACCCCACCGAGTCCTCGTCGGAGTCGGTCTGGGAGTCTGAGGAGGAAGAGTCACCTGATTCTTTCCGGACTCGGTGTGTCCCATCGGACTCACCGGGGTCCGAGCCTCGGAAGCAGTCCCCCCCGGAGGATGCCCGGTTCTCGGACTTCGTTAGGGATATGGCCAAGGCTTTGGCCTTCCCTGCGGATCCCGAGGAGGAGCCTCGAGCCGAAGAGCTCGACGCCCTCCAGTATGACTCTCCCGCGAGGGAGCACTTTACTGTGCCGGTTCCTCCTATGCTGGAACGACTACTCTTCCGCATGTGGGAGAGTCCGGCCTCCTCGCCGGTCCTGAGCAAGCGGGTCGATTCTATCTATCGGGTCCGCAAGAGCCCTGGCTTTCAGAAGGCACAGCTGCCACACCATTCCATGGTAGTGGAATCGGCCATGCATCGTCTTAAGAGCCAGAAGATGCACTCCTCGGTGCCTCCTGGAAGGGAGGCCCGTAACCTGGATGGCCTTGGCAAGAAGTGCTTCCAGGGCTCTATGCTCGCATGTCGTGTCCAGACTTACCAGCTCTACATGGGCATGTATCTCCGGGATCTGGCTAAAGAGCTAGCCGGATTCTCCGCTGGTCTCTCCGAGGAGCCCTTGCGGAGGTTCCTAGCCTTGTCCACAGGCATTCGGGAATGCTCAAAGTTCATGTCCCGAGCAGCCTATGATGGCTTTGAGGCCTCGGCTAGAGTGGCCGCAGCCGGCATCGGTGCCCGCCGACAGGCTTGGCTTCAGTCGTCGGACCTTGAGCCCTGGGTACAGGACAAGTTGGTCGATGTCCCCTGCCGAGGCGAAAACCTCTTTGGAAAGCCCATGGCGGAAAAGGCTGCACAAATTGAGACTGAGACTCTCACCAGGACCAGGCTTTCTAGGAAGACCTCCGCCCCTTCCCAGAAAAAGAAGGGCTCGGGAAAAAAGTCCTTTTACCCGAGGAAGGCGGCTGCCTACAAACAGTACCCCCATTATCAGGCCCCTGCAGCTCCCCAACAGGGCCAGCAGGCCAAGGGACGGGGTAACGGGTCCCGTAGGCGGCAAGCCCCCAAGCCTGCACCACCAGCCCCTGCTCAGCAGGGTGGGGGTTTTTGACTCGCTCAGCATAGCCTCTCCCCCCCCCGCTGGTCCCTCCCAGCACCGGAGGCCGGCTGGTTCACTTCGCCCACAGGTGGTCCAGCATCACCGCAGATGCCTGGGTACTTCAGGTCGTGCGAGAAGGCTACCTTCTCCACTTCCATCAGGTCCCTCCCTCCTATTTTCCGGGAGAACCTTCGCGCCCCCCTCTGCACAGGGAGTTGCTCCTTCAGGAGTTAGCAGGTCTTCTGCAGGAACAGGCGGTGGAACCGGTGCCCCACCACCTGAGAGGTCAAGGCTTTTATTCAAGGTATTTTCTGATACCAAAGAGAACAGGGGGCCTCAGACCCATCCTGGACTTGCGCAACCTCAACAAGTTCCTTGTGCGGGAGAAGTTCAAAATGCTTACCCTTGGAATCCTTCTGCCCTACCTCCAGCAGGGAGATTGGCTATGCTCCTTGGATCTAAAGGATGCCTACACGCACATCCTCATCCACCCAAGCCACCGCCAATACCTAAGGTTTGTGGTGGCAGGAAATCATTACCAGTACAGAGTACTGCCCTTTGGCCTATCCTCCGCACCGCGAGTCTTCACAAAATGTCTCGCGGTCGTGGCGGCCCATCTCCGGCTTCACGGCCTCTATGTCTTTCCGTACCTCGACGACTGGCTCATCAGAGCAGCGTCCGCTCAGGAGGTCACCAACGCCACGTGCCGCACGGTGACTCTGCTGCAGCACTTGGGCTTTGTTATAAACTTCGCAAAGTCCACTTTGCTCCCCTCACAGGATCTCGAGTTCATCGGCGCAAGGCTGCACACTCCTCGGGCACGAGCGTACCTACCGCTCGACAGGGCTCAACGGCTCATGGACCTAGCCGACCGCTTTCGCAGCCAGCCCCTGGTCTCCGCCAGGCGCTTCCTGAGACTGCTCGGCCGTATGGCTTCCACCGTCCATGTGACCCCCAATGCCCGCCTGAATATGCGGTCTGCTCAATGGTGTCTCCGCCAGCAGTGGCGACAAGCCACAGGCGGCCTGGCAGACCTAGTGCGCGTCTCCGAGCCGCTGCTCTCGTCTCTCCGGTGGTGGCTCCGGCAGCCGAACCTGATATTCGGAATGCCTTTCCAGTCACCTCAGCCGACCCGGGTGCTGACCACCAATGCATCCCTCCTGGGCTGGGGAGCACATTGCCAAGAGGCACGTACTCAGGGCCTCTGGACCACGTGGGAGTCTGCTCAGCAGATCAACTTCCTGGAGCTCAGGGCGATCCACCTAGCTCTCAAGGCCTTCTCCCACCTGACTTCCCAACAGTCCGTCCTTGTCCAGACGGACAATCAAGTTGCCATGTTCTACGTGAACAAGCAGGGGGGCACGGGCTCCTTCCTCCTCTGCCGGGAGGCACAGAAGCTCTGCTCTTGGGCCGTCAGTCACGGCATTCTCCTCAAGGCAGTTTATCTCCCGGGCCAAGAAAATTGCCTTGCAGACAAACTCAGCAGGGTCCTCCAGCCGCACGAGTGGCGTCTGGATCCCTTGGTAGTTCAGAAGCTCTTCCTCAAGTGGGGTCTCCCCACGGTGGATCTCTTTGCCAGTCCTCACAACCGGCAGCTTCCTCGCTTCTGCTCTCGTCAGCCACACCCCCTTCGGGTTGCGGCGGACGCCTTTCTGATCTCGTGGTCGGGGAGCCTTCTGTACGCTTTCCCTCCCATCCCGCTGGTCTCTCAGACTCTTTTCAAGGTTCTCCGAGACAAAGCCTTCATGATCCTGGTGGCCCCTCGCTGGCCCAGGCAGCCGTGGTTTCCGCTCCTGCTGCAACTGGCGGTGGAGGATCCAATCCCTCTGGGGGTACAACCGGATCTCCTCACTCAGGATCAGGGGTCCCTTCTGCACCCCAACCTCAGGTCTCTCAACCTCATGGCCTGGCTGCTGAGAGGGTAGTCTTTGCTCCCCTTCTCCTGCCGGCGGAGGTGGAGGAGGTCGTCTTGGCTTCG
This sequence comes from Ichthyophis bannanicus, assembly GCA_033557465.1. Classification (NCBI taxonomy): domain Eukaryota; kingdom Metazoa; phylum Chordata; class Amphibia; order Gymnophiona; family Ichthyophiidae; genus Ichthyophis; species Ichthyophis bannanicus. The sequence goes on along the minus strand of JAWIIG010000036.1, from coordinate 1,051,656 downwards.
CGACGGCCCTCTACCCGCAAATGCTACGCCCTTAAATGGCGTCGCTTTGCAGTCTGGTGTACCCAGCAGTCTCAGGATCCCTTCTCCTGCCCGGTGTCGGTGATCTTGCAGTACTTGCTGCACCTCTCTAATCTGGGACTTAAGTCCAATTCCGTCAAAGTTCACCTCAGTGCTCTTTCAGCACATCATGTGCCGGTGGACGGCAGACCTCTCTCAAACGATCCTCTCGTAGCGAGGTTTCTCCGAGGTCTCCTTCTACTTAAACCACCTCTGCGCCCGCCAGCGCCTGACTGGGACCTGAATGTGGTTTTGCAGCGGATCACCTGTCCGCCTTTTGAACCTATGGCTACCTGTTCTCTCCGTTTTCTGTCTTGGAAAACGCTGTTCTTGATAGCCCTCACTTCCGCTAGACGCGTAAGTGAATTGCAGGCCCTCGTGTCTGATCCCCCTTACACTAGGTTCTACAAGAATAGGGTAGTCCTACGGACTCACCCAAAATTTCTGCCTAAAGTGGTCTCCCCTTTTCACATCAATCAGGAGGTGGTACTTCCAACCTTCTTTCCCAGACCACACTCCAGCCGAGCTGAAACGGTCCTCCATACCCTGGACTGTAGAAGGGCATTGAACTTCTACCTTGACCGTACGCGGGAGCACCGTAAAGCTGCTCAGCTTTTTGTGTCTTTTGACCCCAATAGATTGGGGCTCCCGGTCTCCAAGCGTACTCTGTCCATCTGGGTTGCGGACTGTATCTCTTGGACTTATGGGGCAGCCGGACTCTCCTTAGAAAGTCGAGTCACGGCTCATTGCGTTCGGGCAAAGGCCACGTCAGTGGCTTACCTCCGCTCTGTTCCGCTGGCAGACATCTGCCGGGCCGCTACTTGGTCTTCAAGCCAGACTTTTGCGGTCCATTACTGTCTCGAGAGGGAGTCCCTTAGGGACAGTGCTTTCGGACAGGCAGTCCTCCGTAATCTCTTTGAGGTCTGAGCAACTCCTACCCTCCATCCCGGACGTGGGCTACCGGTGGGTGATAATTCAGCGAAGATTCTATCCTTCTGTGCTGCTGAGCTGGAGGGAGCTCATTTTTGTGCTTAGGGTCTCCGGTAGCCTTGAGCTTGGGAGTCCCATAAGTGAGGACTGACTTCCTGCTTGGTCCTGGAGAAAGCGTAGTTACTCACCTGTAACAGGTGTTCTCCAGGAGCAGCAGGAATCAGTCCTCACTACCCTCCCTCCTCCCCTTGGAGTTGCCATCGTCTGCTTATGTTCTTTTTTGCAAATTTTTATGCTGTCTTTTTTAGCTATGTCATCTGACTGGCTAAGATGGCACCCTCGGGCGGGAAGACGACCGCGCATGCGCGCTGCAATTCCCAAAGGCTTTCTTTGAAAGCTGGGGAAAATTGCTCCGCGAGGGCTCCGTCGGCGCCGACGTCACCCATAAGTGAGGACTGATTCCTGCTGCTCCTGGAGAACACCTGTTACAGGTGAGTAACTACGCTTTCTGGAAAATTGCTTCTATCTGTTCCCTTCTCTTCTATTGGTAACTCCAGACTTGGCTCCTTTCACCTTGCTGCTGCTTATGCTTGTAACAATCTACTAGAGTCTGTATGTCAGGAACCGTCTGACTCTTTTCAAACCAGGATGAAAACTCTCACCTTTTTGCTGCTACTTTCGGATCTTGACTCTGCTGTTCTCCTTTGTGTTTCTTTACCATTCCCCCCCAGATGTATCCCATTTCTATAGCTACTGTGTTATCTGTCTTGACTAGACTGTAAGCTCTGATAAGCAGGGATCATCTTCCACATGTCTGTGCAGCATTGCTTTTGCCTTGTAGCACTATACAAATGTTTAGTAGTAGTAGTAGGTTCTGGTCCCATGAGGGAAATGGTAGAACAGCCGTTACTGGCATGTAGATAGGTGAGTGACTAGTGGACATGATTGCTTGGTAACCTGCTTGCCTATTGTGAAGTTGGCAGAACACACGTGCCACCTAGATAATGTGTTAGTACTGGGGAGGAGCCTGCTTTCTTCATACATGTTGATACCAATAACATAGGAAAGTGTGTGAGTGTGGTTCTAGAAGCCAAATTTAGGCTTTAGGTAGAAAGTTGAAATCTAGAACTTCAGGGTAGCATTCTCGGACTTTTTTCCCATTCTGTGTAGAGGGCCTAATAGGCAGGCAGAGCTCCAGAGTTTCAATGCGTGGATGAGACAATGGCACAGGGAAGCAGGTTTTAGATTTAAGAACTGGGCAACATTCTGGGGAAGTGGAAGGGGGGAGGGGGGTGCTTTTCCTAAAGGATCGGACTCTACTTTAACAAGGGTGGAAACGGGCTATTGGCATTTAACCTTTAAAAAGGAGAGAGCATTAAACTAGATAATGAGGGAGAGCCCACAGTTGCTCTAGAGTGCATGGTTTGGAACATAAGAAATGCCATATTGGGTCAGACCAAGATCCATCAAGCTCGGTATCCTGTTTCCAACAGTGGCCAATCCAGGTCACAAGTACCTAGCAGTTTCCCAAAAAGACCCACAAGTTCCATAATGCTTGTATTGGGGCAAGCAGTGGATTACCTGGGTCCTCTTTAATAATGATTTATGGACCTTTTCTCCAGGAACTTGTCCAAACCTTTTTTTAAACCCAGCTACACTTACAGCTTTGACTACATTCTCCGGTAAAGAATTTCAGAGTTTGATTACGCATTGACTGAAAAAATATTTTCTCTTATTAGTCTTAAACGGGTTACACTGTGGCTTCATTGCATGTCTCCCTAGTCTTTCTACTTTTTGATGGCATAAAGAATCGATCTACCTGTTCCATGCTATTCATTAATTTATAAACCTCTATCATATTTCCTCTCAGCCATCTCTTTTCCAGGTTGAAAAGCCCTAAACGTTTAAGCCTCTCCTCCATAAGGATATTTTTCTATCCCCTTTACCATTTTGGTGGTTCTCTATACCTTTTCTAATTCTGCTATATCCTTTTTAGGATACGGCGACCAAAATTGCACACAGTAGTCAAGGTGCAGTTGCACCATGGAACGATATAGAGGCCTTGAAGGATGCTAGCAGTACTGGGAAGTTAGGGCATCCAGATAAAGAGGTTCAAATAAAGGTAATAGTAACCTTTAACAGGTTTTCTTGTACCACTATATCATTTCAGTCAAAGTAGTTTATATTGTGACTTAAACTTTGTAATGTACATTAAACAGGGACATCGTTAACCCTCCATTGCCTCAGAAATATCAAAGTTAAGTGACTTCTCCAAGGCCACAAGGAGTGCTAGTGGGAATCATACCCTGGTCTCTTGGTTCTCCAGGAACAAATAGGAAGTCGGCCCTCACATATGGGTGATGACATCGGTGCCGACAGAGCCTGCACGGAAGCATCTCAGCTTTCAAAGAAAGCCTTTGGGAGATGCCACCATGCATGCGCGGTCCCCTTCCCGCCCAAGGGTGCCATTTTGCTCAGTCTCCTTTTTTGCATGGAGCCCAATGGACGTATGTCCTGTTTCCCTGAAAAATTCCATGACAAAACTGTTCTAAAAACTTCGTTTTCTGGTAGACGTATCAGTTCCTTTTCCCATCTCAAGTTGGTGTTTCTCGGCGCCATTCTCAGCCCTCTTCTCCCCCCCCCCTCCCTCCCCGAGGTCTCCCTTGATTGGCATTCATGCCTTTATCACCCAGAGGTCGTCGACACCCATCCGGGTGTTTCCCACCATGTCTTCTGGTGGGTTCAAAAAGTGTGACCGCTGCAGTCAAATCATGTCCATAACTGACACCCATGACTGCTGCCTGGGCCCACACCATGACAGCACATCCTGCGACCTCTGCCAGGCCATATCAGCCAAAACCAACAAGAAACAGTTGGAGGTGCAGGAAAATTTGTTCCCCAGATCTGATGGTACCCACCTCCCCGGCACTGAGCTCCAAGCCCAGCACATGTCGAGACACCCAGGTGTCCTCTGAGTCCTATGGCTGCAGTGCCTCTGAGAAGACCTCAGAGTCAGAAGAAGAAAGTCATCAAAGGCCGCAGAAGTTGCACCGGGGAAACCCAGTAAAACCCCACGAAGGGACTTGGGCGACTATGCTCTCAAGGAACCATGCATAGTCTTCATTAAGGATGCATTTCCAAAAGTGCCCGCACCAGGCCCGATATCCTTGGTGCCCACTCCGAAGGCTGCGGAGCCTTCTGGCTTGGAAACCAGAATGGCGGCCCTGGAGCAGAAAATCGCTGCTATTCTGGTCCTGCAGCAGGCAATGATGGCTGGTTCCTCCACCTCATCTGCCCCGACAACCAGGCCCTCTACTATGAGGGAGTCCCCAGTTCAGCTGAGCATCATGCACCTTCTGCCTCGAAGGTCCTCTGTGCCAGTCGAGGTCCCGGTTCCATTTGTTGGGCATCCGGTCCTTGCTGGCCAGTGTCCGTGACTCATACCCCAGGTCCTCCGCATGCCATCAGCCCTTCAGCCACGGCCTCGACGCAAGGGGTTGCTGGGCCTTTGACATTGTTACTGCTCAACTCTGAGTGGGAGACGGAGGATGAGGCATCCCTGGATACCAGAAGACAGACATTCCCCTGGACCTGTCTCTCCTGGTGCCTCAATGCCATTCTCCTCCCAAGGCCGTGGCTTTCCATGACTATGTCGGGGATATGGCCAAGGTCCTCGCAGTGCAAACCGAGGTGGAGGAGGACCCACGCACTGAGGAGTTGGAGATTCTCTAGTATGAGATTCCATCCAGAGAAGCCCTCACTGGTGCCCATACAGCCAATCTTCAAGGGGCTGCTACTCTGAATGTGGGAAACGCTGGCGTCTGTGCCTATAGCTAGCATCAGCTTGACGCCATGTACCGTGTCCGGAAAGGGCTGGGGTTCCACAAACCCCAGTCCCACACAATTCCATGGTTGTTGAGTCGACCATGCAAAAGCTCGAGCCAGAAGACTCACTCCTCCGTCCATACTGGAAGGGAGGCCCGAGCCCTCGACACTCTCTGGCAGAAATGCTTTCAGGGCTCATTGCCGGATCCAGGCCTATGAGCCTTATATAGGCATGTACCTAAAGTCACTGGCCAAAGAGCTGTCGGGGTTTGCAGCAGGCCTTGTTGGGGAACCCTGCCAACTGTTCGAGACCCTGACTTCGGAAGCGAGGGACTGCTCCCAAGTTCCTCTCCCGGGTTGCATATGACTGCTTTTGAGTCGGTGGCTTGAGTTGCAGTGGCCAGCATCGGGGCACGACCCCAGGCCTGGCTGCAATTCTCTGACCTTAAGCAGTAGGTCCAGGACAAACTGCTCGATGTTCCCTGTACCGGTGAGAACCTCTTCGACAAACCCATGGCTGAGAAAGCTGCTGAAATCAGGGCTGACTTTGTGGCCCATCAGGCTCTCTAAGACGACCTCATCCTATCCCTGCAAAAAATGGGAAAAGGACCCTTTTTTCCAAGGAAAAAGGGGACCTTTGCACAGGGGCACCAGTACCCCTACTCTGACCATCAGTAGGATTCTCACCCCAAGAGACAGGGACACGGGGCTCAGAAGGCAAAAACACCTAAGCCTCAGGCTCCAGCTCCCATCCTGCCTGGGGGGAGCTTTTAACTCCCAGGGCAGGGCCTCCCCTTCCACAGGAGACCTTCACCAGCCCATAGGGGGGTGTCTGACGTTCTTCGCCCACAGATAGGCCTCAATCACCTCAAACCTGTAGGTACTGCAGGTGGTCACGGAGGGTTACCTCCTCCACCTATAACAGATTCCATTCAGATTCTTTCCCTGAGAGCCAGTATGACCCCTCCTTCACCAGATCCTGCTGCTCACAGAGCCTTCTTAGGGACAAAGCAGTAGAACCTGTACCCAGACATATGTGGGGCAAAGGCTTCTACTCCTGGTACTTGTCCCAAAGAGGACTGGGGGCCTCAGACCCATCCTAGACCTGTGAAACTTAAACAAGTTTCTGGTGCGGGAGAAGTTGAAGATGCTCTCCCTTGGGAACACTGCTGCCCTACCTCCACCAGGGAGACTGGCTTTGCTCCTTGAATCTAAAGGATGTTTACGCACACATCCTGATCTACCTCTCTGCAGGCAGTACCTAAGGTTTGTGGTAGGAGGAGAGCACTACCAATACAGAGTGCTACCCTTTGGCCTGGCCCCCTCATGTCAGGGTTTTCACAAAATGCCTAGCAGTGGTTGCTGCCCACCTATGTCTGCAAGGGGCCTTTGTTTTCCCCTACCTGAACGACTGGCTTATCAGGGGCAGCATGGCTGCAGAGGCCCACCAGGCCACAGGGTGCGCAACTCTCCTGCTGCAGCACCTGGAGTTTATCAGCTACCCCAAAATCTCATTCCAGTCCAGAGATTGGAATTTATACGTGCTCAGTTGGAAACCCTGTAGGCCAAGGTCTTTCTTCCCAGGGAAACAGCAGACTGAATATAGCTTACCTCAGCAGCACAGGACAGGGTACTGTGTAGCAGCTCTCTTTTAATAAGTGTTATATCCCTCCCTCCCTCCCCACACCCACCCTCCCCTGGGATAATCACAGCTTTATAGGTACTTGCACAACTTAAAAGACAGGAGTTGCTCTCATGTGAAGCTCATTACCCAAATCAGTCATACACTAAGGACCTGAGATTAATTAAGCTTCAGGTGAACAAGGTATATTAAACTTATTAGGTACAGTTTTAGTGGTATAAATATCCATAGCACCCTTTAGTACGTAAAGAACTTAAAGATCTAAACACAAACTTAAAACTAAGATGCAGACAGCAGTCCAGCAGCGGGATGTGGGCTTTCCAGTCTTTTGCATTGAGTGTCACATGTATGATTTTCTCCCAGCTGGTGAGAGGTCTTACGTGTGCACTAGGTGCAAGGAGCTCTTTGCTCTCAGGGAACAAGTCCGTTCTCTAGAGGCTAAAGTAGCAGACTTGGAAAGCATAAGACAGACAGAGAGGTACATAGACGAGACCTACAGGGATATAGTCCTGAAGTCCCACTTCCAGTCTGGCAGCATCCCTGTTGCCATGGAGGAGAGAGGTCACGTGACAGGAGAGCATCACCCTGGTGTGGCAGGAAGTGATCCTGTAACTAGGACCTGTTCTCCAGGTGATGTAAACCCCTCTCGCACTGAGGAGGTTTCTCCAGGGCCAAGTGCCCATGAGGGAAGGGTTAGGACAGCAGTTATAGTTGGTGATTCGATCATTAGGCATGTAGATAGCTGGGTGGCTGGTGGACGTGAGGATCGCCTGGTAACATGCCTGCCTGGTGCGAAGGTAGCAGACCTCACGCGCCACCTAGATAAGGTCTTAGATAGTGCTGGGGAGGAGTCTGCTGTCTTGGTACATGTCGGTACCAATGACATAGGAAAATGTGGTAGGGAGGTTCTGGAAGCTAAATTTAGGCTTTTAGGTAGGAAGTTGAAATCCAGAACTTCCAGGGTAGCATTCTCCAAAATGCTTCCCGTTCCATGCGCAGGACCCAAAAGGCAGGCAGAGCTCCGGAGTCTCAATGCGTGGATGAGACAATGGTGCAGAGATGAGGGGTTTGGATTTGTTAGGAACTGGGGAACATTCTGGGGAAAGGAGGGGCTCTTCCGAAGGGATGGGCTTCACCTTAACCGGGATGGAACCAGGCTGCTGGCATTAACCTTTAAAAAGGAGATAGAGCAGCTTTTAAACTAGATAATAGGGGAAAGCCGACAGTCGCCCAAGAGTGCATGGTTCGGAAGAATGTATCCTTGAAGGATACTACAAAAAGCAGAGAGGTTCCAAAAAAGAGTAAAGTAGCCCAAATGCCCTCGAGTATGGAGCAGACAGAGCTTAAAGATCCCAAATTACCCATGTCTACCAATAGCCAAATTAATATGAATAAAATACAGTCTCTAAAATGCTTGTATGCAAATGCTAGAAGTCTAAAAAAACAAGATGGGAGAGTTAGAATATATAGCACTAAACGAGAGGTTAGATATGATTGGAATATCAGACACATGGTGGAAGGAGGACAACCAGTGGGACACTGATACCTGGGTACAAACTATATCGTAATGATAGAGCTGATCAAATTGGTGGAGGGGTTGCGCTCTATGTTAGAGAGGACATTGAGTCAGAAAGGATTAAAGTTTTGCAAGAAACAAAATTTGCTGTAGAATCTCTATGGATTGAAATTCCATGTAAAAAGGGGAAGGCGATGGCAGTGGGGGTGTACTATCGTCCGCCTGGCCAGAATGAACAAATGGATGATGAAATGCTCAAAGAAATCAAGGAAGCTAGCAAAAGTTACAGTGCAGTAATAATAATGGGTGATTTCAATTACCCTGGCATCGACTGGGTCAGTGTCACAGCAGGACATGCTAGGGAGATAAAGTTCCTAGATGAAATAAATGACTGCTTCTTGGAGCAGCTGGTTCATGAACCGACCAGAGGGGAAGCCATATTAGACCTAGTCCTTAGTGGAACACCAGATCTTGTGCAGGAGATAAGGGTGTTGGGGCCACTTGGCAATAGTGATCATAGCATGATCGCCTTTGATTTAATTAGTGGAGGAGGGATAGTAAGGAAATCCACAGTACTACCCTTTAACTTTCGAAAGGGAGACTATGATAAAATGAGGAAAACAGTTAAGAAAAAACTAAAAGGAGCAGTTGCAAAGGTTAAAGACGTACATCAAGCTTGGATGTTGTTGAAAAATACTATCTTGGAAGCCTAGACCAGCTGTATACCACGCTTTAAGAAAAGTGGAAGGAAGTCCCAAAAACTGCCAGCATGGTTTAAAGGTGAGGTCAGAGAGGCTGTTGCCAAAAAAGCATCTTTCAGGAAATGGAAAAAAGAGCCAAATGACGAAACCTGGAAACAGCACAAGCACTGGCAAGTCAAATGCAAGGCATTGATAAGGCAGGCAAAGAGAGAATTTGAGAAGAAGCTTGCTGCGGAAGCAAAAACACGAAATAAAGACCTTTTCAAGTACATTCGTAGCAAAAAACCTGTGAGAGTCAGTTGGTCCATTAGATGATAAAGGGGTTAAAGGAGCACTAAGAGGCGACAAGGCGATAGTGGAGAGACTGAATGAATTCTTTGCTTCAGTTTTTACTGAGGAAGATGTAGGGATGTTACCCATGACTGAAGTGGTATAGAAAAGACTGTTAAATAAATAATAAATAAATTTAAAGGTGCGGAAGAATTGAAGGAAATATCGATACATCGGGAAGATGTCTTACAACTATTAGATAAACTGAAGAGTAGCAAATCACCTGGGCCGGATGGTATACATCCAAGGGTGTTGAAAGAACTGAAATATGTGATTGCAGACCTGCTATTAGTAATCTGTGAACTATCATTAAAATCATCTCTAATACCTGAAGATTGGAGGATCGCCAATGTAACACCAATTTTTAAAAAGGGTTCCAGGGGTGATCCGGGAAACTACAGCCTGACGTCAGTACCGGGAAAAATGCTAGAAACCATCATAAAGAATAAAATTACTCAGCATGTAGATAGTCACGACCTAATGGGAGACAGCCAACATGGCTTTAGACAAGGAAGATCTTGTCTTACTAATCTGTTATGTTTTTTTGAAGGAGTGAATAAACAGGTGGACAAAGGTGAGTCGGTTGATATTGTGTATCTGGACTTTCAGAAAGCCTTTGACAAGGTCCCTCATCAGAGACCTTTGGCAAAACTAAAGAGTCATGGGATAGTAGGCAGTGTACTATTGTGGATCAGGAACTGGTTAAAAGATAGAAAGCAGAGGGGAGGGCTAAATGGCCAATTTTCCCAATGGAGAAAGGTGAATAGTGGTGTACCCCAGGGATCTGTGCTGGGTCCGCTGCTTTTTGACATATTCATAAATGACCTGGAAAGTGGAATAACGAGAGGTTATCAAATTTGCAGATGACACAAAACTATTTAAAGTTGTTAAAACCCAAGAGGATTGTGAAAACATTCAAGAGGATCTTGATAAATTGGAAGACTGGGCATCAAAATGGCAGATGAAATTTAATGTGGACAAGTGCAAGGTTATGCACCTAGGGAAGAACAACCCAAACTATGGTTACACGATGTAAGGTTCCACATTAGGAACCACCACCCAGGAAAAAGATTTAGGCGTCATTGTGGATACCATGTTAAAACCCTCGGCCCAGTGTGCAGCGGCGGCCAAGAGAGCAAATAGAATGCTAGGTATGATAAGGAAAGGAATGGAAAATAAAACAAAAGATATTATAATGCCTCTATATCGTTCCATGGTGAGACCGCACCTTGAATATTGTGTGCAATTCTGGTCGCCGTATCTTAAAAAGGATATAGCGATTTTAGAAAAGATACAGAGAAGAGCCACCAAAATGGTAAAGGGGATGGAAGGATGCTCCTATGAAGAAAGGCTAAAAAGGTTAGGGCTCTTTAACCTGGAAAAGAGACGGCTGAGGGGAGATATGATAGAAGTCTATAAATTAATGAACGGAGTGGAACGGGTAAACGTAAATCAATTGTTTACCTTATCAGAATATAGAAAGACTAGGGGACATGCAATGAAGCTACAGGGTAAACTATTTAAGACTAATAAAAGAAAATATTTTTTTCATTATAAATTAATGAACGGAGTGAAACGGGTAAACGTAAATCGATTGTTTACCTTATCAGAATATAGAAAGACTAGGGGACATGCAATGAAGCTACAGGGTAAACTATTTAAGACTAATAAAAGAAAATATTTTTTTCACTCAACATGTAATCAAACTCTGGAATTTGTTACCGGAGGATGTAGTAAAGGCTGTTAGTGTAGCTGGGTTTAAAAAAGGTTTGGACAAGTTCCTGGAGGAAAGGTCCATAAACCATTATTAAGAAGTGACCGAAGATATCAATTTGCCAACCTAATTCTTTTAGGTATAACAAAACAAAAAGAATCCAATTAGCACAAAACGCAGCAGCCAGAATTATAACGAAAGCACACTCAATCCAGCACATAACACCAATACTAGCTTCCCTACACTGGTTGCCAATTCAAAGTAGGATAATATATAAAACCACAATAACTACATATAAAGCTTTAAACAACATGGCCCCAATCCCATTAAACAAACTAATTAGCATGGAATCTCAAAAAACCACGCACAGAAAAGGATACTCAAATAAACTAAATACTCCTAATGATTTCATAAAAGCAAATAAATTAACTAACAAAAGAGCTTTTTCTCATGCTGCCCCATCTATTTGGAATTCCCTTCCGGAGAACCTACGAACTATAACTGAAATTATGGAACTTCGTAAAAAACTAAAAACCTATTTATTCTCCATGCACTACGGCAACATATATAACCCCTTGATACACTCAGATAAAGGTTAAAAATCATGACTGAGTAATACTATTTCCAACAACTTAACAGACAATACACTATTATAAAAACACTATGATTCAATTCCAAAGTACCCACAACATGTATTTGTATATAGTTTATTGTACATAGTTTACAAGCCAGTTTTGCTATTATGCATAAGTTCATGCTGTTAACCATTACTTTTATTGTTACAAAATGTTCGATGTAAAACTAAGCTTTTGCTTTGTGGATTGTTTTATTGTGAACTGCAACTGAACTCTGGAAGTTGCGGGTTATAAATATATGCTAAATAAATAAATGCTTGACCCAGTACAAGCATTGTGGAACTTGTCTCTTGGGGAAACTGCTAGGTACATATGACCTAGATTGGCCACTGTTGGAAACAGAATACTGGGCTTGATGGACCTTGGTCTGACCCAGTATGGCATATCTTATGTTCTTATGACTGCCTTAGGGAGTTAGCAGGAAAGGTGCAACACTGTCATGCAGTGCTATCCAGTCTCCACAGGCCATGTGACCCTGTTTGCCCACCTGCATATGTGGTCAGCCCAGTGGTGCCTCCATGCTCAGTGGACATAAGCCATGGGCAGATTGCAGACAGGATCAGGATAACCCACCAACTGGTGGAGAGTGTCAGCTGGTGGCAACTTTCCTGCCACCTCTGGGCTGGAATGCCTTTTCAGGCACCCCAGCCCCAGAGGGTCCTGACCATGGACACCTTCCTCCTCAGTTGGGGGGCGCATTGTGAGGACAATCACACACAAGGCAGCTGGTCCAAGCAGAATCCTTGCTACAGATCAATTTTCTGGAGTAAGGGTGATCTTTCTGGCTCTACAGGCATTCTGCCACTGCCTGCAACACCAGTCAGTACTGGTACAGATGGACAGCCAGGTTGCCATGTTCTACATTGTCAAGCAAGGTGGCACGGGGTCATACTCCTAGGAGGCAGTGGTCCTCCTTTCCTTTGCAGCTCACAACAACATACTCCTGTGGGCGTTTTACCTCCTTGGCCAAGATAACCTCCTGTCAGACAGTCTCAGCAGGGTGCTCCAGCCACACAAATGGCGCTTCAACCCCAGGGTGGCTTCAGGGTTCTTTATCTTTCTTTATTATTACATTTGATTGACTGCTTGGGACGAAACATCAAGGTGGTGTACAGAAGCAAATAAAAGCTACAAAATAAAAAGATAGAAAAGAACGCCAATACAAAATAGGATAGAGAAGAGGACAGGGCACTCTGAGAAGAATAGAAAATATTTGGAGAGGAGGGGCAGGTATACACGTGGACTGAGGGGTGAGTTAGGCAATGTGAGCCTGGGTAGGAAGAAGGGCAGGTGTTGGTGGAAGGTCAAAGACCATGCCAAAGAAATGAGTCTTTAGCATCGCCTTGAACCTGGGGAAAGATTGCTCTGCTCGGAGGTCGGATGGTAAAGAGTTCCAGAGTGCTGGTCTGAGAAAGGAAAGAAAAATGCAGAGTGGTGTGTGAGTTCCAAGTGTGTGCGGGTCAGGGAGGGAAGAGAGAGACGATTGTTGTGATTAGAGCGAAGAGCACGGGGAGGAAGGTGTAGATGTAATAAATCTGCCAAGAATTGTGGAGTACCGGTATGCATTGCGCAATGTACAATGATGAGATCTTTGTATTGGAACCGATATGGGAGAGGGAGCCAGTGTAGTTTGAGAAGAAGGGGAGAGTCATGATCAGTACAAGAGGCATGATCAATAAGTCGAGCAGCCATGTTCGGTAGTAACTGTAAGCGATGCAGCTGGTAACAGGGAACTTCGGCTAGGACAGAATTGCAATAGTCAAGTCTGGATAGAAGGAGGGCCACTATGAGGGTAGTCAAGGAAGATACCGGGAGGACAGAGCATACTGCTCTCAATTGATGCAATACAAGAAAGGACCGACTAACAGAGGTGACATGTTGATGGAAAGAAAGGGAGGAATCAAGGGTAACACCCAGATACTTAAGTGTTGGGGTAAGGGGAATGGCAGTGCCAGAGAGCGTGGGAGCCAGGGTTGCTGGGAGGACACTGAAGCTAAACCAGATGGCAGTGGACTTGATAGGGTTCAGATGCAAATAGTTAGTGGAGAGCCAGGAAGAAAGAGGGGCGAGATCAGGCGCGAGAGAGCTACCGTATTTTCCGCCATATAAGATGACTTTCTAACCCATGAAAATATGCTCAAAAGTCGGGGGTCGTCTTATACGCCGGTACACAACTCACACATACACACTTGAAGACTTACAATCGACCTAAACTTATTTTTTCTGCAATGCTTTTCTATTTTGGGGGGCCCCATGCACCCTCACCTTTTCTGCGGCACTGAGGCAGCACAAGCGCCAGGAAGAAGCACCAGCTCACAAGGCAGCAGCAGCAGTCGCACCGGTGCACCAATTCTCTCTCCACCGCAGTGCTCAGCGACGGGACACACATGCGGTCTCCAGGTAACGCCGCTTCTGAATACACTGCCCAGCGGTTACAGCGCTCCACGGTGCGAGGGGCAGAGAGCGCTGCGGTCAGGTCCCGGCTTGTAGGAAGCACACTGGGGCACGGCAGCAGGGCCAGGTGTTGTAGAGACTGTCTCCCGGCAGTATACCTTACTGCCGCAATCCGTACCGCGTCAGAGGGTGCTATTAGAAGTGCCCGACTCTCCGGAGGTCAATTCTGAGGGTTCAGGGGACCAACGCTGTAAGAATGCAAGTGATAGCAGAAGAATTGGGGAGTCCCGGGACGGAGCTACGCTAGGAAGCAGCCATTCTGCAGCGGGCTCACTAGCGCCCCCCTCTGCAATGCTTTTCTAATCTCTCCGTCTTAATGTCTTAACTGACAGTACGTCTCTGTGCCCTCTGAATCAGATAAAATGAAAAAGGCAAGCAAGCAATTGGCAGTGGCTATCAAGAAAGTGGTTTCCTTAGTAACGGTAACTATGAAACTTGCACAGCTTCTTGCTGTGGTAATGGAGATAGAGAGGCAAACAAGTGTGTGTGCGTGTAAACACATACACATATGCACTTCCATGTATGTGCAGTTCAGCGAGTTCAGAATAAACTTTGAAGCGATGGTGGAAAAAAACAATCGGTAGTGTGTATTGCAACGTGTCTACAGCAGCATTCAGAATCCATCATATGCCCTGGGTCACCAAAAAACGAAATCAATTTCCAGTGGATTTGCATATCTCTCATCCAAAGCGCTGATCAAGAGCTGTGCTTCCACTCTGTAGTTTTTACGGCTGCGGTCTCAGTTATGGATGCCGACACAACAGACAGCGCCAGTACCCTATTTCTGCCAGATAAGCTGCCAAGAGAAGCAGACTTTAAAAAAAATGGAACTGTTTAAACTTTGCAGACAGTATACAAAATCATTTATTAATGCTCTGCAAATACAAAAATGGAAGGCAAACTGAACTCATTATGCTCACACAAGCACAAAAAAAATGTTTTCTTCATTGTTAATTTGATACAAGTTCTCTTTGATTAGAATTTTCTCCCATTTTCCATTAGATAAGAAAAAAGCTTGCATGAATTCATGGCAGGAGATTTAATCCAGTTTATTATTTTCATTTGGAACTGGTCATGTACACATTGGTAAAAAGAATGGTATGAACCTGACTTCTGATAAAGGTTTTTTATTTTTTTTGGTGTGCGCTGGAAGAGGGGTAGTCTTATACGGCGAGTATAGGCCAAACCCTATATTTTTGACAGGAAAAGTAGGGGGTCGTCTTATACGCCCAGTCGTCTTATACGCCGGAAAATACGGTAGTTCGGAAAAGGATGATGTCGTCAGCATAGTAATATTCCGAGAGACCGGATTGCTGTACGAGTAAAGTCAGAAGGACGAGAAACAGATTGAAGAGCCAGGGGTGCTAATACAGCGGCCTGTAGTACACCACATGGAAGGGGTGTGGGAAGGGAAGATGAGCCAACATGTACCAAAAAAAGAGCGTAAGGAAAGAAAGGACAGAACCACTGATATACCATACCGCAAATCCCATAGTCATAGAGACGAGAGAGAAGGGCGATGTGATCTACAAGGTCAAAAGTGGCGGAAAGATCGAGAGATACCACTATAGAAAAGTCACCCTGTTCATGTGCCACGTGCAGTTTGTTCAGAAATGAAATCAGTATGGGTTCTGTACTGTGACAGGCTCGGAAACCAGATTGCTGGGGATGAAGAATCAGTGTAGAATCAAGGTATGAGGATAGGATTTGCCTCTGGGGGTCTCCTATGATGGATCTCTTCACCACCCCAGACAATGCGCAGCTGCCCAGCTTCTGCATGCAGCAGCTGCACCCGGCAAGGGTAGTGGCGGATGCCTTCCTGATCCTATGATGGAAGTCGTCCTCTGTCTTTCCGCCAACCCCTCTTCAAAGTCCAGCACAAAGGGGCAGCACTGATACTAATTGCCCCCAGATGGCCCAGACAACCATGGTTCCCACTGATGCTCTCTCTGTCAGCAGCACTCCCGCTGGGCTGTGTCCTGGACCTCCTGTCTCAGGAGGAGGGCTCCCTCCTGCACCCTAATCTGGGGTCACTAATGTTAACATTGTCACTGCTGAAAGGGTAGCCTTGGCCCCTTTCAACCTCCCATGAGAAGTCGAGGAGGTCCTGTTGCTCCACAAGGTAAGCATATACTTTTAAGTGGTGTAGATTCTCAGTAAGGTGTGCGGAGAGGAAGGAGAACCACCTCCTGCCCGGTGCAACTGATGCTCCAATACCTACTGCATCTGTTGCACATTGGACTAAAGTCCAACTCGGTGAGGGTGCACCTGAGTGTGATTGCTGCACATCACCACCCTATCGAAGGGAAACCTTTCTTAGGTCAGCCTCTGGTCTCTCGGTTCCTCCAGGGCCTCCTGCTGTTTAAGCCCCCTGTCTGCCCTCCCCCCTCAGTGGTGGAATGGAACGTCAATGTGATACTTTCACAGCTCACCAGGTTGCCATTCGAGCCTCTAGCTACTTGCTATCTGCGGTATCTTTCATGGAAGGTGACCTTCCTGGTAGCTCTCTCATCCTTTTGCAGAGTAAGCAAGCTTCAGGTCCTGGTGGCAGAGCCACCATACACAAGATTCTACAAGAGCAGGATGGCGCTCTGCACTCACCCCAAATTCCTCCCAAAGGTGTTATCTCCTTTATCTTTCTTTATTCACATTTGATAAACCGCTATTGTAAATAACATTAAGCGGTGTACAATAAAAAGGAAGGATTTCACACTGCAAACCAAGAAAAAGGAACGCCAATAATAAAATAGGAAAGAAAGAGGCAGGACAGAGCAGTAACATCACATTAAATACCAAATCATAGAACAAACATAGCCCAACCGGGCAACATAGACAAACGAACAGGGGACAGACAAGTGACAGCCTAGAAAAAGACAGACAAACAAGGCAATCAGGGAGGGGCCTCTGGGGGGAGGTCGTATGCTTTCTGAAATAGGTAAGTCTAAAGTAGGGACTTGAACTGAGGATAAGAAGATTCTAACTGGAGGGGAGTGGGTAGCATGTTCCATAGGAGGGGTCCAAAAAAGAAAAAAGCAGAATGGCGGGTCTGTTCTAAATGGGCCTGAGAAGGTGAGGGAAGAGAAAGGCGATTGGCATGGATTGAACGGAGTTGACAGTGAGGTGAATGTAACGAAATGCAGTCTGCTAAGTAGAGGATTGCCAGTGTAAATGGCTCGATGGATCAAGATCAGAAATTTGTAGTGAAAGCGAAAGCGCAGAGGTAGCCAATGTAACCGGATGAGGATGGGAGTAATGTGATCAAAGCGACTAGAAAATGTGACAAGGCGCGCCGCCGTATTCTGAATCCGTTGCACTCTTTGGAGCTGATAATTGGGGAGGTTAGCCAGGAAAACGTTACAGTAGTCCAGCCGACTAATAACCAGTGCAAGTACAAGGGTAATTAGTGAACTAGGGGGTAACACAGAGCGAACGGCCCGAATTTGTCGTAAGGCGGCAAAGGAACGACGGGAGATTGGTGCGATATGCTCTTGAAAGGAAAGGGATGGATCCAGAAGAACACCCAAATATCGGAAAGAAGATGTTAGAGGGATAGCTGTTGAGCCGATGGAGGGAGCTAGGGTAGGGCACGCACCACTCAGTGATACCCACATTGCTGAAGACTTTGTAGGGTTGAGGTGGAGGAAATTCTCCGAGATCCAGGAAGCAACGTAAGGCAAAGATTAAACTGGGAGTTAGCAGCTGGGAGTAAGGCAAAGATTAAGCTCGACTAGGAGGTGGTCCTTCCCATCTTTTTCCCGTGGCCTCACGCCTGTCAGGAGTAAACTATACTTCATACACGGGACTAAAAATGGGCTTTGTCCTTCTATCTACAGTGGACCAAAGGCCATCGCAAAGCTCCTCTGCTTTTCGTTTCCTGTGACCCCAGCAGACTGGGGCTTCCTGTGTCTAAGCGAACTCTGTCCACTTGGGTGGCAGACTGTATTGGCCTCACCTATGAGCAAACTGGGCTCTCCCTGGACCACCAGGTCACAGTGCATCATGTGAGAGCGATGGCCACATTGGTGGCGAACTTGTGCTCAGTACCGGTAATGGAGATCTGCAAATCATACGTCAGCAGCTCAGTACTGTCTAGAAAGTGAGTCCCATCGGGACAGTGTCTTCAGCCAGGTAGTACTCCGTAATCTGTTCAGGGTGTAGGCCACTCCTGCCCTCTGACCCTTTTGTGTTCAGGCTACCGGAGTGATGGTACTTCTGGACTCTAGAGCCTTGCAGTCTCTCTCAGTGGGGGCTCGCCTTCTGTACCTCACGGCTACTTGACTTGGTCGCCATTGGTACTGTAGTGGTTCAGTCTTCAGCAGCCTGGAGCTAGGGAGTCCCATATGTGAGGATTGACTTTCTGCTTGTTCCTGGAGAAAACATAGTTACTCACCTATAACAGGTGTTCTCCAGAAGCAGCAGAAATCGGTCCTTACAACCCTCCCTCCTTTCCTAGGAGTTGCCTTCCTACCTTATTGTAATTTTACTACTATCCTAGCTATGTCATCTGACTGAGCAAGATGGCACCCTTAGGCGAGAAGGGGACCACGCATGTGTGGTGGCATCTCCCAAAGGCTTTCTTTGAAAGCTGGGGAAATGCTTCCACGCAGGCTCCATCGGCACAGATATCACCCAAATGTGAGGACTGATTTCTGCTGTCCCTGGAGAACACCTGTTAAACAGGTGAGTAATTATGCTTTCCCAAGCCGGTGCTCTCTAAGCATTAGGCTACTCCTCCACTCCTTTATGCAAAGAGCAGACAGAATTGAAAGATTTCTAAATTACCCCTGTTAAACAAATTAATATGAACAAAAACAAATTTGGAAATGCCTGTAAGCAAATGCTAGAAGTCTGAGAAAATAAGATGGGGAGAGTTAGAATATATAGCACTGAATGATAAGCTAGATATAATTGGCATCTCTGAGACCTGGTGAAAGGAGAATAACCAATGGGGAAACTGATACCTGGGTACAAATTAAATCACAATAATAGTGCCACTTCTCCATCAATTTGATATGTGTTAAGAGTATTGAGTCAAAACAGGATAAAAGTTTTGAAGGAAACACACTGTAGATTCTCTATAGATAGAAATGCCATTTAAAAAGGGGAAGACATTGGCAATGCCCCCCATTATAGTACCGTCTACCTGGCTAGAATGAACAGATGGATGATAAAATACTAATGAAAATTCCTTATCCAGTCCAGTCCCGAAACCTCTGGGTAGTGCACTTCCTCCAGCACCTTTGAGACTGAGCATGTCATCTTTTGACGACCTTCCTGTACTTACGTAGCTGGCACCTCCTACCAGCCCCAGTAATCTCAGTCTTCAAACAGCTGGAGGAGATCGTGAGCCAGGGGCTGGACTCGTAAAGGAACAACTATGGAGAGTTGGGGCCTTTATTTTACCATTTATTTTACCTTTGTTTTGCCCTGCTTTCATTTCTTCTGGTGCAGTGTCCTGCTTGTTTCCTGTGGTCTGTGGCCATTTTTAGCCCGTTCAGATTGGCAGTCTCCTTCTCTCTCCCTCCCCCAACTCACTAGGATCGAGGAAGTAAGCTGCACGGGGCTTTCCTGGACCAGAAGCTGTTTTTTCATTGTGCCTTTAGTTTAATTTAATTTGATTTAAGTTGATTTAATCTAAGTTCTTTGCTCCAAGGAACCCAGAGGCCTAGAGGGGAGGTGTTCCCTGGGCTTTGTGTAAGAGTTGGGGGCAGGGTCCCTTCCTTGTCCAGAGAGGTATTTCAAGCAGTTATTTAACCCGGGGGGCCATGCCTGCCAGACCTCAGTGTCTGTGTGGAGCCAGGCGAGAGGCGGTTTCCAATGAAGGGAGTCTGTCAGGGTTGTGCTCAGGAGACTGCTATGGTGGAAAAGAATCTGCAGGGAGGCCAGGATAGGTCTCCTTCCCCATTTGGGGGGAGGCAGGACACCAGGGGATTGATGGAGGTTCTGGAGTCAGCCTCCTCTCTTCCATCTGAGCCTGAGTCCTCTACTTCGTGTCAGGGTGAGTTGGGGCTGCTGGGAGATTTTTCTCCTGAATTTGTGCTACTGCTCCACAGGGCTTTTTGTCTGTGCCAGCAGGGACAGCCTAACATCCTGCCTACATGGGACAGGAGGGTGAAAAGAGCGGCAGACAGAGTCTATGGCGGAAGATGTACGGGCAAAGAAGGCACAACCCTCGGAGGAGGGACAGGTACGCTTCCTGGGGTTGGAAGTGCCAGAACTAGAGGACCTGGATACAGAACTCTATTCCCAGGAGGCGTTAGAGGAAGGAGAGATCCCAGAGCAGGAGGACTAGTTGCGAGTGGTGTGCATGTTTCGCAGGGAAGAATTGGCGGTGCTCATAGGGGAGTCTTTGAAAGCTCTGAATATGCCAGCGAGCGTGCCGGCAGAGGATCAGGCTCTGGAGGACCTGCTGCACCAGGCAGTGCAGAAGCTGCAGAAGGTCTTTCCGGTGCACAGAGTGGTCAAGCAGATGATCCAAGAGGACTGGAATATGCCAAAGACGGGACTCTACGGTGCTACGGGCCATGGCACAGCTTTACCTGTTACTGGATCAAGAACACAAGTTGTTTCAGTCCCCCAAGATGGATGCCGCAGTGTCCATGGTTACCAAGAAGACAACTATTTATTTATTTATTTATTTTAACAATCACTTCTATACCGCATCTTCCATACATCAGTTGCGGTTCACAATAAACAACAATCAACAAAGCAGAGTTTGTTTTACATATAACATCATATAGGGGGCTCTCAAAGAGCATGGCTTCCCTGGTGAAGGCTCATCGTTATCTGTGGCTAAGGAATTGGGCGGCAAACGGTTCCTCTAAGGTCCATCTTAGTAACCTCCCTTTCAAGGGCGTTGGTCTTTGGAGAAGATTTGGATAAACTAGTCAAGGATTTGTGTAAATTCAAGGGGGACCGTCTGCCCAAGGATAAACAGAAGCGGAGCTGTTGAGCTTCTGCGTCAAGGGATCAGGCAAGGGACGTCAGGCGTTTTCGCTCCTCCCGGTGTGACTCTTACCAGAGAGGTAAGCCTGCCTTTCATGGGCAGGGATTTAGGGGTTTCCAGGGAGCGGGAAAGGGGTTTGGGTCCCCTTCTTCCTCGGGGCCAAAGAAGCCACAAGGAAGCGAGGGGGACACAGGTGGGGTTTATTCCTGTAGGGGGCCAGCTGCAGAGCGACTTCTCCTCTTGGGTCCAGATCACATTGGACCAATGGGTCCTGGAAGTCATCCGAGAAGGCCATGCCCTCGAGTGGACACGCCCAATCAGCCATTCATTTGTCCAGTCTCATGACAGGGCTAAGCGGTGGCGGTAAAGGAGACCTTAAAAAGGTTGTTACAGCTACAGGCAGTGGTGCTGGTACCTAGAGACCAACTTGGGTGCGGTCAATACTCCATTTATTTTTTGATGCCCAAGAAGGAAGGTTCCTTTCGTCCGATTCTCGATCTCAAGGGCGTAAACCGCTGTTTGAGTATCGTATTTTTGCATGGAAACTGTGCGGTCCGTCATAGTGGCTGTGCGGTGTGGGGAGTTTAACGTCGTCAGATCTGTCCAAAACATATCTGCACATTCCCATCAGGCCAGAACACCAGCAATTTCTCCGCTTCGCGGTGCTGATGGGAAATTTCCAGTTTTGGGTGTTGCTGTTTGGCCTGGCGACTGTGCCGTGAACTTTCACCAAGATTATGGTGGTGGCAGCGCTTCGCAAGGACAGGATTCTGGTGCACCTGTACCTGGACAATTGGCTCAACCAGCCAAAATCCAGGGGCGAGAGCATGATGGTCACAGCAAAGGTGGTGCAGGTCCTAGAAACTCTGGGATGGGTGGTCAACTTGGACAAAAGCTGGTTGGTGCCCTCCCAGGAACTGGAGTATTTGGGAGCATGCTTTGATACCAAGGCGGAAAAGATTTTCCTATCACAGGCTCAAGGGCTACAGCATCTTCTGTGATGGTTCTTGTGGATGCTGCAGCCATCGGCCTGGCATTATCTGCAGGTTCTCGGAACCATGCCAGCCATGCTCTACTTGGTCCTGTGGGTGAGAGCACACATGCAGCCCTTGCAGATGGCGCTTCTGTTTCGGTGGTCCCACCAGACTCAACCTCTGTCTCACTGGCTCACGTGCCTGAGGCAGACGTGGTGGTGGCTGCTGCATCTGGAGAGTCTGGCAAGGGGCATGCCCCTCGACGGCAGCTTGGGTGCCACTGATGATGGATGCCATCCTGGCTGTGTGGGGGGAGGCCTATTGCGAAGGGCACCGCTCAGGGTCGGAGCACGCAAGAGACTCAATGGTCCATCAACAGACTGGAGATGCAGGCAATGCTCAGTGTGCTGTGGAGCTTCGGGTCTTGGCTGCAAGGATGGGTGGTCCGGGTATTCTTGGACAATGCGACAACAGTGGCCATCAACCGCCAGGGTGGCAAGGGACGCGTGGTTCTGGAGGGCCGAAGTGCTGCTAGCCTGTGCGGAGTCATTTCCAGGCCTTGTCGGCTTTGCATGTTGCGGGGGTGGGCAACGTCATGGCTGACCACCTGAGCCAGGTGCAGATGGACCAAGGAGAGTTGTCTCCCAACCAGGAGGTGTTCGAGCAGGTGACGGGTCGATGGGGTTGCCCAGCGATGGATCTGATGGCAACCTTTCAGTCGGCCAAGGCAAGCCGGTTTTACAGCAGAAAGAGAACAGAGGTCTGGATGCCCTCATACAAGGTGGCCAGTGGGAGAACTGTTTCCCCCCCCCCCCCCTCATGGGCACTCATCGGTCAGGTGATACAGCGGATAGAAGCCCACCGAGGATTGGTGATACTGATCGCCCCAGACTGGCCACGGCATTCGTGGTATGCCAATCTGATGCAGCTTCTGGCGGACAGTCCGTGGTATCTTCTCACCCAGGAGGATCTGCTGACGCAAGGACTGGTATGCATGCCTTGGGTAGGTCTGTTCTCGCTTACTGCATGGCTCTTAAAGAGGGCGAGGCTAAAGGAGAAAGGATATTCAGGGGCTGTGATAGCAACATTGTTAAAGGTCCAGAAGAGGCCTACTTGTTTAGCTTGCATCCGGTATGGTGTACAGTATATTTGAAGCGTGGTGTGCGGATAGACAGGCTCAGCCATCCATGGCATCTCTTCTGGACATACTGGTGTTCTTGCAGGCTGGTCTCAACAAGGGATTAGCCGCCAGCTCCTTGAGAGCGCAGCTGGCTGTGATTTCTTGCTACAGAGGTAAGGTTCAAGGGGTGGCGTTGGGCATGCTTCTCCAGGACCAAGCAGGAAGTCAGCCCTCACATATGGGTGTCATCGGCGCCGATGAAGCCCCAGAGGAGCATTTCCCCAGCTTTCTATGAAAGCCTTTGGGAATGCAGGCATGCATGCACGGTTCCCTTCCCGCCTAAAGGTGCCATATTACCTCAGTCTCTTTTTTTCCGTGAAGCCCACTGGACGTGTATCCTGTTCTCCCGGTTAAAATTAGATTTTTTTTCCGGCGATTTTCGCTATTTTTTTCTCCAGGTTCGACGCTGGTTCCCCTCTCATTGGGTTCGGTACACCGGTATCGAGCCCGATTCTTCTTTTTCGGTTTTTGCCCTTCGTGGCTGGCGTTTGCGCCCTTTTTTCCATTTTTCCCTGGAAGGCTGGTCCTTTGACCTCGCGGGGACTCTTTTTTTTCCCCGATGGCTTCCAGCGGTTTTAAGAAGTGTGATCGGTGTAAGAAACTGATGTCTCTCACCAACACACACGACTGCTGCCTTCGGTGCCTCGGCCCCGACCACGACCCTAAGTTGTGCGGGCCATGTGGGAAGATGTCTTCCAAGGCACTCCAAAGTCACCAGCAGCAAAAAGAAAGGCTTTTCTCGGACTTGGCTCCGGCCGGGCCCGGACCTCGTCTGAGGCCTTGACATCTCGGGATTCCGATCCCGAGCGCCGTCGAAGCTCCTCGGACAGGGGGGTCCCCCAACCGGGAACACAAGAGGAAGAAGCGGCTTGCGAGGGCGTCGTCGGAGGAGGTCCCTGGCTCCTCGAGGGCCAGGTCTAAGACCCCCGACCGTCGCCCCAGGCCCGTGGAACTCGAGAAGCCTGCAAAAGTTCCTCGTGTGGAGCCGGAGTCTGCTGGACACGTAAGCCCCATAGTCCTCGAGGACTCTCCTCCCAGGGAGCCGACGTCAGGCCCGGCGCTGCCGGGGCCCGATTCGGTGGCTACTGTGTCTCCAGATGACAGCCTTGGAGAGTAGATTGTCTGCCTTCATGGAGCGGCAGCGGGCACTGATGTCCAGCCTGTCTGGCGCATCTGCCCCGACCACCGGGACATCGACTTCGAAGTCGACCCCGGAGACCGAGCCGATAATTGAGTCCATTGTGGCTCGGAATTGACCTCGGGCGCGGTCTCCCTCGACCTCCCGTTCGGGACCGAGGGCGTCGACGCCGGTGCCTCCGGCGTCGGGGCGGGTGCTCCAGGGCCCCGCGGGGTCGGACTCTTATTCCTCCTCGGACGAGTCAACTTGGGAGACGGAGGACGAGGAGTCTCCTGATACCTTCAAGACTCAGTGCGTCCCTTCGGACTCACTGCAGTCTGAGCCCCGAAGTAGGTCCCCCCCCCCCCCCCCCCGGAGGATACTTGGTTCTCGGAGTTCGGCTGGGATATGGCCGCTGCCTTGGCTATCCCGGCGGACCCCAAGGAGGAGCCTCAAGCTGAAGAGCTCGAGGCCCTACAGTATGACTCTCCTCCGAAGGAGGCCTTTACTGTTCTGGTTCCTCCAATGCTGGAATGGCTCCTCTTCCGTATGTGGGAGGCACTGGCCTCGGCGCCGGTTCTCAGCAAGCGAGTCGATTCGATCTATCGACTCCGGAAGAACCCTGGCTTTCAAATGGCACAGCTACCACACCATTCTATGGTTGTGGAATCGGCCATGCATCATCTGAAGAGCCAGAAGATGCACTCCGCGGTCTCTCCTGGCAGGGAGGCCCGGAACCTCGATGGCGTCGGTAGAAAGTGCTTCCAGGGCTCGATGCTTGCTTGCCGTGTTCAGTCCTACCAGCTGTACAGGGGCATGTACTTGCGGGATCTGGCCAAGGAATTGGCCGGGTTCTCTGCTGGTCTCTCCGGGGAACCCTTGCAGAGATTTAGGTCCTTGTCCTCGGGGATTCGGGTCTGCTCGAAGTTCATGTCCCGCGCCGCCTACGATGGCTTCGGCCCGAGTTGCGGCAGCTGGCATCGCGGCTCGACGCCAGGCATGGCTACAGTCATCGGACCTCGAGCCATGGGTTCAGGACAAGTTGGTCGATGTCCCTTGCCGAGGTGAAAACCTTTTTGGCAAGCCCATGACCGAGAAGGCCGCTCAGCTCGAAACTGAGCACCTCACACGGACAAGGCTGTCAAGGAAGACCTCTGCCCCTTCTCATAAAAAGAAGGGCTCGGGTAAAAAGCCCTTTTACCCGAGGAAGGGCACTGCCTACAAACAGTACCCACAATATCAGGCTGCCCAAGCTGCCCCCCAGGGTCAGCAAGCCAAGGGCCAGGGTAATGGGCCCCGTAGGCAGAGGACCCCCAAGCCTCAGGCCCCTGCTACCACTCAGCAGGGTGGGGGTTTTTGACTCCTTGAGCGTAGCCTCTCCTCCACTGCTCTCCCAACCCTGCACAGCAGGTCGCCTCGCCCTCTTTGCCCCCCCTCGCTCTCTTTGCCCCTTGTCACCGGGGACAGTTGGGTGCTGGAGATAGTCCACAAGGACTATGCCCTCCATTTTCACCAACTGCCTCCACCATATTTTCCAGGGGAGCCTCCAAGGCCTCCCCTGCACACAGACCTTCTTCTACAAGAGCTTCATGGTCTGTTGGTGGACAGGGCGGTGGAGCCTGTGCCTCCCCACTTACAAGGTCATGGTTTCTACTCCAGGTATTTCCTGGTGCCCAAAAGAACCGGTGGCCTTCGACCTATTCTGGACCTCAGGAACCTCAACAAGTTCCTAGTGAAGGAGAAGTTCAAGATGCTTACTCTTGGGACTCTTCTGCCCTACCTCCAGCAGGGAGATTGGCTATGCTCCTTAGATCTAAAGGATGCGTACCACTCGTATTCTCATTCATCCAGACCACAGAAAGTACCTCAGGTTCATTGTGGGAGGAACCATTATCAGTACAGAGTGCTGCCTTTCGGCCTCACCTCCGCCCCCAGAGTCTTTACAAAGTGCCTAGCAGTGGTGGCGGCCTACCTGAGAAATCAGGGAATCTTTTGACTTCCCCTATCTAGACGACTGGCTCATCAGGGGTCAGACGTGCCAGGAGGCCAATCAAGCCACCCTCAGGACTATTGCTCTTCTACAAAGCCTGCGGTTTGTCATAAACTTCGCAAAGTCCACTTTGCTCCCCTCCCAGAACTTAGAGTTCATAGGAGCAAGGCTGGACTCTCTGCTGGCAAAGGCTTTCTTGCCAGCAGACAGGGCCCAAAGGTTGATGGCCTTGGCAAATCAGTTTCTCAGCAGGTCCCTGGTCTCCGCCAGACTCTGCCTGAGGCTTCTAGGCCACATGGCTTTGACAGTACATGTGACCCCCAATGCCAGGCTCCATATGATGCCTGCACAGTGGTGTCTTCAGGCTCAGTGGTCACAGGCCACAGGCAGCGTCAGAGACAGGATATGGGTGTCCAAACCATTTCTGTACTCCCTCAACTGATGGCTGCACCCACCCAATATACTGAAAGGGGTGCCTTTTCAGATTCCAGGGTACACAGTAGTGATGACAACAGATGCCTCCCTGCAAGGCTGGGGAGCTCATTGTCTGAGCAAGTGCACCCAGGGCCTCTTGTGTCCCTGGTAGGCTGCACAACAGATCAATCTCCTCGAACTCAGAGCTATTCGATTAGCACGCAAAGCTTTCACTCCTACCCTGGCTCACCAGTCTGTCCTGATTCAGACAGACAACCAAGTTGCCATGTTTTATGTGAACAAACAGGGCGGAAATTGTTCTTTTGCCCTCAAGCACAACATGCTCCTCAAGGCTGTGTACCTTCCAGGCCAGGCCAACTACCTGGCAGACAGACTAAGCAGAATATTGCAGCCCCACGAGTGGCAGCTGCATCCTTCAGTAGTTCAGAAGATCTTCCTGAAATGGGGTCTCCCTTTTGATAGATCTATTTGCCAGCCCAATGAACAAGCAACTACCAAAGTTCTGCTCCAGGCAACCGCATCCTCTGCGGATAGCAGTGGATGCTTTTCTGATATCCTGGTCTCAGGGCCTCCTCTATGCGTTTCCTCCCACGCCCTGGGTGGCCCGAACTCTCTTCAAGATTCTTCAGGACAAGGCCTCGGTCCTGCTGGTGGCTCCCAGGTGGCCGAGACAGCCTTGGTTTCCTCTTCTGCTTCAACTGGCGGTGGATCCTCCACTACCTCTGGGGTTGCAACCCGACCTTCTCTCACAGGAGCAGGGTTCCCTTCTGCACCCCAATCTCAAAGCTCTCAATTTGATGGCCTGTAGGCTGCAAGGGTAGTCTTGGCTCCCTGGGGCCTGCCTCAGGAGGTTGAGGAGGTTGTCCTAGCCTCTAGAAAACAGTCCACTAGGAAAACCTATGCTCTCAAATGGCTACATACAGAAGATCCTTTCTCCTGTACTGTGCCAGTAGTCCTTCAGTACTTACTGCACTTGTCAAATCAAGGTCTTAAATCCAATTCTGTTCGGGTCCACCTTTCAGCTCTAGCAGCTCACCACTCTCTGGTGGAGGGACATTCTCTGTCTGGTCACCCCTTGGTGTCTCGCTTTCTTAGGGGCTTGCTTTTGCTCAAGCCTCCTATCCGTTCTCCTGCCCGTGAGTGGGAGCTTAATGTGGTCTTGCAGCAACTGACGCCCACTTTTTGAGCCTATGGCTACTTGTCCACTACGCTTTCTCTTCTGGAAGACACTCTTCCTGATAGCCCTTACCTCAGCTAGGCGAGTAAGTGAGCTTCAGGCCCTGGTCTGTGATAGGCCTTACACCAGTATTTATAGGAACAGGGTAGTCCTTAGGACTCATCCAAAGTTCCTCCCTAAGGTTGTCTCCTCTTTCCACCTCAACCAGGAAGTGGTTCTTTCTACATTCTTCCCTAGGCCTCATGCAAGCCAGGCGGAAGCAGTCCTGCATACCCTGGACTGTAGGAGGGCCTTATCCTTCTACCTTGACCGTACGCAGGGGCATAGAAGGGCTACCCAGCTCTTTGTCTCCTTTGACCCCAATAAGTTGGGGTTGCCTGTGTCCAAGCATACCTTTTCCATCTGGGTAGCTGACTGTATCACCTGGGCTTATAAGGCGGCTGACCTTCCTTTGCAGGGTTGGGTTACGGCCCACCGAGTCAGGGCTATGGCTGCCTCAGTGGCTCATCTCCGCTCTGTGCCCTTGGTAGACATCTGCAGGGCTGCAACTTGGTCTTCAAGCCAGACTTTTGCGGTCCATTACTGCCTGGAGAGGGAGTCCCGTAGGGACAGTGTTTTTGGCCAAGCAGTACTCCGGAATCTCTTTGAGGTTTAGGCAATTCCTGCCCTCCTGCTCTCTGTTGGGCTACCGGTTTAGGTTGTGTCCTTGAAAAGCCTTTCTTTGCTGTTGAGACTAGAGGGAGTTCTCTTGTTCAGCCTGGGTTCCTCGGTAGCCCAGAGCTGGGGCGTCACCCATATGTGAGGACTGACTTCCTGCTTGGTCCTGGAGAAAGAGTAGTTACTCACCTGTAACAGGTGTTCTCCAGGAGCAGCAGGAATCAGTCCTCACAAACCTCCCTCCTCCCCTTGGAGTTGGTTGTACATAGTTTGTTTTTCATTTTTGTGTGCTGTTCTTAGCTATTTCATTTGACTGAGGTATGATGGCACCTTTAGGCGGGAAGGGAACGGCGCATGCGTGCCTGCATTCCCAAAGGCTTTCATAGAAAGCTGGGGAAATGCTCCGCTGGGGCTTCGTCACCGATGACACCCATATGTGAGGACTGATTCCCGCTGCTCCTGGAGAACACCTGTTACAGGTGAGTAACTACTATATCCGGACATGCTGAGATTTCTGAGGGTGGTGGGTCGTTTGTGACCTGTGCAGAGGTTGGTGATCCCGCCATGGAATGTCAACCTGGTGCTTACTGTGCTCACAGGGGAGCCCTTCGAGCCGTTGAGTCGGGCTTCGCTGATGGATGTGACCCTGAAGGTGGCATTCTTGGTAGTAATTTGTTCAGCACGCAGAATTTCGGAGCTTCAGGCCTTATCTTGCCAAGAGCCTGTCCTTTTCCAGGGAGAAGGTGGTTCTGTGCCCGTGCCTTTTTTTCCTGCCTAAAGTGTCTCTGCATTCCATGTGAGCCAAGCCGTTGCCTTACGCACCTTGAGGTCAGCAGTAGGAGGTCCCACAAGCTTGCAGTTGTGAACCTTGGATATCAAGAGAACCCTGTGGTGTTACTTGAGCTGCACGGCACCTTTCAGGAAATTGGGTCGCTTGTGTGTCTTGTTTCGAGAGCCGCGAAGAGGAGAGGCGGCCACCAAGGCCACTATTTCCAGGTGGATTAGGGAGGTCATTGCATTGGCATACATCTTAAAGGATAGGGTTGTGCTGACAGGCTTGTGGCCTTGTGGGCAGAATTCAGCTTAGTGCCACCAGTGGAAATCTGTAAGGCGGCAACCTGGTCTTTGCTACATTCCTTTGTGAAGCATTACCGCTTGGTTTTCCAGGCAGTGGGAGAGGCCCATTTTGGATCTGCTGTGCTTCAGGCTGCGGTGGCAGGTCCCTTCTGTTAAATGGACTGCTCTGTTACATCCCAGAGGTTTTGGGACTGGACTGGAGGGACAATTAGACTTACCTGCTAATTGTAGTTCCTCGAGGAACTCTAGTCCAGTCCCGGATCCCACCTGTACAGGTTTGAGAAGTTTTGGCACCTTTGCCTGGGACTCTATGGCTCTGCGTCTTGGCAGGGGGTGTTGAGGATATATGTGGCAAGCGTTGGGGAGGGCGATTTGAGGGAACAGCCGACCTTGGGCTTGGTGCTGTATGGCACTACTCGGAAGCTTCACAGGTTATCCTTCCTGCTTCAGCGTAACAGAGGATTTCCCTGTTGGAGGGAAGGAGGCAAGTAGTTAATTTGTATGAGTGATAGTTACTCTTGTTCTTGTTCAGCTACTTATTTGTTGCTACTGTGAGTCTGCTTTGTCAATAGATTACTGCGGCTAGTAGGAGGTGCCAGCTACATAAATATAGGAAGGTCGTCAAAAGATGACATGCTCAGTCTCCAATCTGCTGGAGGAGGTGCACTACCCAGAGGTTTCAGGACTGTGCTGGAGTTCCTCAAGGTAAGAGA
Organism: Ichthyophis bannanicus; assembly: GCA_033557465.1. Classification (NCBI taxonomy): domain Eukaryota; kingdom Metazoa; phylum Chordata; class Amphibia; order Gymnophiona; family Ichthyophiidae; genus Ichthyophis; species Ichthyophis bannanicus. The sequence continues at coordinate 1,021,586 of JAWIIG010000036.1, read as the reverse complement.
CATCAACATCTGAACCGTTCCACCAGAAACAGGGCGTTCCGCAGGGATCCTCCCTATCAGCCCTAATGTTGAACATCTACATGCAGTCCATCTGCGACCTCATATGCTCATTCAACATTGAGTGCATGATATATGCCGATGACGTCTTGCTCTACACACCTTTCAAGACTGACCAGATTGACCTCTCAACACTAACGAACTGTTTCAACGCATTGGAAAATTGGCTCCAAAATCATAATCTCCGGATACAGCACAAGAAGATGGAAGTGCTGTTCATTACCAGAAACCCTTCTGTCCACCAGCCTACCTAAAAGTCGGAGATGTAGAACTGTAAACTAAGTCCACAATCCTTTACCTGGGCATAACACTGGACCAAAAACTGGACATGAAGACACACATTGGCAACATGGTGAAATCAACATATCATAAAATCAGGACACTCGGACATCTACGCCCCCTGCTACAACCTGATGACTTCAGAATGATCTTTCAGGCGCTAACTATTCCACATCTCGACTACGCCAACGCGATACTGCAAGGGTTACCACAATCAACCCTAAGTTCACTCCAACTTGCCATGAACTCTGCAGCCAGAGTTCTAAATGGGGCCTCAAGGCGAGAACATATAACACCTATCCTCAAGTCTCCACTTGCTCCCAGTCCACTGTAGGATCACCTTCAAGATCCTGCTACTAACATTCAAGGCCATCAACGGGCTCTCCCCCTCATCACTTGCGAGCATCACCTTCATGACTCCCCACACCAGGACCAGAGGACTTACAGCAATAAACACTATGGTAATCCCCAAAACAATAACCTAGTGTACAGTCAACCGCAAACAGGGCTTTCAGTCTTTGTGCACCTAGATGCTGGAATGCCCTGCCACCCAACATACGAGCAATCACAGAGATAACGAAATTTAGGAAGGCACTGAAGCACCACCTCTTCATCAAGTGCTACCCGGAAATAGGTACGTCAAAGTGCCCTGCACACAATCACAGATCCATGACTACCCAGTAACCATACCGCAATGTGATGTGTATGTGTGTATGTATATATATATATATATATATATGTGTGTGTATATATTTTTTTCTGGTATTTTTTGTGTAAAATAGTTAACATGTTATCCAAGTTGAGCTCCCTGTTATCTGTAATTACGGTGTAACCCCCACCGTAAAATCTCATTGATGTTCCATGTAAACCGTACTGATTTCGAATAGCGTGGTATATGAGTATTAAATAAGTAAAAAATAAATTAGTCTAATTTCTCTTCAGGGAGGCTAAAAAAATGTATACAATAGTAGGAGTTTTCAGTTATCCCAGTATTGACTGGGTCAGTGTCACTAGGAAGATCAAGTTTCTAGATTAAATTAATGACAGCTTCCCTTCACATCTATTCCTGAACTAACTGTTCCATGAAGCAATGGTAGACCTTATCTTTAATGGAACACAAGATCTGGTGGAAAAGGTAACAGTATTGGGGCCACTTGGCAACAGTTATCATAATCTTATCAGATTTCATTTAATAAGAGGAAGGGCAGCAAGGAAATCCATTGTGCTAGCATTTAAAGGGAAGCTATGATAAAATGTAGAAAATAGTTAAGAACAAACTAAAAGGACCATTTGCAGAGTTTAAAAGTTTACATTGGGGCTGGTCATTTAAAGAAGCCCAGACCAGATGTATTTCACACTTTAGGAAAGGTGGAAGGAAGGCCTGGTTTAAAGGGGAGGTCAGATGTTATAGCCAAATCAGCTTCTTTAATAAAATGGAAAAAGGAGTGCAGTGGTAAAAACAAGAACATAAGATATGCCATACTGGGTCAGACCAAGGAACCATCAAGCCCAGTATCCTGTTTCCAACAGCAGACAGATCACAAGGGCCTGTCAGGTTTCCAAAAAGGTACACAGATGCCATGCTGCTTTATTGCAGAGGTAACCACTAGATTTCCCTGTTTCTATGTAATAATTGTTTGTGGACCTTTCCTCCAGGAACTTGTCCAAACCTTTTTTTTTTTTTTTTTTTTTAACCCAGCAACTACTACAGCTTTCACATCGTATCTCCAGTCCAGTCCCGACAAGCGGGTTGTCTCCCCCTGCCAGCAGCTGGAGGCTGAGCATGCTCAAGGCTTTGGTGATGTCACCCCAGTTAGGCTATACATACCCCCCTCACCAAGACCAGTTATGTCAGCCTTGGGCGCACCCAATGCAGGCTGTCATGGGGTGGAAATAGGGGAGATAATTTGATTCCCTTTGATTGCTGAATAGCTCTTACTCGACAATCTAGCATTGTAAGTTGTAGAGCAGACGGGTCCCAACTGATCCTTTTAGTGGAAGGCTGTGTTGGACCTAGCCAGTGCTGAGAGCATACCAAGGAGACCCCAAGGTCTGACTTCCTGAGGGACCGGGGTCATTTAATCGGCCTCTCCTGACCTGATAGAACTGGCACTGTGCTTGAGTAGTGAGTGCGTTTCTGTTTTCGTGATTTGGCTGCGGGGGTGGGGTAGCTTGAGGAGGGGGGGTGTCCTTCACGGCTCATAAGTAGGACCATCGACCAGCGTGGGGTGGGGTGGCCTTACACTGTGGGGTTATTTACATATATTTTTATTTTTACCTTTACATCGCAAGCCATGCTGTCCAAGCTCTTTTACGTAGCCTGTGGTGCACACGCAGCAGCCTCTCTGACTATGATACCCATGTAAGGGGGAGTAGCCTTAGGAAGACCCTCCAGGATAAGAAGCTGGAAGCTTTCTTGAAACAGGCATTTGACTTAGTCACCTGGAGAGCCATGGCATTTATTTGTGGGGCGTATGATTCCAGGACATGCTTTCGCTGGGCACAAACCCTCCCGGAAGTGACAGTGTGGTGACTCCAGTCACTTCAGAAGCGGCTTGCATGGAATCGGGTGCAGCCTTCTGGCGGGCGCCTTTTACGATCTCATCAGAACTACAGCCAAGAGTATGGCTTCAGTGGTGTTGGCTAGGTGGTAATTGGTCAGCAGATTCCTCGTCTAAGGCTCGGCTGAGCAGACTTACGTTCAAGGGGAAGTTGCTATTTGGAGAGGCCTTCGGGAAGTTGGTGAAGGAGCTGGGAGATACCAAGGGGGGGTAAGCTACCTGACGATAGGCCAGAGTTTGTCCAAGGTGGCGACTCCCGGCAGAGGACAGCCGAGAAATTTTCGGTAGTTCAGAGCTGCCTGCTTTGTGCCCTTCCAGTGTGCGCGTTACCTAAGCAGGGGGTACTCCCTTTCAGGAGGGTTGAGGAGTGGGCTGAGGATATTTCCCGGCCACTTCCTCTGTTTCTAAAAAGGCACAACGAAACAAGGAGGGCCTAGGACCCGGTAGAACTGGTGGGTGGGATTTTTGCAGCGGTTTCTGCAGGCCTAGGTCCAGGTAACCACCTACCACTGGGTGTTGGAGGTCATCCAAGAGTTACACACTCAAGTTTGCACGTCCATTAACTGAAGCCTTCGTGGCCTCGCCCTGCCGGTCAGCCAGAAAGGCAAGGGTGGCTCAGCAGACCCTCCAAAGGCTGCTTCAGTGGAGGCAGTAGTGCCCGGAGCCAGAGGGGCAGACAGGCAGGGAGCGTTACACCATTTACTTTGTGGTACCCAAAACAGAGGGCACCTACCAGCTCATTCTCAACTTCAAGTATGTAAATTGATGCCTGTGGGTCCCTCACTTCCATATGGAGACCTTGCGCTTTGTTATCTTAGTGGTGCGAGTAGGTAAGTTCCTGATGGATTTGGATCTCATGGAGGCATACATTCATATCCTGATCAGGCCAGATTGTTTCCTGCAATTTGTAGTGCCCATGAGACATTTTGTTTCGAGCCTTGCCCTCCGAGCTCACCACAGTGCCTCAAACCTTTACAAAGGCCATGGTAATCATGGCAGCACAGTTGCATCAGGAAGGGGTTCTGTTACACACCTACCTCGAAAATTGGTTGATAAGAGCGAAATCGCACGTCAGAGCGATCCAGCGAGTGATCTAGCTCTTGCAGCAGATAGGTTGGGTGATCAACTTCCCCAAAAGCCATAAGGAGCCCACCCAGGATCAGATTCATCTGTGGCTCCTTTTCAGGTGGCAGAGGGTCACATTTCTGTGCCTCTGGAGAGGACAGAGAAACTACAAATGCAGGTGTGATGTTTCTGCCAGTTGGTGGCTTCCTCAGCATGGCTGTACCTGCAACTCCTGGGCTCCATGGCGGCCACCCTGGAGCTGGTGCCGTGGGTGAGAGCATATATGCAGCCCTTACAGAGAGCATTGCTACGGCTATGGTCTCCGCACTCGATGAGGCAGCGGTTGGTGTGCCCCATGGTTACCCTGGCGGTGCTCAGGTAGTGGTTGGTGTAGGAGAACCTGCTAGCAGGAATACCCTTGGAGGCCATGCAGTAGATTCTGTTGACAATGGATGCTAGCCTGAAGGGGGGGGGGGGGGCGGCGGCGGCAGCGGCAGCGGTCCTGTCAAAATCAAGTAGCCCAAGGACTGGTTGCACGAGCAGTGGTCTTGGCCAATAAACTGCTTGGAGATGTTGGCAGTGTTTTTAGTCCTTCGTGCCATCCAGCTGAACCTTCGGGCCAAGGGGGTTTGGGTGTTCTCGGACAATGCCGTTACGGTAGCATACCTGAATTGGCAGGGAGGGGGCATGGTCAGCAGAATGTTGGAAGATGAGGTAGCGCCAATTCTGGTGTGGGCAGAGTCCAATCTGCTGGCTCTATCGGGTGCACATGAGGAAACGTACAATCAGACTTTCTTAAGTTGGCATCGTCTGGACCCCAGTGAGTGGGCTCTGTGGCAGGAGGGTCTTCAACATGGTGGCTCTAAAGTGAGGTTAGTCAGTCATGGATCTCATAGCGACTTGCAAAAATGCCAAGGCCTCGCGATTCTTCAGTCGACTATGTGAGCATGTGTTGGAAGGACTGGATGCCTTGGAACAGCCGTGGTGGACACAAGTCCTTCTGCTGTGGGCCCTAATCGGCCAATTGTTGCAATGGATAGAAGGTCATGCAGGCAGGATGATATTCATCACTCCCGATTGGCTGTATCAACCGTGGAATGCAGACCTCTTGTGGCTCCTGGTAGTGGATCCATGAAGGCTGCTGGTGAGAGTCGATCTGCTGAATCTGGGTCTGGTCTGGATGCCTCAGGTGGATCGTTTCTTTCCTACGGCTTAGCTCTTGAAAGGGCAAGGTTAATGACATGCAGCTAATCCCCACAAGTGATTGCGACTCTGTTGTGGTCTAAGAAGTGGTTGATGTCATTGGCTTATGTACGAGTATGGTGCGTTTTTGAAAATTTGGTGTGATGACCAGGGCGTTAGTTTGCTCAGGCCTTTTGCTACGAATGTACTTGAAGTCTTTGTTTCGTGTTTTTGCTTCCGTAGCAAGTTTCTTCTCAAATTCCCGCTTTGCCTGCCTTATCAATGCTTTGCATTTAACTTGCCAGTGCTTGTGCTGTTTCCAGTTTTCATCATTTGGCTCTTTTTTCCATTTCCTGAAGGTTGCTTTTTTGGCAGCAACAGCCTCTCTGACCTCACCTTTAAACCATGCTGGCAGTTTTTTGGACCTTCTTCCACTTTTCTTAATGCGTGCAATACAGCTGGTCTGGTCTTCGAGGATAATATTTTTAAATAACACCCAAGCTTGCTGTAAGTCTTTAACCTTTGGAACCGCTCCTTTTAGTTTTTTCCTAACTATATTCATCATTCTATCATAGTCTCCCTTTTGAAAGTTAAAAGGTAGTACTGTGGATTCCTTTACTATCTGTCCTCCACTAATTAAATCAAACATGATCATACTATGATCATTATTTCCAAGTGGTCCCAACACCCTTATTTCTTGCACCAGATCTGGCGTTCCACTAAGGACTAGGTCCAGTATGGCTTCCCCTCTGGTCGGTTCATGAACCAGCTGCTCCAAGAAGCAGTCATTTATTCCATCTAGAAACTTTCTCTTTAGCTTGTCCTGCTGTGACACTGACCCAGTCGATACCGGGGTAATTGAAATCACCCATTATTACTACTCTGTTGTGACTTTTGTTAGCTTCCTTGATTTCTTTGAGCATTTCATCATCCATTTGTTCATTCTGGCCAGGCGGTCGATAGTATACTCCCACTGCCATAACCTTCCCCTTCATAAATGGAATTTCAATCCATAGAGATTCTACAGCAAATTTTGTTCCCTGCAAAACTTTAATCCTTTCTGACTCAATGCCCTCTCTAACATAGAGCGCAACCCCTCCACCAATTTGATCAGCTCTATCATTACGATATAGTTTGTACCCAGGTATCACAATGTCCCGCTGGTTATCCTCCTTCCACCATGTCTGAGAGTGCAATCATATCTAACCTCTCATTTAGTGCTATATATTCTAACTCTCCCATCTTATTGTTTAGACTTCTAGCATTGGCATACAAGCATTTTAGAGACTGTATTTTATTAATATTAATCTGGCTATTGGTAGGCATGGGTAATTTGGAATCTTTATGCTCTGTCTGCTCTTTACTCAAGGGCATTTGGGCTACTATACTCCCTTTTGGAACCTCACTGCTTTTGGTAGTATCCTTCAAGGAGACCTTTGTCCGAACCATGTGCTCCTGGGTGACTGTCTGCTTTTCCCTATTTTCTAGTTTAAAAGCTTCTCTATCTCTTTTTTTTAAAGGTTAATGCCAGCAGTCTGGTCCCATCCTGATTAAGGTGAAGCCCATCCCTTCGGAAGAGCCCCCCCTTTCCCCAGAATGTTCCCCAGTTCCTAACAAAACCAAAACCCTCATCCTTGCACCATTGTCTCATCCACGCATTGAGACTCCGGAGCTCTGCCTGTCTTTTGGGTCCTGCACGTGGAACAGGAAGCATTTCGGAGAATGCTATCCTGGAAGTTCTGGATTTCAACTTCCTACCTAAAAGCTTAAATTTAGCCTCCAGAACTACCCTACCACATTTTCCTATGTCATTGGTATCAACATGTACCAAGACAGCAGACTCCTCCCCAGCACTATCTATGATCCTATTTAGGCGGTGCGTGAGGTCCGCTACCTTCGCACCAGGCAGGCATGTTACCAGGCGATCCTCACGTCCACCAGCCACCCAGCTATCTACATGCCTAATGATCGAATCACCAACTATAACTGCTGTCCTGACCCTCCCCTCATGGGGATATGGCCCTGGAGAAACGTCCTCGGTGCGAGAGGGTTTTACATCACTTGGAGGACAGGTCCTAGTTACAGGATCACGTCCTGCCACACCAGGGTGATGCTCTCCTGTCACGTGACCTCTCTCCTCCATGGCAACAGGGATGCTGCCAGACTGGAGGTGGGACTTCAGGACTATATCCCTGTAGGTCTCGTCCATGTACTTCTCTGTCTGTCTTATGTCTTCCAGGTCTGCTACTCTAGCCTCTAGAGAACGGACTCGTTCCCTGAGAGCAAAGAGCTCCTTGCACTTAGTGCATACGTAAGACCTCTCACCAACTGGGAGAAAATCATACATGTGACACTCAGTGCAAAAGACCGGAGAACCCCCATCTCGTTGCTGGACTTCTGTCTGCATCTTAGTTTAAAGCTTGTGTTTAGGTCTTTTAAATTCTGTATATAATAAGGATTGGTGTAGATGCTTATACTAATAAAAGTGTATCTAATACCCCTAATACACCTTGTGTACCTGAAGCCTAATTAATTAATCTCAGGTCCTCCGTGTATGTCTGATTTGGATAAAGAGCTGCACCTGAGAGCAGCCCCTTTCCTCTAAGATGTGCAAGTACCTATAAAACTACAATTATCCCAGGGGTGGGTGCTGGGGAGGGAGGGAGGGAGATAAGTCCTATTAAAGAGGGCAGTTACAATGTACCCTGTCCTGAACCCTCAGCAGGGGGGAGGGAGGTACCCCACAAAGCCCAGTTAGTTGAGAGAGGCAAGGTAAGTACCCCATACCAGAGAGGACGGTTTGCTCCTCGGGTATTGCCATTTTGGGGCTTTCGCTGGACGGCTAGAGGCTTGTCCACTTCCTCCTCCTTCACACAGAAAAAGTAGCAATGAAGTGAGGAGGGCCCCAGCAGGCCTGCAGCCTATAGGAGGAAGGCTATGGGACTTCTACCCTGCCTGGGCCCAAATTACTTTGGACCAGTGGGTCCTGGGGTGATCCAGGAGGACTACGTGCTAGAGTTCACCAGACCACTCATACCGGCGTTCATCCATTCCCCCTGCAGGGTGCATGGAAGGCTCAGGGGGTGTGGGAAATACTTGAAAGGCTCTTGGAATTGAAGGCGGTAGTACTGGTCCCTGTGGGCCAATGTAGCGCAGGATGATACTCCATTTACTTCATTGTCCCAAATAAAGAAGGCTCCTTTTGGCCTATCCTCGACCTCAAGCATGTGAACAAGTGCCTGCGAGTACCGAGATTTCATATGGAGACTCTGCGGTTAGTGATCATGGCCGTGAGATAGGGGCAATTCTTGACATCCTTAGACCTCACACGAGCATACCTGCATATCCCTATCCATCTAGATCGATTCCTGCGGTTTGCAGTTCCAGTGGGATATTTCAAGTTTTGAGCGTTTGCCTTTTGGTCTCACTACAGGTAATGGTAGTGGTGGCGGCGGTGCTACATCATGAAGGGATTCTGGTGCACCCGTACCTTGACTGGCTTATTCGAGTGAAATCCAAGTGGGAGAATGACCTGGCCACGGCGTGGGTCCTCGAGGTACTACGCAGCCTCAGCTGGGTCATCAATGTCGCCAATAGTCACATGACCCCTTCACAGGTCCTGGAGTACCTGGGGGCACGCTTCAACACCCGCTGTGGGTATGGGCGCTAAGGCAGCTCATCCGTCAGTTCCTTCACATGGCGAGACCAACAGCGTGGCATTATCTGCAGCTCTTAAGCACAGTGGCAGTGGCGATAGAACTGGTTCCATGGGCACATGCTCATATGCGCCCCCCTACAAAGAGCCCTGTTATGCCAGTGGTCGCACCAGCAACACCCCCTGTTGCAGCAGTTACCTTGTCCATGGCAGGCAGGGCCTCGCTCAAATGGTGGCTCTGCCGTGAGAGTCTAGCGGCAGAACTGCCATTGGAGATGCCGCACTGGATTCCCCTCACAACGGATGTCAGCGGGCTGGGGTGCCCATTGAGAGGGGCATATTGCTCAAGGGCAGTGGACCGCAGAAGAGGGGGCATGGCCTGTCAACGGGCTGGAAATGAGGGCCATGCTCCTAGCATTGCAATATTTCCTCCTGTTCATTGTGGGAAAGGTGGTGCGAGTTTGCTCCAACAATGCCACCATGGTGGCATACATAAATTGACGGGGGCCGGATGGAGTCTCAGATGGAGGTGTTAATGAATTGGTCGGTGACCCATCTTCAAGTGATTTTGGCAGCGCACGTGGCAGGGATAGAAAACGTGACAGCAGACTACCTCAGACGGATGCGCTTGGACCCAGAAGAATGGCAGCTAAATCAGGATGTTTTCAAATAACTCATGCGTGGTTGGTGGGAGCCAGTCATGGACTTGATGATGACCTTTGCGTCGGCCAAGGTGAGCAGATTCTTCAGCAGGCGGAGAGAGAGAGAGGATCTCAGAAGGTCTGGACATATTTGTGCAGTGTTGGGCCCAGCCAGGGACTTCTCTACGTTTTCCCTCTGTGGGTGCTCATAGGGAGAGTGATGCAGAGAGTGGAGGTGCACCGCAGTCTTGTCGTCCTGATAGTGTCAGATTGGCCAAGGCTGCTGTGATACGCGGACCTGATCCACCTGCAGGCAGCCAAACATGATGACTCCACAACATGATGGACCTGTTTCAGGGGCCTGTCTTAATTCCTCAGGTGGATTGATTCTCGCTTACAGCATGGTTCTTGAGAGGGCTTGGTTGAAGAAGAGAAGTTATTTGGCCCCAGTAATCTCCACGTTCTCCAGGAAAAAGCAGGAAGTTAGTCCTCACTTATGGGTGACGTCTGCACCGACTGAGCCTGCACTGAGCAATTCCCCAGCTTTCAAAGAAAGCCTTTGGGATTACTGCCACGCATGCGTGGTCCTCTTCCTGCCCAAAGGTGCCATCTTGCTCAGTCTCCCTTTTTCCGCAGAGCCCTTCAGACGCATGACCTTGTCCCTCGGAGAAAGCTTTGACTTCAGCCTTTTGGCCTTTTTTCCGGTAGCACCAGGCCTCTTCTTTCCTCACCTTTGCCCCTGCTCAAGCTGTAGGTTAGGGGATCCCTTTTTTGATTCTTTAGTATTTTTTTCTTTCGTGCCCTTTTTTTCTCTAATCGCTGGCCTTGAGGGTTTTCAACCTTGCAGGGGCCCTCTTTGTTCCCATGGCTACCAGCTTGAAGTGTGACAGATGCTACAAAAATATGTCACTCAGACACCCACAACTGTTTACGGTGTCTGGGGGCTGAGTACAACCCAGAGTTCTGCTTGCTTTGTAGGAATGTCTGCGAAGGCCTTGCTAAGCCACAAGTAGTTAGTCCGACAACATTTTCTGCAAGGCAGCCCTGGGGTCCCCAGTGGCACCTCACCTTGCCAAACCACCACATGTGGGGTCCCCCCACAGTGACCCTGTGCCCCAGGCGTCACTCTGATCAGGGTTCGCCCGAGGTGGAATGGCAAAAGAAGACCTCGAAATTGCTGTCGGGGGCTCTGGACAAGTGCGAGCGGTCTTGTGCTCGTTGCCTTAGCCCTCCCAGGCGTTTCCGAGAGTCGGACAAGGAGCGGCCTTGAAAGGTACCTCATACAGACACGGAGGCCTCCGGCGATGGCGCCTGGTCTCCTGAGGGTCGTTCCAGCGAGGACACCCTCTCCTCCTCCACGCCAGACCCGGTATCCCTGGCGTTAGCATTGCAAGGATCCACTTCCGAGTGGGAGTCCCATATGCTGGCACTGGAGCGCAGCGTTTCTGCCTTCCTCACTGCCCTGCAGGCGCTTTTGCCGGCATGGCTGGCTCGTGCCCTGAGACAGAGGGTCACCCTACTGGGGTCCCGAAAACTGCCTTGGAAACCCCCGAGAGCCATGAGCCTTGTGAGGGTCCTCGGCACTGATCTTACTTGCCGTCCCGTTCCTCAAGGGCTAGGTCTTCCAGAGCCAGTGCCTCCGGCTCCAAGCGGGTGTCCGCTAAGGGGTGCGGTGGTCAGTCTGACTCCGAATCCTTCTTGGACTTCTCGGGCTGGGAATCGGAACGGGACACTTCCCCGGGGACCCGTGTCCATAGGGATATCCCCTCTGACATATCCTCACCCGCCTCTTTAATGGTGTTTGTGTAAGATATGGCTCAGGCCTTCAGTCTGCCGATGCAGAACGAGGAAGAGCCAAGGGCAGAGAACTTGACATCTTGAAGTGCAAGTCTCCACCCAGGGAACCTTTCGGTTCCGGTACCGTCCATCCTATCCTGGCTGCTTCTCTGTATGTGGGTAGCACCCATCTCTGTCCCTATTTTCAGTAAAAGACTCAGTCATGTGTAGGGTCCAGTGCGGCCCGGGTTTCGGAAGACCGAACTTCCTCATACCTCTATGGTAGTCTAATCTGTGATGCGGAAACAGAAGATCCCGAGGTCACACTCTTTGGTCCTGCTTGGTAGGGAATTCCATGCCCTCAACGCCTTCAGAGTCAAGGCTTACCAGGGAGCAAGAACACAGAGGGAGCAACCCTCGCAACCAAGGACAAACACAGAAGAGCGAAGGTGTGGAGGTCACAAATGCTTTATTTAATTCAAAAGCCCCAACGCATTTCGGCCAATGCCTTCTTCAGGGGGCAAGGAACTGCAGACAATCCAAAACAATTAGACATAGATAAAAACAAAATAAATAACAATGAAAATGATCACACATTTGTAAAAACATAAGAAAATAAATAATTAATATAACTAATAACTAAAGTATATTCATTAAATAGCACATAAAACCATAGCTGTATACAACTAATACAAATGTATAAATAGACCATTTTATAAGACAAGTATGTCATGAGAAGAAAAGCATGTAAAGATTGTTGATAAAGACATGGGAGGAGGAGGTACAGTAATACTTACTGGGAAGGTGTAGTTTTTAAGCACCATAGATTGGCGTAAATAAAAACTTCGAGACCCTGCGGGTAAAGTACTAGTACATAAAGACAGAAAACATAAGTTTAAAAAAAATCAAATTTTAAAATCGCCATGGGAATGGCATTTACACAAACCATTAGAGCAAACCAGGAGGACAATGAGATTGTGCATGTATTGTAATATAGTTAAACTAAAAACTCATTAATGCTAATTATAAAAAAGGGGGGTAATAAAAACAAAAACATGTTGAATAACAGCAAAATGAATAAATAAATAAATAAAAGTACTGCTGATATGCAAAAAAAGTTGTTGAAAAATGAAATAAGTCAGACAGAGGTACCGAGGAGAACCAACTAATCGTGGGAAGAAGGATTAGAAATATGTAGCCATTGTACTAAAATAAACGTGCAAAATAAATAAATAAAAGCATTGCTGACGTTAAAAAAAAGAAATAAAAAAAAAAAAAAAAAATGGGGGTGGGGGGGGGGGGGTTTAAAAATGAACCAAAGCAGATAATCAGAGGTACTAAGAAGTGCAAAGTAAATCGTGGAATACACGCTGTGTAAAATATGTAGCCATTGTGCATATATTTTAATATGGTTCGATTAAACTAAAAACTTATTAAAACTAAATATGAGAAAAGGGAATACAAATATATTGAATTGCAACAGTTTGAATAAATAAGAGTACTGCTAACATGTGAATAAAAGGGGGATAAAGAAAGAGAAAAGGCAGACAAACAAAAGTACTAAAGTACCAGCTAAACATGGGAGACAATATGTGAACTATGTAGTCATTGCACTACAGTAAATCATGCAAAAAATAAAAAAAAGATTGTAGCCTTCAAATTTAAAAGAAGCACTGATCTGGGGAAAATGATGAAACTGGAAAGTCTCTAACAGATAGCATGTCTTATCGGCACTGTTAAATGCCAGAGGTAATAAATCCAACCCGACATAGCAGGTTAGCAAAACCTGACCAGGACTACCAGGCAAGAAAAATCAATCATCCACAAGATCAAGGGACAGTCCATCAAAATCAGTCATAAAAGGAAACTTACCAGCATGAAATGAAAAGATAACAAAAACACTCAAACCTTGAAGGATGCCCGATTTTTTCTTTTTTTCTTTTTTTCATGCTAAAAATAGACCAAAGATTTGCATGTATTGACGTCACAGGCTGTGCCAGGGAGATTACAATCATTATAGAAAGATAAAAAACAGATACTAAATTTGAAAACAAAATAATCAAAGAATAAAACCTCACTAAACCGTGTGTTTAGAATGAATGAACAAATAGTAAAAAGAAAAAGCAGTGTAAACACTTAAAGGACATATGGATGCTATCGCAGCAGTGGACTCCATCTTAAATATTCATCCCATGATCCTCTTGTGTAAAAGATAAAGAAAAAACAATTGTAATAAAGAAGGAAAATATATGAAATGAAAGTAATAATTGTATGAACAATTGAATAATATGTATACTGATGGTGAATGGAAGCAAACCGGAATATGTGGGCATCTATGTATGGTCACCATAAATTAAATGCAGGACCAAATGTAGGACAGTTACATAGTAACATAGTAAGTGACAGCAGATAAAGACCAGCATGGTCCATCTAGTCTGCCCAGCAAGATGGCAAGAGTAGGTGCACCTGTCGCTCTGTGCAGGCCACCCCTCCCCATGTCTTTGTTTAGGGGTGAACCCACCACTCCATGTAGGACACCCCTATTTGTTGAGACGTTAGATGGTTCAGAAGTTAGATGGTACCGTTTATATTGTTTTTATCCTGTTGCTCTAAAGGGATCCACTGTGTTTGTCCCATGCCATTTTGAATTCTGTCACCGTGTTTGCCCCTACCACTTCCATTGGGAGGGCATTCCAAGCATCCACCACCCTTTCAGTGAAGAAATATTTCCTGACATTGCCTTTCAATTTACCACCTTGCAACTTCATGTTATGCCCTCTAGTTTTACAGCTTCCCCGTCTTTGGAAGAGGTTTGTTCATCATTTCTCTTTAAGTATTTAAAGGTCTGAATCATATCTCCCCTGTCCCTCCTCTCCTCCAAAGTGTACATATTTAGGTCTTCAAGTCTCTTCTCATAAGGCTTCTGACGCAGGCTCCAAATCATTTTGGTCTCCTTTCTCTGAACAGGTTCCAGTCTTTTTACATCTTTTGCAAGATATGGTCTCCAAAACTGAACACAGTATTCCAAGTGAGGCCTCACCAGTGACTTGTACAGTGGCATAATTACCTCTTCCTTTCTGCTGGTAATCCCTCTTTGTATGCAGCCCAACATCCTCCTGGCTTTTGCCACCGCCTTGTCGCACTGTTTTGCCACCTTGAGATCATCAGAGATAATCACACCAAGGTCTTTCTCCTGAACCGTGCATACCAACCTCTCGCCCCCTATCGTACATTTCCCTTGGATTTCTGCTATCCAAGTGCATGACACTGCACTTTTTCGCATTAAATTGTAGTTGCCAAGCATTAGACCAATCTTCCAGCTTTTGTAGATCTTTCCTCATGTTAACCACTCCCTCGGGGGAATCCACACTGTTGCAAATTTTTGTGTCATCTGCTAAAAAACAGACCTTTCCATTCAGTCCTTCAGCAATATCACGCACAAATATATTTATTTAATTTTCTTCTATACCGCGCTCTTTATTTTATTTTTATTTTATTTATATTCTGTTATATACCGCGCTATTCTGCATCAGTGCGGTTTACATTGAACAAACTGAAATTACATTGAACAAGGCATTATAACTTGGAGATAACTATTTTACAGGGAACATCTTTAATATCAGTGCGGTTTACATAAAACATATTTTGTGCAGTGTAGGCGACCTACACTGTACAGTAAACGGGATTATGTACAGGTTTTAAACAGGGTAAACTAAACAAAATCACTCTGAAATATATGGAACATCTCTAATATTTACATACTGGCACTGCTATTTACATACTGGGTCTGCTAAGCTCATGATGTCGATCGGGGGAGAGTATTCCTACTTGTGGGTTGGGTTCAGTATCTCCGGGGTGGCTGTTTGGGGGGTGTTTGCCTGGTTCTATGGGTGTGTGGCTGACTGTGGAAGGTCGTCAGGTTCAGTGTAGTACTGAAGGAACAGGTGGTGCTTCAGTGCCTTCCTAAACTGGGAGAGGTCACTAATGGCCCTGATGGCAGGAGGTAGGGTGTTCCAGCTAGTGGGTGCATAGAGTGCGAATGCTCTGTTCCTGGTTGCTTGCGAGCATTTTGTGAGTGCCCTTGGGAGTTTCAGGGAATTAATAGCAGCTGATCTACTTGCTCTGTTAAGGGGGGTGGTCTGAATGAGATCTGTAAGTGAAGTGGAAGAGCATTTATTGATGGCTTTGTGGGTCAGCATCAGCACCTTGAATGAAATCCTACACTGGACTGAGCCAGTGGAGATTTTTCAGGATTGGGGTTGTGTTCCCTCCTAGATGCCCCATGCAGGATTCTTGCGGCCGTGTTCATTGCTAGTTGCAAGGGATTCTGTGTGTTTTTTGGGAGACCGTGTAGTATGGCATTCGCGTAGTCAAAGTGCGGGATTACTAGCGCTTGGTAGACTGTTCGAAAGTCTTCCGGTTCTAGCAATTGTCTCATATGGCGAAGCGTCCTTATTTTGTTGTATATTGCCTGTATTATATTTTGTTGTATGTTGAACCATGCCGGGCCCAGGACTGAACCCTGGGGCACCCTGCTAATCACCTTCCTCTCATCCGAGTGAGCGCCATGTACCATCACCTTCTGTCGTCTGTCAGTCAACCAATTTCTAATCCAGTTTACCATCTTGGGACCCATCCCCAAGCTACTGAGTTTGACAAGCCTCCTATGAGGAACAGTATCAAAGGCTTTGCTGAAATCCAGGTAGATCACATCCATTGCAAGTCCCTGATCTAGTTCCTTGATCACCCAGTCAAAGAACTCAATCAGACTTGTTTTGCAAGACCGTCCTTCGGTAAAACCATGTTGCCTCGGATCTTGCAACCTGTTTTTGAGAAAGTTCACTATTCACTCTTTCAGGAGTGCCTCCATTACTTTTCCCACCACTGAGGTAAGGCTCACGGGCCTGTAGTTTGACACTTCTTCCCTGTCACCACTTTTGTGTAGAGGTACATCAGCCATTCTCCAGTCCTGAGGAACCTCTCCTGTTTCCAAGGATCTGTTAGACATCCTTTAACGGTCCTGCAAGAACCTCTCTGAGCTCTTTCAGTATCCTGGGATGTATCCCATCCGGTCCCATGGCTTTGACCACTTTCAGTTTAGCAAGTTGTTCTAACACCTCATCTTCTGTGAATGGTGTGATATCTACTTCATTCCCATTTTTATATTTGGGAGTCACAGCTGGTCCATCTCCAGGATCTTCTTTAGTAAAAACAGAGCAGAAGTATTTGTTCAGCAGTTTCGCTTTTTCAGTGTCACTTTCCACGAGTCCTTTCCCAGCACTTCTGAGTCCTGCAATTCCAACTCTGATCTTCCTTTCCCGAATATACCTGAAGAAAGTTTTGTCGCCACCCTTAACATCTTTAGCCATCTTTTCCTCTGTCTTTAATTTTGCTATCCTTATTTCTCTTTAAGAACATAAGAACATAAGATATGCCATACTGGGTCAGACCAAGGTCCATCAAGCCCAGTATCCTGTTTCCAACAGTGGCCAATCTAGGTCACACGTACCTAGCAGTTTCCCCAAAAGACACAGGTTCCGCAATGCATGTACTGGGTCAAGCATTGATATCCTGGGTCCCTTCTTAATAATGGTTTATGGACCTTTCCTCCAGGAACTTGTCCAAACCTTTTTTAAACCCAGCTACACTAACAGCCTTTACTACATCCTCCGGTAACAAATTCCAGTTTGATTACACGTTGAGTGAAAAAATATTTTCTTTTATTAGTCTTAAATAGTTTACCCTGTAGCTTCATTGCATGTCCCCCTAGTCTTTCTATATTCTGATAAGGTAAACAATTGATCTACGTTTACCCGTTCCACTCCGTTCATTAATTTATAGACTTCTATCATATCTCCCCTCAGCCGTCTCTTTTCCAGGTTAAAGAGCCCTAACCTTTTTAGCCTTTCTTCATAGGAGTATCCTTCCATCCCCTTTACCATTTTGGTGGCTCTTCTCTGAACCTTTTCTAATAACTCTATATCCTTTTTAAGATACGGCGACCAGAATTGCACACAATATTCAAGGTGCGGTCTCACCATGGAATGATACAGAGGCATTATAATATTTTTTGTTTTATTTTCCATTCCTTTCCTTATGATACCTAGCATTCTGTTTGCTCTCTTGGCTGCCGCTGCACACTGGGCCGAGGGTTTTAACATGTTATCCACAATGACACCTAAATCTTTTTCCTGGGTGGTGGTTCCTAATGTGGAACCTTGCATTGTGTAACCATAGTTTGGGTTGTTCTTCCCTAGGTGCATAACTTTGCACTTGTCCACATTAAATTTCAGTTTCCATTTTGATGCCCAGTCTTCTAATTTATCAAGATCCTCTTGCAATTTTCCACAATCCTCTTGGGTTTTAACAACTTTAAATAGTTTTGTGTCATCTGCATATTTGATAACCTCACTCGTTGTTCCACTTTCCAGGTCATTTATGACTCTTTGAGCTTGAACCTGTATTCATTTCTGTGTTCTCTTTGCAAGCTTTTGAATTTTGTGAAAGCTGTGTTTTTTGCCTTTA
Source organism: Ichthyophis bannanicus (assembly GCA_033557465.1). Taxonomy (NCBI): domain Eukaryota; kingdom Metazoa; phylum Chordata; class Amphibia; order Gymnophiona; family Ichthyophiidae; genus Ichthyophis; species Ichthyophis bannanicus. Next base: position 1,003,845 of record JAWIIG010000036.1, on the reverse strand, counting down.
TTTGAGCAGCCACTTCTTTGGAAAACCAAATAGGTTTCCTTCTCCTCTTGTTTTTATTTACTTTTCTTACATATTTATCTATTGCCCCTTTTATTGCCGCCTTTAGTTTAGCCCATTGCAATTCCACTTCCCTTATCTCCTTCCACCCCGTCATCTCCTCCTTTAAGTACTCGGCCATTTTATTGAAGTCAGTGTTTTTGAAGTTTAGGACTTTGAGCTTGCTATGATTGGCCTGTACCATGGCTTTTATCTCAAACCACACCGTGTGATGGTCGCTGTTGCTCACAGGGGCACTCACGCAGACATTTGACACGCTATCACCGTTGGTGAACACTACATCCAGCATTGAGCTTTCCCTGGTTGGTTCCATCACCATTTGTCTAAATAATGCATCTTGGAGAGCATCCACAATTCTTTTGCTTTTTTCCAGATGTGCAGAAGGAGTATCCAATCCACATCAGGTAGATTAAAGTCACCCAGTATGATCGCTTCCCCCTTTGTTGCTGTCTTGGCAATATCTATAATCATATGTTATATCTCTCTTCAATTTGAGTCGGAGGTCTGTAGACTACAGCAATATGGATGACAGTGCCATCTCCTCTTTCCAACGCAATCCAGAGCGCGTCTTCTTTTCACCATGTCCCCTGCATTTCAGTAGCTTTAATATTGCTTTTGACATACAAGGCTACTCCGCCTCCTTTTCCCTTTTCTCTGTCTCTTCTGACTAGATTATAGCCAGCTATGGCTATATCCCAATCATGCGATTCATTAAACCATGTTTCTGTAATGGCCACGATGTCCAAATCTGTTTCCACCATTAGGGCTCCCAGGTCTAGAATTTTATTGGCTAAGCTTCGAGCATTTGTGCTCATTGCTTTCCAGCATTTACCTGGCTTGTGTGTATTTTGCATTGATTTTGTTCTGCCCACTTCTTCCCACTTGTTTTTGATGTGTGACTGTTTCTGATGATCTGCTTTCACAGGGGGTGGCATGCAGATGTTGACCTTCCACATCCGTCACCCCCTTTTCCTACTTTAAATGCATATCCACATACTGCCTGAATTTTTCACTTAGGTTTCTTATCTCCAGGAACAAGCAGGAATGTAGTCTTCACATATGGGTTTCATCGGTACTGACGGAGCCTGCGCAGGAACGCTCCCCAGCGTCCAATTAAAAAGCTTTTGGGAGCATCCCACAGCGCCTGCGTGCTGCCTTCCTGCTTTTCCCAACTACCTCTCTCCAGTTCTTCGTTTTACGCAGAGCCAGCAGTTTGTTTTCCTGTCACCGCAGAAATTATCCCGTATTTTTCATTCTTTTTTTTTTTTTGTGGTAGCGTCTGCCTTCCTCGACGCTATACTGGTACCGCCAGTTCTTTCCTTAAAAAAAAAACAAAAAACTTTGCTCTTTCTTCTGGATTTTCCAGTCTTTTTTCTCTCAGATGCCATGTGGTATTTTGGGCACTAGGCCCAAATTTTCCTCAACATGGAAAAACCCGCTTTGGGTTTTAAATTGTTCCAAGTGTGGCAGTACCATCTCCGTCACCGACACTCGCAAGTGGTGCCTCAAATGTTTAGGTCCTGACCACTCCATCTCGGAGTGTGTTGCCTGTGGGATGATGTCGAAGAGGGGTCGGCAAAACCAAGCTGCTAAGCTTAGCACCTTTTTTCCCTCCGATGCAGCATCCGTGGCATTGACGTCTTCCAGGGCTTTGTCTTTCTCCCATGGATCTCAGGTAACCAAACATAAAGCTGGCCGGTCCTCAAAGGGTAGATCTCCTTCCAAGCATCGAGATGCCTCTGGCGTTCCCATTGAGGGACTTTTACCGGCAAAATTGCCCTGGCGGGAGGTTTTGGCTTCCAAAGCACTATCGCGACTCCAGGATGTTCTCGAGGCCTCAACCTCAGCAGAACTGCTGGTGCCATGCTCTGGGGTACCAGCCGCTTCATTCGGTACCGGTACCGATACCCAGGCATTGGCAGCGTCAATAGACCAGAGGTTCTTGGCTATTGAACGCAGTCTGGCGGCTCTCCTTGCAGCTTCGGTGCCTTCGGGACCGCTTCAGACAGTTCAACCGGTATCGACACCGGTTCCGGCACCAATACCGGTACCGACAGCATCAACTTCGGCGACTGTTTTACTGACACAGTCATGCTATCTCCTCCAGTATTGACAGGCCGGTACCGGACCCCTCCGGTACCGACTTCGATCGGTACCGGTATCGTGCTTTGCAAGAGCACCCTGACAGGAGATATTTTGAATCCTCCGATGAGTCTGAGGATTCTGACAGCTCTGTCGGTACCGAGTACTTCTCTCTGAGGAGACTTCCTCCCCTAAACGTAGGATGTCTCCTCCAGAGGATATATCCTTTCAGGATTTCATCTGGGAGGTAGCTAGAGGTCTTTCCATTACAGTGGCTCCTGAAACAGAGGCCAGAGCAAAGGAGTTGGAGATTTTACAATATCCTAAAGCTCCTAAGGAGGCAGCTACTTTGCCTATTCATGAGATCTTGCATGATGCTCATGTTAAGAATGTGGGAGACACCTCTCACCACCTCTCCTCATTCCTGTAGGCTGGATACCATGTATCGAGTACCTCCTTGTCCTAGATTTCAAAAAAACTCAGTTACCACACCACTCTATAGTGGTGGAGTCAGCTATGAGAAGGATCAAGAGTGCAAAAAGACATGCATCTAATCCTCCAGGACGTGAATGTAGGACTCTTGATGCCTTTGGGCGTCGAACCTTCCAGGCCTCTATGCTTTCTGCCAGAATTAGTTCCTACATCTTATCCATGGGAATGTTCCTTAAGGAGGTTACAGGATATCTAGAGCTTATGAACCCTCTCCTTCTGATAAGAGGCAGGATTATCTTACACTTGTCAAACATGCTCAGGATGTTTCCAAGTTTAATCATGCAGCTTTTGACTGCTTTGAGTGCATAAGCAGAACCTCTGCCATTGCCATAGGTGCTCATAGGATTGCCTGGCTCCAGGCATCCGACTTAGAACTCTGGGTACAGGACAAACTGGGGAATATCCCTTGCACAGGTGAAAATCTCTTAGGCAGAAATTGGCAAGAGAAAGCTAATGAGCTAGATGCTGATAACACCACCTTGGATAGACTATCCAAGGCTACAGCTGATCCTGGAAGGAGAAAATCCTACAAGAAACCATTCTTTAAAAAGAAGAGGTTTTACCTCTCCTATACCCAGCCGGTGCATTCTGCAGGTCAGTCTGCCCGAAACGGACAGCAGACCCCAAAGCAAAGGAAAACAAAGGCTGCTAAGCCTCAACCGGCCCAGCAGACTCAGCCTCCACAGGGGCTTTGACTCCCTTCTAGAGAACTTGGTCTTCCTGGCCCTCAACGGGCCAGAGCCTTCCACCATCCCAGGAAGGTTGTCATTTTGCCACCCAGATGGGGGCAAATAACAGCAGAAAAATGGACTATTTCCATTGTAAGAGAGGGGTACACGCTTCATTTCTTCAACATGCCCCTCCTACCATGGTAAGACAGTTCAGTTCCCAGAATTCACTCAACACTCAGTTGGGTCAAGAGGTCACTTTACTTCTTTCCCAGGGGGCAATAGAAGACATACCCATTTCCCAACAGGGTGCAGGGTTTTACTCCCCCTATTTCCTTATTCCAAAGAAAACACGGGGACACAGACCCATTTTGGACCTCAGAGAACTGAGCAAATTCCTGTTCAAAGAGAAATTCAAAAATATTTCTCTGGCAACTCTGCTGCCATACCTTCAGATTCAGGGTTGGCTTTGTTATCTACATCTCAAGGATGCGTACACTCATGTGCTCGTCCATCCAATTCACCGAAGATTCCTTCGGTTCCTTTTTCAAGGAGAGCACTACCAATACAGGGTGCTTCCTTTTGGCCTGGCCTCAGCACCAAGGGTGTTTACGAAATGCATGGCTGTGGTAGCAGCATTTCTTTGCACTCTAGGAATATTCGTCTTCCCCTACTTAGACGACTGGCTCATTCGAGCCCCATCAGAGTCAGAGGCCAGGACTTCTCTATCTTGCACAATGTGTATCCTTCAGTATTTGGGCCTGATCATAAACATCCCAAAATTCAGCCTAACTCCCACTCAGTCTCTAGAGTTTATAGGAGCTTTGCTGGATTCTGGAAAAGCAAGGGCCTATCTTCCACAGCCCTGCTGCCTTCGCATTGTGCAGTTAGCCTCCCAAGCAATGTTAAAAACTCATCTCACTGCTCGGGAAATGTTACAATTACTAGGCCACATGGCATCTACTGTGCATGTCGTTCCTTATGCTCGCCTCCATATGAGAGCAGCCCAATGGACTCTATCCACTCAGTCATCAGGCTGCCTGTCGGACAAAATAGCAAACACAAGTCGCCTTATTTTGTCCTACAATGGTGGCAGTCAACCCAAAACCTGTTGGTGGGGTCCCCTTTCCAGCAGCCCCTACCCCAGGTCACTCTAACAACAGATGCCTCACAGGTGGGTTGGGGAGCTCACCTGCAAGATCTCTCTACACAGGGCACCTGGACTCCACAGGAGACCCACTTACATATCAATCTCCTAGAACTCAAAGCAATCTTCCTTGCTCTTCGAGTGTTCCACACCCAGTTAAGCTACAAGACAGTCCTAATTCAGACGGACAATCAAGTAGCTATGTTCTATCTGAACAAGCAGGGAGGAACAGGCTCTCTGTCACTTTGCAACGAAACTTTGCGACTATGGGCCCTTACCAGAGAGCATCAGATTCATCTCCTTGCGGTGTATCTGCCAGGCATTCAAAACTCTTGGGCAGACACTCAGTCGAGTTCTGCTCCCACACGAATGGTCTCTCCATGCAGACCAGGTAACAAAAATTTTTCAAATTTGGGGAACACTGGACATAGACCTTTTTGCAAGTCCACTGAATGCCAAACTTCCCCGGTTCTGTTCCAGAATTCCGGCTCAGGGTTCTCAGGCCAGGGATGCTTTCCTCCTCCATTGGGGTCAGATATGCCTTTCCACCCATTCCCCTAATTCCCAAAACCCTATTCAAGCTTCAGAGAGACAGAGGCCATATGATTCTCAGCTCCACATTGTCCACGGCAGGTGTGGTACCCTCTGCTCCTACATCTCTCTCAAGCTCCATCTCTGGATCTCGGATCTGCTCCAGATCTCCTGTCTCAGGAGGACGGGATGTTGTGGCATCTCAGGGCCTGGTTGCTGAAGGCCTAGAACTTCACAGTCTTAACCTTTCTCAACAGGTAAAGGATATCCTTTATCCTTCCAGGAAGCCTTCCACAAGTCGCTCTTATGCTTTCAAGTGGAAAAGGTTTTCCATATGGTGTTTGCAGAAGGGTCTTGACCCCCTTGCGATACCTCTGGAATCATTACTGGAGTATCTCCTTCACTTACCTAATGCAGGACTTAAGACTAACTCAGTAAGAGTCCATTTAAGTGCTATTTCAGCTTCTTTAAAGCCTTTAAATGGGCAGCCTATTTCCTCTCATCCTCTCATAGCGAGATTTGAGGGGCCTTCTTCTAACTAAGCCTCCCATTAGGCCACCACCAGTGGCATGGAACCTGAATCTGGTTCTTGGGCAGCTCATGAAGCCGCCTTTTGAACCTCTAGCTACTACCTCCTTGAAATTCCTTTCCTGGAAAGTTATCTTTCTCATTGCAATCACTTCAGCATGTCGCATCAGTGAATTGCAAGCATTAGTTGCTGATCCTCCTTATGCGAGGTTCCATCATAAGGTAGTCCTTAGGACTCATCCACACTTTATGCCAGAGGTGGTCTCACCTTCTCACCTTTTTTCATTTAAACCAAGCAGTTTACCTACCTGTATTTTTTCCAAGGCCTCATGCTTCAAATGCAGAAAAGAATCTTCATACTTTGGACTGTAAAAGAGCACTTGCTTTTTACTTACAAAGGACACAGCAACATAAAGTCCTCTCAACTTTGTTGCTTTTGATCTTTCTCATTTGGGACTTCCAGTCTCCAAGAGAACATTGTCCAAGTGGATTGCACAGTGTATTTATTTTACCTATCAGAGTAAAAACCTTTCTCTGGAAGGCCATGTCACAGCTCAGAATGTGAGAGCCACGGCAGCCTCAATGGCTCATCTACACTCTATCTATTGACAACATCTGTCGAGCAGCTACTTGGGCCTTGGTTCATACCTTCACAGCCCATTACTGCTTAGACAAGGACTCCCGTGGGATGCCTTGTATAGTCAGGCTATTCTACAACACCTGTTCCATACTTAATCAACTCCTACCCACCATTCCCGGTAGGATGCCAGAGATCCATAGGGGGAAGTGGAGCCTTTTCGCATGGGCACACAACTTCTGGGGTCTCTCCCTGGCATCTGTAGCTAGGGAGTCCCCATATGTGAAGACTTACATTCCTGCTTGTTTCTGGAGATAGCATAGTTACTGAACTGTAACAGGTGATCTCTGGGAACAGCAGGAATTTAGTCTTCACAACCCACCCACCTCCCCTAGGAGTTAATAAGACATGCCATACTGGGTCAGACCGAGGTCCATCAAGCCCAGTATCCTGTTTCCAACAGTGGCCAATCTAGGTCATACGTACCTAGCAATATCCTCAAAAGACACAGGTTCCACAATGCTTGTACTGGGTCAAGCATTGATATCCTGGGTCCCTTTTTAATAGTGGTTTATGGACCTTTCCTCCAGGAACTTGTCCAAACCTTTTTTAAACCCAGCTATACTAACAGCCCTTACTACATCCTCCGGTAACAGATTCCAGAGTTTGATTACACGTTGAGTGAAAAAATATTTTCTCTTATTTGTCTTAAATAGTTTACCCTGTAGCTTCATTACACGTCCCCTAGTCTTTCTATATTCTGATAGCGTAAACAATTGATCCACGTTTATCCGTTCCACTCCATTCATTAATTTATAGACCTCTATCATATCTCCCCTCAGCTGTTTCTTTTCCAGGCTAAAGAGCCCTAACCTTTTTAGCCTCTCTTCATAGGAGTAGCCTTCCATCCCCTTCACCAATTTGGTGGCTCTTCTCTGTACTTTTTCTAATAACGCTATGTCCTTTTTAAGATACGGTGACCAGAATTGCACACAATATTCAAGGTGCGGTCGTTCCATGGAGCGATACAGAGGCATTATAATATCCTTTGTTTTATTCTCCATCCCTTTCCTTATGATAGCTAGCATTCTATTTGCTTTCTTGGCCGCCGCTGCACACTGGGCGGAGGGTTTTAACATGTTATCCACGATGACTCCTAAATCCTTTTCCTGGGTGGTGGTTTCTAATGTGGAGCCTTGCATCGTGTAACAATAGTGTGGGTTGTTCTTTCCTAGGTGCATAACTTTGCATTTGTATCTCTTTTTTTTCTTTTCTTTCCCTCTCTCTCTCTGTCTCAGCTTTAAAATTCAACTGGAGAGAGGCAGTTGGGAAAGGCGGGAAGGCAGCATGGAGGTGCTGTGGGATGCTCCCAAAAGCTTTCTAGTTGGACGCAGGGGAGCGTTCCCGCGCAGGCTCCGTCGGTATCGACGATACCCATATGTGAAGACTAAATTCCTGCTGTTCCCGGAGATCACCTGTTACAGGTCAGTAACTATGCTTTCCCTGCAACAGAGAGATGTAGTCCATCAGCACAGTATAGTCTCTTGTTGGTCCATCTGGTGCCCCAGTTGCCAGTAAATCTGAATACTTCTTGTTTGCACCAGGTCTGGAGCCATGTATTAAAGCTGTTAGTGATGCAGCCTTTTTGTCCCCTTACGAAGAACAGGTAGAACTTCTGAGAATGCAACAGTGTTAAAACAACTTTCCAATTAGAAACTGTTAAAAAAAACAATAAAGCTTAAGGAATAATGAAACACTAATGATCTAATAACACAAAAATGAATAAATTATATATATATATATATATATATATATATATATATATATATATGTTTATGTTTATGTTTATGTTTGTTTATGTTTATTGTTTCTTGATAAAATCGCCCTTCTCCAAAATCAGAGCGATGTACAATTTAAAAAATCAATATTAAAATGGCCAAAGCCATGAAAGGGAAAAAGAAAATGAAGTTACAAATTCTTTATAAAACCATAGTATAAGCAGGAGAGATAGAAGAAAGGATAGAAAGAAGACAGTTAAAAGTTCTTTATAAAATCATAAATATAAACAGGAGAAACAGCAAGGGGTAGGAAAGAAAACAAAAGGAGGGAAGGAACAGGGGAATGGAAATCACACAAAAGGGGAGGGCACATCGTTAGCAAGGGAAAAAAGGTGGGTTTTCAGATTTTTTGAAGGTGAGGTGGTGAGGTTCTAAACGGAGGGAGGAGGGTAAGGAATTCCAAAGGGCAGGGCCAATAAAGAAGAAGGCAGAGGAACGTGTGGATTGGAGATGGGCACAGGAAGGGGAAGGAAGAGTGAGACGGTTGAGGTGAAAAGAACGGGGGGTGTACTGAGGGGAGCGAAAGGAAAGAAGGTCGGCAAGATATTGAGGAGTACCGGTGTGAAAAACTTTGTGAACCAAAGTGAGTAGCTTGAACTGAGAACGGTAAGGGAAAGGCAACCAGTGGAGATGAAAAAGCAAAGGTGTGACGTGATCCCGAAGAGAGGCATGACAGGCAAGACGAGCGGCAGTGTTCTGTATCCTTTGTAGTTGGGATAGTCGATATTTGGGGAGTCCGATAAGAATAGAATTGGCGAAGTCGACGCGAGACATGACTAGGGACATTAACAAGGTAGAGATAGCTGAAGGGGACAGAAAAGGGCGCACCGCACGAATTTGACGAAGGAAGAAAAAGGAGGATTTAGTGACATGAGAAAGGTGCGACTGAAAGGAAAGATCCGAATCAAAGTGAACTCCGAGGTATCGAAAGGAAGAAACTAAAGGAACAGCAGAACCAGAGAATGTCGTCTTTTTTTATTAAAAAGGGGGAATGGATATAGTAAAATACGTCAACTATATAGAAAATGATAGTTCCGTTGTAACAAAAATGAATAAATCATGTACAAAAACTGACGTAAGACATGAAAAGGAACAGGATAATATTCACAGAAAGACCCTTAAATTAATTTCTTGATTAAGACTTTGTGGCTCGAGGGAATTCAATTCGTAAATGTACCTTTGTTCTAATCTGCATAAAATCTTGTCTGTCTCCGCGCCTCCAATGTGGTTCTGCCACTTTTAAAACAAAGCATTTTCAAATCTGAAATGCCGTGGTTCTGAGCAATCCAGTGTAGAACAAGTGGTTTATCTGTAAGGCATCTATGAATACAGCTGCTATATTCAATTATTCTTGTTTTGACCGATCTTACTGTTTTGCCTACATAAAGAAGGCTTACCAGGGATCCATGCTGGTGTGCTGCACCCAGGCCTACCAACTGTATATGGGTTTGTTTCTTTGCTCGGCAGGTTTTCCGCGGGCCTTGGTGGGGAGCACCTTCTGAGGTCGGTCACTGATTGCTCGAAATAACTTTCCTGCACCGCATATTGCAGATTTGAGTCTTCCGCCTGTGTAGCAGTGACTGGCATCGGAGCCTGGTACTAGGCATGGCTCAAGTCTTCGGACCTGGAACAGTGGGTCCAGGAGAAGCTCCTGGATGTTCCCTACCTCGGCAAGCAGCTGTTCAGCAAGCCCATAGAGGACAAGGCAGCCGAGATCGAGACTGAGTTCACGACTTGCACCCGTCTCTTGTAAAACATCCTCTCTTCCACGGAAGAAGCAGCACAGCAAAGACCCTTTTTTCCAGAGAAAAGGGCCCCCCCTACCAGGGATACCCGCCTACCCCTGCGCAGATGACCAGCGCTCAAGGCAAAGGGGGGAGCTCACGGTTTTCGGAAACCCAAGAGGCCCAAGACCCAACCACCAGCGCCACCCCAGCCTGCCCTGGGCTTTTGATGCCGAAAGCATAACCTCTCGCCCCCGGGAACGCTTCCGCCCTTGGGAGGATGCCTTCTCTTTTTGCCCCCAAATGGGCGGCTATTTCATCAGACACTTGGGTCTTGCAGGTGATCCGGGATGGGTATCGTCTTTGTTTAGGCAGACTCCCTTTTCCCTTCTCCCCAGTGAAGCCTACTTGGCTTCCCTCATACCAGATTTGCTTGCAGCAAGAGCTGAATAACCTCCTTAGGCAACAGGTGGTCGAGAGTTCCAATGTGTCTCCGGGGTCAGGGATTTTATACCCGGTACTTCCCCGTTCCAAAGAGGATGGGGGGGCCTTTGCCCCATCCTCGATTTCAGGAATCTGAACAAGTTTCTGGTGTGGGAGAAGTTCAAAATGCTATCCCTTGACGTTCTGCTACCCTACCTCCGGCAGGGTGATTGGCTATGCTCCTTTGATGTCAGAGATACTTACACCCACATTCCTGTCCTCCTCCCCAAGCACAGGAAGTACCTGCGTTTTGGGGTGCGGGGAGAGCACTTCCAGTACAGAGTGCTCCCTTTGGGCTCACGTCTGCCCTGCGAGTCTTCAAGTGCCTGTCGGCGGCCGCGGCCCATCTTTGGCTGCAGGGCATATCCGTCTATTCTTTCCTAAATGACTGGCTCGTCTTAGGCACCTCGGCGGAGTAGGCTCGCCTCTTGGCATCGCGCATGGTCCTCCTCGAGCGCCTCTGTTTCCTGATCAGCTACTCCAAATCCCACCTCAAACTGGTGCAGACCCTGGAGTTCATTGGCGCTCTTCTCAACACAGAACGTGCGACTGCCTTTCTCCCTTGAGCACGCGTGGATCGGCTCCACGCTCTGGCCGCCGAGGTTCAAGTCCGGCCCAGGGTCTTGGCGTGAGCCATGCTGCACCTCATGGGGCACATGGCCTCGACTGTCCACGTTGTTCCCCCATGCTCGCATGCACATGCGAACAACCCAATGATGCCTCGGCGCAATGAACCCATTCCTTGGCTGCCTCCGAGACCGTGTCCGGGTTTCTCGCAGCCTAGTCCCTTGTCTGGTGGCAGGACCCCCAGAGACTCTTTTTGGGCATGCCCTTCCAGACTCGACAGCACAAGCTCATCTTGACAATGCATGCCTCGCTGTTGGGCTGGGGAACCCACAGCGATGACCTCTGCACCCAGGGGCGGTAGTCACCTGAGGAATCTCGACAGCAGATCAACCTGCTTGAGCTTTGAGCCGGTCCAGTTGGCCTTGAAGGTGTTCGAATACCATCTGAAGGACAGGTAGGTGCTTGTGCAGACTGACAACAGAGTCACAATGTTCTACATAAACAAGGAGGGGGGCACGGGCTCCTTCCTCCTCTGTTGTGAGGCAGTCCTCCTCTGCTCCTTCGCCATGTGCAGGGGCATGATGCTGAGAGCGGTCTACCCTCCCGGTCCAGGACAACCTCCTCGAGGATAGACTCAGCAGGCTCCTTCGCCCACATGAGTGGTGCCTGATTCCCGAGGTGGTTCTCCACCTCTTTTTCCACTGGGGACTCCGTCCATAGACCTGTTCGCCAGCCCGGCAAACGCGCAGCTTTCCCGTTTCTGCAGGCCAATACCATACCCGAGCAAGGTGGCCCCAGATGCGTTTCTCCTGAACTGGACCTCCAGGCTTCTGTATGCATTCCCTCCCACTTCTCTCCTTGCGAGGACCCTCCACAAAATCCAGTGCGACTGAGACTTGGTGATTTCTCATGGCTCCTTCGTGGCCTAGACTACCTTGATTCCTGCTTCTACTCAGCTCTTGTCGGAACCTCTGGTCCCCCTGAGCAATACCCCCGGTCTGCTCATGCAGGAGGAGGGACGGGTGCTTCATCCAAACGTGGTCTTGCTATTCCTGACAGCCTGGCGGCTGAACGGGTCTCTTTAGCCTCGCTGCACCTCCCAGTGGAGATTGAGGACGTCGTTCTCGTGTCAAGGAAGGACTCAACGAGGCGGGCCTATGTCCTGAAGTGGCGGCGGTTTTCGATCTGGTGCTCCGAGCTCCAGCTCAACCTGTTCTCTTACTCCACCTGTTGGGGTCTCCAATACCACCTTCACCTCTTGCAGGTGGGGCTGAAGTCCAACTCGGTCAGGGTTCACCTGAGTGCCATCTCGGCCAACTACTTGCCTGTCAAGGGTAACTACGGTACCACCAAGTATAACAAATGCCACAGATATAACTACATTTAGCAGTTGTCCATTACATTTAACATTGTTACAGATTGAGGTGAGAGATATCTATTACCCCATATATTCCTTCAAGTTCTTACTCCCTGTTCTGTGTAAAAGCTTACTGCTATATTTCATGTGAACCGCTTTGAAGTTAAATAAATAAACCCCTCTCGGGTCAGCCTCTGTCTCCCGCTTCATGCAGGGCCTCTTGCTTTCCAAACCCCCATCCGGCCTCCACCGGTGGAATGGGACCTGAACATCGTGCTCATGCAACTGATGCGGCTGTCCTTCAAGCCGATGGCAACGTGCTCGCTCTGGCACCTCTCCAGGAAGGTGGTTTTCTTGGTGGCACTGACCTCGGCGTGGCGAGTCAGCGGACTTCAAGCCCTCATGGCCGAGGCCCCCTACATCAGGTTTTACAGGAATAGGATGGTCCTTCACACCCACTCCAAGTTCCTATCGAAGGTTGTCTCAAATTTCCATCTCAATCAGGAGGTGGTCTTAATGACTTTTTTCCCGAGACTGAGCATCGGTAGTCCTGTATACACGCAACTGCAAGAGGGCTCTCGCCTTCTATCTGCAGCGCACCCGAGGTCATTGCAAGTCCAACCGGCCCTTCATCACCTTCGATCCCAACCGCCTGGGTCTGGCAGTCACCAAGCACACCCTCTCCATCTGGATGGTGGACTGCATCGCCTTCACCTAGGCAAAAGCGGGTACCTCTGGATTGTCGGGTCATCGCGCATGGCATCCGTGCCAAGGCGGCATCTGTGGCTTCGCTGTGCTCAGTGCCTCTGACGGACATCTGCCGTGCTGCGACCTGGTCTTCAGCGAATACCTTCACTTTGCACTACTGCCTGGAGAGGGAGTCCCGCCAGGACAGTGCCTTTGGCTAGGCTGTACTCTGTAGTCTGTTCGGGGTATAAGCAACTCCTGCCCTCTGACTCTTCTTCTGCAGCTACCGAGAGCTTGTCTTGAAGGCCCGAGGACTGGCTTCCTTCAGACATTGGCTTCTGTTCACAGCCTCACAGAGGCGTTTTTAGCTTACAGGTTCAGTAGCCTGTAGTAGGGAGTCCCATGTGAGGACTGACTTCCTGCTTGTTCCTGGAGAAAGTGTAGTTACTCACCTGTAAACAGGTGTTCTCCAGGGACAGCAGGAATCGGTTCTCACTACCCTCCCACCTCCCCTTAAGAGTTGCTATTCTTATCCTTCCCTTGTCATCTACTTAGTAGGGCTTTAGCTATGGGACCAGACTGAACAAGATGGCACCCTTGGGTGGGAAGAGGACCACGCATGTGTGGCAGCAATCCCAAAGGCTTTCTTTGAAAGCTGGGGAATTGCTCTGCGTGGGCTCTGTTGGTGCCAACGTCACCCATAAGTGAGGACTTATTCTTGCTGTCCCTGGAGAACACTTGTTACAGGTGGGTAACTATGCTTTCCAGGTGCATCTGAGCCTGGTGGTGCTGGATTGGCTGTGGTGACTATGGTACATGGACCTGTGATGGGCTTTGATGGCGGATCCCCTGCCCCTTCCTGGCATGCCTGTGGATGCTAGCAGTGGATCGATTCTCCCTTACAGCATGGCTCTTGAGCAGGCATGCCTGAGCTGTTCTTACCTGCAGTTCTTAGACACTCTGTTACTGACTTGGCGCCGGTCTACATCCTTGGCTTATGTACTAATATTACTACTATTTATCATTTGTGTTGTGCTACAAAGCATATGCAGTGCTATACAGACAAAAGTAAAGGGTGGTGTCTGCTCATCAGAGCTTACAATCTATTCAAGACAGACAGCACAACAGCTGAGGATAAGGATAGATCTAGAGGAATGGTAAGGAAATACATAGGAGACTAAGCGGATCAGAATCCAAAGGCGGCCTCAAAGAGGTGAATTTTCATCCTGAAAAGGGCCAGAAGTGAAGCCTGACCCACAGACTCGGGTAGTTCCAGGCATAAGGAGCAGCAAGGTGGAGGGATCGAAGCCTGGAGTTGGCAGTAGAAGAGAGAGGCACAGATAGAAGGGATCTGCCAGAGGAGCGGAGCTCCTGAGGAGGGTTGCAGGGAGAGAGAAGAGAGTAAAGATAGTGAGGAGCAGCAGAATGAGTGCACTTATAGGTCAGTAGAAGTCTGAACTGGATTCGGAAACGAATAGGGAGCCAGTGAAGTGATTTGAGTGCAGGTCTGATGCATTTTTGAGGTCTGATGTGCAGAGCATGTGTGCAGGCCCTTCGGGCCTCCTTGCTGTAGATTTTGGGGGAGGGGGCCTGGAGAAGGGCTTGGCCTTGGGCTCATTGAAGGATCAAGTGGCAGCCTTGGCCTGCTTCCACAGTCAAGTGTAGGAGCAGTCCCTTATGGCGCACACAGATGTGGTGTGTTTTCTCTGTGGCACTAAGAACTCTGCCATCTTGTCAGTCGGCAATGCTGCATTGGGTCCTTAATTTGGTTTGTTCGACCTTGACAGAGGCTATGTTTGAGCCCACTCATTTGTCCTGACTTTGAAAGTGGCATTCCTGGTGGCAATCTGTTTTGGCACACTGGGTTTTGGAGCTGCAGGCTCTGTCCCGTCAAGAGCCTTACCTGATGATCCTTTACCTGCATCCCATTCCTTCCTTTCTTCCTAAAATGAACAAAAGAACATAAGAAATGCAAAACTGGGTCAGATCTAGGTCCCTCAAGCTCAGTATCCTGTTTCCAATAGTGGCCAATCCATGTCACAAGTACCTGGCAGGTTCCCAAAAGGCACATGGGTTCCACAGTGCTCATCCTGGGGTAAGCAGTGGATTTCCCAGGTCCTCTTTAATAATGGTTTATGGACCTTTCCTCCAGGAACTTGTCCAAACCATTTTTTTTTTTAAAACTCCAACTACATAATAGCTTTTTCTAAATCCCCCGGTAACAAATTCCAGAATTTGATTACACGTTGAGTGAAAAAAATATTTTCTCTTTTTCCTTAGCGTCCCTCCAGTCTCGTCCCGAACCTGTACGTCGTATCGCAGCTTGGAGACTGAGCATGTCAGTTTTGATGACGCAAGTATAAGTGATCCAGGGACCGCCTCCTTACTTCAGTTCTCAGTCTCCAAGCAGCGGTAGGAGGTGTGAGCCCAGGGTCCAGGGACTCACTTTAGGAATCATTAAGTAGGATTTCAGTAGATTAAAAAAAAAAAAAAAGTAAATTAGAGGGGGCAAGGAATAGGAGTCAGAAAGGAGTCCTTTCTGGGGGGAAAAAGGGTTACTGCCCCTTTAAATTGGCGATTTTCGGCATCTCTGCAATTTGCAGGCCGAAGTGAGGATCAAGCTTGCCCCCCCTTCTCCCCCCTCTCTGGAAAGTATGATTTGCGGCAGAGCTGAGTGAGGAAGTCGTGGCTGGGGCCTCCGGCATCAGATCCCCCGAGGTGGGTGATGAGCCGTTGAGGGGACACGCTCGGGGTGAGGAAGAGAGCTCAGAAATGCCGCGGAGTTTCTTCGGGTCTCTGCAGGCTTGGTGGTGCTTCAGTGGTGAGATCGTTAGACAGAACGATCTGAAGCAGGGCTGCTAAGAGGAGCTCGGAGGCAGGCTGAAGGTAAGCGATGTGAGTGGCTAGAGGCTGAGGCGGTATCGGGCAGGAGCTGGTATGTCCCGGCGGCCATTTTAAATGCGTGGGTTTTTTTGCGCAGGAGCAGTGCAGTTCTCCATTCTCCAGTTTGGGGCAGAGTGAAACGCGGTGGAGGACTGCAATTTGAAGGTACAGAGTGAGTGAGTGATTGCTGGCAATTTGTGGGAGAGTTCCTCACGGCTCTGGATCTTTCGGAGGCGTATCTGCATATTCCGATCAGGGCAGAGCATCAAAGGTTTCTTCGGTTCGCGGTGCCCATGAGGCATTTTCACTTCCAAGCCATGCTGTTTGTATTAGCGACCGCACCGAGGACATTCACCAAGGTAATGGTAATGGTGGCAGCCGCTTTATGAAAGGAAGGAAGGAGTGTTGGTGCACCCTTATCTGGACGACTGGCTGATCCGGGCAAAGTCGGAAGATGAGTGTGGCAGCGACCAGGCGGATGCTGCAGTTTCTGCAATCGCTGGGGTGGGTGGTAAACCTAGTGAAGAGCAAGTTGCAGGCGTTGCAGGAGCTCGAATATCTGGGGGCTCGGTTCGACACGAGCAAGGGCAGAGTGTACCTGCCACAGGTCAGAATAGATAAGTTAAGGCGCTTGGTCCTTGGCGTGGCAGTACTTGCAAATATTGGGAACAATGGCAGCCACGCTAGAAGTGGTGCCGTGGGCCAGAGCTCACATGAGGCCGTTACAGAGGTCACTGCTCAGGAGGTGGTCGCATCAGTCCGATCAGTTGTCCAAGAGACTGGTCTGTCCGCTGGAGGCGAGGCAGTCTCTGCAGTAGTGGTTGAGCCTAGGGTGTCTGGAAAAAGGAATGCCACTAGAGTGTCCGGTCTGGAGGGCGTTGACGACGGATGCGAGCCTGTTCGGCTGGGGGGGCGCATTTCAAAGGAGAGTATGCGCAGGGCCAGTGGACAGAACAGGAGCGGACTTGGTCAGTCAACAGGTTAGAGTTACGAGCGGTCACCTTAGCTCTCAGAGCCCTTCAGTGGTGGCTGGGGGGAAGTGCAGTCAGAGTGTTTTCGGACAATGCCACGGTGGTGGCTAACATCAATCGGCAGGGCAGAACAGGCAGTGTGGCTCTAGAGGAGGAAGCGGAAGCGTTAACTCTGGTGGGCCGAGGCGTATCTGGAAGCTTTATTGGCAGCACATGTAGCAGGAGTGGACAATGTGACAGCCGATTTTTTGAGTCAGGTAAAGGTGGACCCAGGAGAATGGGTACTTAATCAGGAAGTGTTCAATTTGCTAGTACAGTGCTGGGAGCTCGCGAGGATGGACCTCATGGCGACGTGCGCTTCAGCAAAGGTGGACAGATTTTTCAGCAGGTGAAGAGAAAGGATGTCGGAAGGGTTGGATGCGCTGATACAATGGTGGCCAGAGGAGCATCTTCTATACCTATTCCCGCCGTGGGTTCTGATAGGGCGAGTCCTGCAGCGGATAGAGCGGCACAGAGGACTCGTAGTTCTGGTAGCTCCAGACTGGCCGAGGAAGCCGTGGTATGCCGACTTAATGCACCTTCTAGTGGAGCCTCCATGGAGGCTACCGATAAGGAGGGACCTGCTGTCTCAAGGCCCGTTGTTAATGCCGCAGGTGGATCGGTTCTCGCTTACGGCTTGACTCTTGAAAGGGCAAGGTTAAGAGCCAAGGGGTACTGTGCTGCGGTGATTGCAATGTTACGGTCTCGGCGGCGATCGACTTCGTTGGCATACATCCGGGTTTGGTGGATATTTGAGTCTTGGTGTGGAGACAGGAGGATTAAGGCATTAAGGGCCTCAGTCTGGCAAGTGTTGTCGTTTTTGCAGGATGGTTTTGACAGAAGCCTGGTGGCATCCTCTCTTAAGGTACAGTTGGCGGCGCTAGCTTGCTTTCGGGGGTAAGGTGAAAGGGAAATCTCTGGGCTTGCTTCCGGAGGTGAAGAGATTTTTGAGGGCGGCCTCTCTGAGACCTCCGCGCAGAGTATCTGTTCCAGTCTGGGATCTCAACTTAGTGCTGGAGGTGCTGATTCAGGAACCGTTTGAACCCTTAGCTAAGGTGACATTGAAGGACTTTACCCTTAAGGTGGTATTTTTGGTAGCTATCTCTTCGGCTAGGAGGATCTCGGAGTTGCAAGCTTTGTCGTGTAGAGAGCCTTTTTTGGTCTTTGATGGCAACAAGGTGGTGTTGAGGACAGTACCTTCTTTTTTTGCTGAAGGTAGTGTCTGCTTTTCATGTGAATCAGTTGGTGTCATTGCCAGTGTTTGAGAAGGCAAGGAAAGACAGGAAGGGGGGTTCAGCTACATAGGTTGGATGTGAGCAGAGCCTTAAGACAGTATTTGCAGAGAACAGCTTCGTTCCGAAGGACCGACAGATTGTTTGTTTGTGTTGGGGGGGGACGAAGCGGGGTGAGCAGGCCTCAGTCGTCTATTGCTAGGTGGATTAAGAAAGCAATAGTTTTGGCCTATCTGTTGAAGGGGAGAGTGATCTCAAAAGGATTGAAAGCACATTTGATGAGGGCACAGGCAGCTTCCTGGGCGGAGTATAGTTTGGTGCCGGCAGTGGAATTCTGTAAAGCGGCGACGTGGTCGTCGTTGCATACGTTTGTAAAGCATTACCAGATTTATGTTCAGGCGGAGGGGGATTCTTGTTTTGGAGCAGCAGTTATTCAGGCTGGTCTAGCAGGACCCTCCCGTTAAGGTGTTACTGCTCCGTTACATCTTCTAAGGTTCAGGACTAGACTGGAGGGACGCTAAGGAAGGTGAAATTAGACTTACCTGCTAATTGTTGTTCCTTTTAGGACCTCCAGTCTAGTCCCGCATCCCTCCCTGTTCTTGTCTGCTGGCGACACCCTGAAGCACCTGAACTAGTATTGACAGTCCGCGACGGAGTTGCGGGGGCTCGGTGTTTGTTAGGACATGGGGAATGGGGGAGGCACTTTCCTCTGGTTTAAGGTAAGAGCACAACCCCCCCCCCCCCCCACAGTATGTACATGAAACAGGACAGAAAGGGGGAATTATCCTTCTTAGGTTAGTTTCTTGGTTGGCCTATTGCTGCCAAGAAAAGCGGTTCTATAGTTTGGAAAAACGTTGAAGATTAAATGTTTATATTTACTTAATTATTGCTCTGGTGAGTCTGCTTTGTCAATAGGGGGCTGAAGTAAGGAGGTGGTCCCTGGATCACTTATACTAGTGTCATCAAAACTGTGACATGCTCAGTCTCCAAGCTGCGGGAGAACGTACATAACTTCTAAGGTTCGGGACTAGACTGGAGGTCCTAAAGGAACAACAATTAGCAGGTAAGTCTAATTTCACCTTAGTCTTAAATGGGTTACATTGTAGATTCATTGCATGTCCTCCTCAATTTTTTTTCTACATTTTGATTAGTTGTTTACACATTCTACGTTAATCTGTTCCAATCTATTCATTAATTTATAGACCTATACCATATCTCCCCTCAACTGTCTCTTTTCCAAGTTCAAGAGCCCTAACCTTTTAAGCCTTTCCTCACAGGTACCATCTTCTTTACCATTTTGGTGGCTGTTCTCTGTACTTTTTCTAATTCGCTGTGTCCTTTTTAAGATATGTGGTCACAATTGCACACAGTATTAAAGATGTAGTCGCACTATGGAACGATAATGGAGGCATTGTAATATCCTTTATTATATTATCCATTCCTTTTCTTATGATTCCTAGCATTCTATTTGCTTTCTTGGGTGCTGCTGCACACTGAGCAGAGGGTTTCAATATAATCTCCAGGAACAAGCAGGAATGAGTCTTCACATATGGGTATCGTCGGTACCGACGGAGCCTGCGCGGGAACACTCCCCAGTGTCCAGAAAGAAAGCTTTTGGGAGCATCCCACAGTGCCTTCGCGCTGCCTTCCCGCCTTTCCTAACCGCCTCTCTCCAGTTCTTTTCCTCGGAGCCAGCAGGTTGTGTTCCTGTCACCACTGAAGTTCTTTATTTTTCTTTATTTCTTTGGTCGCGCGTCTGCCTTCTTCGACGTCGGACCGGTACCGCCGGTTGTCTTTCTTTAAAAAAAAACAACAAAAAAACAAAAACCTACCGTTTCCCACTTCTGTGCAACTTTCCTTCTGGGCCTTAGGCCTAGCAAAATTATCCTCATGAAAAAAGCCCTCTTCCGGGTTTAAAAAGTGCACGAAGTGCAGCGGTACTCTTTCTATCACCGACACCCATGACTGGTGTCTAAAATGTTTGGGACCTGACCATTCCATCACCGATTGTGAGTCCTGTTCCATGATGTCTAAGAGGTCGACAGAATCGAGCGGCCAAGCTCAGTACCCTGTTTCCCTCTGATGCAGCTTTGGTGGCATCGACATCTTCCAGGGCTGCTTCTTCCTCCCATGGATCTCAGGTAACCAAACATAAGTCCAACCGGTCCTCGAAGGGTAGATCTCCCTCTAAGTATCAAGATGCCTCCGGGCTTGCTCTCGAGGATCCTGCACTGGCAAAATTACCCCGGCGGGAAGCTCCGGCTTCCAAAGCCTCATCTATGGGGTCACAGGTTGACATCGATGGCGTGGCCTCGACCGATCACCTATTGCCATGTTCTGGGGTACTGTTGGTTTCCACTGGTACCGACATCCAGACATTGGTTGCGTCGATGGATCAGAATATTCTGACCATGCAGCGTGCCATTACGGCACTCATACAAGCTGCGACGCCTCCGGTACCGCAACAAACTCCATTGTCTATTCCGGCACAGATATCTGTTCCGGTGCCGGTACCGATTGCATCGACATCGGCTTCGGTGTCGACTGCAGTGGTACCCTGTTCTGTGATGGCCATTGGTACCGAATCGGTACCAATCACTCCCGATGTCGATACCACTCGGTATGCATATCGGGCTCTGCAAGAGCATCCAGACAGGCGATACTTCGATTCCTCCGAAGACTCTGATGAATCAGAGGCTTCTGTCGCAGCATCGGTACTCCTTCCTCAGGAGCCCTCTTCTCCAAAAAGAAGAATATCTCCTCCAGAAAACTTGTCTTTTCAAGACTTCATTAGGGAAGTGGCCAGGGGCCTCTCTATTTCAGTGGCCCCTGAACCAGAGCCTAGAGCCAAGAAATTGGATATTTTACAATATCCTAAGGCTCCTAAAGAGGCAGCTACTTTACCAATTCATGAGATCCTTTATGATCACATGTTGGGCATATGGGAGACACCTCTTACTACCTCCCCTCATTCTCGCAGGTTGGACACCATGTACCATGTTCCTCCTTGTCCTGGCTTTCATAAGACTCAGTTTCCTCACCACTCTATTGTGGTGGAGTCTGCTATGAAGAAGATAGAGTGCAAAAAGACACTCATCTAATCCTTCAGCAAGAGAATGCATAACCTTGGATGCTTTTGGCCGGAGAATCTTCCAGGCCAATATGCTTACTGCCAGAATCAACTCCTATAGTCTCTATATGGGGATGTTTCTAAAGAGGTTACAGATCATCTGCAAACTTTATCTCCTTTTGTCTCAGAAGATAAAAGGGAGGAGTTTCTCACCTGGCTTAAACATGCCCAGGATGTTTCCAAATTTTCCAACCGTGCAGCCTTTGACTCTTTTGAGTGTGCCAGCAGAGCCTCGGCTATTGCAATAGGTGCACGCAGATTTGCTTGGTTACAAGCTTCTGATTTGGAACCCTGGGTCCAGGATGGATTAGGAAATCTTCCTTGTACAGGTGGAAACCTTTTTGGCAAGGATTGGCAAGCAAAGGCAACTGAGATGGATGCTGAGAATTCTGCCTTAGATAGACTTTCAAAGTCTACTTCTGCTCCTGTTAGAAAAAGGTTATTCAAAAAGGCTTTCTTTCCCAAAAAAGGGAAATATTATCCTGGTTATGGTCACCAGGCATCTTCTGCAGGTCGTTTTGCTGCAAAGCGTCAGCAACAACCTAAACAAGCCAAGCCTAAGGCTGCAAGGACTACTACAGCCCAACAGCCTCAGCCTCCTCAGGGCCTTTGACTTACAACTAGAGAACTTAGCCTTTCTGGCTCTAGAAGAACCAGAGCCTCTCACCATTCCGGGAAGGTTAGCTCACTTTGCTCCCAGATGGGAACAAATCACAGCAGAGCAATGGACCCTCTCCATCATAAGGGAGGGGTACAAGCTTCATTTCTTCAACCTTCCTCCTCACACCATGGTGAGACAGTTCAATTCGCCAACATCTCTCCTCGACCTTCTGGGCCAGAAGATTGCTACCCTTCTTATCCAAAGGGCAATAGAAGAAGTACCCCTTTTTCAACAGGGTTCAGGGTTCTACTCCCCCTATTTTCTTATCCCAAAGAAAACAGGGGGCTACAGACCCATATTAGATCTCAGAGAATTGAACAAGTTTCTATGCAAGGAGAAATTCAAGATGATTTCTCTCGATGCTCTCCTTCCATACCTTCAGAGTCAGGATTGGCTTTGTTCTCTAGATCTCAAGGATGCGTACACCCATGTCCTCATCCATCCAACACACAGAAGGTTCCTTCGGTTCCTTTATCAGGGAAAGCACTACCAATACAGAGTGCTTCCTTTCGGTCTGGCCTGTGCTCCAAGAGTGTTCACAAAATGCATGGCAGTGGTAGCTGCATTTCTACGCACTCTAGGAATATTTGTATTCCCATATTTGGATGACTGGCTCATCCGAGCTCCATCCCACACAGAGGCCCAGGCTTCCCTAGCCTGCACAAAGTGTGTTCTTCAGTATCTGGGACTGGTAATAAACATCCCAAAATCACATCTCACCCCTACTCAGTCATTAGAGTTCATAGGGTCCTTGCTGGATACCACAACTGCAAGGGCCTATCTTCCCCAAGCCCGTTGCCTCCGATTGGTGCAGTTAGCCTCACAAGTTCAGTTAAAGTCCCATTTAACTGTTCGAGAGATGTTACAACTGTTAGGCCACATGACATCCACCGTGCATGTGGTTCCTTACGCTCGCCTTCACATGCGAGCAGCTCTCTCCACCCAATGGACCCAGGCATCAGGGTGCCTGTCAGACAAAATAGCAACCTCCAGTCGCCTCTTTTGGTCTCTCCAGTGGTGGAAGTCCACTCAGAATCTGTTGCTGGGGTCCCCCTTTCAGTAAATTACCTAGACTATGCACTTATTATATTGCTCTTTCAAAACTTAATTAATTTCTTGAGGTCTCAGACTGTAACGGGCGCTGGCTACAACAGACAATGTGGATTTACAAACTGAATACAGTTCAACCTGAAGGTCTTAATAATATGGTTGAATGGGGAGCATGTTTTTGAAACTAGTATAAGTCAACTGTAGTTTCATTATCTTTAGTGACATGCGTGATCTGTGCAAGTCAATCTTTAGAGCTTCACATTCTAAATGCGATCAGTATAGATGAAATAATGTAAGTTTGAGGACAGAAGTCCACGTCAATATACACATCACTATGGAGAACAAATGCAATATAATATCGAATGTAGTTTTTATTATTTTAAGTTAAGGTACAACAATGTGAAAATAATGCTAAGCCAATTAGTAAAATCGTCACGTGTTTGCTGCCATGCTTACAGACGCCACGTTTAAAAGTCTCCCGAACTTCGAACCCGCATGCGCGGTTTTTTTTCGGGATCGGGTATTGTAAGGAGAGAAGTGAAGCAGCATAGAGGAGTAAGGTATTTTGATTTGATTTTCTATGGCACGGCAGATATTTCCTTAAAAGATCAGTAAATATTTTAAACATTTAATGAATGGCATGCAATAGGGTAATTGTAACTATTGTGTTGACAGTGCTGCAGTCTTTAGATCCCATTATATTAATGGCGCATGAATTTAAGAAGATATTGGATTGAGTGCTTGAGAGATTCTATTCCCCCTGAAGAAACCCATATTTGTGAAACGCACGCACGGACCTGGATGGTGGCGTTGGGGCACTTTTCAATGTTAAGATAAGCACAATATTTTCTATCATATTTGAAAAAAAGCACAGCATTTGAATATGGAACTGTTTAAAACCATAATACTTTGAAGAACAAACATCGAACGATAAGATTGTATACACGGATACACTATTTGTTAGAGGTCGTTGATGCAAATTAGGGCTGAGGCTAAGGACTATGTCCGTTGTAGCCAGCGCCCGTTACAGTCTGAGACCTCAAGAAATTAATTAAATTTTGAAAGAGCAATATAATAAGTGCATAGCCTAGGTAATTTACTGGAGGGATATTTCTACTGTTTTGCTGCTAGCTACCCTCTGTTGAATTGACTAATACCTGAAGAGGTCCCCCTTTCAACAGTTGCTACCCCAAGCAACCCTTACAACAGATGCCTCTCCAAGGGGTTGGGGAGCTCATCTACAAGATCTCTCCACCCAGGGCATCTGGTCTCCACAAGAGACATCTCTACATATCAACCTCTTGGAGCTCAGAGCAATTTTTCTAGCTCTGTCTTCCACACCCTGCTCAGCTACAAGACAGTCCTCATCCACACGGACAACCAAGTAGCCATGTTCTACGTGAACAAGCAGGGTGGGACTGGCTCTCTGTCGCTTTGCAACGAAGCTTTGAGATTGTGGGCCTTCGCCAGAGAGCATCAAATTCATCTCATGGCAGTGTATCTTCCAGGGGTTCAAAACTCTTGGGCAGACAGACTCAGTCGCGTTCTGCTTCCACACGAATGGTCCCTCCATGGGGACCACATAGCCAGGATCTTTAGAATTTGGGGAACCCCGGACATAGACCTGTTTGCAAGTCCGTGGAATGCCAAACCTCCCCGGTTCTGTTCCAGGATTCCGTGTCAGGGAGTTCAGGCCAGGGATGCCTTCCTCCTCCATTGGGGGCAAGACTTCCTCTATGCCTATCTCCAGGAACAAGCAGGAATGAGTCTTCACATATGGGTACGTCGGTACCAACGGAGCCTGCGCGGGAACGCTCCCCAGCTTCCCATCTGTGGTCAGGATCCTCGTGTGCAGAAGGACCTGGAAAGGCATTCCCACCACCAAGTGATGCGGTTGGAGCCAACAGGCTAGGGACCGTACCAGACTTTTGGATACTTTGATCCTGTTCCGAAGGCATCCTGAGGTGTTGTAGGTACCTCCTGATATTAGTACTGCTTTTGTACATCTCACGTGTCTGAACTGGACTGGAGGGACAATAAAGAAGGTGAAATTAGACTTATCTGCTAATTTTATTTTCTGGAGTACATCCAGTCCAGTCCAGAACCTGCCCAGGGTGCGCATTGTGGAGTTGGCCCACATCTACCCGAATGGTTAGGGTGTTGGCATTTCTATGGCTGCCCACTGCTATCTGGTCTGGTTGCTAGGTCTCTGCCGTTTGGGGCTACTGTAAGCCTCTTGATCCTTCCAAAAAAAAAAAAAAGTAAACAGGGATTTACTACTCATCTTGTGCGACACCTGGGCAGCATGGGATCGAGTTAGAGGTTTGGCTCCCTTTCTTTGAGCTGACTGTTCGATTGGTGGAGGATTGGGGGTTCTGCCTTGCTACGGTTGTGCTGGCTGCATTGGTGTGCAAGGCTCCTTGGGGGCTGCTTTTAGCTCAGTGTTTTCATTCAACACTTTTCACCCATTCTAACATATTTCATTCAATAGAAAGATGAACCACAGCTTCTCCATAGTCCTTCACTTGTCCTATGATCTTATAGAGCCTTTGAAGCCAGTTTGAGCATTTTGTCTCAATTCAGGTTTTTTGGCTTTCTGTTGACTTGCTTTGTTAATCAGTCCTGTGTTCACACAACCCACACATCTTGACTGGACTGGAGGGACTCTAGGAAAGAAAATTAGCAGGTAAGTCTAATTTCACCTTAACCTCTGGTGCCAGCAAAACATCAGTCGTGGCTACATCATAGATCCAAAGTATGCATACTGAAAATAAAAGGTCTTATACAGTGTCAAAAATAACTATATTCAGTTGTTTAAAATAGGATGATAGATGTGGATTGTATAATCTGTAGTATAAAAGCAAATTAGCCTTGGGCATGGAACCAAAGAAGTAACTCAAGAAGCTTCTCAAGAAGCTTTCTCAGACTGCTGATTGTACTTCACTATTTGTTCACACTCGGTTACACAGTGATCCTCTCATAGTCAGATCAAGGACAGAACTAACAAGGTCTTCTGTTTCAATCCATTGTTTGAACAGGGATTGCGGTACACTCCCTCCCTGCACTTCCCACTCCCACTTTCATTATCAATCAAACTGGAAAGTGCATAAAAGTGATTAGTAATATTGTTAGAAATAAAGTTGTATACTGCCTGGCTGTAACTGTATTCTAATCTAATTCATGGCAGGTACACAGGACTTGAGGTCCTTTGCTTGGTTATTCCCTGGATTCCCCTTGAATATGGTTGTTGAGCCTAGCAAACTGATGAAAGCGACTTTTCCAAGTCCACAGATGATGATGATGCAGAGGGGAGCCATGATCTGGGTGTCTTAGTTTTCCAAGAGTTCTTAGGTAGGCAGAGGGAAGCAGTTAGTATATTGGTTTTATGCACAACATTCTTTGACGTTCCTGAAGCTAGAGCAGTGTGTATGCACTTTGATTTTGTGCCGTGGTCCGGTGTGAACTGAATAAAATAACCAATGTGTCATGGAGTTTAGATCAGGTTCATAGGGCCTGATGTAACAAGGTATAGATTAGTGTAGTTTATTGCTAATGTTTTAGTGCATGTGTTCATGAACTAAAATTTCTTTCAAAGCAGGAAGGGTTTTAGCACATAAAAAATCATGCAATAAAATATGCTTTTAATTTTAACACTTTCTTTGCAAATGCTGGAAAAGACCCACATGTGGCATTACTTCGTCATGAAAGTACACTAAAATTAAAGCACTCTGTTACTTCACCTGTAGCACTTTTTTATCTCCAGCTTCAGAGGTGAATTTGTGGGTGGGAGGTGGGTTTTTTTGTTTGCTTGTTTTATTAGGCACGTTTTGCTTAGGCATAACACCTATTCTTTATCGTCCTCCAGTCCAGTCCCAACTTGTTTGTTGCCACGCCAGTAGTTTGAAGACCGAGCATGTCAAAGCTGTGACATCAGAAGATATAGGGAACTGGCACCACCTACTACTTCCCAGTATCTGTCTCCAAGCAGCTGGAGTAGTGTGATTCCATAGTTTGAACTCACTTTAGGGACAACTGAGAAGGTGGCTATCTTGAAAGCCTTTAAATTGAGGGCTGGGGAGGAGAGTAAGCTCTGAATGGAGTAATCTCTCCTAGCTTACAAGGACAGTGTTTGCAGGAAATAAAGTACAGGGGGGGGAGAACGTTTTGAATAGAGACCAGGGATGCATTGTGGTTTCAGGCAGGGGGGATCCTCCGGCATGAAGAAGATACCTTGCTTAGGCCGGGTGCTCGATGCTGCTTCTGATCCCAGCTTTGGTGAGAACCTGCGGATTGAAGGGAGACCAGTGCATTGCTCCCTCAGAAAGGCCCATCACTGCTGAAGCCACTGCAGAAGGCTGAGCAGACCGGAGGTTTCAGCAGCTTTGCCGCCACCTGAAGGGGACCCGCAGAGTAGCCTTTCGGCAGTGTGGTGTTTGAAGGCTGCGTTTTGTTTGGCACAGCGGGGTGTGCTAATGTTTGGGATAACGCATGGTAGGCTTCTGGCGCTGTGCACGAAAAACCAACTCCAGTAAGCAGGGGAAACTGCAGGGGGGGGGGGGGGGTTTGGACGTTTGGGGTGCTTCTTTGCCTTCGTGTTTTGTTTGGCTGGAAACTGGACAGCTCTCTTTACAAACATAGTTTAAAAAAAAAAGCTAGGAAAATTAAAGTAGCGGGTTAGGTTTTCAGTTATGCCTTTCAAAGCCACCTGTTTGGCGTATGGAGCCTGTAGGGGCTCTCTGTCCCCTGAGGGCTTCTGCTGCGAGTCTGAAGCAGATGCATGCTCTGTGGAGGACAGTCTTCAGGGGGGGAACCCCTCAAGGTCAAAGAGGGGAATCTCGGCAGAATTGGAAGTCCGTCCATGGATGTCAGAAGGGCATCCCTCGCCTGGGGACTTGATCGGCGCGGCAGCACAGACAGCAGAGGAGAAGAGCACTGCACCTGCCTATACAGTCATCATAGAACAGACTGACAAGTCATCACGGCCGTTCTTGTCGCAGGGGAGCGCTGCGGGAGGGGGCAAGGGGTGTTTTCCCTCAGTTTGTCCTCCTTATACATAAAGCCTTCTGCGTGAGGCAGCAGGGGGAGGATGGCACGGCAGGAACTACAAGAGGTCCAAGAAGCAGGATGGAGACGTGTCTAACTAGCTTAGCCTGCGGAGTGGAGCCTGAACTGCCTGCAAGGCGCAGGCGGTTAGATGTTGGCCCTTAGGTAGAAAAGGGATCAGTTCGGTTGGAAGAGACACAGAACCAGGGTGTGGAAGTAGAGGACTCTGCAGAGCTGGAAGAAGCTGAAATTCCCCAGGAGGGGGGGGGGGGGGAGGGTGTCACACATTGTCCATGTATTCAGGCATGAAGAGTTGGCAGTACTGATTGCGCAATCATTGAAGATGTGTGCCAGTAGAGGATGAGCCTCTCAAGGAACTCTTGTTCCAAGCAGTCTGCACGACACAGATGGTGTTTCCACTGCATTGCATAATCAAGCAAATGATTCAGGATGAGTGGTAGGTCCTAGAAGCTTCCTTCAAAGGAATGTGGACCATGGCACAATTCTATCCGCTGCTGGACCCAGGATAAGGAGTTATTCAGGGTTCCTAAGGTGTATTTAGATTTCAGTAAAGCCTTTGACACTGTTCCTCACAGGCGACTTATAAACAAACTGAGCACCCTAGGGATGGACCCTAAAGTTATTGCTTGGGTTAGAAATTGGTTGGGTGGGAGGCGACAAAGAGTACAAGTAAATGGAGCTCACTCTGAGGAGAAGGATGTTACCAGTGGTGTGCCCCAGGGATCTGTCCTTGGTCCGATTCTTTTTAACATCTTTGTTAGTGATATAGCGGAAGGGCTGTCGGGTAAGGTTTGCCTCTTTGCAGATGATACCAAAATCTGCAATAGAGTAGACACCCAGGAAGGTGTAGATAACATGAGGAGGGATCTAGCTAAGCTTGAAGAATGGTCTAGAATTTGGCAGCTGGGATTTAATGTTAAAAAATGTAAGGTCGTGCATTTGGGCTGCAGCAATCCAAGGGAGCAATACAGTATAGGAGGTGAAGTACTTTTGTCCACTAAAGAAGAGCGGGACCTAGGCGTGGTTGTGTCTGATGATCTTAAAGTAGCTAAACAGGTTTATTTTTATTTATTTAAAGGGTATTTGTATCCCGCCTTATCCTTTAATCAAGGCGGTAAGCACAGCAAGCAATCAGTATATGTGTTTTGTGTCAGGTGAGCTTTATTGTACAGTGTGGGTGCGTGGGTGCGAGTGTTTTGATTTGGGTGAGCTATTTACAGTGTGCGCTATGTACAGTATATACATGGGTTTCTGGGTCCGGGTTTGGTGGTTTCCGTGAGCTGTCATTAGTCCTGATTGGATCCGGTTTGTAGATTCAGGTTAAGCATTTGGGCCGTAGTGTTCTGTGAAGAGTACAGTCTTCAGGTGCTTCCGGAAGTTCTTCAGATCTTCAGTTGATCGTAGGTCGTGAGGGAGTGAGTTCCATATTGATGGGGCTGCCAAGGAGAGTGCCCTTTGTGTGGTGGCTTTGCATGCTTTTGTGTAGTTTGGGGTGCTGAGTGTCTGTTGTGGCTTTTCTTCTTGGTCTGTTGCTGGTGTTAGGGAGAATGAGGGCTTGGAGGCTGAGTGCTGATCTCTTGTGTCCGATTCTGAATATGTTTAAGATCATCTTGTATTTGATGCGGTGGCTGATTGGGAGCCAGTGGAGGTCTTTGAGGATGGGGGTGATGTGTGCTTGGGTTGTTGCACCGCTAATTATCCTGGCTGCTGTTTTGGGCCATTTGAAGTGGCTTGAGTGATTGTTTTGGTATTCCGTTGTAGATCGGGTTGCAGAAATCCAGTATGGGGGTTATGAGTGCTTGGCAGACTGTGCGGAAGTGTTCGTAGGAGAGTAGAGGCTTTTGAGGCGTCTGATTATTTTCATTTTGTAGTATGCGTTTCTGGCGGTTTTTTTTGATGTGTGATTGTAGGTTCAGCTCTTTGTCAAGGGTTATTCCAAGGTATTTTACTTCGTCCTTTAGTGGGATTGTCATGTTGTTGGTTGTGATGAATGTTGGGGGGCTGAAGTCTGTGTTTCGTGTGATGAGAGCTTCTGTCTTGAAGTTGATTGCTAGGTTGTTGCGTTTAAGCCATGTGGATATGTTGTCTAGACAGTTTATCTTGTTGTAGTCGGGGCTGTTGAGGTTGATCGGCGTGTAAATCATGATGTCGTCTGCATAGATGGTATAGTTTATTTCGTGGGCGGAGATGATGTCGCAGATCGGTTGTATGTATAAGTTGAATAGTAGTGAGGATAGCGCGGATCCTTGTGGTACTCCTTGCTTGATCTTCGGGGGTTGTGATGTTTTGGTTCCGATTTTGACTTGGAACTGTCTGTCGGTTAAGTAGGAGTTGAACCAATTTAGGACGGTGCCGGTTATACCGATGTTCCGTAGTCTGGTTAGGAGGATTCTGTGGTCCACTGTGTCGAAGGCCGCTGATATGTCTATGAAGATCATTAGTGTTCCTTGATTGTAGTGGTCTATGGTTTGGATGATGTCATTGAATAGGTATAGTAGAAGTGTTTCGACTCCGTGGTTTGGGCGGAAGCCATGTTGATGTATATCCAGCGGGGCATGCTCGTCGATGTGGTCCTGGAGCTGTTGTTGCACTGACTTTTCTATGATTTTAGCCAAAACGGTATGCTGGAGATTGGCCTGTAGGCTGCTGGGTTGCTCTTTTCTAGGTTAGTTTTCTTGGGGATCGGCCTTATTGTGGCTAGTTTCAGCTGTTCTGGCATGGTTCCTTGGGTTAGGGAGTTGCTCACCATGTTGTGTATGTGGCCTATGAAGCTCTGCTTGGTTGCTTTGATCCATGGGGCTGGACATGGATCCGTGGGTGCGGTGCTTGTGTTGAGAGCGGAGATGACATCTGAGATTTGCTGTGTGGAAGGCGTGTGGAACTTGTCCCAACTTGTGATGGGTGTGGTTGGGCTGTTGGTTTCTGTGGGTATTTGTGGTGGTGAGCGGCCCAGTATCCCTTGAAGATGATCTGCGAAGGTTTGTGGGTCGATCTGTATGTCTTTGTCGGGGCTTGGTTCGTTGGTTAGGTTCTTCACTATCTCGAAGAGTTCCCTGGGTTTGTTGTGTGCTTTCTGGATGGTGTTTGTGTGGTGCTCTCTTTTTGTTTTGTTGATGAGTTCATTGTAGTTCTTTTGCTGAGCTATGTATAAGGCCTGTGTGGATGGAGATTTGGAGCGTCTCCAGCGGCGTTCTGATTTCCTTAGCTTTCGTTTTGCTTTGCGTATGCTTTTGGAGTACCATGGTGCGTGCTGTCTCCTGGTTTTCGTCGTTGTGTCTGCTTTGGTTTTAGCTGCTGCACTGATGGTGCCGTTCCAATTGTCCACTTGTTTGTCCAGATTGAGTTTGTTTGTGTTAAGGTAGGGTAGTGTGTCTTGTAGGAATTGTTCTTTGTTGAAAGCTTTGAATCTTCTTAGTCCAAGAGTCGCGGTTTGTGTCTTGTTGGGTTTTCCTGTTTGCTCTGAGGTTTGGATTTTGATTCTGTGGTGGTCTGACCAGGGTACCGGTGTGACTGGGTGAAGAGATGTTGCCCTTGTCTATGACGTGGTTGGGGGCAAATATGAGGTCCAGCATGGATCCGTGTCTGTGTTGGGGTGCTTATAAGTTGAGTGTATTGTTGTGAGTCCATTGCTTGCAGAAAGGTATCCTTGTCCTTGTTGGTAGAAGAGCTGAGGTTGAAGTCGCCTAGTAGGATTAGAGGTTTGTGGTTTGTGTTGATTGCGCAGATGGTTTCTAGAGTGGCGGTCAGTTCTTCTGTTGGAGCGTGGGGGGGCTCTGTATATGAGGCAAATGGCTATATGCTTGTTTCCCACTGTAATCGGCTGGAGAATGCCTGTAGAGGGTGTGGCCAAGTCCCAGGATTTAAACCAGGAAGCAGAAGATCTGGGGGAGAGGAGCATGGAGTTCTGGAGCATACCTGAAGACCACATCTATGAAAGAGAGCCTGCTGTGAAGGTAGGAAGCATTTGAATTTGTCGCTGATGGAGTTCTACTCAGTTGGAGTGACTGCTGGGCTGTGCTGCCTGAAGTGAAGAAACTGAGGAGCCAGTTTTGTTTTGCTTTGGAAATGTCATTTGTGCTGGAGCAGTGTTCAACTCTTCAACAGAGTAACCCTGCTGAGAGCAATTAAGGACTTGTTACAGCAGGGCAAAAGCCTAGGGCAACATAGGGTTTAAACCTACATGTGCCTAAAAAATGAGGGCCAGGGCAGTTGTCTGGATGCTTGTCCCCAAATAAAGTATGTTTTCTTTAAACCTCTCTTGGCTGTGGAGACCTGTGTCATGCCTCACACTGGCCACATCTACCACAAGCCCATTTAAGACAAATAGATGAAAATAGTTTTTCACTCTTGACCTTTGAAGGATGCTACCAAGTACATTGCATGATATTCTCATCAGTAATTCAATGTATCCTCTGTATACCTGGCTCTTTACAAGAAGACACAGTAGTTGTACCAATTCACTCTTGAGAAAGGCAGGAGCCGAAATGCGGCCGTGTCTGGTGTGGTCGTACTGTACCACTTAGGGTTTGAAATTTCCTTTTGATGCCTTGCTCCAGTTGGCTTTGTGTACCTGCGGGTGTCCCATTGCTTCAGCATCATTCCTTATTGGGAACCTGACAGGTACTTGTGACCTGGATTGGCTGCTGTTGGAAACAGGACACTGGCTTTGATGGATCTTGGTGTGACCCAGTATGGCATATCTTATGTTCTTCTGTTACATTGGGCTTGATTTAACCTCTTTTCTGTATAAAGCAGCTTAAAAAAATCTGTTTCACTTTTTTTCACAGCTACAGTTCTTTGTTTTGATAGTCTTTTTTTCATAGCTGGCACTTTTTTTTTTGGCAGGCTGTTTTTGTGGCCTTTTTTGCTTTTTTCCTCATAGCCATGTGGAGCTAGGTAAGCATGCCCTGTGCCCACTGATGTACCGCTTGTGGTATGTGCATGTCATCTTTATAGCAGGTTCATTTTTTCCCATTATAATGGGTTTGTAAGGGCCCAGAATTTTTCAGCATGGGATCCCAGAGGCCAATCCTGATTCGGGATCATCGTCCTCTTCTCCAGTGCTTGCTTTTGTCCACAGGATAAGTGACCCTTGCCGAGGGCTGAGGATGCCCCAGGCTCAGGCACAATGAGATGCGGTTGGTCCTTCTGAGATACAGCCATTCGGATGGCGGCCCTGGCACATTCTCTTGGAATGGACCTATATCACATCAGACCAATGGAATTTGCAGACAGTCTAGGAGACACCTTCATAGAAATCTCCCTGTGTCTTTCCACTCAAGCAAGCAGCAGTTGGGGAAATATTACAGCGCCTTCTACAGTTGCTGCCTATTTTAACCTTGCCTTCTGCAGAGCAAGGTCAGGACCGATTTTTTTTTTTCCACCTTCTTTGTGGTGCCCAGGACTGGTGGTTCCTTTCGGCCTATCCTGGATCTGAAAGTGGTCAATGGCAGGCTCAAGGTCCCCATTTTTGCATGGAGACCATCTGGTCGGTCATTGCATCCTTTGATCAGTGGGAGTTTATCTCCTTGGAGCTAGTGGAGGCCATCAGAAAACAGCATCGGCAGTTTCTCCGCTTTGTACTTGGGCCATCTTTTCTAGTTCAGGGCTCTACCCTTTGACTTAGCTAGATCTCCCTGTACTTTTTTGAAAGTAATAGGAGTAGTGGTGTCAATCTCCAGGAACAAGCAGGAATGTAGTCTTCACATATGGGTATCGTCGGTACCGACGGAGCCTGCGTGGGAACGCTCCCCAGCGTCCAATAGGAACGCTTTTGGGAGCATCCCTCAGCACATGCGTGCTGCCTTCCCGCCTTTCCAACTGTCCCTCTTCAGTTCTTCGTTTTCCGCAGAGCCGACAGGATCTAACCCCTGTCACCGCAGAAAATTCCGTCTTTAAATTTCTTTCTTGTGGTCGCGTTTGCCTACCGCACGACGCCTACCAGTACTGCCAGTGATTCTCTTTTCATACAAAAAAAACCCAACTTAAACTTAGACTGTTTCTTTTCAGAAACATTCCTCTTTGGTGCTAGGCGCCATTTTGGGCATTAGGCCCCATTTTCCTAAATCATGGAAAAACCAACTAGTGGTTTTAAAAAATGTACTAAGTGTGGCAGTACCATTTTCGTCACTGACACCCATGATTGGTGTCTAAAATGTTTAGGACCTGATCATTTTCCAACTGAATGTCTCTCTTACATGGGGATGACCAAAAGAGGAAGACAG
Source organism: Ichthyophis bannanicus (assembly GCA_033557465.1). NCBI lineage: Eukaryota > Metazoa > Chordata > Amphibia > Gymnophiona > Ichthyophiidae > Ichthyophis > Ichthyophis bannanicus. The sequence goes on along the minus strand of JAWIIG010000036.1, from coordinate 969,853 downwards.
AACCGGGCCACAAAGCTTGGTACCCTCTTTTCTTCAGATTCCAGATCCCAGATCCATTGCATCGACATCGTCAAGGGCCTCTTCTTCCGATCATGGATCTCAGGTAACTAAACATAAAAGCCGGTTCTCAAAGGGTAGCTCGCCTGCTAAGTATCGAGAGGCCATTGGCATTGGCATTGCCCTTGAGGGAACCACACAGGCAAAACAGCCCCGGCGGGAGGCTTCGGCTTCCAAAGCATCGATGGGGCTTCAGAATGTTCTTGAGGCCTCAACCTCGCAAGAACTACCTGTGCCATGCTCGGGGGTTCCGGCCGTCCTTACCGGTACCGATACCCCAGCATCGGCAGCGTCGATAGACCAGATGTTTCTTGCTATCGAGCGCAGTATCTCAGCTCTCCTTTCAGCTGTGGTACCAGTGGTCCCAGGGGCACCGGTACTGACATCGACACCGATGCCGGTACCGACACCGGTAGGCACTGGTACCGACACCAATGATGCCGGTATCGACAGTACCAGCCCCGGTGGGAATTCTTCCCATGCCATCTCTGGCTGGAGTTGACAAACCGGTACCGGGTCACCTCGGTACCGACTTCGATTGGTACCGGGTTCGTGCTTTGCAAGAGCATTGGGTCAGGAGTATTTTGATTCCTCTGATTCCGAGGACTCTGACAATTCTGCTGGCACTAGAGGGTTTCTCCTAGAAGATCCCTCTTCTCCCCAATGCAGAATGTCACCTCCAGAGGACATAAGTAACCAGTCCAAGAAGTATGGACATGTCATTTCAGGATTTCATCTGTGATATGGCCAAAGGTCTTTCAATCACAGTAGCTCCTGAAGAGGAACCCAGAGCAAAGGAATTGGAAATCCTCCAATATCCTAAAGCTCCTAAGAAGGCCGCCACTCTACCTATCCGTGAAATTCTGCATAGCTTGATGCTCAGAATGTGGGAGACACCTCTAACCACTTCTCCTCACTCTAGGAGACTTGATACTATGTATAGGGTTCCACCATGTCCTGGATTTCAGAAAACTCAGCTGCCACACCATTCAATGGTAGTGGAATCAGCTATGCGTAGGATGAAAAGTACAGAGAGGCATGTATCCAATCCTCCAGGTCGTGAATGCAGGATCAGTTCATATATCCTATATATGGGAATGTTCCTCAAAGAAATCACAGGAGACTTGTAACTTATGAGCCCATTTCTCCCAGATGATAAGAGACAAGATTTTCTTGCTCTAGTTAAGCATGCTCAGGATGTCTCCAAGTTTGTCAATTGTGCAGCCTTCGACTGCTTCAAATGCATCAGCAGAACCTCTGCTATTGCCATTGGCGCACGACGGATTGCCTGGTTACAGGCATCAGACTTGGAGACTTGGGTACAGGACAAGTTAGGCAACATTCCTTGCACGGGGGAGAATCTCTTCGGCAAGAACTGGCAGGAAAAGACTAACGAGTTAGATGCTGACAATTCTACCTTAGATAGATTGTCAGTCTACAGCCACTCCAGCCAAAAGGAAGCCTTATAAAAAAAAACCTGTTTTAGCAAAAAGATGAAGTTTTATCCTTCCTATACCCAGCAGAGTCAGACTCCAGGTCAGGTTGCCCAAAAGGGACAAACTAGACAACAAAAGAAGCCAAAAGGCCCGAGAGTCCAACCAGCTCTCCAGGTTCATCCCCCTCAAGGGCTTTGACTCCTTCCTAGAGAGCTTTGCCTTCCTGCCTCTGATGGGTCACCAACTCCCCAATATTCCAGGCAGGTTATGCCATTTTGTCAACAGATGGCATCAGATAACAGAAGAGTGGACTTTGTTCATTGTAGGAGAGGGGTACAAACTTCATTTTCACAGCATACCCCCTCCTACAATTCTAAAGCAATTCAATTCACAAACCTCTGCAGACAATCTGCTAGATCATGAGGTCTTCATACTTCTTGCCCAAGGGGCAATAGAGGAAGTACCCATTTTTCAACAGGGGGCAGGGTTCTACTCCCCCTATTTTCTTATTCCAAAGAAAACAGGGGGACACAGACCCATTCTAGACCTCAGAGAATTGAACAAATATCTGTTTCGAGAGAAATTCAAAATGATTTCTCTAGGGACTCTTCTGCCATACCTTCAAAGCCAGGACTGGCTTTGCTTTCTAGACTTAAAGGATGCATACACTCACATTCTCATCCACCCAGATCACAGGAAATTTTAAAGTTTCCTTGTCAGGGGAAGACATTTCCAGTACAGGGTTCTTCCTTTTGATCTGGCTTCAGCACCAAGGGTATTCATGAAATGCATGGCAGTAGTAGCTGCATATCTCCAGGAACAAGCAGGAATGAGTCTTCACATATGGGTACGTCGGTACTGACGGAACCTGCGTGGGAACGCTCCCCAGCTTCCCAAAAAGGAAAGCTTTTGGGAGCATCCCACAGCGCCTGCGTGCTGCCTTCCCGCCTTTCCTAACCACCTCTCAGTTCTTCTTTGTCGCGGAGCCAGCAGGTCGAGCCCTGTCACCGCTGAAGAAGTTCTTTATTTTATTTTATTTCTTTGGTCGCGTGCCTGCCTTCCCCGACTCCGGACCAGTACCGCCGGTCTTTTTCTTTCTTTCTTTAAAAAAAAAAAAATATCTATACTTTTTCTCACTTAGTGTATTTTTCCTCTTGGGCCTCAGGGCCTATAAGGAAATTTCCCTCATGGAAAAACCAGCCTCCGGGTTCAAGAAATGCACTGTGTAGCGGTACTATTTCTGTTACAGATACCCATGAATGGTGCCTTAAATGTTTGGGTCCTGAACACTCCATTCCGGATTGTCCCTCCTGCTCTCTGTCTAAACGGGGTTTACAGAACCGAGCAGCTAAGCTCCATGTGCTGTTTCCCACAGATGCAGCGTCGGTAGCATAGACATCTTCCAGGTCTTCTTCTCCTGATGGATCTCAGGTAACCAAACATAAATCTAGCAGGTCCTCGAAGGGTAAATCTCCCTCTAAGCATCGAGATGCCTCCGGGCTTGCCCTCGAGGATCCTGCACCAGCAAAACAACCCCGGCGGGAAGCTCCGGCTTCCAAAGCTGCTCCTATGGGGTTACAGGTTGACATCAATGGCACGGCCTCGACCGATCACCTGTTAGAATGCTCTGGGGTACCGGCACAATCTCCCGGTACCGAGTTCCAGGCATTCATGGCATCGATGGATCAGAATGTTCGGTCCATGCAGCGGGCTATCACGGCCTTCATTCAAGTTGCGACGCCACTGGTACCGCAACAACTCCGTTGTCGGTATCGGCTCCGGTACCAGCACCAGCGCCGATGCCGATACCGACTGCATCGACATCGACCAGGATACCGGCTACAGCGTTTCCTTGTCCAGGGCTGCTTATCGGTACCGATCCGGTACCAAGGACGCCCGATGTCGATACTGCTCGATACGCGTATCGAGCATTAGAAGAGCACCCTGACAGGCGATACTTTGATTCCTCTGGTGATTCTGATACATCAGACGAGTCTCCTGAAGTATCCATAGCCCTTCCTGAAGAGCCGCCTTCTCCAAAAAGAAGAATGTCTCCTCCAGAGGACTTGTCCTTTCAAGACTTCATAAGAGAAGTAGTTAAAGAACTTTCTATTTCAGTAACCTCTGAATCAGAGCGTAGAGCAAAAAAATTAGATATTTTAGGATACTCTAAGGCTCCTAGAGAGGCAGTCACCTTACCAATTCATGAGATTCTTTATGAACACATGATTGATTTATGGGAGACTCCTCTCACCCTCTCTCCTCATTCTTGCAGATTGGACACTATGTATCGTGTCCCTCCCTGTCCTGGATTTCAAAAAACTCAGCTTCCTCACCATTCCATTGTAGTGCAGTCAGCTATGAAGAGGATAAAGAGTACAAAGAGACACTCTTCTGCTCCTCCAGGAAGAGAATGCAGGACCTTGGATGCTTTTGGTAGGAAAATCTTCCAAGCCAGTATGCTTATTTCCAGAATCAACTCATATAGTCTTTACATGGGTATGTTTCTAAAGGAAGTTGCAGAAAAGCTGCACACTTTCCTCCCTTTTCTTCCAGAAGATAAAAGGGAAGAATTCCTCATTTGGCTTAAGCATACTCAAGACATTTCAAAGTTTTCCAACAGGGCAGCCTTTGACTCCTTTGAAGGTGCCAGCAGAGCCTCAGGCATTGCCATAGCTGCTCGCAGAATTGCTTGGCTCCAGGCTTCTGATTTAGAACCCTGGGTTCAAGATGGCTTAGGAAATCTTCCCTGTACAGGTGAAAATCTATTTGGCAAAGAGTGGCAAATAAAAGCCACTCAAATGGATGCAGAGAACTCTGCTCTGGATAGACTTTCAAAGTCAACCTCCATTCCTGCCAAGAAAAAGACTTTTAAAAAGTCTTTTTTCAAAAAGGGCAGATTTCCTTCTACTTCTAGCCAACAATCTTCTACAGCTCGCTTTGCCACTAAGCGTCAGCAACCTAAACAGGCCAGGCCTAAGTCTACAGGGGCTGCTGCAACTCAGCAGTCCCAACCTCCTCAGGGTTTTTGACTCAATGCTAGAGAACTTAGCCTTTCTGGCTCTAAAACAGCCAGAACCTCTCACCATTCCAGGAAGGTTAGCTCATTTTGGTCCCAGATGGGAGCAAATCACATCAGAGCAGTGGACCCTCTCCATCATAAGAGAGGGCTACAAGCTTCATTTCTCAGACCTTCCTCCCCACACCATGGTGAGACACTTCAGTTCTCCCACATCTCTTCTCGACCTTCTAGGTCAGGAGGTGGCTACCCTTCTTGCCGAAGGGACAATAGAAGTTCCTCTTCAACAGGGGTCAGGGTTCTACTCCCCCTATTTTCTCATTCCAAAGAAGACAGGGGGATACAGACCCATCTTAGATCTCAGGGAATTGAACAAATTTCTATGCAAGGAGAAGTTCAAGATGCTTTCTCTGGGCACTCTCCTTCCATACCTTCAAAGTCAGGATTGGCTTTGTTCTCTAGATCTCAAGGATGCGTACACAAATGTCCTCATCCATCCATCTCACAGAAGATTCCTACGTTTTCTTTTCCAAGGAAAACATTACCAATACAGAGTGCTTCCCTTTGGTCTGGCCTCTGCTCCAAGAGTGTTCACCAAATGCATGGCAGTAGTAGCTGCATTTCTACGCACTCTGGGAATATTTGTATTCCCATACCTGGACGACTGGCTCATCCGAGCTCCATCTCAGTCAGAGGCCCAGACTTCCCTGGACCACACAAGACGCATTCTGCAGTATCTGGGACTTGTGGTAAACCTCCCAAAGTCCCAGCTCACCCCTACTCAGTCCCTAGAATTCATAGGGGCCTGTTTGGATACCACTACTGCAAGGGCCTACCTTCCTCAGGCCCGTTGCCAACGTCTAGTGCAGTTAGCCTCCCAGATTCAGTCAAAGAGCCACTTAACTGCCCGGGAGATGCTACAATTGCTAGGCCACATGGCTTCCACAGTGCATGTGGTACCCTATGCTCACCTACACATGAGAGCAGCTCAATGGACTTTGTCCACCCAGTGGGCTCAAGCTTCAGGAGATCTCTAAGACCAAATAGCAACCTCCAAACGTTTCTTTTGGTCTCTCCAATGGTGGATGTCCACTCAAATTTTGTTGCTGGGGTCCCCCTTCCAACAGCTGTGCCCCAAGCAACCCTCACAACAGATGCCTCCCAAACAGGTTGGGGAGCCCATCTACAGGACCTCTCCACTCAAGGCACTTGGTCCCCACAGGAGACCTCTCTTCATATCAACCACTTGGAGCTTCGAGCAGTTTTTCTTGCTCTCAAGGTCTGTCTTACCCTCCTCAGCTACAAGACAGTCCTCATTCATACGGACAATCAAGTAGCCATGTTTTACATAAACAAACAAGGAGGAACTGGCTCTCTGTTGCTTTGCAACGAAGCTTTAAGATTATGGGCCTTCGCCAGAGAGCATCAAATCCATCTCCTGGCAGTATACCTCCCAGGAGTCCAAAACTCTTGGGCAGACACTCAGTCAAGTTCTGCTTCCACACGAATGGTCCCTGCACATGGATCAGGTACTCAGAATCTTCCAGGAATGGGGAACCCCGGACATAGACCTCTTTGCAAGTCCGTGGAATGCCAAACTTCCCCGGTTCTGTTCCAGAATTCCGTGTCAGGGAGTTCAGGGCAAGGATGCCTTCCTCCTTCACTGGGGTCAGGACTTCCTGTATGCATTTCCACCCATTCCCTTGATTCCCAAGACTCTGTTCAAACTCCAGAGGGATCAAGGATCTATGATCCTCATAGCTCCACGCTGGCCACGCCAAGTGTGGTACCCTCTACTTCTACATCTCTCCCAAGCCCCCTCCTTGGACTTGGGAGCTGCTCCAGACTTTCTGTCTCAGGAGGAAGGGACTTTGTGGCACCCAAACCCCAAGTCCCTTCACCTCAGAGCTTGGTTACTGAAGGCCTAGACCTTCAAGGCTTGAATATTTCTCAACAAGTGAAGGATATCCTCCATGCTTCCAGAAAACCTTCCACCAGGCGTTCCTATGCTTTTAAATAGAAAAGATTTTCCATTTGGTGTGCTGAAAAGGGTCTTGACTAGCACTACCTTTAAATTCTCTGTTAGACTATCTCCTGCATCTTTCCAATGCAGGACTTAAGACGAATTCAGTAAGAGTCCATTTGAGTGCTATTGCAGCATCCCTTAAGCCCATCAATGGACAACCTATTTCCTCTCATCCTCTCATTGCAAGATTCATGAGAGGCCTAACTTTAACTAAACCTCCCATTAGGCCTCCTCCGGTGGCATGGGACTTAAATTTGGTTCTTGGTCAGCTTATGAAGCCACCTTTTGAACCCTTAGCCACTACCTCCTTGAAATTTCTTTCCTGGAAGGTTATTTTCCTCATTGCAGTCACTTCAGCTCGCCGCATCAGTGAACTGCAGGCCTTAGTGGCTAATCCACCTTATACAAGGTTCCATCATGATAAGGTAGTCCTTAGGACAAATCCACACTTTATGCCTAAAGTGGTCTCACCTTTTCATCTTAATCAAGAGGTATATTTACCTGTCTTTTTTCCAGCTCCTCATGCATCCAGTGCAGAGAAGAATCTTCATACTCTGAATTGTAAAAGAGCTCTTGCTTTTTACTTACAAAGGACAGAGCAACATAGAAAGTCTTCCCTGCTTTTTGTTGCTTTTGATCCTTCTCATTTAGGACTTCCAGTCTCTTAAGAGAACACTGTCCAATTGGATTGCTCAGTGTATTTCTTTCGCCTACCAGAGTAAGAACCTTTCTCTGGAGAGTCATGTCACAGCTCATAATGTGAGGGCCATGGCCACCTCTGACTCATCTAAACTCTGTGTCCATCAACCAGATCTGTCGAGCAGCCACCTGGGCCTCGGTTCATACCTTCACAGCCCATTACTGCTTGGACAAGAACTCCCGCCGTGATGCCTTGTTTGGTCAGGCTGTCCTCAAACACCTGTTCCATTCTTAAACAACTCCTACCCTCCTTCCCTGGATGGATGCCTGAGATCCATAGGAGGACGTAGGACCCTTCCCAGGGTCTCATATCCTTGGGGATCTCCCAGGCATCTTAGCTAGGGAGTCCCCATATGTGAAGACTTATTCCTGCTTGTTCCTGGAGATAGCACAGTTACTTACCTGTAACAGGTGATCTCTGGGAACAGCAGGAATAAGTCTTCACAACCCTCCCACCTCCCCTAGGAGTTGTACCTCTTTTTTTCTGTCTTTCCTTTCCCCTCTCTCTCTATTGTCTCAGCTTTAAACTCGAACTGAGGAGAGCTGGTCAGGAAAGGCGGGAAGGCAGCGCGCAGGCGCAGTGGGATGCTCCCAAAAGCTTTCCTTTTTGGGAAGCTTGGGAGCGTTCCCGCGCAGGCTCCGTCGGTACCGACGTACCCATATGTGAGGACTAATTCCTGCTGTTCCCAGAGATCACCTGTTATAGGTAAGTAACTGTGCTTTCTACGAGCCCTGGGGATTTTCATCTTCCCTTACTTAGAAGACTGGCTCATTCAGGCCTCCACAGCTGCAGAGGCCAGCACCACACTGTCCCGTACAATGCAAATCCTCCAATACTTGGGATTGGTAATAAACTTCCCGAAATCTCAACTAGTTCCTTCCCAATGCCTTGAATTCATAGGAGCCTGTCTGGATACCAGACAGGCAAGGGCTTTCCTTCCACAAGCCTGGTGTCTTCACATAATGTAGCTAGCTTCCCAAGCAGCAGGCAAATCCTCCGACGCTGCTCGGGAGCTGTGCAGTTACTGGGACACATGGCATCCACAGTTCATGTAGTCCCATACGCTCGCCTCCACATGCGAGCAGCTCAGTGGACCCTCTCCACACAGTGGACACAGGCCACGGGTCGTTTGTCGGACAAAATAACAATCTCTTAACTAATTTTGTCTGTCCAATGGTGGCAGTCACTACAAAATCTGACCGTGGGGTCTCCTTTCCATCAACCCCTCTTTCAGACCACCCTAACAGATGCATCACGGGTGAGTTGGGGAGCACCCCTGAATCATCTCTCTACCCAGGGCACCTGGACTCCACAGGAGGTTGGTTTACACATAAACCTCCTGGAATTAAGAGCAATTTATTTAGCTCTTCAAGTGTTCCACGCCCAGCTCAGCTAAAAGACAGTCCTAGTCCAGACGGACAATCAGGTAGCCATGTTCTATGTGAACAAGCAGAGCGGAACGGGCTCTGTTGTTATGCAACAAAGCTTTACGACTATGGGCCCTCGCCAGAGAGCATGAAATTCACCTTCTAGTGGTATATCTTCCAGGCATTCAAAACCTTTGGGCAGACAAACTCAGTCGAGTACTGCTACCTCACGAGTAGTCACTCCGCCTAGACCAGGTGGCAAAGATATTTCATCTCTGGGGCACTCCAGATATAGACCTCTTTGCAAGTCCACTGAATGCCCAACTTCCCCGGTTCTGTTCCAGGATTCCAGTGCACAACTGTCAGGCAAGGGATGCCTTCCTCCTTCACTGAGGTCAGGACTTCCTTTATGCCTTCCCACACATTCGCCTCATCCCCAAGAGTGTCTTCAAGCTTCAGAGAGACGGGGGTCGCATGATTCTCGTAGCACGACGATGGCCACGCCAAACGTGGTATTCCCTGCTTCTGCGTCTCTCTCAAGCGACACCTCTAGAGTTAGGGCATGCTCCAGATCTCCTTTCTCAGGAGAACGGGATGCTATGGCACCCGAATCCCCAGTCCCTGCACCTCACGGCCTGGTTGTTGAAGGCTTAGACCTCCAGGATCTCAACCTGTCCCAGCAGGTAAAAGATATCCTTCAGGTTTCTAGGAAACTTTCCACAAGAAGATCTTATGCCTTCAAGTGGAAACGTTTTACTATATGATGCTCCAAGAAGGGATTAAACCCCCTGGTCATACCCTTAGAATCGATACTAGAGTATCTCCTTCACTTATTGAATTCTGGGTTGAAAACCAATTCAGTAAGAATCTGTCTTAGTGCAATTGCAGCTTCTTATAAGCCTCTAAATGGACAACCAATTTCCTCTCATCCACTCCTATCAAGATTTATAAGAGGCCTTCTTTTAACTAAGCCTCTCATCAAGCCACCACCGGTGGCATGGAATCTGAATCTAGTTCTCGGGCAGCTCATGAAGCCGCCTTTTGACCCTTTAGCCACTGCAGCCCTTACGTTTTTGACCTGGAAGGTCATCTTCCTAATTGCAATCACCTCTGCCCGTCTCATTAGTGAATTGCAAGCTTTAGTGGCTGATCCTCCTTATACTAGGTTTCATCATAAGGTTGTTCTTCGAACTCGCCCACATTTTATGCCAAAGGTGTTTTTGCCTTTTCATTTAAATCAATCAATTTACCTTCCTCATTCATCCAAACCACAGAAAATACCTCAGGTTCATTGTGGGAGGAAACCATTATCAGTACAGAGTACTATCTTTTGGCCCTCACCTCTGCTCCCAGGGTCTTTACCAAATGCCTGGCAGTGGTGGCAGCCTACCTGAGAAATCAAGGTATCTTTGTCTTCCCCTATCTGGACGACTGGCTCATCAGGGGTCAGATGTCCCAGGAGGCCAGACAAGCTACCCTCCGAACTATTGCTCTTCTTCAAAACCTGGGTTTTGTCATAGACTTTGCAAAGTCCACTTTGCTCCCCTCCCAGAACTTGGAGTTCATAGGGGCAAGGCTGGACTCTCTGCTGGCAAGTCGTTCTTGCCATAAGACAGAGCCCAAAGACTGATAAACTTGGCAAACCAGTTTCTCAGCAGGTCACTGGTCTCCGCCAGACTCTGCCTGAGGCTTCTTGGCCACATGGCTTCGACAGTACATGTGACCCCTAATGCCCTGCTCCATATGAGGCCTGCACAGTGGTGCCTCAGAACTCAGTGGACACAGGCCACAGGCAGTCTCAGAGACAGAATAAGGGTGTCCAGACCCTTCCTGAACTCCCTCCGCTGGTGGCTGCACCCACCCAATCTACTGCAAGGGGGTGCCTTTTCAGGTTCCTGGGTTCACAGTGGTGTTTGCCATGGATTCCTCCCTGCAAGGCTGGGGGGCTCATTGTCTGGGCAAGTGCACCCAGGGCTTGTGGTCTCCCTGGGAGGCCACACAGCAGATCAATCTACTGGAACTCAGGGCTATTCGTTTGGCCCTCAAGACTTTCTCTCAAGCACTGGCTCATCAGTCTGTCCTGGTTCAAACAGACAACCAAGTAGCCATGTTTTATGTGATCAAGCAGGGCGGAACTGGGTCCAGAACCTTTGCTTGTTTGCTCTCAGGCACAACATGCGCCTCAAGGCTGTGTATCTACCTGGCCAGGACAACTACCTGGCAGACAGGTTGAGCAGGATTCTGCAGCCCCACGTATGGCAGCTCCATCCCTTAGTGGTTCAGACGATTTTCCTGAAATGGGGACTTCCAACCATAGATATGTTTGCCAGTCCATCGAACAAACAACTGACAAGGTTCTGCTCCAGGCAACCGCATCCTCTGTGGCTGGCAGCAGATGCTTTTCTGATTTCCTGGTCCCAGGGCCTCCTGTATGCGTTTCCTCCCACGCACCTGGTGGCCCGAACCCTGTTCAAAATTCTTCAGGACAAGGCGTCGGTCCTGCTGGTAGCTCCCAGATGGCCGAGACAGCCTTGGTTTCCACTTCTGCTTCAGCTGGCAGTGGATACCCCACTGCCTCTGGGGTTGCAACCCGATCTTCTCTCTCAGGATCAGGGTTCCCTTCTGCACCCAAATCTCAGCTCTCAATTTGATGGCATGGAGGCTGCAAGGGTAGTTTTGGCTCCCTGGGGCCTACCTCAGGAAGTTGAGGAGGTTGTCCTAGCCTCTAGGAAGCAGTCCACTAGAAAAACCTATGCCCTGAAATGGAAAAGGTTTTCTGTGTGGTGTCAGCTGTGCTGTACCAGTAGTGCTTCAGTACCTGCTGCACTTATCCAATCAGGGACTTAAGTCCAATTCTGTTCGGGTCCACCTCTCAGCTCTAGCAGCTCACCATTCACTGGTGGAGGGACATTCTTTGTCGGTTCACCCCCTTGGTGTCCAGATTTCTTAGAGGCTTGCTCTTGCTGAAGCCTCCAATCCGTCCTCCAGCTCCTGAGTGGGAGTTGAATGTGGTCTTGCAGCAACTGACTCGCCCACCTTTTGAGCCGATGGCTACTTGTCCTCTCCGCTTCCTGTCCTGGAAGACACTCTTCTTGGTAGCCCTGACCTCGGCCAGGAGAGTGAGTGAGCTTCAGGCCCTGGTCTGTGACAGGCCTTACACCCGCTTCTATAGGAACCAGGTAGTCCTTAGGACTCATCCAAAGTTCCTCCCTAAGGTTGTCTCCTCTTTCCACCTCAACCAGGAGGTGGTTCTTCCAACATTCTTCCCTAGGCCTCATGCAAGCCAGGCTGAAGCAGTTCTGCATACCCTGGACTGTAAGAGGGCCTTATCCTTCTACCTGGACTGTACACAGGGGCATAGAAGCTCTTCATATCTTTTGACCCTAATAATTTGGGGTTAGCTGTGTCCAAGCGTACCTTGTCCATCTGGGTGGGTGGCTGTATCACCTGGGCTTACAGGGTGGCTGACCTTCCTTTGCAGGGTCGGGTCACGGCCCATCGTGTCAGGGCAATGGCTGCCTTAGTGGCTCACCTCCGCTCTGTACCATTGGTAGACATCTGCAGGGCTGCAACTTGGTCTTCAAGCCAGACTTTTGCGGCCCATTATTGTCTGGAGAGGGAGTTCCGTAGGGACAGTGCTTTTGGCCAGGCAGTACTCCGGAATCTCTTTGAGGTTTAGGCAACTCCTGCCCTCCAGCCCTCCGTTGGGCTACCGGTGGAGGTCCTTTCAGTGAAAAGCCTTTCTTTGATGCTGGGACTAGAGGGAGTTCTCTTGTTCAGCCTGGGTTCCTGGTAGCCCAGAGCTAGGGAGTCACCCATATGTGAGGACTGACTTCCTGCTTGGTCCTGGAGAAAGAGTAGTTACTCACCTGTAACAGGTGTTCTCCAGGAGCAGCAGGAATCAGTCCTCACATCCCTCCCTCCTCCCCTGGGAATTGCAGTTGTACATTGTTTATTTTACATTTTTGTGTGCTGTTTTTAGCTATGTCATTTGACTGAGCAAGATGGCACCTTTAGGTGGGAAGGGGACCGCGCATGCGTGCCTGCATTCCCAAAGGCTTTCATAGAAAGCTGGAGAAATGCTCCGCAAGGGCTCCATCGACATCGATGTCACCCATATGTGAGGACTGATTCCTCCTCCTGGAGAACACCTGTTACAGGTGAGTAACTACTCTATATTCCTTGTACAGGTGAGAATCTGGCAAAAATTGGCAAGAAAAGGCCATTGAATTAGATTCTGATAACTCCACTTTGGATAGGTTATCCAAAGCCACAGCTGACCCTGCAAGAAAGAAATCTTTCAAAAAACCATTCTTTTCCAAAAAGAAGAGGTTTTATCCCTCTTATTAGCAGGGACGTTCTGCAGGTCAGCCTGTCCGGAAGACTCGGCAACCACCCAAACAGAGAGAGGCAAAGACTTCTATGCCTCAACGGTCTCAGCCTCCACAAGGCCTCTGAATTCCATCTAGGGAACCTAGCCTTCCTGGCTCTCAGTGGACCAGAACCTTCCACGATTCCCGGAAGGTTATGCCACTTTGCCCCCAGATTGGGGCAAATAACAGCAGAGCATTGGACTCTTTCCATTATAAGAGAAGGGTACAAGCTTCACTTCCTCCACTTGCCCTCACCTACAATGGTAAGACAGTTCAATTCTCAGACCTCTCTTCAACCTGTTAGATCAAGAGGTCACCATGCTTCTTGCCCAAGGGGCAATGGAAGAGGTACCCATTCTTCAACATGGTACAGGGTTTTACTCCCCCTATTTTCCTTATACCAAAGAAAACAGGAAGACACAGACCCATTTTGGATCTCAGAGAATTGAACAGATTCCTGTTCAAGGAGAAATTTAAAATGATTTCTCTGGGAACTCTGCTGCCATACCTTCAGAGCCAGGACTGGCTTTGTTCTCTAGATCTCAAGGATGCGTACACTCATGTTCTCATCCATCCAACTCACAGAAAGTTCCTTCGGTTTCTTTTTCAGGGAAAGCACTACAGAGTGCTTCCTTTTGGCCTGGCCTCAGCACCCAGGGTGTTCACGAAATGCATGGCAGTAGTAGCAGAATTTCTTCGCACTCTAGGAATATTCGTCTTCCCTTACTTGGATAATTGGCTCATTCGAGCCCCATCAGAGTCAGAAGCCAGGACTTCTCTATCTTGCACAATGCGTATCCTGCAGTATTTGGGTCTGGTCATAAACATACCAAAATCCAACCTAACTCCCACTCAATCTCTAGAGTTCATAGTAGCTTTGTTGGATACCAGGAAAGCAAGGGCCTATCTTCCCCAGGCTCGTTGCCTTCGCATGGTGCACTTAGCCTCTCAAGCAGTGCTAGTGTCTCATCTCACTGCTCGAAAAATGCTACAACTGCTAGGCCACATGGCATCCACAGTGTATGTGGTTCCTTATGCTCACCTCCATATGAGAGCAGCCCAGTGGACTTTATCCACACAATGTACCCAGGCATCAGGATGCCTGTCAGACAAAATAGCAAACACAAATCGTCTTATTTTGTGTCTCCGTTGGTGGCAGTCCACTCAAAATCTGTTGCTGGGGTCCCCATTTCAGTAGGCTTCACCCCAGGCAACACTCACAACAGATGCTTCACCAATGGGTTGGGGAGCTCATCTGCAAAACCTCTCCACCCAAGGCACCTGGACCTCACAGGTGACTCATCTACACATCAATCTTCTGGAGCTCAGAGCAATTTTTCTTGCTCTGTGAGTGTTCCACACCCTGCTCAGCTACAAGACAGTCCTCATTCATACGGAAATCAAGTGGCCATGTTCTACATGAACAAGCAGAGAGGAACAGGCTCTCTGTTGCTTTGCAACGAAGCTTTGCGACTATGGGCCCTCGCCAGAGAGCATCAGATTCATCTTTTGGCTGTGTATCTTCCAGGTATCCAAAACTCTTGGGCAGACAGACTCGGTCGAGTTCTACTTCCACATGAATGGTCTCTACATGCAGACCAGGTGGCCAAGTTTTTTCAAATTTGGGGAACCCCGGACATAGACCTCTTTGCAAGTCCGTTGAATGCCAAACTTCCTGGTTCTGTTCCAGAATTCCGGTTCAGGGCTCTCAGGCCTAGGATGCTTTCCTCCTTCATTGGGGTCAAGACTTCCTTTATGCCTTTCCACCCATTCCCCTGATTCCCAACACCCTGTTCAAGCTTCAGAGAGACAGAGGTCGTATGATCCTCATAGCTCCACATTGGCCGCGGCAAGTGTGGTACCCTCTGCTTCTACATCTCTCTCAAGCTCCCTCTCTGGAGTTAGGGTCTGCTCCAGATCTCCTCCTCAGGAGGAGGGAATGTTATGGCATCCCAATCCCCAATCACTGCATCTCAGGGCTTGGTTGCTGAAGGCCTAGATCTTCAGGACCTTAACCTTCTGCAGCAGGTAAAGGATATCCTGTATGCTTCTAGGAAACCTTCCACAAGACGCTCTTATGCTTTCAAGTGAAAACAGTTTACCATATGGTGCTCGCAGAAGGGTCTTAACCCCCTTGCGATACCACTTGAATCATTACTAGAGCATCTCCTTCATTTATCCAATGCAGGACTCAAAACTAACTCAGTAAGAGTACATTTAAGTGCTATTGCGGCTTCTTTCAAGCCTTTAAATGGACAACCTATTAACTCTCATCCTCTAATAGCAAGATTTATGAGAGGCCTTCTACTAACTAAGCCTCCCATTAAGCCACCACCGGTGGCATGGGACTTAAATTTGATTCTTGGCCAGCTCATGAAGCCACCTTTCGAACCCTTAGCTACTACCTCCTTGAAATTCTTTTCTTGGAAAGTTATCTTTCTCCAGGACCAAGCAGGAAGTCAGTCCTCACATATGGGTGTCATCGGCACCAATGAAGCCCCAGCGGAGCATTTCCCCAGCTTTCTATGAAAGCCTTTGGGAATGCACGCCAGCATGCACGGTTCCCTTCCCGCCTAAATGTGCCATCTTAACTCACTCTCTTTTTCCGAGAAGCCCAACAGACGTGCGTCCTTTCATCCCAGATAAAAGTTTGATTTTTTTCGGCGATTCTCGCTATTTTTTCTTCCCAGTTCGACGCCGGTTCCCCTCCCGCCGGGTTCGGTACACCGTAATCGAGCCCGATTCTTCTTTTTCGGTTTTTGCCCTTCGTGTCTGGCGTTCGTGCCCTCCTTTGATTTTTCCCTGGAAGGCTGGTCCTTTGACCTCGCGGGGACTCTTTTTTTTCCCCGATGGCTTCCAGCCGTTTCAAGAAGTGTGATCGGTGTAAGAAGTTAATGTCTCTCACCGACACAAAACGACTGCTGCCTTCGGTGCCTCGGTCCTGATCACGACCCTAAGACGTGCAGACCATGTGGGAAGATGTCTTCCAAGGCACTGCGAAGTCGCCAGCAGCAGAAAGAAAGGCTTTTCTCGGACTCTGCCTCCGGCCAGGCCCGGACCTCGTCTGAGGCCTCGACATCTCGGGATTTGGATCCCGAGTGCCATCGAAGCTCCTCGGACAGGGGGTCCCCCGACCGGGAACGCAAGAGGAAGAAGCGGCTCGTGAAGGCGTTGTCGTCGGAGGTCCCTGGCTCCTCGAGGGCCAGGTCTAAGACCGCCGACCGTCGCCCCAGGCCCGTGGAACAAGAGAAGCCTGCCAAAGTTCCTCATGTGGAGCTGGAGTCTGCTGGACACGTAAGCCCTGTGGTTCTCGAGGACTCTCCTCCCAGAGAGCCGACGTTGGGCCCGGCACCGCCAAGGCCCGAGTCGGTGGCTGCTGCGTCTCCCGAGCTTAGTCTCAGGATGACAGCCTTGGAGAGCAGACTGTCTGCCTTCATGGAGCAGCAGCGGGCACTGATGGCCAGCCTGTCTGGCGCATCTGCCCCGACCACCGGAACATCGACATCAAAGTCGACCCCGGAGACCGAGCCGATACTCGAGTCCATGATGGCTCGAAGTCGACCTCGGTCGCGGTCTCCCTCAACCTCCCGTTCGGGACCGAGGGTGTCGACGCTGGTGCCTCTGGTGTCAGGGCGGGTGCTCCAGGGCCCCGCGGGGTCGGATCCTGACTCCTCATCGGACGAGTCCACCTGGGAGACGGAGGATGAGGAGTCCCCCGACACATTCAAGACTCGGTGCGTCCCGTCGGACTCACCGCAGTCTGAGCCCCGGAGTAGATCCCCCTCCAGAGGACACCCGGTTCTTCGAGTTTGTCTGGGATATGGCCACCGTGTTGGCTATTCCAGCGGACCCCGAGGAAGAGCCTCGAGCTGAAGAGCTCAAGGTCCTACAGTACGACTCTCCTCCGAAGGAGGCCTTTACTGTCCTGGTTCCTCCGATGCTGGAACGGCTACTCTTCCGTATGTGGGAGGCACCGGTCTCGGCACCGGTTCTAAGCAAGCGGGTCAATTTGATTTATCGACTCCGGAAGAGCCCTGGCTTTCAAAAGGCGCAGCTACCACACCATTCCATGGTGGTGGAATCGGCCATGCATCGCCTGAAAAGTCAGAAGATGCACTCCGCGGTGCACCCTGGCAGGGAGGCCCGAAACCTGGATGATGTTGGTAGAAAGTGCTTCCAGTGCTCGATGCTTGTTTGCCATGTCCAGTCTTACCAGCTGTACATGGGCATGTACTTGTGAGATCTGGCCAAGGAGCTGGCCGGGTTCTCCGCTGGTCTCTCCGGGGAGCCCTTGCAGAGATTCAAGTCCTTGTCCTTGGGGATTCGGAACTGCTCGAAGTTCATGTCCCGCGCTGCCTACGATGGCTTCGAGGCTTCGGCCCGAGTTGCAGCAGCCGGCATCGTGGCTTGACGCCAGGCATGGCTGCAATCGGACCTCGAGCCATGGGTTCAGGACAAGTTGGTCGATGTCCCTTGCCGAGGTGAGAACCTTTTTGGCAAGCCAATGGCCGAGAAGGCCGCACAGCTCGAGAATGAGCACCTTACACGGACAAGGCTGTCTAGAAAGACCTCTGCCCCTTCTCGTAAGAAGCCCTTTTACCCGAGGAAGGACACTGCATACAAACAGTACCCTCAGTATCAGGCTGCCCAAGCTGCCCCCCAGGGTCAGCAAGCCAAGGGGCAGGGTAATGGGCCCCTTAGGCAGAGGACCCCCAAGCCTCCGGCCCCTGCTCCCACTCAGGGTGGGGGTTTTTGACTTCTTGAGCGTAGCCTCTCAGTCCCTGCTCTCCCAACCCTGCACAGGAGGTCTCCTCACCCTCTTTGCCCACCAGTGGCCCCACATCACTGGGGACAGTTGGGTGTTGAACATAGTCCACAGGTGCTATGCACTACATTTTCACCAACTGCCTCCTCCATACTTTCCAGGGGAGCCTCCAAGGCCTCCCCTGCACACAGATCTTTTCCTCCAGGAGCTCCAAGGTCTGTTGGTGGACAGGGCGGTGGAGCCTGTGCCTCCCCACTTGCAAGGTCGGGTTCTACTCCAGGTATTTCCTAGTACCCAAAAGAACCGGTGGCCTTCGACCTATTCTGGACCTCAGGAACCTCAAGTTCCTGGAGAAAGAAAAGTTCAAGATGCTTACTCTTGGAACACTTCTGCCCTATCTCCAGCAGGGAGATTGGCTATGCTCCTTAGATCTAAAGGATGTGTACACTCACATCCTCATTCATCCAGACCACAGAAAATACCTCAGGTTCATTGTGGGAGGAAACCATTATCAGTACAGAGTACTGCCTTTTGGCCTAACCTCCGCTCCCAGGGTCTTTACCAAATGCCTGGCAGTGGTGGCAGCCCACCTGAGAAATCAAGGCATCTTTGTCTTTCCCTATCTGGGCAACTAGCTCATCAGGGGTCAGACGTGCCAGGAGGCCCGACAGGCCTCTCTCAGAACTATTGCTCTTCTTCAGAGCTTGGGATTTGTAATAAACTTTGCAAAGTCCACTTTGCTCCCCTCACAGAACTTGGAGTTCATAGGGGCAAGGCTAGACTCTGTTCTGGCAAAGGCATTCTTGCCAGCAAACAGAGCCCAAAGACTAATGGACTTGGGAAATCAGTTTCTCAGTGGGTCAGTGGTCTCCGCCAGACTCTGCCTGAGGCTGCTTGGCCACATGGCTTCAACAGTTCATGTAACCCCCTATGCCATTCTACATATGCGGCCTGCACAATGGTGCCTTCGGAGTCAGTGGTCTCAGGCCACAGGCAGCCTCAGAGACAGAATAAAGGTGTCCAAACCATTTCTGGACTCCCTCAGCTGGTGGCTGCACCCACCCAATCTACTAAAAGGGGTACCCTTTCAAATTCCTGGGTACACAGTGGTACTGACCACAGACGCCTCCCTGCAGGGCTGGGGAGCTCATTGTCTGAACAAGTGCACCCAGGGCCTGTGGTCTCCTTGGAGGCGGCACAGAAGATCAATCTCCTAGAACTCAGGGCTATTTGATTAGCACTCAAAGCTTTCTCTCCCACCCTGGCTCATCAATCTGTCCTGGTTCAGACGGACAACCAGGTAGCCATGTTTTATGTGAACAAACAGGGCGGGACTGGGTCCAGACTCCTTTGTTGGGAGGCTCAGGACCTTCGTTCATTTGCCCTCAAGCACAACATGCTCCTCAAGGCTGTGTACCTTCCAGGCCAGGAAAACTACCTGGCCGACAGGTTGAGCAGAATTTTGCAGCCCCACGAGTGGCAGCTGCATCCCTTGGTAGTTCAAAAGATCGTCCTGAAATGGGGTCTCCCTTTGATAGATCTCTTTGCCAGTCCACTGAACAAGCAACTGCCAAAGTTCTGCTCCAGGCAACCGCATCCGCTGCGAATAGCAGCGGATGCTTTTCTGATTCCCTGGTCCCAGGGCCTCCTGTATGCGTTTCCTCCCACGCCCTTGGTGGCCCGAACTCTATTCAAGATTCTTCAGGACAAGGCCTCAGTCCTGCTGGTGGCTCCCAGGTGTCCGAGACAGCCTTGGTTTCCACTTCTACTTCAGCTGGCAGTGGATCCCCCACTACCTCTGGGGTTGCAACCCGACCTTCTTTCTCAGGAGCAGGGTTCCCTTCTGCACCCCAATCTCAAAGCTCTCAATTTGATGGCCTGGAGGCTGCAAGGGTAGTTTTGGCTCCCTGGGGCCTACCTCAGGGAGTTGAGGAGGTTGTCCTAGCCTCTAGGAAACAGTCCACTAGGAAAACCTATGCTCTCAAATGGAAAAGGTTTTCTGTGTGGTGTCAGCTACGTACAATGGATCCTTTCTCCTGTACTGTGCCAGTGGTGCTTCAGTATTTACTGCACTTGTCCAATCAGGGACTTGAGTCCAATTCTGTTCGGGTCCACCTCTCAGCTCTAGCAGCTCACTACTCACTGGTGGAAGGACATTCTCTGTCGGTTCACCCCTTGGTGTCCCGATTCCTCAGGGGCTTGCTTTTGCTCAAGCCTCCAATCCGTCGTCCTCCTGAGTGGGAGTTGAATGTGGTCTTGCAACAGCTGACTCGCCCACCTTTTGAGCCAATGGCTACTTGCCCTCTGCACTCTTCTTGATAGCCCTTACTTCGGCTAGGCGAGTGAGTGAGCTTCAGGCCCTGGTCTGTGATGGGCCTTACACTCACTTCTATGGGAACAGGGTAGTCCTTAGGACTCATCCAAAGTTCCTCCCAAAAGTTGTCTCCTCCTTCCACCTTAACCAAGAGGTGGTTCTTCCAACATTCTTCCCTAGGCCTCATGCAAGCCAGGCTGAAGCAGTCCTGCATACCCTGGACTGTAGGAGGGCCTTATCCTTCTACCTTGACCGTACGCAGGGGCATAGAAGGGCTACTCAGCTCTTCGTATCTTTTGACCCTAATAAATTGGGGTTAGCTGTGTCCAAGGGTACCTTGTCCATCTGGGTGGCTGACTGTATCACCTGGGCTTACAAGGCGGCTGACCTTCCTTTGCAGGGTCGGGTCACGGCCCACCGTGTCAGGGCAATGGCTGCCTCAGTGGCTCATCTCCGCTCTGTGCCCTTGGTAGACATCTGCAGGGCTGCAACTTGGTCTTCAAGCCAGACTTTTGCGGCTCATTACTGTCTGGAGAGGGAGTCCCATAGGGACAGTGCTTTTGGCCAAGCAGTACTCTGGAATCTCTGAGGTTTATGCAACTCCTGCCCTCTAGCCCTCCGTTGGACTACCGGTGAAGGTTGTGTCAGTGAAAAACCTTTCTTTGATGCTAGGACTAGAGGGAGTTCTCCTCTTCAGCCTGGGTTCCTCGGTAGCCCAGAGCTAGGGAGTCACCCATATGTGAGGACTGATTTCCTGCTTGGTCCTGGAGAAAGAGTAGTTACTCACCTGTAAAACAGGTGTTCTCCAGGAGCAGCAGGAATCGGTCCTCACAACTCTCCCTCCTCCCCTGGGAGTTGCAGTTGTACATTGTTTTTACATTTTTTGTGTGCTGTTCTTAGCTATGTCATTTGACTGAGGTAAGATGGCACCTTTAGGCGGGAAGGGAACCGCGCATGCGTGCCTGCATTCCCAAAGGCTTTCATAGAAAGCTGGGGAAATGCTCCGCTGGGGCTTCATCAGCGCCGATGACTCCCATATGTGAGGACTGATTCCTGCTGCTCCTGGAGAACACCTGTTACAGATGAGTAACTACTCTTTCTCATTGCAATCACATCAGCACATTGCATCAGTGAGTTGCAGGCATTAGTGGCTGATCCACCTTTATACAAGGTTCCATCATGACAAGGTAGTCCTTAGGACTCATCCACACTTTATGCCAAAGGTCGTCTCGCCCTTTCATCTTAACCAGGTGGTCTACCTGCCTGTGTTTTTTCCAAGGCCTCATGCATCAAATGCAGAAAAGAATCTTCATACTTTGGACTGTGAAAGAGCTTTAGCCTTTTACTTGCAAAGAACACAGCAACATAGAAAGTCCTCTCAACTCTTTGTTGCTTTTGATTCTTCTCATTTGGGACTTCCAGTCTCCAAGAGAACACTGTCCAGCTGGCTTGCACAGTGTATTTCCTTCGCCTATCAGAGTAAGAACCTTCCTCTGGAGGGCCATGTCACAGCTCACAGTGTGAGAGCCATGGCAGCTTCAATGGCTAATCTGCACTCTGTGTCTATCGACGACATATGTCGAGCAGTCACTTAGGCCTCTGTTCATACCTTCACAGCCCATTACTGCTTGGACAAGGACTCCCGCCGGGATGCTTTGTTTGGTCAGGCTTTTCTCCAACACATATTCCATACCTAATCAACTCCTACCCACCATCCCTGGTTGGATGCCAGAGATCCATGGGGGGAAGTGGAGCCCTTTCACAGGGGCATGCAACTTCTGGGGTCTCTCCCTGGCATCTAAAGCTTTGGCGTCCCCATATGTGAAGACTACATTCCTGCTTGTTGCTGGAGATAGCATAGTTACTCACTTGTAACAGGTGATCTCTGGGAACAGCAGGAATTTAGTCTTCACAACCCACCCACCTCCCCTAGAAGTTGTATCTCTCTATCTCTTTCTCTTTCCCTCTCTCTCTCTTTGTCTCAGCTTTAAACTCAACTGGAGAGAGGCAGTTGGGAAAGACGGGAAGGCAGCACGCAGGCGCTGTGGGATGCTCCCAAAAGCTTTCTAATTGGACGATTTGGAGCGTTCCCGCGCAGGCTCCGTCGGTACCGACGATACCCATATGTGAAGACTAAATTCCTGCTGTTCCCAGAGATCACCTGTTACTGGTGAGTAACTATGCTTTCCTGAAGAAACACCAGCGGTCTCTCCACTTTTGCATCCTGGGTGTTGAGCAGGCCTCTCCTATTTACATTTTATTAAACATATCAATTTCAAAATATACAAAGGGGTGCTGCGAAGCTCAGCCAATATGGCTGCATGGTCTGACTGCTCTGAGACGAGATAAGTTGGAATATCGGACCCCTTATACTCTGATCTAAAAGGATTGCTTGACATTGGTGTGTGGCTATTATGTCTGCTAACAAGCCAGTGAAGTCGGATGATTCCTTTTACATTTTGCGTCTGGGCTGAAGAGGAATAAAACAGATCCCCTGATGCCAGAGAACATGGTGGTGCAAAACAGGATGGAGTCCACAATATTAAATGCCTGTAAATATTTCAGCATAAGGAACTCCTGCAGACGCAATTGCAGGCAACACAAGGTCTTAAAAATAAATAAAAAACATGCCATCACCAATTGCAAGCTCATGCATGGATAGCCTTGAGGAACCGCCAAGTTTGAAAAATTGGCTCATAGGCTAATGCACTGCGAGGTCAGTATATATGAATTACAATTAGAACTGGAGGATATTTCAAACAAAAATGGATATAGTACGATAGTTTCTCCAGGAACAAGCAGGAAGTCTGTCCTCGCATATGGGTGACATCGGCACCAACAGAGCCCGAGTGGAGCATTTCCCCAGCTTTCAAAGAAAGCCTTTGGAAATGTCACCAGGCATGCATGCGTGGTCCCCTTCCTGCCCAAGGGTTCCATCTTGCTCATTCTCCTTCTTTCTGCGGAGCCCTTCGGACACACGTCCTGTACCTCGGAAAAAGTCTCAAATTTTCTCTCTAATTCCGGTTTCCCAGTCCTCTCCTGCCATCCCCAGTGCCCTTGTTTCGGCAGCAGGCGCCGGAACTTTGTTTTGCATTTTTCTTGAGTTTGCTCTCCAGCGTGGTTTTTTGCACCTTTTTCAACCACCAGCCGAGTCGAAGGTCTTCGACCTTGTGGGTATTCTTTTTGCCCCATGGCCCCCGGTTTAAAAAAAGTATGACAAATGCTCCAAAAATGTCCCTCACGGACACTTGTGACTGTCTTAGGTGCCTAGGAGCTGACCACAACCCAGAGCTCTGCTCCCTTTATTTAAAAAAAAATGTCCTCCATGACCATACAGAACCGTAAGCAGAAGCTGGACGATATTTTCCTCAAGACAGCCCTGGTGTCACTGAGCAGCGTTTGCCCGAAAGGGAGTGGAAGGAGGAGGCCTCAAGGACCCTGTCAGGGGCTCTGGACAAGTGTGAGCGTTGATGGCTATGATGGCTCCCCAGACTGCTGTGGCAACCCCCAAAAGCATGGCAGGGGTCTCTATCGCCATCCAGTCATCGGGTGCGAGATCTTCTTGAACTAGCGCCTCGGTTCCAGACGGGCTTTGGCCTGGGGAGCTCAGCACAAGACACAGGCTCTGCTCGAGCAGCCGAGCTCAGAGTCTTCCACGGAACACTTGGACTGAGAATCAGAGGGGACATTTCTCCCAAAACCTGGGCTCATCGGGATCTTCCCTCGGACCCTTCCCTGCCTGTTCAGAAATGGCGGTCCCCTCCCAAAGACACCTCCTTTCTAGAGTTTGTGTGGGACATGGCTCGGGCCCTGGTGCTCTCCACACAGTCCGAGGAGGAGCCCTGTCTGGAGGAACTCGATATTTTACAATATGAGGCCCTGCCGAGAGAATCCCTCATTGTCCCGGTTCCTTCCATTCTAACTCGGCTGCTCTTCCAGATGTGGGAGAAGCCTGCATCTATCCCCATTGTCAGCAAGTGGCTGGACACCATATACAGGGTCCAGGGGGGACCCCGGCTTCCGGAAGGCCCATCTCCCCCATACCTCAATAATGGTTGAGTCCGCCATGCAGAGGTAGAAGAGTCCGAAGGACCATTCTTCAGTCCCGCCGGGTAGGGACTCCTGTATCCTCGACGCCCTCGAGCATAAGGCCTACCAAAGCCCCATGCTGTTATGCCGCATCCAGGCTTACCAGCTATACATAGGGATGCTCCTCCGCAACCTCTCGAAGGAACTAAAGGGGTTTCAGGCGGGTCTTGATGGAGATTACCTCTACCATTTCCAGTCCCTCCTGAAGTTAGTGGGAGACTGTTCAACGTACCTTTCTTGCACTGCATACAACAGCTTTGAGTCCTCTGCTCGGGTAGCAGCTGCTGGCATCGGGACCAGGCAGCAGGCCTGGCTCCAAGCCTCGGAACTCGAGCAGTGGGTTTAGGAAAAGCTGCTCGATGTTCCATGCCCGGGCGAGCAATTGTTTGGCAAGCTGATGGAGGACAAGGCAGCGGAGATTGAGATGGAATATGTCACCTGCACCTTTCTCTCCCGGAAGACTTTTTACCTCCCATGGAAGAAGCAATAGGGCAAAAAGCCCTTCTTCCAAAGGAAGGGTCTACCCTACCAGGGTTATCATCTCACCCTCTGACGTTGTCTCCATCCCAGATTGGACAGAGCAAGAGCAGGCCCCAAGGGCTGTGTAAGCCCAAGGTACCCAAGAGCCAAGCCCCAGCACCGGCCCAGTTGGCCCGGGGGTTTTGACGCCATGTGCATAGTCGCTCACCCCCCCCCCCCCCCCGATGACCCAGCTGCAAGGTGGGAGGGCACCTAGTCCACTTCGCTCCCAGATGGGAGTCTGTTACCTCAGACTCCTGGGTCCTCCAGTTTATCCGGGAGAGCTACCTCCTCCACCTGGACCGGCTTCCTCCTCCTCTCTGCCCCGCAGAGCCCCCTCGGCTCCCCAAGCATCAGACCTTCTTCACGCAGGAGCTTGCCACCCTCCTTGAGGAGTGAGTGGTGGAAATGGTTCCACCACACCTCAAAGGTCATAGGTTCTACTCCCGTTACTTGTAACAAAGCGGTTGGATGGTTTCCAACCCATCCACAATTTGAGAAATCTCAACAAATACTTAGTCTGAGAGAAATTCAAAATACTTTCTCTTGATGCCTTGCTACCCTTCCTCTGGCAGAGTGACTGGCAGTGCTCTTTGGACCTTTAGGATATGTACACTCACATCCTCATCCAACCCAAACACAGGAAATACCTGAGCTTCAGGGTACAAGGGAACCACTAACTGATACAGGGTACTTCCCTTCGGTCTTGCGTCCACCCCGCGAGTGTTCACCAAATGCCTTGCGGTGGCTGCGGCCCATCTTCGACTGCAGGGCACCGTCTACCTTTTATCTAGACTGTCTCATTGCAGGAGGGACAGCCGACTAGGCTCAGTCCACCACCTCAAGCACCTCGGCTTTGTGGTCAATTACCTGAAGTCTCCTCTCGTTCCAGTCCAATCCCTTGGCGCGTGCCTCGACACTTGGCGGGCAACAGCCTTTCTTCCCCAGGACACAGTAGGCCGCCTCATAGTCCTGGCATCGTCCAGTGCTGCGGCACAATATCGGCCTGAGCAATGCTCCGTCTGTCATATGGCCTCGACAGTTCATGTTGTCCCCGATGCCAGACTACATATGGAGGCGGCACAGTGGTGCCTTCATGCTCAGTGGTCTCGGGCAATGAGTTATCTCCGAGATGCCGTCTCGGTCACTCCTCAACTGGTTAAGTCCCTCGTCTGGTTGCGGGATGCCCGGAGCCTGCTTCGAGGCATGCTGTTCCAGGCTCCTCAACACAACGTGGTTTTGACCACAGATGCCTCCCTTATGGGCTGGTGACTCTATTGCAGCGAACTCCACACGCAGGGGACTTGATCCCCGGAGGAGTCCTGACAGCAGATCAACCTCCTCTAATGCCAGGCGTTCAGGCATTGCGTTCACCATCGGTCGCTGCCCGTCCAGACAGACAACCGGGTGGTAATGTTCTATATAAACAAGCAGGGGGCGCTGGCTCTTACAGCCTCTGCCTGGAGGCGGTAGCCCTATGTTCCTTCGCGGTTTGCCAGGGTATTTCCCTATGGGCCACCTATCTCCCGGGCCAGGACAACATCCTGATAGACAGGTTAAGCTAGCTCCTCCAGTCGCACGAGTGCGTTTTTCCCCACAGACGGCACAGTGGCTGTTCCAGCATTGGGGAACTCCAATCCTAGACCTCTTCGCCAGCCTGGCGAATTCACAGCTTCCACGGTTCTGCAGCCCAGTTCTCCTCCTGAACAGGGAAGCCCCTGATGCTTTCCTCCTGTCGTGGACACACAGCCCTCCTATATGCGTTCCCCCCTACTCCGCTTATAGCTTGGACTGTACTCAAAATACAGTGGGACGGGGCCTCGGTAATTTTCCTTGCCCATCGATGGCCTCTGCAGCCCTGATTCCCACTGCTGCTCTGCCTCTCATTGGAGCTTCCCATTCCCCTCTGCAACACACCAGGCTTGTTGATGCAGGAGGGGGGTCTGCTGCTTCACCTGAACCTGTGGTCCTTATTCCTCATGGCCTGGCAGCTGAACAGGTCGCTTTAGCCCCGTTCATCTTCCTGTGGAGGTAGAGGACAAAATGCTGGCCTTGTGCAAGGACTCAACTAGGAGGGCTTACGCCTTCAAGTGGCATCGGTTCTCGGTGTGGTGCTTTGAGATATGGGCCCACCTGTTCTCTTGCCATACCCACTTAGTCCTGCAGTACCTTCTCCATCTCTCACAGCCGGGCTTGAAGTCCAATTCGGTTAGGGTACACCTGAGCGCTATCTCAGCTAACCACCACCCTGTCAGGGGCAGACCCCTCTCAGGTCAACCGCTGGTTTCCCGCTTCATGCACGGGCTGCTCCTTTCAATGCCCCCATCTGGCCACCTCCGGCGGAGTGGGACCTCAATGTCATTCTCACGCAACTAACTCAGCCGTCCTTCGAGCTGATGGCATCCTGCTCACTTCAGCACCTTTCCTGGAAGGTGGTCTTTCTGGTGGCTCTCACCTCGGCCTGGAGGGTCACTGAGCTTCAGGCCCTGATGGTTGACACCCCCTACACAAGATTCTACGGGAACCGGGTGGTTCTCAGAACGCACCACAAATTTCTCCCGAAGTTTGTCTTGGATTTCCATCTCAATCAGGAGATGGTGCTGCTGACCATCTTCCTGAAGCCCCATGCCTACCGGGCGTTGGCGGTCCTCCATACCCTGGACTGCAGGAGGGCGCTCTCCTTCTACTTTCAATGTACGTGGGTTCACCGCAGTTTTGAGCGGCTTTTCATCTCCTATGACCCTGCCCGCATCGGGCTCGCAGTTACTAAGTGAACTCTTTCCATCTGGGTGATGGACCTCATCGTCTTCACCCAGGCTCAGGCTGGGCTAACACTGTGCTGCCAAGTCATGGTATTCATGCGAGGGTGGTGTCAGTGGTCCTCTTGAGCTCTGTGCTGCTGGTTGGACATCTGACGAGTCGTCGTCTGGTTTTTGGCTAACACCTTCGCGACACACTACGGTATGGAGAGGGACTCCTGTTGGTACAGCACTTTCTTCCAGGCCATACTCCTTAATTTGTTCAGGGTTTAAGCAGCTCCTGCCCTCCGACCCTTCTTCTGCGGATACCGGGAGTGTGATCTTCCAGAGACCTGGGGTCCTCTGGCTGTCTTAGGTTACCAGTGACTGCTCAAGGTTCGCCGTGGCACTTTTCTACAGGTCCTCAGTAGCCTGTAGCTGGGGATCTCCATATGTGAGGACTAACTTCCTGTTTGTTCTTGGAGGAAGCGTAGTTATTCACCTGCAACAGGTGATCTCCAGGAACAAGCAGGAATAAGTCCTCACATATGGGTACGTCGGTACCGACGGAGCCCGTGCGGGAAAGCTCCCCAGCTTCTTAGAATAGAAGCTTTTGGGACCTCCCACTGCACATGCGCACTGCCTTCCCGCCTTCCTGAACAGCTCTCCTCAGTTTCTCTTTTTCCGCGGAGCCAGCAGGTCGTGTTCCTGTCACCGCTGAAGAAATTGTTATTTTATTTGTTTCTTTAGACCGCGTACCTGCCTTCCCCATACCGATACCGGTATCGCCGGTCTTTTCTTTCTTTCTTTAAAAAATTATAATTCTTTTTAGCTTTTTGGTCACTTCAGAGAGGCCTCTCGGCCTACTCAATTTCTCCTCATGGAGAAGCCAGCCCCTGGATTTAAGAAGTGTACCAAATGTAATGCTGTTATTTCAGTCACAGACACCCATGAATGGTGTCTGAAATGTTTGGGGCCTGACCATTCCATACCGGACTGCCCATCTTGCTCCCACATGTCTAAACGTGGGCTGCAGAACCGGGCCAACAAATTCCATGTGCTGTTTGCTTCA
The DNA here is from genome assembly GCA_033557465.1 of Ichthyophis bannanicus. Classification (NCBI taxonomy): domain Eukaryota; kingdom Metazoa; phylum Chordata; class Amphibia; order Gymnophiona; family Ichthyophiidae; genus Ichthyophis; species Ichthyophis bannanicus. The sequence goes on along the minus strand of JAWIIG010000036.1, from coordinate 941,378 downwards.
GAGAATACAGCATCACAGTCATCCAGGTCTTCTTCTCCGGATGGATCTCAGGTAACCAAACCTTCTGTGGGCAAGTCCTCAAAGAGCAAATCTCCTTCAAAGCATCGAGAGGCTCTTAGCTTAGAACTTGAGGACCCTGCCCCAGCCAAACAACCCCGGCGGGAAGTCCAACTTCCAAAAACGCCAATTCAGGGGTCTCAGGTTGATATCGATGCTACGGCCTCGACAGATCACCTGTTAGCCTGCTCTGGGGTACCGGGTCACTCCGGTACCGACATCCAGGCAGCTATGGCGTCCATGGGCGATACTGTACAGTCCATGCAGCAGGCCGTCATGGCTTTCATTAAAGCTGCAACGCCATCGGTTCCGCTTTCAGCGGTTCCGGGCCCGATACCGGTATCGTCCGCCATGCCGGTATCGAGGCCGTCCACCTCTAAACGCAAGTCGGTACCGTATGGGCTTTCGCTCCATACCGGTTCCATACCCGATACGCCCGATATCGATACCGATCGGTACGCGTATCGTGCGTTAGAGGAAAGCACCGATTCCTCTGAGGATTTTCACTCCTCTGATGATTCTGCTGAGTTTTCACTCAACTTACCTGAGGAGCCCTCTTCTCCTAAAAGGAGAATGTCCCCTCCAGAGGATTTGTCCTTCCAGGACTTTGTTTTAGATATGGCTACAGCCCTTTCTATTACCACATCCTCTGAAAAGGAACCCAGATCCAAAAAACTGGATATTTTGGGATACTCAAAGGCCCCTAAGGAGGCAGTTACCCTGCCTATCCATGAAATCCTTCAAGAACAACTGATGGATTTCTGGGAAAATCCTTTGACTTTGTCTCCTTATTCCCGTAGGTTGGACACCATGTATAGGGTCCCTCCTTCTCCTGGTTTCCAAAAGACTCAATTGCCCCACCACTCTATTGTGGTGAAGTCTGCAATGAAGAAGATTAGGAGTACCAAAAGGCACTCTTCCACCCCTCCAGGACGGGAATGTAAGACTTTGGACTCTTTTGGTAGGAAAATTTTCCAGGCTAGTATGCTTATAGCCAGGATTAATTCCTACAGTCTCTATATGGGCATGTTCCTGGAGGAACTTGCCAAAAAGGTGCGGCATTTTGCCCCCTTTATCCCTGAGGATAAAAAGCAGGGATTCCTTTCCCTAGTGAAACAACTCTTAGAGGTTTCTAAGTTCTCTAATAGGGCAGCATATGATTCCTTTGAGGGAGCCAGTAGGGCTTCGGGCATTGCTATTGCAGCCCGACGTCTTGCTTGGCTCCAGGCCTCTGATCTGGAACCTTGGGTTCTAGATGGCTTACGGAATCTGCCCTGTACAGGTGAGAACTTATTTGGGGAAGAGTGGCAAATCAAAGCCACCCAGATGGATGCTGAAAATGCCACCTTGGAAAGACTTTCAAAGTCCACTTCAATTCCTACTAAGAAAAAGTCTTTTAAAAGGCCTTACTATAAGAAGGCCAGAGTTGCTTCAAATACTGGCCAGCAGTCTTCTCAACCTCGCTATACTGCTAAGCGTCAGCAATCCAAACAAGCACGAGCTAAGCCTGCAGCAGCTACTGTAGCTCAGCAGGCTCCAACCCCTCAGGGGTTTTGACTTGCTCCTAGGGAACTTGCCACTTCTGGTTCTAACACAACCAGAACCTCTCACCATACCCGGAAGGTTGGTTCACTTTGCTCCCAGATGGGAACAAATCACAACAGAACAATGGACCCTCTCTATCATTCGAGAGGGTTACAAACTTCATTTCTCCAGCCTTCCTCCCCATCATATGGTGAGACCATTCAATTCTCCCCCATCTCTCCTAACCCTGTTGGGTCAAGAGGTTTCCTCTCTTCTTGCCCAAGGGGCCATAGAAGAGGTTCCTCTTCCTCAACAAGGGTCCGGTTTCTATTCCCCTTATTTTCTCATTCCAAAGAAGACAGGGGGATTCAGACCAATCCTAGATCTGAGAGAATTGAACAAATTTCTCTTCAAGGAGAAATTCAAAATGCTGTCTCTCGGCATTCTCCTTACTTACCTCCAGGGTCAGGACTGGCTTTGTTCTCTAGACCTACAGGATGCGTATACACATATACTCATCCATCCGTCCCACAGAAAGTATCTTCGCTTTCTGTTTCAGGGAAAACATTTCCAATACAGAGTACTCCCCTTCGGTCTAGCCTCTGCTCCAAGAGTATTCACAAAATGCATGGCAGTCGTAGCCGCATTTCTAAGAGGCATGGGAATCTTTGTCTTCCCATATCTGGACGACTGGCTCATCCGAGCTCCAACTCAGTCACAGGCCCAGATTTCCCTGGACCACACAAGGAGCCTTTTGCAGTATCTGGGACTGGTAGTAAACCTTCCCAAGTCCCAACTCATCCCTACTCAATCTCTAGAATTCATAGGGGCCCAGTTGGACACCATCACTGCAAGGGCCTACCTTCCACATGTTCGAGGCCAGCGCCTCCTGAGTTTGGCCTCCCAAGCTCAGTCCAGCACTCACTTGACAGCCAGGGAAATGCTACGCCTACTGGGTCATATGGCCTCCACAGTGCATGTGGTGCCCTATGCTCGTCTTCATATGAGAGCAGCTCAATGGACCCTGGCCACTCAGTGGACTCAGGCGTCAGGAGCGCTCTCAGACCAAATACAAACCTCCGATCGTCTGTTTTGGTCCCTCCACTGGTGGACTTCCACCAAGAATCTGTTGTTGGGGGCTCCATTTCAACCATTGCTACCCCAAGCAACCCTCACAACAGATGCCTCCCAAACAGGGTGGGGAGCCCATCTGCAAACTCTCTCCACTCAGGGCACTTGGTCTCTACAGGAGACCACCCTTCATATCAATCTTCTGGAACTGCGAGCAATTTACCTTGCCCTCAAGGTCTTCCACTCCCTCCTAGCCAACCTCACTGTCCTAGTTCAGACGGACAATCAGGTGGCCATGTTTTACATAAACAAACAAGGAGGGACGGGCTCTCTGTCGCTTTGCAACGAAGCTCTAAGACTATGGGCCTTCGCCAGAGAGCATCAGATTCACCTGCTAGCAGTGTATCTCCCAGGAGTTCAAAACTCTCGGGCAGACAGGCTCAGTCGAGTTCTGCTGCCACACGAATGGTCCCTACATTTGGACCAAATAAACCGAATCTTTCAGGAATGGGGGACCCCGGACATAGACCTCTTTGCAAGTCCGTGGAATGCCAAACTTCCCCGGTTCTGTTCCAGAACTCCGTGTCAGGGAGCTCAGGCTACGGACGCCTTTCTCCTGAATTGGAATCAGGCATTCCTATATGCCTTTCCACCCATTCCTTTGATTCCCAAGACTCTGTTCAAACTCCAGAGGGATCATGGAACTATGATCCTCATAGCTCCACGCTGGCCACGCCAAGTGTGGTTCCCTCTACTTCTACAGCTCTCCCAGGGATCCTACTTGGATCTGGGAGCTGCGCCAGACCTCCTGTCTCAGGAGGAGGGGACTTTGTGGCACCCAAACCCCAAATCCCTTCACCTCAGTGCTTGGTTACTGAAGGCTTAAGCCTTCAAGACTTTCATCTTTCCCAACCAGTGAAAGATATCCTTTCTGCCTCTAGGAAACCCTCTACCAGGCGTTCCTATGCTTTCAAATGGAAACGTTTTTCCATTTGGTGTGCTCAGCAGGGTCTTGACCCTCTGGCACTTCCTTTGAATTCTCTTCTTGATTATCTCCTGCATCTATCCAATGCAGGCCTCAAGACGAATTCGGTAAGAGTCCATTTACGTGCTATTGCAGCATCCCTGAAACATATAAATGGACAACCTATCTCCTCTCATCCTCTTGTTGCAAGATTCATGAGAGGCCTGACTCTCACTAAACCTCCCATCAGACCACCCCCGGTCGCATGGGATTTGAATCTAGTGCTCGGTCAACTTATGAAGCCACCTTTTGAGCCAATGTTTTCCACCTCCTTGAAATTTCTTTCCTGGAAGGTCATCTTCCTCATTGCAGTCACTTCGGCTCGCCGCATCAGTGAGCTGCAGGCTTTAGTGGCTAATCCACCTTACACAAGATTTCATCATGATAAGGTGGTCCTTAGGACGAATCCCCACTTTATGCCTAAAGTGGTCTCGCCTTTTCATCTTAATCAAGAGGTATATCTACCTGTCTTTTTTCCAGCTCCTCATGCATCCAATGCAGAGAGGAACCTTCATACTCTGGATTGTAAAAGAGCTCTCGCTTTTTACCTTAATAGGACTCAGCCACATCGAAAGTCTTCTCAACTTTTTGTGGCCTTTGATCCTTCCCATTTGGGACTTCCAGTCTCCAAGCGTACACTTTCCAATTGGATTGCTCAGTGTATTTCTTTTGCTTACCAGAGCAAAAACATTTCTCTGGAAGGCCATGTCACTGCTCACAATGTGAGGGCCATGGCAACTTCTATGGCTCATCTGCACTCTGTTTCCATAGATCAGATCTGTCGAGCCGCTACCTGGGCCTCGGTTCATACCTTCACAGCCCATTACTGTTTGGACAAGGACTCCCGCCGGGATGCCTTGTTTGGCCAGGCTGTCCTCAAGCACCTGTTCCATTCCTAAACAACTCCTGCCCACCTTCCCAGAATGGATGCCTGAGATCCATACGAAGATGGCGAACCTTTACAGGGGATCCCATGCATCTAAGCTAGGGAGTCCCCATATGTGAGGACTTATTCCTGCTTGTTCCTGGAGATAGCACAGTTACTTACCTGTAACAGGTGATCTCTGGGAACAGCAGGAATTAGTCCTCACAACCCACCCACCTCCCCTAGGAGTTGTATCTTTTATCTATCTATCTTCCTGTCCTCTCTCTGTTGACTCAGCTATAAACTCGAAACTGAGGAGAGCTGTTCAGGAAGGCGGGAAGGCAGTGCGCATGTGCAGTGGGAGGTCCCAAAAGCTTCTATTCTAAGAAGCTGGGGAGCTTTCCCGCACGGGCTCCGTCGGTACCGACGTACCCATATGTGAGGACTGATTCCTGCTGTTCCCAGAGATCACCTGTTACAGGTAAGTAACTGTGCTTTCTCCAGGGACAGCAGGAATCAGTCCTCATAACCCTCTCCCCTCCCCTTGGAGTTGCCCACAGTTCTTGGTATTTTTTCCAATTTTTTTGCCTGAGCTGTGTCATCTGACTGATCAAGATGGCACCCTTGAGTGGGAAGGGGACCACACATGCATGGTGGCATTCCCTAAGGCTTTCTTTGAAAGCTGGGGAAATGCTCCGCTTGGGCTCCGTTGGTGCCGACGTTGCCCATATGTGAGGACTGATTCCTACTGTCCCTGAAGAACACCTATTACAGGTGAGTAACTATGCTATATGACGGCAGATAAAGGCCAGTAAGGCCCATCTAGTTTGTCCGGAAAGGCAGCAAGAGAAGGTGCACCTGCCGCTCCATGCAGGCCACCCCTCCCCATGCCTTTGTTTAGGGTGTACCCACCGCTCTGTGTAGGTCATCTCTACAGATATATATTTATTTTGATTTTATCCTGTTGCTATAACAGGATCTACTGTCTATCCTATGCCATTTTGAATTCTGTCACTGTATTTGCCCCCACCTCTTCCATCGGGATGGCATTCCAAGCATCAACCACCTTTTCAGTGAAAAATTATTTCCTGACATTGCCTTTCAGTTTACTTACTCCCTTGCAGCTTCATGTTATGCCCTCTAGTTTTGCAGCTTCCCTGTCTTTGGAAGAGGTTTGTTTGTTCATTCAGACCTTTAAATACTTAAGAGTATTACTCATATCTCCCCTGTCCCTCCTCTCCTTCAGGGTGTATATATTCTGGTCTTCAAATCTCTTCTCATAAGTATTCTGCCACAGGTTCCAAATCATTTTGGTCGCCTTCCTCTGAACTGCTTCTAGCCTTTTTATATCCTTTGCGAGATATGGTCTCCAAAACTGAACACAGTATTCCAATTGAGGCCTCACCAGCGACTTGTACAGTGGCATTAGTACCTCTTCCCTTCTGCTGGTAATGCCTTTCTGTATGCAATCCAGCGTTCTTCTGGCTCTTGCCACTGCCTTGTCACACTGTTTTGCCACCTTGAGATAGTCAGAAACAAACACTCAGAGGTCCTTCTCCTCTTCCGTGCACACCAACCTCTCGTCCCTTATCGCAAACAATTCCCTTGGATTTCTGCTTACCAAGTGCATGACACTGCACTTCTTCACATTAAATCTTAACTGCCAAGCATTAGACCATTCATCCAACTTTTGTAGATCTTTCCTCATATTATCCACTCCCTCAGGGGAGTCCACTCTGTTGCAAATTTTTGTGTCTATTTATTTATTTATTTAATTCTCTTATATACCGCGCTATTCTGCATCAGTGCGGTTTACATTGAACAAACTGAAATTACATTGAACAGGGCATTATAACTTGGAGATAACTATTTTACAGGGATCATGGGCTATGGAGGGTTAAGTGGCTTGCCCAAGTCCACAAGGAGCACCTGTGGGACTAGAAACCCCAGTCCTTCCGGCCCAAGGTTGCTGTCCTCTAGTGGGATTTGAACCACCGACCTTCCAGCCTGTAGTACCTTGCCCCCAACCACTAGGCCACTCCTCCCTATAAAATATCCGAGTGGGTGTCCATGTGAACAGCAGCAATCATCACACTGTGGTTTGAGATAAAAGCCAAGGCAGAGTCCAATCACAGCAAGCTCAAAGTCCTAGACTTCAAAAACACTGACTTCAGTAAAATGGCCAAGTACCTGAAGGAGGAGTTGGCAGTGTTGGAGGGGATAAAGCAAGTGGAACTGCAATGGGCTAAACTAAAGAAGGCAATAAAAGGTGCACCAGATACATATGTAAGGAAAGTAAATAAAAACTAGAGGAAAAGGAAACCTATTTGGTTCTCCAAAGAAGTAGCCGCACAAATAAAGGCAAAACACAGCTTTCACAAAATTTAGAAGCTCGCAAACAGAGGAACACAGAAAAGAATTCAAGATCAAACTAAAAGAAACAAAAAGAAATAAGGATAGCAAAATTAAAGGCAGAAGAAAAGATGGCTAAAGATGTGAAGCGTGGCAACAAAACTTTTTTCAGATATATTTGGGAAAAGGAAAATCGAAGGTGGAATTGCAGGACTCAAAAGTGCTGGCAATGGATCCATGGAAAGTGACACTGAAAAAGCAAAAATTCTAAACAAATACTTCTGCTCTGTTTTTACTAGAGAAAATCCTGGAGAAGGACCACCTATAACTGACAAATATATAAATGGGAATGGAGTAGATACCACACCATTCACAGAAGATGTTAGAACAGCTTGCAAAACTGAAAGTGGACAAGGCTATGGGACTGGGTGGGATTACATCCCAGGATACTGAAAGAGCTCAGTGAGATTCTTGCAGGGCTGTTAAAACTAGAGAAAGGCTGATGTGTTACCTCTTCACAAAAATGGTAGTTGGGAAGAAGTGACAAATTACGGGCCAGTAAACCTTACCTTTGTGGCAGGAAAAGTATGGATGTGCTCCTGAAAGAGCGAATAGTGAACTTCCTTGAACCAACAGGTTGAATGATCTGAGGCAACATGGTTTTATGTTTATGTTTATTGAATTTGATATACCGCTCAGACCCAAAGGTATTAGAGCGGTTTACAATATTACTTCAAAGGATGATCTTGCCAAACAAATCCGAATGAGTTCTTTGACTGGGTAACCAGAGAACTAGATCAAGGGCATGCGATGGATGTGATTTACCTAGATTTCAGCACAGCCTTTGATACTGTTCCTCATAGTAGGTTATCACCAAACTCAACAGCTTGGGGATGGGTCCACGGTGGTGAACTGGATCAGAAATCGGTTGACTGTCAGACGACAGAAGGTGACGGTAAACGGAACTCACTCGGATGAACGGAAGGTTATTAGCGCTGTGCCCCAGTAGTCAGTCCTGGGACAGCTACTGTTCAATATATTTGTGAGTGATATTGCTGAAGGACTGGGACCAAGGACTGGGACCAAGTCATGCGTCTCTATCCGGCATCGACAAGTCGATACCGGACCACTCCGATGCAGACTTCGATTGGTACCGGTACCGTGCCTTGCATGGTCACCCGCATCCGAGATACTTCAAATCCTTGGATGAGTCTGAAGACTCTGAAAGCTCTACCGATACCAGAGTACTTCTTCCTGAGGATTCCTCTTCTCCTCAGCATAGGATGTCTCCACCAGAGGATATGTCCTTTCAGGATTTTATCCGAGATGTGGCCCGAGGTCTTTCCATCACAGTGGCTCCTGAAAAAGAGCCTAGGGCAAAGGAATTAGAAATCCTACAATACCCTAAAGCTCCCAAGGAGGCAGCTACCTTACCTATTCATGAGATCTTGCATGATCTTATGTTAAGGATGTGGGAAACACCTCTGTCCACATCTCCTCACTCTCGAAGACTCAACACCGTGTATCGAGTTCCTCCTTGTCCTAGGTTTCAGAAGTCTCAATTGCCACACCATTCCATGGTGGTGGAATCAGCCACGAGACGGATAAAGAGTGAAAAAAGGCATGCATCTAATCCTCCGGGACGTGAATGTAGGACTCTTGATGCCTTTTGACATCGAACCTTCCAGGCTTCCATGCTTTCTGCTAGGATCAGTTCCTATATCTTGTATATGGGAATGTTCCTTAAGGAGGTCACAGGAGACTTAGAGCTTATGAGCCCTCTCCTTCCTGATGATAAAAGGCAAGATTATCTTTCTCTTGTTAAACATGCTCAGGAACTTTCCAAGTTTGTGAATCGTGCAGCCTTTGACTGCTTTGAATGCTTAAGCAGAACCTCTGCTATTCCCATAGATGCGCGTAGAATTGCCTGACTTGGAAATCTGGGTACAGGACAAACTGGGGAATATACCTTGCACAGGAGAGAATCTCTTTGGCAAGAATTGGCAGGAAAAAACTAATGAGATAGATGCTGACAATATCACTTTGGATAGATTGTCTAAACCTACAGCTGATTCTGCGAGGAAAAGATCCTCTAAGAAACCATTCTTCGGCAAGAAGAAAAGGTTTTATCCCTCCTATACCAGCAGGGACATCGTTTAGGTCAGTCTGCCCTAAAGGGACAGCAGCAACAACCTAGGCAACAAAGAAAACCAAAAGCAGCTAAGCCCCAACAGGCTCAGCAGACTCAGCCTCCACAGGGGCTTTGACTCCTATCTGGAGAACTTTGCCTTCCTGGCCCTGAAAGGCCTAGAACCCTCCACCACCCCAGGAAGGTTGTGTCATTTTGCCCCCAGATGGGGTCAGATAACAGCAGAAAATTGGACTCTGTCTGTTTTAAGAGAGGGGTACAAGCTTCATTTCCTCAGCATGCCCCCTCCTACAATGGTAAGAGTTCAATTCTCAGACCTCTCTCAACGACCGGTTAGTCACTATGCTCCTTACTCAAGGGGCAATAGAAGAGGTACCCATTCCCCAATGGGGCACAGGGTTTTACTCCCCCTATTTCCTTATTCCAAAGAAAACAGGAGGACATAGACCCATTCTAGACCTCAGAGAATTGAACAAATTCCTGTTCAAAGAGAAGTTCAAAATGATTTCTCTAGAAACTCTGCTGCCATACCTTCAGAGTCAGGATTGGCTTTGCTCTCTAGATCTCAAGGATGTGTACACTCATGTTCTCATTCATCCAACTCACTGAAAGTTCCTTCGATTCCTGTTTCAAGGGAAGCACTACCAATACAGGGTGCTTCCTTTTGGCCTGGCCTCTGCACCAAGGGTGTTCACAAAATGCATGGCTGCGGTAGCAGCATTTCTCCGCACCCTGGGAATATTTGTCTTCCCTTACTTAGATGACTGGCTCATCCGAGCCCCTTCAGAGCCCGAGGCCAGGGTTGCTCTGTCTCGCACAATGCGTATCCTTCAGTATTTGGGACTTCTCATAAACTTCCCAAAGTCCAACCTTGCTCCCTCTCAATCCCTAGAGTTTATAGTAGCTCTTCTGGATACCAGACAGACAAGGGCCTTCCTTCCACAGCCCTGTTGCCTTCGCATTGTGCAGTTACCTTCCCAAGCAGTGCTAAAACCTCACCTCACTGCTTGGGAAATGTTACAGTTGCTAGGCTACATGACATCCACTGTGCATGTGGTTCCTTATGCTCGCCTCCATATGAGGACAGCCCAGTGGACCTTATGTTCCCTGTAAAATAGTTATTTCCAAGTTATAATGCCCTGTTCAATGTAATTTCAGTTTGTTCAATGTAAACCGCACTGATGCAGAATAGCGCGGTATATAAGAGAATGTAAATAAATAAAAATAAATAAATCCACTCAGTGGACTCAGGCGTCATGTTGCCTGACAAACAAGATAGCAAACTCAGATCGCCTTATTTTGTCCCTCCAATGGTGGCAGTCACCCAAGAACCTTTTGGTGGGGTCTACTTTTCAACAACCCACACCCCAAGCCACTCTAACATATGCTTCAGAGGTGGGTTGGGGAGCCCACCTGCAAGGCCTCTCTACTCAGGGCACATTGACTCCACAGGAGGCCCATCTCCATATCAATCTCCTGGAGCTCAGACCAATCTTTCTTGCTCTTCGAGTATTTCACACCCAGCTCAGCTACAAGACGGTCCTAATTCAAACGGACAATCAGGTAGCCATGTTCTATGTGAACAAGCAGTGCAGAACAGGCTCTCTGTCACTCTGCAACGAAGCTTTGTGACTGTGGGCCCTCGTCAGAGCGCATCAGATTCATCTTCTTGCCGTGTATTTTCCAGGTATTCAAAACTCTTGAGCAGACAGACTTAGTCGAGTTCTGCTTCCACACGAATGGTCTCTCCATGCAGACCAAGTGGCCAAAAGTTTTCAAATTTAGGGAACCCCGGACATAGACCTCTTTGCAAGTCCGCTGAATGCCAAACTTCCCCGGTTCTGTTCCATAATTCCGGCTCAGGGTTGTCAGGCCAGGGATGCTTTCCTCCTCCATTGGGGCCAGGACTTCCGGTATGCCTTTCCACCCATTCCCCTAATTCCCAAAGCCCTGTTCAAGCTTCAGAGAGACAGGTCATATGATTCTCATAGCTCTACGTTGGCCACAGCAAATGTGGTACCTTCTGCTCCTGCATCTCTCTCAAGCTCTGCCTCTGGAGTTAGGATTTGCTCCAGATCTCCTTTCTCAAGAAGACGGGATGCTGTGGCATCACAATCCCCAGTCTCTGCATCTCAGGGCCTGGTTGCTGAAAGCCTAGAACTTCACGGTCTTAACCTTTCCCAGTAGGTGAAGGATATCCTTCATGCTTCCAGGAAGCCTTCCACAAGATGCTTTTATGCATTCAAGTGGAAAAGGTTTACCATATGGTGCTCGCAGAAGGGTCTTAACCCTCTTGTGATACCTCTGAAATCATTACTGGAGTACCGCCTTCATTTATCAAATGCAGGGCTTAAGACTAATTCAGTGAGAGTCTGTTTGAGTGCTATTGCAGCTTCTTTCAAGCCTCTCAATAGTGAGATTTATGAGAGGCCTTTCAAGCCTTTCATAGTGAGAGGCCTTTCAAGCCTTACAAGCCTTTCAAGCCTTTCATAGTGAGATTTATGAGAGGCCTTCTAACGAAGCCTCCCATTAAGCCACCACCGGTGGCATGGGACTTGAATCTGGTACTTGGGCAGCTCATGAGACCGCCCTTTGAACTATTAGCCACTACCTCTTTGAAATTCCTTTCCTGGAATGTTGTCTTTCTCATTGCAATCACCTCAGCACGTCACATCAGTGAATTGCAAGCCTTGGTGGCTGATCCTCCTTATACAACGTTCCATCATGACAAGGTAGTCCTTTGGACTCATCCACACTTTATGCCAAAGGTGGTTTCGCCTTTTCATTTGAACCAAGCAGTTTACCTTCCTGTATTCTTTCCAAGGCCTCACACCTCAAATGCAGAAATGATCCTTCATACTTTGGACTGTAAAAGAGCTTTGGCCTTTTACTTGCAAAGGACACAGCAACATAGAAAATCCTCTCAACTCTTTGTTGCTTTTGATCCTAGTCATTTGGGACTTCCAGTCTCCAAAAGGACACTGTCCAACTGGATTGCACAGTGTATATCTTTTGCCTATGAGAGTAAGAACCTTCCTCTTGAAGGCCATGTCACAGCTCACAATGAGAGCCATGGCAGCCTCTATGGCTCATCTTCACTCTGTGTCTATCGACGACATCTGTCGAGCAGCTACTTGGGCTTCGGTTCATACATTCGCAGCCCATTACTGCTTAGACAAGGACTCCCGCCGGGATGCCTTGTTTGGTCAGGCTGTTCTTCAACACCTGTTCCAGACTTAATCAACTCCTATCCACCATCCCTGTTAGGATGCCAGAGTTCCATGGGGAGAAGTGGAGCCCTTTCACAAGGGTACACAACTTTCTTGGGCCATCTCCCTGGCATCTGCAGCTAGGGAGTCCCCCATATGTGAAGACTACATTCCTCCTTGTTCCTGGAGATAGCATAGTTATTCACCTGTAACAGGTGATCTCCAGGAACAGTAGGAATTTAGTCTTCACAACCCACCCACCTTCCCTAGGAGTTGTATTTCTCTATCTCTCTCTTTTGTCTCAGCTCTAAACTCAGCTGGAGAGGGACAGTTGGGAAAGGCGGGAAGGCAGCACGCAGGCGCTGTTCGGATGCTCCCAAAAGCTTTCCTATTGGACGCTGGGGAGCGTTCCCGCTCAGGCTCCTTCGGTACCGACGATACCGATATGTGAAGACTAAATTCCTGCTGTTCCTGGAGATCACCTGTTACAGGTGAGTAACTATGCTTTATTGAGCTTTCCCTAGTCTGTTCCATCACCATTTCTCTACATAATGCATCTTGGAAGGCATCCACAATTTTTTGCTTCTTTCCAGATTTCCAGAAGGAATACTCCAATCTACATCTGGTAGATTAAAGTCACCCAGTATGATCACTTCCCCCTTCATGGCTATCTTTGCAATATCAATAATCAATTTGCTATTCATACCTTCTAGAACTAAGAAATTTTGATGTAATTACTCTGTAACTAAAATCTTGCTGCTAGTTGATTTTATGTAAATAGTTCAATCGTTATTGTAGATAGTTACCCTTGTTACCCAAGTTTATTGCCCTGTTATCTGTAACTCATACGTGTTTTCAAATGTACTGAGATTGTTTTGTTCCATGTAAACCGCACTGATGCTGAATAGCTCGGTATATAAGAAACTTGAAATAAATAAATAAATATTCATTTTTTCGGTTTGAGTTGGAGGTCTGTAGACTACACCAGTATGGATGACAGTGCCATCTCTTCTTTCCAACCCAATTCACAGCACTTCTTCTTTTCCCCATGTCCCCTGTATTTCAGCTGCTTTAATATTGCTTTTGACATATAGGGCTCCTCCTCCTCCTTTTCTACCCTCTCTATCTCTTCTAAATAGATTATAGTCATCTATGGCTATATCCCATTCATGCGACTCGTTAAACCATGTTTCTGTAATGGCCACAATGTCCAAGTCCATTTTCACCATTAGGGCTTCCAGATCAGGAACTTTGTTGGCTAGGCTGCGAGCATTTGTGCTCATTACTTTACAGAATTTGTTGACTGGCTTGCCTGAGTTTTGCATGGATTTTGTTCTACACGCCCCTTCCCGCTTACCGTTGATGTGTGATTCAAAAGTGTGGCTGTTTCCAATATTGTTGTTTTGCTGGGAGTGATGTACTGAACTTGTCCTTCTCCATCCTTCACCCCCTTTCCCTAGTTTAAATGCCTGTCCACATACTTGCCTGAATTTTAGGATTCTTTTCCCTGTGACGGAGAGATGTTGTCCATCAGCACAGTGTAGTCTCTTGTTGATCCATCTATTTCCCCAGTTGCCTATATATCTAAATTGTTCTCGTTTGCACCAGGTTTGGAGCCATGTATTAGTTGTTTATGCGATGCAGCTTTTCTGCCCCCATACCATGAACAGATGTAACTTCTGAGAATGCTATGGTGGTAGAAATGGCTTGAGTTTCTCCAGGAACAAGCAGGAAGTCGGTCCTCACATATGGGTGACAACGGCACCGACGTACCCTCATGCGGAGCAAATCCCCAGCTTTCTAAGAAAGCCTTTGGGATTGCATCACTCATGCGTGGTCCCCTTCCCGCCCAAGGGTGCCATCTTGCTCAGTCTACTTTTTTCCACGGAGCCCAACAGACATCGTCCAAGTTCTCTCACGAAAAAAGTGCTTAAAGTTAGAAAAATTATTTTCTGTCTGACCGGTTCGACGCCGATTCCCTTTCCCGCTTTCGGCTCGGTACGCCGGTATCGAGTCTGGTCCAAATTTTCATTTTTTGTCCTTTGTGGCTAGTGTTCATGCTCTTTTTCTTTTTCTTTTTCACTGGAAGTCTGATCCTTTGACCTCACAGGGGCCCTTTTTCCCCCGATGGCTGCCAGCGGGTTTAAAAAGTGTGATCGGTGTACAAAGTTAATGTCTCTCACCGACACACATGACTGCTGTCTCTGTTGCCTTGGGCCCGACCATGACCCGAAGGTCTATGGCCCGTGTAGGAAAATGTCCTCCAAGGCCTTGAGGAGTAGGCAGCAGCAACATGATAGGATTTTTCCTGAGTCCGCACCCAACTGGGCCTGGACCTCGTTGGAGGCCTCGTCATCTCGGGAGCTCTCTGATCCTGAGCAACGTCGAGTATCCTCCGAAAGGGGGTCTCCCTTGCAGGAACACCAGAGGAAGAAGAAATTTGTGAGGACGGATGGCTCTGAGCGGCCTGGTCCCTCATGGGCCAGGTTGCGGAGTCCTGACAGGCGCCCCGGATCCTCATAGAGCACCCAGCGAAACTCCCTTGCAAGGAACTGGAGACGCCGAGGCAGGTAACCACAGTCCTCATGGACTTTTCTCTGGGAGAAACCGGCATTGGGACCCGACCCGGGGGCTGCGGAGCCTTCTGAGCTTGGTCTCAGAATGGTGGCTTGGAGCGCAGCATGTCTGCCTTCATGGGCCAGCAGCGGTTGCTGATTGCCGGTCTCACCGGTCCATACGCCCCGACCACCGGGACATCGACGTCCAAGTTGACCCCGGAGGCCAAGCCGATCCTCGAGACCCTAAGAACTCGAGTCAATCCTTGGCCGATGTCCCCCTTGACCTCCCGTTTGGAACCAAGGTCGTTGATGCCAATTCCACCGGCGTTGGGGCGGTCGAGGCCAAAGCCCTCGAGGCTGGAGCTGCTCGATTCCTCTTCGGAGGAGTCCAGATGGGAGATGGAAGACAAGGAGTCACCGGACACTCATCGGACCAGATGCGGTCCCTAGGATTCCCCGGATTCTGAACCTCTGAGAAGATCTCCCCCCCCCCCCCCGGAGGATACTCGGTTCTTTGACTTCGTCCAGGACATGGCCAAGGCATTGTCATTCCTGGCAAAGAGCTCGAGATCCTCCAGTATGACTTCCCCCTCGGGAAGCCCTTACTGTACCGGTGCCTCCGATTCTGGAACGGCTGATGCTCCGCATGTGGGAGACACCGGCCTCGATGCCGGTACTCAGCAGGCGAATAGATTCCAACAGCTCGACATGAAAGCCCAGATCTGCAACATGGTCAAAGCGATTTACCACAAAATAAGGATGCTCCGTCACCTACAACAGCTGCTCGAGCCAGATGACTTCAGGACAATCTATCAAGCCCTAGTAATCCCATATTTTGATTATGCTAATACAATACTACACGGACTCCCAAAGAACATGCTGAATCCACTGCAGCTTGCAATGAATGCAGCTGCTAGAATCTTGCATGGAGCCTCCAGGAGGGAACACGTAACCCCAGTCTTGAAGCACCTGCACTGGCTTCTGATCCACTGCAGACTTTCCTTTAAAGTGCTGTTGTTGACCTTAAAAGCCATCAACAAGTGCTCCTCTACCTCCCTCATGGACCTCATCCAGCCCACCCCCCCTCAACAGAGCTAGGAGATCAGCTGTTGCTAATACTCTGATACTCCCGAAGGCGATTACAAAATGTTCAGTCAACAAGAAACAGAGCCTTCGCACTGTATGCATCCACATGCTGGAATGCCCTTCCACCCATCATTCGGGCCATCACCGACCTCGCTCAGTTTAATAAGGCGCTGAAGCACCATCTTTTCCTCCAGCACTATACCGACTCAAATGACATCACACAACCAGTCACACCCAGGAACCAGGCTGTCATCCCCAGCGCAGCCACCCTGCACGATTGCAGCTCCACTCTCTAGATCACAATACATTCTGCAGGTGGAATGTGTACATACTTGGACCGGTCCATCTATATATAGTTGAACAAATCTGTAAATAGTTGCGAGCTGACCACGTCACCTGTGACAGCTAGCTTGCCTGTATATGGTTACCCTGTCAGTCCCGTTTAGAAACCCCTGTTCATTGTAAGTCCAGTGTAGGTCCTGTCTGCACTGCACAAGTTGTTAACTGTAAACCACACTGATTCTAAAGAGCGCGGTATAAAAGACAAACAAACAAATAAATAAATAAATAAAATTACCAAGTTCGCAAGAGCCCTGGGTCCCAGAAAGCACAACTGCCACACAACTCCATGGTTGTGGAATCGGCCATGCACTGGCTCAAGAGCCAGAAGAATCACACCTCTGTGCCTCCTGGCTGGGAGACCTATAACATGGATGCCCTTGGCAAGAAGTGCTACCATGGTTCAATGCTGTCATGCCGAATCCAGACATACCAGCTGTACATGGGGCAGTACCTGCGAGACCTGGCAAAGGAGACTGCTGGATTTTCAGCTGGGCTCTCCGAGGGACTTTTGCAGCGCTTCAAGACCTTGTCCACTGGGGTCTGTGAGTGCTCGAAGTTTGACTCGAGCAGCCTTTGACGGCTTCGAGGTGTCGGCCCGGGTACCCCAAATATCAGGCCTCCCCAGCTCCCCAACACGTGCAGCAGGCCAAGGGACAGGGGCATGGCCCGCATAAGCAAAAAGCCCCAGGCACCGGCTCCGGCCCAGCCTGGAGGGGGGAGGGGGGGTTTGACTTCCAAAGCATAGTCCCTCTCTCCAAAGAAGTAAGACCATGCACAGGAGGAAGGCTGACCCTGTATGCCCACAGGTGGTCAGACATCGCAATGGATACCTGGGTTCTCCAGATAGTCCAAATGGACTATCTTTATTTATTTTATTTATTTAACAAGTTTTATATACCGTCTTTCTACCAGTCAAGATGGTTTACAGAGAACATAACAGTCAGTATTTTTCAACCTTTTACATGGAACAATATAACAATGAGTATATATGTAATTGAACATAACTAATTACAATGATCAATTGAAGATCAACTATTTACACAATAAATTTACAATTATTTATACGTGAATTTACAGTGGGCCATATGAATAGTGAATGGGTGTTGCAGAAGGTGTAGGAGGGAGGTGTAGTGGTTCAAGCTAAGGTGGAAGGGAGAAATGTTCAATGAAAAGGTGGGTTTTTAACTTTTTGCGGAACTCAGCATGGGAGGAGCAGT
Source organism: Ichthyophis bannanicus (assembly GCA_033557465.1). Taxonomy (NCBI): domain Eukaryota; kingdom Metazoa; phylum Chordata; class Amphibia; order Gymnophiona; family Ichthyophiidae; genus Ichthyophis; species Ichthyophis bannanicus. The sequence continues at coordinate 923,924 of JAWIIG010000036.1, read as the reverse complement.
TCCGAAGTTCATGAGGAAGGGTGTTCCAAAGGGATGGGGCATAGAGGGAGAAGGCCCTGTTACTTGTAGATTGTTTGCAGAGTCTCTTTTTTATAGGGATGGCCAGTAAGTTTTTGGTGATAGAACGGTGTGTTCTGTTACAATTGGATGAGGGAAGGAGAGGGGAGAGGCACGGAGCAGACTCATTGGATAATATTTTATGTATCAAGATGAGGACCTTGAATTTAGCTCTGTATTGGATGGGGAGCCAGTGGAGATCATAAAGGACAGGTGTGATGTGGGAACGTCTGGAGTGGTTGGTTATGAGTCGAGCAATAGTATTTTGAGCAAGTTGAAGTGGTTGGATAGAAATCTTAGGGAGGCCAAGATAGATAAGGTTGCAGTAATCAAGAAAAGGTATAGTGAGGGCTTGACAGACCGTACGAAAGGAGTTAGGGCTTAGAAGGGGTTTAAGGTTCCAGAGTGTGCGGAGCTTTGCGTATATTATATTAGTGGTTCTCTTTATATGGTTAGTGAATGAAAGGTTCTGATCCAGGATAATACCAAGATATTTAACTTGGTTCTTTACAGAAAGTGTTAGATCGCTAATAGTAAGGGTGGTTGGAGGGCTGTATGTGGGATTGGAGAAAACCTGGAGAACCTCAGTCTTGGATTGATTAATCAAGAGGTTATGTTGGGAAAGCTAGGTTTTCAGGCTAGTCAGGTATTCGGATAGTTTAGAGAAGTTGGGATTGGAAAAGTTAAAAGGGGTGAAGCACATCATGTCATCGGCATATAGTTGATACTGAATGTCATAGTTCTGGAAGATCTTGCATACCGGTTGGAGGAAGATGTTAAATAATAGAGCAGAGAGACTGGATCCTTGGGGTACACCTTGTTTTAAGATGAATGGGAGGGAGGTGTCACTTCCAATACGAACCTATTGGGTTCTGTTATCTAGGTACGAATGGAACCAGTTCAGAGTTGTCTGAGCCCAATTTCATGAAGTCTGCTTAGGAGTAGATGGTGAGAGAGGGAGTCAAAAGCAGCTGATAGATCAAGGAATATGAGAAGACATCCTTGAGAGGGGTTCTGGATGTGGAGGTATAAGGAGTCTAGTAGGGAAGTAAGAAGGGTTTCGACTCCATGGTTCCTTTTGAAACCATGCTGGAATAAGTCGAGGGGGGAGTGTTCGTCAATATAGTTCTGGAGTTGGGTTTGGACCAGTTTTTCGGTTATCTTAGCTAGGAATGGAATAGCCGTTTGTCAAATGTAAATAGTTAAAGGATAAGCGCTTTTGTACACATGTATGATAGTTCCGGAAGGTCTATATGTAGACCCTGCGATGTGTGCTGTGTATTACCCCTCTTCTTGCTATCTATGCCCCAAACTTTCTGTCTTGATTTTGTGACATATCCCAAAACTATAATCAGACCGCTTCTGATCGCTGGAAGTAGCGGTATATAAGTGTTTGCTAAATAAATAAAATAAATAAATAGAGATGAGTCTGTAAGATGTGGGAGAAGATGGGTCAAGTTTTGATCCTTTTAAAATGGGACGGATAGTGGCATTCTTAAGAGGTGGTGGTACCAAGCCAGTCTGGAGGGATGATCGAACAATATACATAATGTACGGACTTAGGGAGCTTCTAGTAGTTTTGATCCAGGGTACGGGGCAAGGGTCAAGGGCAGATGTAGAAGCATTTAAGTCCTTTATTACATTAGTTACATTTTCTAAAGTGAGAGTCTCAAATTCTCTCCTGGACTTTTGGGGGGTAGACTTGAGTGGTTGGGAGTTGTAGTGAATGGGGGGTTGGTAGTTAGTAGAAAGGGGAGGGTGGAATTTGGAAATGAGGTGGTTGGCAAAGGCCTGTGCAGTTATTTTTGGAAGCTGGTCTTGATGCAGGGGCTCAATAATTAAGGATTTGGTAATAGAGAATAGCTCTCTAGGTTTAAGTGAACGTTGAATAATATTTTCATTGTATTCTTTTTTATGGTTGAGGGTTTCAGTGCAGTAAGTTCTGAGTTTAGCTAAATAGGGAGTGAGTGCGTTTGTATCTTTAGAGCGTCTCCATTTGCGTTCGAGACGTCTAAGTTCTCTTTTGAGAGTTCTTAGGTGTGTGGAGAACCAGGGTGCTCTTTTAATGTTCTTTTGAGGATGTTTGTTAGGTGGGAGTAGAGAAGCTTCAGATAGGGTCTCATTCCATTTAGAAATAAGAGTCTTGGCTAGAGCTTTTATCAAATAAAAAGTCAAGAGATGGGATTGTTTGCTCTAGGAAGGTGGCTGCGTTGAAATGTTTGAACCTACAGGTATGTTGAGCCAGGATGGGAAGTTAATTTTTGTGGGTGGGGTAAGGGAGGGAGAAGAGGATGAGGGTATGATCAGACCAGGGTACTGGTTGAATGGTGTGTGTAACCTAATCAATGGTTAGAGTGTTGAGGAATAAATATAAGGTCAAGAATGTTTGTTTCCTTTGGAGTGCGTAGGGTGTTCCAGTATTTGGGAGAAGTTGAGGGCATTCATTGCTTGGAGGAAAGAGGAGGACTGTATTGGAGATGTGGCATTTAGATTTAGATCGCCTAAAATTATGAGGGGGCGAGAGGCAGATTGGGGGGAGCAGGCTGTGTCTAGGTTGTTGAGAGATCAGAAGGGTTGGATTGAGGAGCCCGATATGAGGTGCAGGGAGAGCGAGGAGTTGGAGATAGTAATGGAGTCCATACTTTTGGTAGAGGTGGATTCTGTAGTGGAGAGTTGTAGGTTAGATTTGGATATGATGGCTACACCTCCCCCTCTGCTATGTGCTCTGTTGCATATGTTACATTACACCCAGACACCTCCCTCTTACTTTCCAGGGGAGCCTCTCAGAACCCCTCTTCACAGGGACCTCCTTTTGAAGAAGTTAACAGGTTTTCTCGAGGATCAGGCGGTAGAACCGGTGCCCCACCACCTGCAGGGAAAGGGCTTCTACTCCAGATATTTCCTGATACCAAAGAGAACTGGAGGCCTAAGACCCATCCTCAACCTGCACAATTTAAACAAGTTCCTGGTGAGGGAAAAGTTCAAGATGCTTTCCCTTGGAATATTGCTGCCTTGCCTCAGCCAGGGAGACTGGCTATGCTCCTTAGACCTAAAGGATGCTTACACACACATCCTAATTCATCCAGACCACAGACAATATCTATGATTTGTGGTGGAAAGAAACCACTTTCAGTACAAAGTGCTTCCATTTGGCCTCGCCTCTGCACCCAGGGTGTTCACAAAGTGCCTAGCGGTGGTGGCGGCCTTCCTAAGAAACCAAGGGGTATTTGTCTTCCCCTACTTGGATGACTGGCTTATCAGAGCCCAGTCAGCCCTTGAAGCCCAACAGGCCACATCTCGCACTATCCAGTTGCTACAACACCTAGGATTTGTGATCAATAACACAAAATCCACTCTGGTTCCCACTCAAGGGCTGGAGTTTGTAGGAGCAAGGCTGGACACCCTTCAAGAAGGGCTTATCTACCAGAAGACAGGGCACAGAGATTTTTGGCCCTAGTGCAGCAAGTGAGTCACAGATCCCAGATCTCAGCAAGACACTTTCTGCACCTCCTCAGTCACATGGACCTCCACGGTACATGTTACACCCAATGCCCATCTCCACATGAGAACAGCTCAGTTGTGCCTCAGGGACCAGTGGACACAGGCAGACTCAGAGACAGGATCAAGGTGTCCAAATGACTGGTGCATTCGTTAATCTGGTGGCTTCAACCGCACCACCTACTGGAGGGAGTGCCATTTCAACCTCCACTGCACACGAGAGTGCTGACTGCAGATGCATCCTTGCTGGGCTGGGGAGCCCACTGCCAGGAATTGTGTACTCTGGGTGTTTGGTCTCCACAAGAGAGCACACAACAGATCAACCTCCTAGAGCTTCGAGCTATCTGCCTAGCTCTATGGAACTTCTGTCAAACCCTGGCTCACCAGCCTGTCTTAATTCAGACAGGCAACCAGGTGGCAGTGTTCTGTGTGAACAAGCAGGGAGCACAGGGTCTTGCACCCTATGTCAAGAGACCCTGGACCTGTGCTCTTTTGCAGTCAAGCAGGGTATGCACCTCAAAGCAGTTTACTTGCCAGGTCAGGAGAACGTCTTAGCCGACAAGCTAAGCAGAATTCTCCAGCCGCACAAATGGCAACTGGATCCCAACATAGCCCAGCAGCTGTTCCAGTGCTGGGGGTTGACCCTCCATAGATCTGTTTGAGCCCACAGAATCACCAGTTGCCTCGCTTCTGCTCCAGTCAGTCACACCCATGCAGGGTGGCTGCAGATGCTTTCCTAATATCATGGGCCTCCTGTATGCGTTTCCTCCCATGCCCATGCTGGCCAGGACTCTGTTCAAGATCCTTCAGGACAAAGCCTCGGTCATCCTGGTAGCCCCCAGGTGGCCAAGACAGCCATGGTTTCCACTGCTGCTTCAACTGGTGGCAGAGGCCCCAATTCCTCTGGGATTATATTCCAACCTCCTGTTGCAGGAGGGGGGCACTCTCCTGCATCCCATCCTCAGGTCTCTCAACCTGATGGCATGGCTGCTGAAAGGGTAGTCCTCGCACCACTTCTCCTCCTAAAAATGTAGAGGATGTACAGCTAGCCTCAAGAAGGCAACTAGGAAAACCTATGCTTTTAAGTGGCATAGGTTTGAGGTGTGGTGTGATAAGCAGAGCAAAAACCCTTTCTCCTGCCAAGTGTCAGTGGTGTTGCAGTACCTGCTTCACCTCTCAGATTTAGGCCTCAAGTCAAACTCTGTCCGAGTCCACCTTATTGCGTTATCAGCACACCACTCTCCAGTGGAAGGACAACCTTTCTGCACACCCTTTGGTGTCCAGGTTCCTGAGAGGTTTACTTCTGCTGAAGCCCCCGATTTGCCCTCCGGCGACCGAATAGGATTTGAATGTGGTCTTAGAGCAGCTTACTCACTCACCTTTTGAGCCAATGGCTACCTGCCATCTCCGCATCCTCTCTTGGAAAGTGCTTTTCTTGGTGGCACTCGCATCGGCCAGACGAGTGAGTGAGCTGCAGGCTCTGGTTTCCGATAGACCGTATACACGGTTCTATAGGAACAGGGTGGTGCTTCGCACTCACCCCAAGTTCCTTCTGAAAGTGGTCTCTTCGTTCTATCTCAACCAAGAGGTGGTACTTCCGACCTTCTTTCCCAGGCTGCAAGCCAGTCAGGCAGAAGTAGTTCTGCACACCCTGGACTGTAAGAGGGCTTTGGCCTTCTACATGGAGCATATGTGGGGACATAGAAGGGCTTTTCAGCTCTTCGTCTCTTATTACCCCATTAAGCTGGGGATGCCTGTCTCCAAGCATACGTTGTCCACTTGGGTGGCAGACTGTATCACCTGGGCATACAGGGCGGCCGATCTCCTGTTGCAGGGTCAAGTCACAGCCCACCGGGTCAGGGCTAAGGCGGCATCAGTGGCTCACTTCCACTCTGTTCCGCTGGCAGACATCTGCTGGGCCACCACCTGGTCTTCAGGTCAGACTTTTGCAGCCCATTACTTCCTGGATAGGGAGTCCCGACAGGACAGTGCTTAAAGTTATTTTACTCTGTTTATTTTGCTCCAGTTATTGGCTGTACTTTATCTTATTTGTTATATTGGCGTGTTTTATTTATTGTTGTTTTAGTTCATTCTTTTTCTCCTTTTAACAACAGTTTGTTTTATAGTGTGTTTTTAATTATGTATTTGTTTTTTTAGCCATCATTTGCCCCTGAGGAAGGCGATTACGAAACACGGCCTGTGTCGGGCCGGTGGCTAATGTGGTTTTAAGAAATAAAAGCATTTACTTCACGTCTTTTCGTTGCATTCCACGTTTCTTATAGGGTGTCTCTGTGTTACAGGTCACAATCTACCAGAGCCCACTGTGATCCATTTGTTCCTGGGTTGTTTGATTCTTTGTGGGAACAGTGGTGGATTTTGTTCAGTTTGGACCCTAGAGGAGGTATGTTTAATAGCAGCTTAATTCTTCCATTAGTAGAGTCAATTCTTTATGCATTGCAGGTAACTTTTTTTTATAGTTTGTATATTTATTGATGTTTATACAATATACATCAAAAACACAGAGGTAAATTCTCTATAAATACAGGATTAACATTTCCAATAAGTAAAATAAGGAGCAGTAGCCCACATTACGGGAGCAAAAAAGAAAGAGGAAAAACAGCAAAAAGGAAAAGGAGGCAATTTAAACCTCACAATAAGCTACAAAAAATTTAATAACTCCTAAATGAAACTATGTAACTTACATTTTTACCATAAACCCCTCAACCATAGGTACAGCCGCCTCCTTGCTTACCAAAAGTTTCTCCAAGTGAGACATATTCTCCAAGGAAAACATATTTCACCCCCCAGCAATGCGACTAGACATTTACAGGGGAATCGTAAATAAGTGTCAGATAAACCCAGAACACGAGTTTTAAGTAACAAAAAAGCTTTCCTCCTCACTTGGGTAGCTCTGGAGACATCTGTAAACAACTGAAGTTCCCCCCCCCCCCAAAAGGTAACATCCTTATATCTGAAATAACTTCTCAAAATGAAAAATGAAAGCTTTATCACCATCATTCATAAAGGAAACCACCAAGGTAGCTCTAGTATTTATAATATCTTGCGAGTCTTCAAGAAAGGCAGAGAGACTGAACTCTGGTTTAGACTCCAGAATTCCCTTCCCCTCCTGCCCCAAAGATGTCCACACTATCTTATCAGGAACATAATACAACTTAGAAATCACAATATCATCAACATTATGTAATAACAAAACTTCTTTAAAATATTTTCTTAACAAGAAAGTATTTATGGAAAATTAACAAAATGCAAATTCTTACTATGAAATATGTTCTCCAGAGACTTCAACTTATGGTGTATCAACAGACTGTCCTTAGTAGAGGACATGCCTGCTGAACTCAAGGAGACAACCTGGGAATCCAAACTGGAGACCCTTTTCCCTAGAGTCTCCAAGATGGTATCCACCTGATGGAACTTAGCAGAAATCTCCTGGGGAGAATACATAAAACTGAGGAGCTATAGTAGTAAGAAGGGCCTCGGTGTGTGACACTACTTGCCATATATCCTGTAAAGAAGAGGTAGAACCCACCGCAGAAATAGAAACTTTATCCAAATTATATTGCACAGATAAAGGGCAAGGTGTCAAATCACTGAGGACACCAGAAGAAAAATCCAGTCCATCCCCCAAAGGAGAGTCTTGCAAAAACAGCTGAGGAGGAGGGGGCGGAGTCCGCTCCGGGAAGCTTAAAGAAGCTCCCTCACTCAGTGATACTGACTGCAACCTCGTCTGTTCTGAAACATCAGACTTCACTACTAAGTGTTTGTCCATAGGTCCCAACCCTGCCACTGCCTTACTGCCTTTAACCTTCCATTTCCCAGGCATCATAAATATACAACTCACTTTACATTCCACTTACTAATTCAAAGCTGAAAGTCTACAGCACGCTCCACGCTCCCCAGTGCTCCTAAGGAGCAAACATGCCCCTTGTTACACGCCCCTTAGCATAGCAGCTAACTTGAGGCATATAGGGCAAGCTCTTAGGTTCTTGAAGGACTAGAAAAGGGGACAGTTACTTCTGGAGAGAGATCTGCAATTGTGAGTATATACTTCTGGGAATTTTGCGAAAGGAATTATTTATATTAAAGCTAATTAATCTGTGAACACACTATTTTTTGTTAAATCAGTCAGGGCCTAGTAGCAGCAGTTTAAGTTTAAATTTAAAGCACAGAAGAGAGCTTTCTGGTTACATTTCATACCCAGCAGAGAGCTTGTAGTTAAATTTCATAATGCGTTAGAGCCTAGCAGCAGCAAAGAGCTATAATTTAAATCGAATCAGAATATAGCTTACCTCAGCAGCACAAGACAGGGTACTTTGTAGCAGCCCTCTTTTAATAAGTTTTCCCTCCCTCCCTCCCTTCCTCCTCAACATACAGCCACCCCTGGGATAATCGTAGCTTTATAGGTACTTACACATCTTAAAAGACAGGAGGTGCTCTCAGGTGAAGCTCGTTGCCCAAATCAGTCATAACACTAAGGACCTGAGATTAATTAAGCTTCAGGTGAACAAGGTATATTAAATGTATTAGGTACAGTTTTATTAGTATAAATATCCACAGCAACCCTTAGTAAGTAAAGAACTTAAAGATCTAAACACAAACTTAAAACTAAGATGCAGACAGCAGTCCAGCAGCGAGATGGGGGCTTTCCAGTCTTTTGCATTGAGTGTCACATGTATGATTTTCTCCCAGTTGGTGAGAGGTCTTACGTGTGCACTAGGTGCAAGGAGCTCTTTGCTCTCAGGGAACGAATCGGTTCTCTAGAGGCTAGAGTAGCAGACTTGGAAAACATAAGAAAGACAGAGAGGTACATAGACGAGACCTACAGGGATATAGTCCTGAAGTCCCACCTCCAGTCTGGCAGCATACCAGTTGCCATGGAGGAGAGAGGTCACGTGACAGGAGAGCATCACCCTGGTGTGTCAGGAAGTGATCCTGTAACTAGGATCTGTCCTCCAGGTGTTGTAAAACCCTCTCACACCGAGAGAGTTTCTCCAGGACCATGTGCCCATGAGGGAAGGGTTAGGACAGCCGTTATAGTTGGTGATTCCATCATTAGGCATGTAGATAGCTGGGTGACTGGTGGACATGAGGATCGCCTGGTAACATGCCTGCCTGGTGCGAAGGTAGCGGACCTAGATAAGGTCTTAGATAGTGCTGGGGAGGAGTCTGCTGTCTTGGTACATGTCGGTACCAATGACATAGGAAAATGTGGTAGGGAGGTTCTGGAGGCTAAATTTAGGCTTTTAGGTAGGAAGTTGAAATCCAGAACTTCCAGGGTAGTGTTCTCCAAAATGCTTCCCGTTCCACGCGCAGGACCCAAAAGGCAGGCAGAGCTCCGGAGTCTCAATGCGTGGATGAGACAGTGGTGCAGAGATAAGGGTTTTGGATTTGTTAGGAACTAGGGAACATTCTGGGGAAAGGAGTGGCTCTTCCAAAGGGATGGGCTTCACCTTAACCGGGATGGAACCAGGCTGCTGGCATTAACCTTTAAAAAGGAGATAGTGCAGCTTTTAAACTAGATAATAGAGGAAAGCCGACAGTCACCCAAGAGCGGATGGTTCGGAAGAATGTATCCTTGAAGGATACTACCAAAGGCAGAGAGGTTCCAAAAAAGAGTAAAGTAGCCCAAATGCCCTAGAGCAGTGATGGCTAACCTTTTTGAGCCCGAGTGCCCAAACTGCCGCACAAAACCAAAGAATTTCCTCAAAGTGCCAGCACGTCAATTAAACCTTAACAACAAGATTTTAGTATCTAAAAACTCTTTATAAAGTTGCCTGAACTATGTAACATCATTTGTAAAGGTTGGAATCTTTGTATTGTCAGAGAATCAATTTGATTCTCTCTCTACATCTGCTTTAACATAATAATCTTTCTCCTTTTGCTCTTTCCTCATTCCTATTTCATCCACTCAAATTTTACCCCTCCATCCTCAATCCCCACTTAGTCTCCCAATACCCGGCCAATTGTACATTTTTCTTCCCTCCCACACAAATATTTTTCCCCTCTCCATTTCATTCTCCCAGCCCCATCCCCTTCTAATCTCCCCCAACATCAGCTCCCTTTTAGTTCCAGCCCCACCCAGTATCCGCTCCCTTCTAGTCCCCTCATCAGTCCATTTCCAGTCCTAGCTCCCCCATCCATTTCCAGTCCTATCCGAGTCCCTTCATCAGCTCATTTCCAATACCAGCCTCCCATCAGCCCATTTCTAGTCCTTTCCTAGCCCCACCATCAGCCCATGTTAAATCCTAGCTCCCCTCCACTCAGCCCATTTCTAATCCAAGCCCCCCATGAGCCTACTTCCAGTTCTAGCCCCTCCATGAGTCCATTTCAATCCAAGCCCCCACCACAGCCCATTTCCAATCTTAGCTCCCCCCAACACCCAATTCTCAGTTCTATCCTAGCCCATCCATCAGCCCAGTTCCTGTCCTAGCTCCCTCCCCTAAGAGCCCATTCCAAGCCCCCTTCCCATCAGTTATTTGCAGTTCAAGCCCCCTTCCACTCAGCCCATTTCCATTCCAAGCCCCGTCCCCATCAGCTATTTGCAGTTCAAGCCCCCCACTTCCCCTCAGCCCATTTCCATTCCAAGCCCCATCCCCAACAGCTATTTGCAGTTCAAGCCCCCTTCCACTCAGCCCATTTCCAGTCCTAGCAACCCCCCCAACCCATTACCAGTCCTAGCCCCCCATAGCCCACTCCCAGTCCTAATCCCACCAGCCCATTTCCAGTCCTAATCCCCCAGCACCCAATTTTCAGTTTAAGCCCACCCATAGCCCATTACCAGTCCTATCCCCCATCAACCCACTTCCAGTCCTAATCCCACCAGCCCATTTCCAGTCCTAATCCCCCATCACCCAATTTTTAGTTTAAGCCCCCCCAGCGCCCATCACCACTCCTAACCAGCCCAGCCCAGCCCATCACCACTCCTAACCAGCTCAGCCCAGCCCAGCCCATCACCAATACTAACCCCCCCCAGCCCATCACCACTCCTAACCCCCCCCCCCAGCCCAGCCCAGGAAAAATTAAAAAAAAAAAGAAAACCTGTCTGCTTTCCATGTCTGCTTTCCCTGTCTGCTTTCCCTGTCTGCTTTCCCTGTCTGCTTTCCCTGTCTGCTGCTCTGTTAAGCCCGCGGGGGCTGATGGGAAGTTCCCATCAGCCCCCGCGGGCTTAACAGAGTCGCGAAAGGGAAACTCTTCCCTTCGCGCTCTGCAAGCCTGCGCGTCTGACTGCAGCTCCAAAGAGAGAGCTGCTACGGGGAGGGCAGGCTCTGCCGGGTACAGGGGGGCCCCGCGGCACGCTCGATTCTGCCGCGGCGGCCCCGACAGCGGCAGCAGACAGGTTTTTTTTTTTTTTTCAATTTTACTTAATTGCGGACCTTCCCGTGTGCCAGCTGCAAGGCCTTCGCGTTCCACAGCTGGCACGCGTGCCATAGGTTCGCCATCGCTGCCCTAGAGAATGGAGCCCACAGAGCTTAAAGATCCCAAATTACCCATTTCTACCAATAGCCAAATTAATATGAATAAAATAGTCTCTAAAATGCTTGTATGGAAATGCTGGAAGTCTAAAAAAATAAGATGGGAGAGTTAGAATATATAGCACTAAATGAGAGGTTAGATATGATTGGAATATCAGAGACATGGTGGAAGGACTACAACCAGTGGGACACTGTGATACCGGGGTACAAACTATATCGTAATGATAGAGCCGATAAAATTGGTGGAGGAGTTGCACTCTGTTAGGGAGGAAATTGAGTCAGAAAGGATTAAAGTTTTGCAGGCAACAAAATTTGCTCTAGAATCCCTATGGATTGAAATTCCATGAAAAAGTGGAAGGCGATGGCAGTGGGGGGTGTACTATAGACTGCCTGGCCAGAATGAACAAATGGATGATGAAATGCTCAAAGAAATCAAGGAAGCTAACAAAAGTTACAGTGCAGTAATAATAATGGTTGATTTCAATTACCCCGGTATCGACTGGGTCAGTGTCATGGCAGGAGATAAAGTTCCTAGATGAAATAAATGACTGCTTCTTGGAGCAGCTGGTTCATGAACTGACCAGAGGGGAAGCCATATTAGACCTAGTCCTTAGTGGAACACCAGATCTGGTGCAAGAAATAAGGGTGTAAGGGCCACTTGGCAATAGTGATCATAGCATGATCACTTTTTATTTAATTAGTGGAGGAGGGATAGTAAGGAAATCCACAGTACTACCTTTTAACTTTCGAAAGGGAGACTATGATAAAATGAGGAAAACAGTTAAGAAAAAACTAAAAGGAGCAGTTGGAAAGGTTAAAGACTTACATCAAGCCTGGGTGTTCAAAAATACTATCTTGGAAGCCCAGACCAACTGTATGCCACACTTTAAGATAAGTGGAAGGAAGTCCAAAAAGCTGCCAGCGTGGTTTAAAGGTGAGGTCAGAGAGGCTATTGCCAAAAAAGCATTTTTCAGCAAATGGAAAAAAGAGCCAAACGACGAAACCTGGAAACAGCTCAAGCACTGGCAAGTCAAATGCAAGGCATTGATAAGGCAGGCAAATGGAGAATTTGAGAAGAAGCTTGCTGTGGAAGCAAAAACGCGAAATAAAGACTTTTTCAAGTACATTCGTAGCAAAAAAACCCTGCGAGTCAGTTGGCCATTAGATGATAGAGGGGTTAAAGGGGCACTAAGAGGCGACAAGGCGATAGAGAGACTGAATGAATTCTTTGCTTCGGTCTTTAATGAGGAAGATGTAGGGATGTTACCCATGACTGAAGTGGTATTTAAAGGTGCGGAAGAATTGAAAGAAATATCGATACATTGGGAAGATGTATTACAACTGTTAGATAAATTGAAGAGTAGCAAATCACCTGGGCCATATGGTATACATCCAAGGGTGTTGAAAAAACTGAAATATGAGATTGCAGACCTGCTATTAGTAATCTGTGAATTTTCATTAAAATCATCTGTAATACCTGAAGATTGGAGGATTGCCAATGTAACACCAATTTTTCCCTCAACAGAAACCTTTGGCAAAACTAGAGAGTCATGGGATAGGAGGCAGTGTACTATTGTGGATCAGGAACTAGTTAAAAGATAGAAAGCAGAGGGTAGGGCTAAATGGCCAATTTTCCCAACAAAGAAAGGTGAATAGTGGTGTACCCCAGGAATCTGTGCTGGGTCCGCTGCTTTTTGACATATTCATAAATGACCTGGAAAGGGGAATAACGAGTGAGGTTATCAAATTTGCAGATGACACAAAACTATTTAAAGTTGTTAAAATCCAAGAGGATTGTGGAAAATTGCAAGAGGATCTTGATAAATTGGAAGACTGGGCATCAAAATGGCAGATGAAATTTAATGTGGACAAGTGCAAAGTTATGCACCTAGGGAAGAACAACCCAAACTATGGTTACACAATGCAAGGTTCCACATTAGGAACCACCACCCAGGAAAAAGATTTAGGCGTCATGGTTGGTAACATTTTAAAATTTACTCCCGAATCAAATATAAAATTCTTGTCACTACATTTAAACTTATAAATAAACTTGCACCATCTGCACTAAATACACTGATTAACATTGACATTGATAAACGATCTCAAAGGAGCAGAAACATAAATACTTTAACAATACCAAAAGATTTTACAAAAGCCAGAAAACAAACCAATAAGAGAGCTTTCTCACACTCTGCTCCAATACTCTGGAACAATTTACCTGACAACATTCGCCTACTGTCTGACATAAAAGAATTTAAAAAAAAATTAAAAACTCACTTATTTACATTACACTATAATACACTCCCAAAACAGAATTCTCAAAGGGATACAGGCTAACATTTATTTTTAATATTATATACCCTTTTTTCAAAAACGACACTAATACACTAATTTAACCATACTACACACTCATTTACATGATGATTAATAATTTAACTAGCAATGTATATATGTTCTAATATGTAATACTTGTAATGTTACAATTTTCCTTGTAATTTATAATTATCTGTTATATGTAAAATGTCCTGGTATATCTCATACCAATTAACCTACTGTTACATGTAAACCGCACTTGAAACAAGGGAAAGAGCGGTATATAAATAACTGTTAAATAAATAAATAAATAAATAAATTGGCCCAGTGTGCTGCGGCGGCCAAGAGAGCAAATAGAATGCTAGGTATCATAAGGAAAGTAATGGGAAATAAAACAAAAGATATTATAATGCCTCTGTATCGTTCCATGGTGAGACTGCACCTTGAATATTGTGTGCAATTCTGGTCGCCATATCTTAAAAAGGTTATAGCGTTATTAGATAAGGTTCAGAGAAGATGCTCCTATGAAGAAAGGCTAAAAAGGTTAGGGCTCTTTAACCTGGAAAAGAGACGGCTGAGGGGAGATATGATAGAAGTCTATAAATTAATGAACAGAGTGGAACGGGTAAACGTAGATCGATTGTTTACGTTATCAGAATATGGAAAGACTAGGGGACATGCAATGAAGCTACAGGGTAGACTATTTAAGACTAATAAAAGAAAATATTTTTTCACTCAGTGTAATCAAACTCTGGCATTTGTTACCGGAGGATGTAGTAAAGGCTGTTAGTGTAGCTGGGTTTAAAAAAGGTTTGGACAAGTTCCCGGAGGAAAGGTCCATAAACCATTATTGAGAAGGGAGCCAGGATATCAATACTTGACCGAGTACAAGCATTGTGGAACCTGTGTATTTTGGGCAAACTGCTAGGTACGTATTACCTAGATTGGCCACTGTTGGAAACAGGATACTGGACTTGATGTACCTTGGTCTGACCCAGTATGGCATATTTTATGTTCTTATGAAAGCACCACAGTTATTGCATTGAATACACGACATCTGATTCAGCTGACTCAGTGGCAGTTGGGGTTTCTCTAAATTTAGATGAAATAACATCTGCCTTTTGGGGGTATCAGAAGGAGCTGAAGATGCTCAAATTACTTCATCTGTTTTTGTTACAATATCTTGGTTTAAAATTTATAGTTTATTCACTTGTTGTTCATTATTTTGATTTGATGTATATCTAAGTGGTTTATAACAAAGGGTAAACAGCAAAGTACGTACAGAGTCAAACAAGGATAAAACAAGGGTGATCTGATATAGCAACATAAGAACGTTTACCCTGACATAACAAATAGAACACGCTCATCGTGTTCCATCACAACAGCAAGTATCCAAGGCCCATTGATTAAACTTCTGAGATACCCTCAGACTCTTCAAATCCTGACCACTGTCAAAGAAAAAGCATTGCTTTTATGTATGGGAAGAAAGATCTTGATTTTGCCTGACTTGACTCAAACAACTATTCTTAAAGAGAGCTCCCAAGTCTTTCAAGCATTGTTTTAGTACTAAATATGGTTTATTGTATCCTGCAAGAATGAAGATTATCATGAACAATAGAATCAGCACATGTATCGAACCAGCTAAATTGGTGTATCTGGGATGCTGATTTGAAGGGCCTGTTGTGAACGTTTCTGCTAATATGGATGTTGACGTCTGAGACAGACCAGAGGGTCATTGATCACCATCCATTTATATGATGCTGACTTTGAGCATATGGAAGTTTGGAACTTTGACGTACTTCAGATATATTAGTACATCAGCAGGAGGCTAGTCAAGCTTCATTTTTCTATATAACAGTGCTATGCTGTCAGTTGTGTGTGAATGGTACAAATGAGTGTGGATGCAAGTGAAAATGAATGGATGTGCCAAAGTGCAGGGGGGTGGTGAGTGGGTAAAATCAGGTTGTTCATGCTATGTGTAGTGAATGGTTGAGTGCTCTGGTCCCACAATGAAGTTTTGGTATACTTGGGTATGGATAATTTTTTATTTCTGTTTGTGTACCCTCTTGATTTAATTACAGAACATAAGATATGCCATACTGGGTCAGACTAAGCTCCACCAAGCCCAGTATCCTGTTTCCAGCAGTGGCCAGTCTAGGTCATACATACCTAGCAGTTTCCCCAAAAGACACAGGTTCCACAATGCTTGTATTGGGTCAAGCATTGATATCCTGTCGTCCCTTCTTAATAATGGTTTATGGACCTTTTCTGCAGGAACTTGTCCAAACCTTTTTTAAACCCAGCTACGCTAACAGCCTTTATTACATCCTCCGGTAACAAATTCCAGAGTTTGATTACACGTTGAGTGAAAAAATATTTTCTTTTATTAGTCTTAAATAGTTTACCCTGTAGCTTCATTGCATGTCCCCTAGTCTTTCTATATTCTGATAACGTAAACAGTCGATCTACGTTTACCTGTTCCACTCCGTTCATTAATTTATAGACTTCTATCATATCTCCCCTCAGCCGTCTCTTCTCCAGGTTAAAGAGCCCTAACCTTTTTAGCCTTTTTTTATAGGGGTATCCTTCCATCCCCTTTACCATTTTGGTGGCTCTTCTCTGAACCTTTTTTAATAACGCTATATCCTTTTTAAGATAAGGCAACCAGAATTGCACACAATATTCAAGGTGTGGCCTCACCATGGAACGGTATAGAGGCATTATAATATCCTTTGTTTTATTTTCCATTCCTTTCCTTATGATACCTAGCATTCTATTTGCTCTCTTGGCCGCTGCTGCACACTGGCCCGAGGGTTTTAACATGTTATCCACAATGATGCCTAAATCTCTTTCCTGGGTGGTGATTCCTAATGTGGAACCTTGCATTGTGTAACCATAGTTTGGGTTGTTCTACTCTACGTATATAACTTTGCACTTGTCCACATTAAATTTCATCTGCCATTTTGATGCCCAGTCTTCCAATTTATCAAGATCCTCTTGCAATTTTTCACAATCCTCTTGGGTTTTGACAAGTTTAATTTTGTGTCTTCTGCAAATTTGATAAACTCACTTGTTGTTCCCTTTTCCAGGTCATTTATGAATATGTCAAAATGCAGCGGACCCAGCACAGATCCCTGGGGTACACCACTGTTTACCTTTCTCCATTGGGGAAAATTGGCCATTTAGCTGTACCCTCTGCTTTCTTATCTTTTAACCAGTTCCTGGTCTACAATAGGTTCACTGCCTCCTATCCCATGACTCTTTAGTTTTGCCAAAAGTCTCTGATGAGGGACCTTGTAAAAGGCTTTCTGAAAGTCCAAATACACTATCAACCAACTCACCTTTGTCTACCTGTTTAATCACACCTTCAAAAAAACACAACAGATTAGTAAGACAAGATCTTTCTTGTCTAAAGCCATGTTGGCTGTCTCCCATTAAGCCATGACTATCTACATGTTCATCAATTTTGTTCTTTATGATGGTTTCTACCATTTTTCCTGGTACTGACGTCAGGCTCATCGGTCTGTAGTTTCCCGGATCACCCCTTGAACCCTTTTTAAAAATTGATGTTACGTTAGCCATTTTCCAATCTTCAGGTATTACAGATGATTTTAATGATAGTTCACAGATTTCTAATAGCAGGTCTGCAATCTCACATTTCAGTTCTTTCAACACCCTTGGATGTATATCATCCGGCCCAGATGATTTGCTACTCTTCAGTTTATCTAATATTTCCTTCAATTCTTCCGCACCTTTAAATACCACTTCAGTCATGGGTAACATCCCTACATCTTCCTCAGTAAAGACCGAAGCAAAGAATTAATTCATTCTCCAGGACCAAGCAGGAAGTCAGTCCTCACTTATGGGTGAGATCGGCGCCGATGGAGCCCCCGTGCGGAGAATTTCCCCAGCTTTCTAAGAAAGCCTTTGGGAATACTGCACGCATGCACGGTCCCCCTCCCGCCTACAGGTGCCATCTTGCCCAGTCTTTCTTTTTCCGTGGAGCCCATCGGACATCTGTCCGTGTCACCCGGAAAAGTTGACGTTTTTTTGCGATTACTTCGTTCTTTTCTCTGGTTTGACACCGGTTCCCCTTCCCGCTAGGTTCGGTACACCGGTATCGAGCCCGTCTTCCATTTTTTCGTTTTTTGCCCTTCATGGCTGGGGTTTGCGCCCTTTTTTGCCTTTTCCCTGGAAAGCCAGTCCTTTGACCTCGCGGGGGCCCTTTTTTCCCCGATGGCTTCCAGTGGTTTCAAAAAGTGTGATTGGTGCAAGAAACTGATGTTTCTCACCGACACACACGACTGCTGCCTTTGGTGCCTAGGCCCAGATCATGATCCTAAGATCTGTGGCCCCTGTGGCAAGATGTCCACCAAGGCACTTCGAAGCCGTCAGCATCAGAAAGAGAGGATTTTCTCGGACTCTGCCTCCGGCCGGGCCTGGACCTCGTCTGAGGCCTCGACGTCTCGGGAGTCTGATCCCGAGCATCGCTGGGGTCCCCCGGACAGGGGGTCCCCCAATCGGGAACATAAGAGGAAGAAACGGCTCGTGAGGGCGGCATCGGAAGAGGTCCCTGGTTCCTCGTGAGCCAGGTCTAAGACCCCCGACCGCCGCCCCGGGCCCTTGGAGCAGGAGAAGCCATCCAAAATGCCTCACGTGGAGCCGGAGCCCGCCGGACACGTAAGTCCTGTGGTCCTCGTGGACTCTCCTCCGAGGGAGCCAACGTCAGGCCTGGCACCGCCGGGGCCCGAGTCGGTGGCAGAGTCTCCTGAGCTTGGACTCAGGCTGACAGCCTTGGAGTGCAGACTGTCTGCCTTCATGGATCAGCAGCGGGTACTGATGGCCAGCCTCGCTGGTGCATCTGACCCAAGTACCGGGACATCGACGTCGAAGTCGACCCTGGAGACCAAGCCTATACTCGAGACCATGAAGGCTCGAAGTCGTCCTCGGTCACGGTCACCCTCGACCTCCTGCTCGGAACCGAGGGCATCGACGCCGGTGCCTTCGGCGTCGGGGCAGGTGCCACCGAGGACCACGTGGTCGGAGCCACCCCTCTTCGGATGAGTCCGCGTGGGAGACGGAGGACGAGGAGTCCTCCAATGCTTTTCGGACTCTGTGTCCCTTCGGACTCACCACAGTCCGAGCCCCGGAGTAGGTCCCCGTCGGAGGATACCAAGTTCTCGGAGTTCTTCAGGGAATGGCCAAGGCGTTGGCAATTCCCCCGGACCCCGAGGAGGAGCCTCGAGCCGAGGAGCTCAAAGCCCTCCAATATGACTCTCCTTTACTGTGCCGGTCCCTCCGATGCTGGAACGGCTCCTCTTCCAGATGTGGGAGGCAGCGGCCTCGGCGCCGGTTTTAAGCAAGCAGGTCGATTCTATCTATCGACTCCATAAGAGCTCTGGATTCCAGAAGGCGCAGCTGCCGCACCATTCCATGGGGGTGGAATCGGCCATGCATCATCTGAAGTGCCAGAAGATGCACTCTGTATCTTTAACCTCTGCAACTGCTCGTTTTAGTTTTTTCTAACTATTTTCCTCATTTTATCATAGTCTCCTTTTCGAAAGTTAAAAGGTAGTACTGTGGATTTCCTTACTATCCCTCCTCCACTAATTAAATCAAACACGATCATGCTATTATCACTATTGCCAAGTGGTCCCAACACCCTTATCTGTTGCACCAGATCTGGTGTTCCACTAAGGACTAGGTCCAATATGGCTTCCCCTCTGGTCAGTTCATGAACCAGCTGTTCCAAGAAGCATTCATTTATTTCATCTAGGAACTTTATTTCCCTAGCATGTCCTGCCGTAACACTGCCCTAGTCAATACTGGGGTAATTGCTTCTTGGAACAGCTGGTTCATGAACCGACCAGAGGGGAATCCATATTGGACCTAGTCCTTAGTGGAACCACTGGTTGTCCTCCTTCCACCATGTCTCTGAGATTCTAATCATATCCAACAGTGGCCAATCCAGGTCATAAATACCTAGCAGTTTTTCTCCAAAAGACACAGGTTCCACAGTGCTTGTATTGGGTCAAGCAGTGGATATTCTGGGTACCCTTTAATAACACAGGTACACTAAAAAAAAAAAATTTTAAACTGCCTCTAATGTTTCGATTGATTTTTACGTTTTTTGGTGCGCTGAATCCAAATCTGGTAACCAATTTGCTCCATCACGTACAGATTTTTTGCTACATTGGGTTAGCAGTTTGAGGTGAACGTTTCAGATTGAGTGCGATTGAGTTAAAAGTTTCTTGGATGAATTCTTTATACTAATTGTTTAGTAGTTATTCAAATAAGAATAAAGAAAATTGTAACAAGGCAGCACATAAGAATAGAGTAATGTCAACAAAACACACTGTGATGGTAGCAAAATTGTCTGCACTTAAAACAGCCACATACATCTGCACAAACATTGAGCATATAAGAGCGAGGTTAGACACAAAGCAAAGCAATGTGCAAAAAATGTTGTACAGGTATGTATGTAAGAATAGAAAACGCAAACCGCACCATTGCAATACATGAAGACAAACACCCGATGGTGTGAAAATAAAATTCTAATAAATGAGATCCGACACTGTGGTAATAACTAGCAAATTTTTATTTCAGAGTTTAGTAAAAACACGATATTTGTCAACACAGTTTAGATTTTAAAGTCATTCTTGGGTCAATCAATCTCCTGGTGGGCCCGTTTCTTCTTCCCCCGAATGCTTCTCTTGGTGCGCTGCTTGGCGTATTTTTCATCTGGGGTTTCCCGCAGCAGCAACCAGCAGAAATCAGCCATCATAGTGGTGTTCCATCTTCCTTGGTACCTTCTCTCTGCGTCCTTGATGTCCTGGTGAAACCTTTCACCTTGTTCTTCACTGTACGCCCCCAAGTTTTCGGGAAAGTAGTTCACATGGGAGTGCAAGAAATGGACTTTCAGGCTCATGTTACAGCCTTGTTCTTTGAAGGCATTGAGCATCCTGGCAACAATATCCTTATAGTTCTCATCCCGCCTGTTCCCCAAGAATTTGAGAACAACATCCTTGAAGGAATCCCAGGCTTCTTTTTCCTTCTCAGACATCGTTTCAGCGAATGCTCCATCTGAAATGAGTTTCCTTATATCAGGGCCAACAAACACTCCTTCCTTTAGCTTTGCTTCAGAAAGTCGGGGGAACTTTGAGCAAAGGTACCGAAAGCACTCACCATCTTTTGGAAGGGACTTGATGAATTGCTTAATGAGACCCAACTTAATGTGGAGAGGTGGTAATAGAATTTTATCACGAGGTACCAAGCTCTCATGAAGAACATTTTTCTCACCGGGTCTCAAATACTCCCGGAATTGGCCAGTCTTCCCCCAGTGTAGGTCGCGGGCCCGGCTATCCCACAAGCAAAGGAAGCAGGGATATTTGGTGAAACCAGATTGCTGCCCTAATAGCATGGATAGAATTTTAAAGTCTCCACAAATCATCCACTTATGCTCATCATAACGAATCTTCTGAAGAATCAGGGCCAAATTCTCGTATTTTTCTTGGAGAATAACAGAGTGAGCAATAGGAACTGAAGCGAATGTGTTGCCATTATGAAGAAGAACACCTTTTATGCTGTCTTTTGATGAATCAATGAACAGCCGCCATTCAGCAGGATCATACTTGAGTTTAAACTTTTCCATCACTCCGTATATATCGTTGCAAAATACCAAATCTTCCTCTTTGCTGAAATACTTCAAAAATTGTGTCTCGCGGTTGCGGTACCAATAAAAAGTTGTTCCTGGTGACAATAGATTTTTCTGTTTAAGCCGAGAACCTAGCAGTTGGGCAGCATCTTTTGGGAGTCCTAAATCCCGGACTAAATCATTCAATTCAGCTTGAGAGAAAAGTTCAGGTTTCGGATCTGGTTCAGTTTCAAACTCGGAAGTACTGGACTCATCGGGAAAAGCCATCTGATGAGTCTCATCATGATCAGAACTGTCCACACAAATATGATCCAAAGATTTTAGTGGTTCAGGCACAGGTACTTCGTTGCTATGAGGCATAGGCCTAATTGCTGAGGGAAGGTTGGGGTAACTTTTTACGTTCTTATTTTTTAAGTTGTATCCCTTCACAATGCAAGAGCAAAAATAGCAGTCACTGCTGTGGTCTCTTTGTTCACGCCACATCATAGGTATTCCGAAACGAAATGCTTGTTTTTTACCTTTCATCCATAAGCGTAGATCTTCCTCACATGTCTTGCACACTTTGTGAGGAGCCCACGGTTTGTCTTGATCGCCTAACTTCAAACCGAAATAGGCGAAATATACTTTTTTAATAAATGCAGAAATGTTCCTCTGCCGCTTTTTCACGGTATATTCCCCACAAATAAAACAAAAACTGTCCGGAGAGTTGATGCAACCTCTGGCTCTGTGAGCCATCACAAATACACAGCACTGCAAACTACAACTGTAGTGAACCACTTCGGAATAAAGCTGGATTACGACTGAGCAAACAAAAGGTAATAATGAACTTGCAAGAAACTGAAATTTGACAGGAACGTTCATGTCGCAACCACCGTATTTGAGCGAGCGAACGAGGCGAGGCGAACAGGAAAGAACATGCGCCAGCGCGAGTACTGGATTTAGCCCCCCGCCTCCCAATTGTCCTGTTAATGTATAAAATGAATACAAAACACTCTAAAATATCATGAGGGAGTGTTTCTAGTTAGTTAACCATTACAACCTCTATTTTGGGCCAAGAAAATAAACTGCAGTCGGCTAAAAAAAAATTATGTGAACATTCCTTATATGGGTAAGAAATCTAATTTTGCAAGAAAACGTGACGTGATGGAACATTTTGGCTATTTTTCCTGGATTCAGCACCCCAAAATCTATAGGAATCAGTTGCAAAACTGGAGGCAGTTTTTTGGTAGTGTACCTGTGTAATGGTTTATGGACCTTTCCTCCAGGAACTTGTCCAAACCTTTTTTTTCAACCCGGCTACACTAACCGCTTTTACTACATCCTCCAGTAGCAAATTCCATAGTTTGATTACACGTTGAATGAAAAAAATATTTTCTCTTATTAGTCTTAAATAGGTTTCTCCAGAACCAAGCAGGAAGTCATTCCTCACATATGGGTGACGTTGGCGCCGATGGAGCCCTTGTGTGGAACATTTCTCTAGCTTTCAAGGAAAGCCTTTGGGAATGCAGCGCGCATGCACAGTCCCCTTCCCGCCCAAGGGTGCCATCTGGCTCAGTCTTTCTTTTTCCGCGGAGCCCAACAGACATGAGTTTTGTGTCACCTGGGAAAAGTAGATTTTTTTTCTGCTATTTTGGCTTTTTCTGATCCGGTTCGATGCCGGTTCCCCTTCCCGCCTGGGCTCGGTATACCGGTATCGAGTCCAGAATTTCTTTTTTCGTTTTTTGTCCTTCATGACTAGTATTCGCGCCTTTTTTCTGTTTTTACTGGCAGCCCAGTCTTTTGACCTCTCAGGGGCCCTTTTTTCCCCAATGGCTGCCAGCGGGTTCAAAAAGTGTGATCGGTGCAAGAAACATGTCTCTCACCGACACACATGACTGCTGCCTCCGATGCCTTGGGCCCAACCATGACCCGCTGGCCTGCGGCCTGTGCGGCAAAATGTCGTCGAAGGCACTTCGGAGCTGTCAGCATCAACATGGAAGAATTTTCTCAGAGTCCATGTCAGGCCAGGCCCGGACTTCGTCAGAGGCCTTGATGTCTCGGGAGTCTGACCCCGAGCGCTGTCGGGGTTCCTCTGAGGGAGTCTCCCGCCCGGGAGCACAAAAGGAAGAAGCTCGTGAGGTCAGTGACGGTGGAGGCGCCTGGGTCTTCGAGGGCCAGGTCGCGTAGCCCTGACCGCCGCCCCAGGCTCTCAGAGTCGGAGAGGCTGTCCAAACTACCTCGCATGGAGCCGGAGTCCCCGAGACACGTAAGTGGTGTTGTCCTCATGGACTCTTCTCCAGGAGAACCAACGTCGGGCCCGACGCTGTCTGGGCCCGAGTCGGGGGCTGCTGAGTCTCCTGAGCTTGGACTCAGGCTGACGGCCTTGGAGAGCAGTTTGGCTGCCTTTATGGAACAGCAGTGGGTGCTGATCGCTGATCTGACCGGTGCATCTGCCCCGACCACCGGGACCTCGATGTCTAAGTTGACCCCGGAGACCGAGCAGATCCTGAAGTCAATGAAGTCTCGAGTCAATCCTCGGTCAGTGTTTTCCTCGACCTCCCTTGCGGGGCCAAGGTCATCGACGCCGATACACTCGGCGTCGGGGCAGGTGCCACCGAGGCCCACAGGGCCGGAGCCACTCGATTCCTGCTCAGAGGAGTCGGCATGGGAGACACTGGATGAAGAGTCCCTGGACACCTTCCAGACCTGGTGCGTTCCTTCAGACTCCCCAGAGTCCAAGCCTCGGAGAAGGTCCCCCCCGGAGGATAAACCGTTTCTCAGACTTCGTGAGGGACATGGCCAAGGCCTTGGCCTTCCCTGCGGATGCCGAGGAGGAGCCTCGAGCCAAGGAGCTCGATGCCGTCCAGAATGACTTTCCTCCAAAGGAGGCCTTTACTGTACCGGTTCCTCCGATGCTGGAACGACTGCTCTTCCGTATGTGGGAGGCACTGGCCTCGGCGCCGGTTCTTAGCAAACGGGTCGATTCCATTTGAGTCCCTAAGAGCCCTGGGTTCCAAAAGACACAGCTACCGCACAATTCCATGGTTGTGGAATCGGCCATGCACCGCCTGAAAAGTCAGAAGATGCACTCCTCGGTGCCCCCGGCCAGGAGGCCTGGAACCTGGATGTCCTCGGTAGAAGGGCTCTATGCTATCTTGCCATGTCCAGACTTACCAGCTGTACATGGGCATGTACCTACAAGACCTGGCAAAGGAGATTGCCGGGTTCTCAGCTGGCCTCTCCGAGGAACCTTTGCAGAGGTTCAAGGCCTTGTCAACAGGGATCCGGGAATGCTCAAAGTTTCTCTCGAGCAGCCTATGATGGCTTCGAGGCTTTGGCCCGGATAGCCGCAGCCAGCATCGGTGCACGCCGTCAGGCCTGGCTACAGTCATCTGACCTGGAGTCATAGGTGCAGGACAAGTTGGTCGATGTCCCCTGCCGAGGTGAAAACCTTTTTGGTAAGCCCATGACTGAAAAGGCTGCAGAAATGGAGACTGAGACTCGCACCAGAACAAGGCTGTCCAGGAAGACTTCTGCCCCTTCTCAGGGAAAGAAGCCATTTTCCCGCGGAAGGGTGCTGCCTACAAATCCTACCCTCAATATTAGGCCTCTCCAGCTCCCCAACAGGGCCAGCAAGCTAAGGGTCAGGGGCATGGGCCCCATAGGCAGAAGACCCCCAAGCCACCAGCTCCAGCTCCTGCACAGCAGGGAGCGGGGTTTTGACTTCTACAGCATAGCCTCTCCTCCGGCGGTGGCTCCACTCAGCACAAGGGGTCAGCTGACCCCTGTACGCCTACAGGTGGCCAGCCATCACAGGGGATACCAGGGTACTGAGCATAGTCCAGAAGGGCTACATGCTCCACTTCCACCAGCTACCTCCCTCCTATTTTCCAAGGGAGCCTCCCAGAGTCCCTCTACACAGGAACCTCCTTCAGGAGTTGGCAAGTCTAAAGGAACAAGCGGTGGAACCGGTGCCATGCCAATTGGAAGGGCAACACTTCTTCTCCAGGTACTTCCTAGTACCAAAGAGAACAGGAGGCCTCAGACCTATCCTAGACTTGCGAAACCTAAACAAGTTTCTGGAGAGGAAAAAGTTTCAAGATGCTTACCCTTGGGATACTGCTGCCCAACCTCCAGCAGGGAGACTGGCTATGCTCCTTAGACCTAAAGGATGCTTATACTCACATCCTCATTCATCCTGACCACAGACAATATCTCAGATTTGTGGTGGGAGGAAACCATTTTCAGTACAGGGTACTTCCCTTTGGCCTAACCTCTGCCCCCAGGGTTTTCACCAAATGCCTGGCGGCGGCGGCTTATCTCAGGAATAAGGGAATTTTCGTCTTTCTATACTTGGATGACTGGCTCATCAGGGTCCAGTCTCTCCAGGAGGCCCGACAAGCCACTCTTCACACTGCCTCTGTCTCTCTTCAGCATCTGGGCTTTGTCATAAATGACACAAGGTCCACTTTGCTCCTCTCTCAGAACCTAGAGTTTATAGGGGCAAGATTAGACACCCTTCAGGCAAGAGCCTACTTGCCCGAGGACAGGGCTCACAGACTGATGGACTTGGCCAACCAGTTCCACAGCAGTTCTCATGTGTCCGCCAGGCACTACCTGTGGCTCCTGGGCACATTTATTTATTTTATTTAACAGTTGCTTATATACCGCTACCTTCCACAGATCAGGTGCGGTTCACATTGAACAAGGAATGAACAGATTTACAAGTCTGTTTTACATGGAACATTTGTTAACTAGGTACAATTTTGCTGTTTTACATGGAACATTTGTTAACTAGGTACAATTTTGCTAAATGCATTAAACATGAATGACTAAATATGGTAAAATTTGTTAAATAACAATCGAACTATTTACATATTTTGAACTATTACATATATCTATTTACAAGATTTACAAGTAGTTATTAAATCGACTTTAATTGTAATTGTAGTTAGCTAGGAGAATTAGAGTTGGTGTACCCTAGGTCGCTATTAACCATTACCTGTTAGAGGTAAGGTATTTTCAAGTGTGCCAAAATGGGAGATGAATAGATATGTTTTTAATTTCTTGCGGAGTTCCTTTGCATCATTTAATGCCCTTATTTCTTCAGGGAGGGAGTTCCATAGGGTGGGAGCTGCATGTGAGAACGCTTTTTTATTAGTAGTTTTTTTAGCAGTTGTGAATTCTTTCGGGATCCTAATTCTATTCGTGTGGCCTCTCCGTAGCGTAGTTTGGGATGTGTCTTTAGTGATAAGTTTTGTTAAGGGGACTGGGGCCATTGTATTTAGAGTCTTAAATGTAGTGATAATCAATTTGTGATTTATTCTGGATTGAATTGGGAGCCAGTGAAGGTTTGCTAGTATAGGGGTAATGTGTTCAAATGGTGGAACCTTCATTACAATTCTTGCTGCTGCATTTTGGGCAAGTTGGAGTCTTTTAATGTTTTGTTTTGTTGTTCCTAGTAGGGTGAGATTTGCGAAATCAAAGTGTGGTGTGATGATGGCCTGGACAATGCTCAGAAAATCATGTAGAAGTACAAGAGGACGTAATTGTTTTAAAATTTTGAGTTTAAAGTAGATTTTCTTAGTGATGTTTCTAATATGTGTATCCATACTAAGGTGTGAGTCAAGGGTGACACCTAGGTATTTCACTTCATTTTTTATAGTAATGTTGTGATTTTGGAGAGTGATGTGTGTTGGAGGTATGTAGGATTGATTTTTAGTTACTATTAATATATCCGTTTTAGAATGATTGATATGGAGATTGTGTTCCTTTAGCCAGGTTGTTAATTCAGAGAAGCATTCTGTTAACAGTTGTAGTGGGAGTGTTGGGATTGTGAATGGTATGTACATCATCATGTCGTCTGCGTATATGTGATAGTGGACTTTAAATTTCTTGAAAATGTCACAGACTGGTTGGATATATATATTAAATAGGAGGGCAGAGAGGGCGGAGCCTTGTGGGAGACCAATTTCCTGTTTGTATGTTTTAGAAGTTTCTGTGTTAGTTCGGACGGTTTGTGTTCGATCAGTTAGATATGAGGTGAACCAATTTTGTACAGTTGAGTGGGTTCCTATTTGTTCTAGTCTGTTAAGCATTAGAGCATGGTGTACACTGTCAAATGCTGCAGAGATGTCTAGAAAGAGGAGAATGAAAGCTTGTTTAGGGTTATCAATACCTCGTATTAATGTATCGAGGAGTACTGTTAATAGGGTGTCTACACCATGGTAGGGGCGAAAGCCATATTGTTGGTCATCAAGTGGGGCTGAGGTTTCTATATGATCTTGTGTTTGAGTTTGGACGACCTTTTCAATCAGTTTAGCCATAAATGGAATACTAGAGATAGGTCTGTAGGAGTTGGGTGATGTTTTGTCAAGGGTGTTATTTTTAATTATTGGACGGATTTGTGCATGTTTGAGGGAAGGTGGTAAGTATCCTTGGCGCAGCGACAGGTTGACTATGGGAAGGATAAAGGGGGATAGTGTAGTGAGGGTATGCTTGATCCAGTTTACCGGACATGGATCAAGTTGAGAGGTCGTAGTGTTCAGGTTTGAAATAGTAGTCTTGATAGTGTCTTTGGTTATAGGGTGAAAGTCGGACCATTTTTCTAATTGGTGTTGGTGGGAAAGGGATAGAGGATTTGGTGTGAATGCAAATGATTTTGCTTTATTCATATAGTGGTTTGCTAGAGTCTGGGCAGAGATATCGATATTATCGTTGCTGGTCCCATATGAGTTATTAGTTAAGTTTTGGACGATACTAAAAAGTTCTCTTGGTCTATTAATGGATTTGTTTAGTATGGTTGAGTGGTAATTTTTCTTTGCGCCGTCCGAAGCTTCTTTATACATTTTAAGGTGGCTGTGATACGCATTGTAATAAGGGATGGATTTGGTTTTGCGCCATTTAGATTCAATATTTCTCAATTCTCTCTTCATACGTCTTAAGGTGCTGTTGAACCAGGGGGCATCTCCTATTCTAGAGTAGCTTTTCTTTTTTTTGTGCATGTGACTCCCAACGCCCGCCTGCACATGCGGGCTGCTCAGTGGTGCCTCAGAGCTCGGAGGATGCAGGCCACAGGTGACCTCCGAGACAGAGTAGAGGTGTCCAAACCACTTTTAGACTCCTTTCAGTGGTGGCTACATCTCCCAAAACTTCTCAGGGGGGTACCTTTTCAGGCTCCAACACACACAAGGGTGCTGACGACCGATGCTTCCTTAAAGGGCTGGGGTGCACATTGCCAGAGCATATGCACTCAAGGCCTGTGGTCTCCTCGGGAGGCCACGCAGCAAATCAATCTTTTGGAGCTGCGAGCAATCTGCTTAGCTCTGCAAACAATTTCTCGTGCCCTATCTCACCAGTCTGTCCTTGTTCAGACGGACAATCGAGTGGCAATGTTCTACGTTAACAAACAAGGGGGCACACGGTCCAGGCTCCTATGTCGGGAGGCACTGACCCTGTGCTCCTTTGCAGTCAAACAAGGCATGTTTCTCAGAGCAGTTTATCTACCTGGTCAGGAGAATTTCCTAGCAGACAAGTTAAGCAGGATTCTCCAGCCTCACGAATGGAGGTTGAATCCATTGATGGTCCAGCAGATCTTCCTCCGCTGTGGACTTCCATCCATCGATCTCTTTGCAAGTCCACAGAATCGCCAGCTACCCCGGTTCTGCCCCAGGCAGCCGCATCTCCTGCAGATAGCAGCTGATGCTTTTCTGATATCTTGATCTACGGGCCTCCTGTATGCATTTCCTCCCATGCCCCTGGTGGCCTGAACTCTGTTCAAGATTCTCCGGGACAAGGCCTCGGTGATTCTGGTAGCCCCCAGATGGCCAAGGCAGCCGTGGTTTCCACTTCTGCTGCAGTTGGCAGTGGAACCTCCGTTCCTGCTGGGGTTACAACACGATCTCCTGTCTCAGGAGCAAGGTTCTCTTCTGCACCCCAACCTTAGGTCCCTCAATTTGATGGCCTGGCTGCTGAAAGGATAGTGCTAGCTCCCTTATGTCTACCTGAGGAGGTTGAAGAGGTGATCTTGGCCTCTAGGAGGCAGTCCATCAGAAAATCCTATGCCCTTAAGTGGCGTAGATTTACGGTATGGTGTGCTCGGCGCAATGAAGATCCTTTCTCTTGCCTTGTGCCAGTAGTTCTGCAGTACCTACTTCACCTGTCAGACCTAGGCCTTAAGTCGAACTCTGTTCAGGTCCATCTTAGTGCTTTGTCAACGCATCACTCCTCAGTGGAAGGGACAGCCTCTGTCGGTTCACCCCTTGGTGTCCCGTTTTCTCAGAGGTCTGCTTCTACTCAAGCCTCCAGTTCGTCCACCGGCAACTGAGTGGGATTTGAACGTGGTCTTGCAGCAACTTACTCGCTCACTGTTTGAGCCAATGGCTACTTGCTATTTGCACTTCCTCTCTTAGAAAGCACTCTTCCTGGTAGCTCTTACCTCGGCCTGACGTGTGAGTGAACTACAAGCTCTGGTTTCTGACAAGGTTCTATAGGAATAGGGTGGTCTTACGGACCCATCCCAAGTTCCTTCCAAAAGTGGTCTTCTCTTTCCACCTCAATCAGGAGGTGGTTCTTCCGACCTTCTTTCCCAGGCCGCATACCAGCCGGGCTGAAACAGTCTTGCATACCCTGGACTGTAAGAGGGCGTTGTCTTTTTACATAGAATGTACATGGGGGCATCGAAGGGCTACTCAGCTCTTCGTCACCTTTGACCCTAATAAGATGGCGTTACCTGTCTCCAAGCGTACGTTGTCCACTTGGGTAGCAGATTGTATCGCCTGGGCGTACAAGGCAGCGGACCTCCCCTTGCAGGGTCGAGTCATGGCCCACCGTGTCAGGGCGAGAGCCACGTCAGTAGCTCATCTCCTCTCTGTTCCATTGGCAAACATTTGCCGGGCCGCAACTTGGTCTTCAAGCCAGACTTTTACAGCCCATTTCTACCTCGAGAGAGAGTCCTGAAGAGACGGTGCTTTCGAACAAGTGGTACTTCGTAATTTCTTTGAGGTTTAGGCAACTCCTACCCTCTGGCCCTTGTGTTGGTCTACTGTACGGGGGCGTTCTCAGAGGATATTCTTATCACGCATGCTGAGGCTCTTGAGAGGGAGCCATTTTTTCAGCTTAGGGTTCCCGGTAGTGTAGATCTGGGGAATCCCATATGTGAGGACTGATTCCTGCTGCTCCTGGAGATCACCTATTACAGGTGAGTAACTACTCTTACCCTGTAGCTTCATTGCATGCCCCCCTAGTCTTTCTATATTTTGATGGCGTAAACAATCGATCTACGTTTACCTGTTCCACTCCATTCATTAATTTATAGACCTCTATCATATCAGCTGTCACTTTTCCAAGTTGAAGAGCCCTAACCTTTTTAGCCTGTCTTCATAGGGGTATCCTTCCATCCCCTTTACCTTTTTGGTGACTCTTCTCTGTATCTTTTTCTAATAATGCTATATCCTTTTTAAGATACGGTGATCAGAATTGCACACGATATTCAAAGTGCGGTCACACCATGGAACAATACAGAGGCATTATAATATACTTGGTTTTATTCTCCATTTGATACCTAGCATTCTGTTTGCTCTCTTGGCTACCACTGCACACTGGGTGGAGAGTTTTAAAATGTTATCCACGATGACACCTATATATTTTTCCTGGATGGGGTTCCTAATGTGGAACCTTGCATGGTGTAACCATAGTTTGGATTTTTCTTTTCTAGGTGCATAACTTTGCACTAAATTTCTTCTGCCATTTGGATGCCTAGTCTTCCAATTTATCAAGATCCACTTGCAATTTTCCACAATCCACATGGGTTTTAACAACTTTGAATAGTTTTGTGTCATCTGCAAATTTGATAACTTCACTCGTTATTCCCTTTTCCGGATCATTTATGAATATGTCAAAAAGCAGCGGACCCAGCACAGATCCCTGGGGTACACCTTTCTCCATTGGGGAAATTGTCTATTTAGCCCTACCCTCTGCTTTGTATCTTTTAACCAGTTCCTGATCCACAATAGTAAGCTGCCTCCTATCCCGTGACTTATTTAGCCAAAAGTCTCTCATGAGGGACTTTGTCAAAGGCTTTCTGAAAGTCCAGATACACTGTATCAACTGACACACCTTTGTCTACCTGTTTGTTCAGACCTTCAAAAAAAATAACAGATTAGTAAGACAAGACCTTCCTTGGCTAAAGCTAAAGCCATGTTGTCTTTCTCCCATTAAGCCATGACATGCTCAGTAATTTTGTTCTTTATGATTTCTACTATTTTTCCCGGTACTGGCATCAGGCTCACCGGTCTGTAGTTTCCCAGATCACCCCTGGAACCCTTTTTTAAAAAAAGCAAAAAACTGGCTTTACATTGGCCATCCTCCAATATTCAGGTATTACAGATGATTTTAATAATAGTTCGCAGATTACTAATAGTAGGTCTGCAATCTTATATTTCAGTTCTTTCAACACTCTTGGATGTTTACCATCCGGTCCAGGTGATTTGCTACTCTTCAGTTTATCAAATAGTTGTAATATATCTCCAGGAACAAGCAGGAATGTAGTCTTCACATATGGGTATCGTCGGTACCGACGGAGTCTGCACGGGAACGCTCCCCAGCGTCCAATTAGAAAGCTTTTTGGAGCATCCCACAGTGCCTGCATGCTGCCTTTCCTCATTTCCCAACTGCCCCTCTCCAGTTCTTTGTTTTCCACGGAGCCAGCAGGTTGTCGTTCCTGTCACCACAGAAAACCTTTCCTATTCTCCTCCTTTTTTGTGGTCGCGTCTGTCTTCCCTCGACGCTATACCAGTACCACCAGTTCGTTCGTTCGTTTTTTTTTTTTTTTGAAAAGAAATTCATTTTTTTCCAAACAGTTTTTCTTCAGGTGCACGTGCCTTTTTGGGCCTTAGGCCCTAAATTTCCCTTACCATGGAAAAACCCACCTTGGGTTTCAAGAAGTGCACCAAGTGTGGCGGTACCATCTCCGTCACTGACACCCATGAGTGGTGTCTTAAATGTTTAGGTCCTGACCACTCCATTTCGGAGTGTATGGCCTGTGCCATGATGTCTAAGAGGGGTCGACAAAACCGGGGTGCTAAGCTCAGCACCCTTTTTCCCTCCGATGCAGCCTCTGTGGCATCGACGTCTTCCAGGGCTTCGTCTTCCTCCCATGGATCTCAGGTAACTAAACATAAGTCTGGCCGGTCCTCATAGGGTAGATCTCCTTCCAAGCATCGAGATGCCTCTGGTATTGCCCTTGAGGGTGCTGTACCGGCAAAATTGCCACGGCGGGAAGCTCCAGCTTCCAAAGCATTATCAGGGCTCCAGGATGTTCTCGAGGCCTCAACCTCGGCAGAACTACTAGTGCCATGCTCTGGGGTACCGGCTGTTTTCTCTGGTACCGATACCGAGGCATCGGCAGCGTCGGTAGACCAGAGGTTCCTGGCTTATTGAACGCAGTCTGGTGGCTCTCCTTGCGGCATCGACACCCTCGGAACCGCCTCAGACAGTACAACTGGTGCCGGTATCGGCACCGGTACCGATAACATAGACATCGGTGTCTGCATTCCCAGCACCCAGTCAAGCCATGCATTCCGGTACCGCTACACCGGTACCGATTCCCCCCTGGCACTGACTTCGATCGGTACAGGTATCGTGCTCTACAAAAGCATCCGGACAGAAGGTATGTTGAATCCTCGGAGGAGTCTGAGGGTTCTGACAGCTCCGTCGGTACCGGAGTACTTCTCCCCGAGGAGCCTTCCACAATGTGAGAGCCTTCCTCTCCCAAACGTAGGATGTCTCCTCCAGAAGATATCTCCTTCTAGGATTTTATCAGGGAGGTGGTTTGAGGTCTTTCCATTACTGTGTCTCCTGAAACAGAGCCCAGGGCAAAGGAGTTGGAGATTCTACAATATCCCAAGGCTCCTAAGGAGGCAACTACTTTGCCTATCCATGAGATCTTACATGATCTCATGTTAAGAATGTGGGAAACACTCCTTACCACCTCTCCTCACTCTCATAGACGGGATACCATGTATCGAGTACCTCCATGTCCGACGGGATACCATGTATCGAGTACCTCCATGTCCTGGCTTCCAGAAGACTCATCTTCCTCACCACTCTTCTGTAGTGGAGTCAGCTATGAGAAGGATCAGAAGTGCAAAGAGGCATGCCTCTAATCCTTCAGGACGTGAGTGTCGTACTTTGGATGCCTTTGGACGTTTTACTTTCCAGGCTTCCATGCTTTCTGCCAGGATCAGTTCCTACATTTTATATATGGTAATGTTCCTTAAGGAAGTCACAGGAGATTTAGAGGTTTTGAGCCTTCTTCGTCCTGAGATAAGAGGCAAGATTTTCTCACTCTGGTTAAACATGCCCAGGATGTTTCTAAATTTGTCAGTCGTGCAGCTTTTAACTGTTTTGAGTGCATAAGCAGAACCTCTGCCATTGCCATAGGTGCACGTAGAATTGCCTGGCTCCAGGCATCCGATTTGGAGCTCTGGGTGCAGGACAAACTGGGCAATATCCCTAGAATCTATTCAGCAAAAATTGGCAAGAAAAAGCCAATGAGTTGGATGTTGACAGCTCCACTTTGGATAGATTATCCAAAGCCACAGCTGATCCTGCAAGGAAGAAATCTTTCAAGAAACCATTCTTCTCCAAAAAGAAGAGGTTTTATCCCTCTTATTCTCAGCAGGGACGTTCTGCAGGTCAACCCGTCCGGAAGAGTCAGCAACCACCTAAGCAAAGGAAAGCAAAGACTGCTAAGCCTCAACTGTCTCAGCAGTCTCAGCCTCCGCAAGGCCTTTGACTTCCATCTAGAGAACTTAGCCTTCCTGGCCCTAAACGGACCAGAACCTTCCACCATTCCAGGTTGTCACTTTGCCCCCCGATGGGGGCAGATAACAGCAGAACATTGGACTCTCTCCATTATAAAAGAAGAGTACAAGCTTCATTTCTTCAACATGCCCCCTCCTACTGTGGTAAGACAGTTCAATTCTCAGACCTCTCTCATCAACCTGTTAGATCAAGAGGTCACTATGCTTCTTGCCCAAGGGGCACTAGAAGAGGTACCCATTCCTCAACAGGCTACAGGGTTTTACTCCCCCTATTTCCATATCCCAAAGAAAACAGAGGGGACACAGACCTATTTTAGATCTCAGAGAATTGAACAAATTCCTGTTCAAGGAGAAATTCAAGATTCCTGATCGTCCCTCCAGGCTAGTCCCGGAATCTCTGGGTTGTCAACCTCTACCAGCAGCTTTGGAGACTGAAGAACTTAAGATCTGTGACTTCACCAGTATATAAGGGCTGGCTCCGCCTCCTTCATCAGTTTTTCAGTCTCGAAAGCAGCTTGTGAGGTGTGAGCCCAATGTTCCAGAGCTCACTTGAGGAACAATTGTGTGCAGACAGGAAAGCAACTAGAATATTTTATTGTATTTTCTTTGGTTTAGAGTAGCTTAATTGGTTGGGCTCAAAGGGTGCACAGGATTTGCCTTGAGATCCTTTGTGTTTTTATTTCAATTCTTTTCTTTCCTTCCCCCCCTTTTTCTCCTTCCCCCCCCCCCTCCCCCCCGTTTATTTCGGAGAGTTAGCTGGGTGTTGGGGGTAACCTGCCCTAACTGATTACCGTCCCGTTTGGACGGGAACGGAACCAGTGTCTTTCATAGCGCAGTGTGGCAGAAGGCTTGCCTGCCAGCACTGACGGCGACATACTGCACAGGTGCGTGGTTCACTATTGCTGTCTGGTTCCTTTCTGGCATCGGACGCAGAGTCTGTGCAGTGCCGACATTCCCGAGGCAGCAGGTAAGGTGCGCATTTACCTTTTTTTGTGAAGGGCAGGAGTTGGCAGTGTACGGGCTGTGTTGGGCGGGAATCGCCTTTTCAGCGGTCCTAGACCTCACCGCGTGTGCGGGAGGCAGGAAAAAGTGCCGTTTGGAGCGATCAGCGGTGGCTTGGTTATCTTCCCTTAGGAGCTTCGTTTTATTATAGTTCCTTCAGGGGGCAGGTTGGGAGTCCCCCGGGAGGGCTCTGAGTAAAAAAAAAAAAAAAAATTTTAATTAGGTGCCTTTTCCTTTGGTCCAGTTTGACTGTTAGGGGCTATAGTAATTATGCCGGCCAAGCATCTGTGTGTTATGTGGCGTTAAGCGCAGTTCCCTTTCGCCTGATGGCGTTTGTAAGGGGTGCGCGCCGGAGTTGGGGTCCACGGGCATAGATCCCATCCCGGAGGCTGCAGAACCAGCAGATGTGGAGGACAGAGCGGGGCCCTCTTCACCTTCCCTAGGGGGTCCGGAGACAGGTAGCAGCATGCCAACAGCGTCGCTGCCGGGCTTCCCGCCACAATCGGGGGCGCCAACTCTGGCTTCCATTTTTTCTACGGATTTCCTGGACCTCCTCCAAAATACCTTGTCCGGGGCGCAGGGAGCGTCAGCGGCTGGAGGCTCTGGGGCGGATCCTGCTCAGAAGCGACCGGGGTCTCCGGGGTCGGCGGTGGGGTCTGCCAGCGGGGCTAAGAGGAGGAGACCATCGTTTGATGTGGTGGCTCCATCCCTTGGCTCGTAAGAGGCAAGGTCAGACGATGAGCATGTGCAGGGGGATCTGGAATATCTTGAGGAAGGGGAGATCAGGGATCACGAGGATCAAGCGCGCGTGGTTCGGGTGTTTCGGCGGGAAGAGCTGCCGGCACTCATTGTGGAATCCCTCAAGGCTCTTAATATGCCGGACGCTGGACCGGGGGAGGACGCTTCCCTGGAGGATCCGCTGTTGCAGGCAATTCGGAAGATGCAAAGAGCCTTTCCAGTACATAGGGTATTTAAGGAGATGATTCAAGAAGAGTGGGATACGCCGGAGGCCGCGCTTAAGGGAGCGCGGATTATGTCTAGGTTATACCCTCTTTTGGATCAGGACAGGGATTTGTTTAGGGCTCCTCGGGTAGATGCAGCGGTGGCGAAGACGACTATCCCCGTGGAGGGTGCGGCGGCACTCAAAGATGTGCAGGACCGCAAGTTGGAAACGTTGCTCAAACAGATGTTTGAGGCTAATGCGCTGTCAATGCAGGCGTCCATATGTGGGGCCTGGGTTGCCCGGGCTTGCTTGCGTTGGGCTCAGTGGGTTCAGAGCGACTCCTCGGCAGAAGGGGTCGAGGAGGCAGCGCGCTTAGAGTCTGGAGCAGCGTACCTCGCTGATATCCATTATGATTTGATAAGAGGGCTTGCAAAGAGTATGGGTTCAGCGGTTGCGGGGAGAAGGTGCCTCTGGCTACGGAATTGGTCGGCGGATGGCTCTTCCAAAGCCAGGTTGAGCAAGCTTCCTTTCCGTGGGAGGTTGCTTTTTGGCGAGGATTTAGAGAAGTTGGTGAAGGACTTGGGAGAGTCTAAGGGAGGCAGGTTGCCGGAGGATAAGCAGAAGCAAAGCCGGTCAGCCTTCGGGCCGCGGCAACAGCCGAGAGATTTTCGTCGCTTCTCTGCGCCGAGGGGCGCTTCCTTTCAGAGGGGCAGGTTTCCGGCTAGATCCCAAGGGTTTCGAGGATTTCGGGGGGCCAACAGGGGGTTTACGTCGGCTTCCTCGACCTCGGCCAATTCCTTCAAAAAGTCGCAATGAAGTCAGGGGGGCTCAGGTGGGGTTCGTTCCCATGGGAGGTCGGCTACGGGAGTTTTACCCTGCCTGGGCCCGGCTCACCTCCGACCAGTGGGTGTTGGATGTAATTCGGGAGGGGTACGCGCTAGAGCTACAGCGGCCTGTGCCCAACCTTTTCATTCGGTCTCCGTGTGGCACGGCGGTGCGCGAAACCGTGCAGAAGTTGTTGCGCCTCGAAGCCGTAGTCCCGCTACCACCCGACCAGTTAGGCTGCGGTCGATACTCCATTTATTTCGTGGTCCCCAAGAAAGAGGGGTCCTGGCGGCCCATTTTAGACTTAAAGAAGGTCAATCGCTGTTTGCGCGTGACTCATTTTCGCATGGAGACGCTCAGATCGGTCATACTAGCGGTCAGGAAAGGGGAGTTTGATGTCCTTGGATCTCTTGGAGGCCTACCTCCACATTCCGATTCGGCAAGAGCATCAGAGGTTTCTCAGGTTTGCGGTGCCGATGGGTCATTTCCAATTTCAGGCGCTTCCGTTTGGTCTGGCAACGGCGTCGCGGACGTTCACGAAGGTGATGGTTGTGGTGGCGGCGGCTTTGCGCCGAGAGGGAGTGTTGGTGCATCCCTATCTGGACGATTGGTTGATCAGGGCAAAGTCCCGGGACGAGAGTGTCGCGGCGACGTCCAAGGTGGTCGATTTGTTGCGCAGTCTAGGTTGGGTGATCAATACGGCAAAGAGCAAATTGCTTCCGTCTCAACATCTGGAGTATTTGGGCGCTCGATTCGACACCAGCGAGGGTCGCATGTTCTTGCCACAGCAACGGGTGTTGGAACTCAGTCTGTTACTGCGTCTGTTTCTCCTTCAGAGCCGTCCGACAGCCTGGGAGTATTTGCAGCTGTTGGGTACCATGGCGACAACATTGGAAGTGGTTCCCTGGGCTAGGGCGCACATGCGTCCCCTACAACGATCGCTGTTGTGGAGGTGGTCACATCAGAGAGACTCTCTGACCCGCAGACTGGTTTGTCTTCCTCAGACTCGCAGGGCTCTGAGTTGGTGGTTGCAGCCGGGGGGTCTGGAGGCCGGGATGCCCCTGGAAGTCCCGACGTGGGTTACACTGACGACTGATGCCAGCCTGTTCGGCTGGGGAGCTCATTGTCGGGGTCATCTGGTTCAGGGGCAGTGGTCCGTGCTAGAGAGAGGCTGGTCGATCAACAGGCTGGAGTTGCGAGCGGTGTTCCTGGCTCTGCAGAGGTTGGGATCGGTGCTTCGCGGGACGGCCGTGAGGGTGTTCTCCGACAACACGACCGCGGTGGCCTATGTAAACCCGCAGGGGGGGCACCAGCAGCGTGGCGCTGGAGACAGAAGCAGAAAGTTTGTTCAAATGGGCCGAACAGAACCTCTTGGCCCTGTCGGCGGCGCATGTCGCAGGGGTGGACAATGTCGAAGCCGATTTTCTAAGCCGGGTGAAGGTGGATCCGGGGGAGTGGGTTCTCCATCCGGAGGTGTTTGCATTATTGGTGGAGCGCTGGGGGACACCTGTGATTGATCTGATGGCGACCTTTCGGTCCGCAAAGGCAGCTCGCTTCTTCAGCAGGCGAAAGGAACGGATGGCAGAAGGTCTGGACGCGCTCATTCAGGAATGGCCGGAGGAGCATCTGCTGTATGTTTCCGCCGTGGGTGTTGATTGGAAGAGTGGTGCAGCGAATAGAGCGGTACAGGGGACGTGTGGTTCTCGACGCTCCGGATTGGCCGAGAAGGCCGTGGTACGCGGACCTCGTCCGGCTTCTGGTGGAACGTCCTTGGCGGTTGCCCAGTCGGCCGGATCTGCTGCTGCAGGGCCCTCTTTCCATGCCCCAGGTGGATCGGTTCTCGCTTACGGCTTGGCTATTGAGCGGGCGCGGTTAGCAGCGAGGGGATATTCGCCAGCTGTAGTGAGTACCTTGCTGAAAGCGAGGAAGAGGTCCACTTCGTTTGCGTATGTGCGAGTTTGGCGAGTGTTCGAAGCCTGGTGTGCCGAGCGGGACTTCATTCCCTTGAGGGTATCGATACCGCAGATTTTGTCATTTTTGCAGGACGGTTTTCAGAAAGGTTTGGCAGCGGCGTCGCTCAAGGTGCAGTTGGCGTTGACCTGTTATAGGGGTAAGGTCCAGGAGGCTTCGCTGGTGGTTCATCCGGATGTTAAGCGTTTTGTGCGGGCGGTGGCTCTGCTTCGTCCGCTGCGCAGATTTGTGGTTCCGTCCTGGGATCTGCCTTTAGTGTTGGAGGCATTGGGTCAGGCTCTGTTTGAGCTGCTGAAGGAAGCTTCCCTGAAGGATCTTACGCTCAAGGTGGTGGTCTTGGTGGCTGTGGCTTCCGCTCAGCGGGTTTCGGAGCTACAGGCCT
Organism: Ichthyophis bannanicus; assembly: GCA_033557465.1. NCBI lineage: Eukaryota > Metazoa > Chordata > Amphibia > Gymnophiona > Ichthyophiidae > Ichthyophis > Ichthyophis bannanicus. The sequence goes on along the minus strand of JAWIIG010000036.1, from coordinate 884,986 downwards.
TGTCTTGTAGAGAGCCTTTTCTGTCGTTCTCAGATTCTAAGGTGGTGCTGAGGCCAGTGCTGTCGTTTTTGCCAAAGGTGGTTTCCCCGTTTCATGTCAGTCAGGTGTCGTTACCGGTATTTTTCGATCAGCTTAAAGGGCGCCGGGCGCAGCGCCTTCATCGTTTAGACATCCGTAGGGCATTGCGCAACTATCTGGAACGGACGGCAGCCTTTCGTAGGTCAGATAGGTTGTTTGTCTTATTTGCGGGGCCTCGGAGAGGTGAGGCGGCCTCTAAGGGGTCGATTGCTCGCTGGATAAAGGAGGCGATCGCTTCGGCATACCTTTTGCGAGGCCGCGCGGTGCCTGAGGGGCTCCGTTCTCATTCTGCGAGAGCGCAGGCGGAGTCGTGGGCGGAGTGTGCTTTGGTGCCAGCGGCGGATATCTGTAGGGCAGCGACGTGGTCGTCGCTGCATTCCTTTGTCAAGCATAACCGCCTAGACGTTCAGGCCGCAAAGGATTCCTGTTTTAGAGCGGCAATGCTTCAGGCCGGTCTGGCCGGTCCCTCCCGTTAATGATTTGTACTGCTCTGGTACTTACCCAGAGATTCCGGGACTAGCCTGGAGGGACGATCAGGAAGGTTAAATTAGACTTCCCTGCTAATTGTAGTTCCTGGAGGACATCCAGGCTAGTCCCGGACCCCACCCTTTTTCGCTCTGCCACGGCCTGAAGCGGCAGCTGTGTGACCGGTAAGTGGTATTTAGTTACTGTTCGCTGAGGCTCCTGGGGTTCTGAACAGAGCTGGGAGTGGGGCGCAGGATCATAGATGTCAGCGCTTCACGTTCAGGGGAGGGCATGTAGCAGGGGATTTCATGGCAAGCGCTCTGTGGGATCTCCTAAGCTGGTACAGTTCTTGGGTTATGGAGATTAATAGCATTTGTAGAGTTTGTTTTAAGAGTTCTATTTAGTTCTGTTTTACTGAATTGTTGCTCCGGTGAGTCTGCTTTGTCATTAGGTAAATTGATGAAGGAGGCGGAGCCAGCCCTTATATACTGGTGACATCACAGATCTGAAGTTCTTCAGTCTCCAAAGCTGCTGGTAGAGGTTGACAACCCAGAGATTCCGGGACTAGCTTGGATGTCCTCCAGGAACTACAATTAGCAGGTAAGTCTAATTTAACCTTTCTCTGGGAACCCTGCTGCCATACCTTCAGAGTCAGGATTGGCTTTGTTCTCTAGATCTCAAGGATGCGTACACTCATGTTCTCATCCGTCCAACTCACAGAAAGTTCCTTCGGTTCCTTTTTCAAGGAAAGCACTACCAATGCAGGGTGCTTCCTTTTGGCCTGGCCTCAGCACCAAGGGTGTTTACGAAATGCATGGCTGTGGTAGCAGCATTTCTTCGCACTCTAGGAATATTCGTCTTCCCCTACTTAGACGACTGGCTCATTTGAGCCCCATCAGAGTCAGAGGCCAGGATTTCTCTATCTTGCACAGTGCGTATCCTTCAGTATTTGCGTCTGGTCATAAACATCCCAAAATCCAGCCTAACTCCCACTCAGTCTCTAGAGTTCATAGCTTTGCTGGATACCAGGAAAGCGAGGGCCTATCTTCCCCAGACCCGTTGCCTTCGCATGGTGCAGTTAGCTTCTCAAGCCGTGCTAAAGCCTCATCTCACTGCTTGAGAAATGTTACAACTACTAAGCCACATGGCATCTACCGTGCATGTGGTTCCTTATGCTCGCCTGCATATGAGAGCAGCCTAGTGGACTTTATCCACTCAATGGACCCAGGCATCAGGGTGCCTGTCAGACAAAATAGGAAACACAAATCGCCTTTTTTTTGTCCCTCCAATGGTGGCAGTCCACTCAAAACCTGTTGGTGGGGTCCCCATTTCAACAACCTTTACCCCAGGCAACTCTCACAACAGATGCTTCACCAATGGGTTGGGGAGCTCATCTGCAAGACCTCTCCACCCAAGGCACTTGGACTCCACAGGAGACTCATCTACACATCAGTCTCTTAGAACTCAGAGCAATCTTCCTTGCTCTGCAAGTGTTACACACCCTGCTCAGCTACAAGACAGTCCTCGTTCATACGGATGGTCAAGTAGCCATGTTCTACGTGAACAAGCAGGGAGGAACAGGCTCTGTCGCTTTGCAACGAAGCTTTGTGACTATGGGCCCTCGCCAGAGAGCATCAGATTCATCTTCTGGCAGTGTATCTTCCAGGTATTCAAAACTCTTCGGCAGACAGACTCAGTCGAGTTCTGCTTCCACACGAATGGTCTCTACATGCAGACCAGGTGACCAAGATTTTTCAAATTTGGGGAACCCCTGACATAGACCTCTTTGCAAGTCCGTTGAATGCCAAACTTCCCCGGTTCTGTTCCAGAATTCCGGCTCAGGGCTCTCAGGCCAGGGATGCTTTCCTCCTTCATTGGGGTTCAAGACTTCCTTTATGCCTTTCCACCCATTCCCCTGATTCCCAAAACCCTGTTCAAGCTTCAGAGAGACAGAGGCCGTATGATTCTCATAGCTCCACATTGGCCATGGCAAGTGTGGTAACCTCTGCTTCTACATCTCTCTCAAGCTCCCTCTCTGGAGTTAGGGTATGCTCCAGATCTCCTCTCTCAGGAGGACGGAATGTTATGGCATCCCAATCCCCAGTCTCTGCATCTCAGGGCTTGGTTGCTGAAGGCCTAGATCTTCATGATTTTAACCTTTCTCAGCAAGATAAGGATATCCTTTATGCTTCTAGAAAACCTTCCACAAGACGCTCTTATGCTTTCAAGTGGAAAAGGTTTACCATATGGTGCTCGCAGAAGGGTCTCAGCCCCCTTGCGATACCTCTGGAATCATTACTGGAGTATCTCCTTCATTTATCCAATGCAGGACTTAAAACTAACTCAATAAGAGTCCATTTAAGTGCTATTGCAGCTTCTTTCAAGCCTTTAAATGGACAACCTATTTCCTCCCATCCTCTTATAGCAAGATTTATGAGAGGCCTTCTTCTAACTAAGCCTCCCATCAAGCCACCACCGGTGGCATGGGACTGAAACCTGGTTCTTGGCCAGCTCATGAAGCCACCTTTCAAACCCTTAGCTACTACCTTGTTGAAATTCCTTTCTTGGAAAGTTATCTTTCTCATTGCAGTTACATCAGCACGTCGCATCAGTGAATTGTAGGCACTAGTGGCTGATCCTCCTTATACAAGGTTCCATAATGACAAGGTAGTCCTTAGGACTTATCCACACTTTATGCCAAAGGTGGTCTCACCTTTCCATCTAAACCAAGCAGTTTACCTGCCTGTGTTTTTTCCAAAGCCTCATGCTTCAAGGGCAGAAAGGAATCTTCATACTTTGTACTGTAAAAGAGCTTTAGCTTTTTACTTGCAGAGGACACAGCAACATAGGAAGTCTTCCCCACTTTTTTATGCTTTTGATCCTTCTCATTTGGGACTTCCAGTCTCCAAGAGAACTCTGTCCAACTGGATTGCACAGTGTATTTCCTTTGCCTATCAGAGTAAGAACCTTCCTCTGGAAGGCCATGCCACAGCTCACAATGTGAGAGCCATGGCAGCTTGAATGGCTCATCTTCACTCTGTGTCTATCGACGGCATCTGTCGAGCAGCTACTTGGGCCTCAGTTCATACCTTCACAGCCCATTACTGCTTGGACAAGGACTCCTGCCGGGATGCCTTGTTTGGTCAGGCTGTTCTACAACACCTGTTCTGTACTTAATCAACTCCTACTCACCATCCCTGGTTGGATGCCAGAGATCCATGGGGGGAAGTGGAGCCCTTTCACAGGGGCACACAACATCTGGGGTTTCTCCCTGGCATCTGAAGCTAGGGAGTCCCCATATGTGAAGATTAGATTCCTGCTTGTTCCTGGAGATGGCATAGTTACTCACCTGTAACAGGTGATCTCCGGGAACAGCAGGAATTTAGTCTTCACAACTCACCCACCTCCCCTAGGAGTTGTATCTCTCTATCATTCTCTTTCTTTGTCTCAGCTTTAAACTCAACTGGTGAGAGGCAGTTGGGAAAGGCGGGAAGGCAGCATGCCGGTGCTGTGGGATGCTCCCAAAAGCTTTCTAATTGGGCGCTGGGGAGAGTTCCCGCGCAGGCTCTGTCGGTACCGACAATACCCATATGTGAAGACTAAATTCCTGCTGTTCCCAGAGAGCATCTGTTACAGGTGAGTAACTATGTGCTCTTCCCATTGTATCAGTATTTCTTTTAATTCTTCCGCACCATCATCTTTAAATACCATTTCAGTCATGGGTAACATCCCTACATCCTCCTTAGTAAAGACCGAAGCAAAGAATTCATTGAGTCTTTCCTTTATGGCCTTGTCCCCTCTTAGTGCCCCTTTTACCCCTCTATCATCTAATAGTCCAACTGACTCTCTCACAGGTTTTTTGCTATGAATGTACTTGAAAAAGTCTTTATTATGAGTTTTTGCTTCCACGGCCTTTATCAATGCCTTGCATCTAACTTGCCAGTGCTTGTGTTTCAAGTTTTCGTCATTTGGCTCCTTTTTCCATTTCCTGAAAGACGCTTTTTTTGTCAACAGCCTGTCTAACATCACCTTTAAACCACGCTGGCAGTTTTTTTGGCATTTCTTCCACCTTTCTTAAAGCATGGAATTCAGCTGGTCTGGGCTTCCAAGATAGTATTTTTAAACACCCAAGCTTGATGTACATCTTTTAATCTTTGCAACTGCTCCTTTTAGTTTTTTCTTAATATTTCCTCATTTTATCATAGTCTCCCTTTTTGAAAGTTAAAAGGTAGTAATGTGGATTTCCTTATTCTCCCTCCTCCATTTATTAAATCAAAAGCGATCATGATATGATCACTTTTGCCAAGTGGCCCCAACCCCCTTTATCTCTTGCACCAGATCTGGTGTTCTACTACGGACTAGGTCCAAAATGCCTTCTCTTCTCGTCTGTTCATGAACCAGTTACTCCAAAAAGCAGTCTTTATTTCATCAACAAACCTTATCTCCTTAGCATGTCCTGCCGTGACACTGACCCAGTCGATACCAGGGTAATTGAAATCACCCATTATTACTACTCTGCTGTGACTTTTGTTAGCTTCCTTGATTTCTTTGAGCATTTCATCATCCATTTGTTCATTCTGGCCAGGCGGTCGATAGTACACCCCCACTGCTATCGCCTTCCCCTTTTTACATGGAATTTCAATCCATAGAGATTCTACAGCAAATTTAGTTTCCTGCAAAACTTTAATCCTTTCTGACTCAGTGCTCTCTCTAACATAGAGCACAACCCTTCCACCAATTTGATCTGCTCTATCATTATGATATAGTTTGTACCCAGGTATCACAGTGTCCCACTAGTTGTCCTCCTTATACCATGTCTCTGATACCAATCATATCTAACCTCTCATTTAGTGCTATATATTCTAACTCTCCCATCTTATTTTTTAGACTTCTAGCATTTGCATAGAAGCATTTTAGAGGCTGTATTTTATTCATATTAATCTGGATATTGTTAGGCAGGGGTAATTTGGAATCTTTAGCTTTATCTGCTCTGTACTCAAGGGCATTTGGGCTACTTTTGTCTTTATTGGAACCTCTCTGCTGATATTTATTTATTATTTATTATTTATTACAGGCTCTTATATACCGCTCTATTTAGCATCAGCGCGGTTCACAATATAACAACATACCATATTGAACAAACTGTTTGGTTTTACAGAGAACAAGGTCAGAGAACTTGGATAAAACATGGGAAGTCATTACTGCAACTATTTACAAGAGTATTTACAAGTATACATGACAGGATTCTTCTTAGTTTGGGTAGTGATCAAGATTGGTTAGTTGGTTAAGTAATATTGGGGGAAGAGGTGGGATTTGAGTGCCTTTCTGAAAAGGGATAGATCAGTGATAGCACGAATTTCTGGGGGTAGAGCGTTCCAGCATTTAGGGGCATAGAATCGGAAAGCCCTGTTGGATGTCACTGATAGGCATTTTGTCGCTGCTTTAGGGATGATTAGAATATTTGTTGATATTGTTCTCCTGGATCTGTTGGGTGGAGCGGCCTGAATGAGGTCTATTAGAGAGGAGGAGGTGATGCTTTTAGTGGCCTTAAAAGTTAATAATAATGTTTTGAACAATATTCTGCCATGTATGGGGAGCCAGTGGAGTTGCTTTAGGATGGGTGTTACATGGTCCCTTCTTGATGCTCCGTAGAGGACTCTAGCAGCTGTATTCATGGCGAGTTGCAGGGGTTTAATGTGGAGTGAGGGAGGCCTTGCAGAATGGCATTGGCATAGTCAAGGTGTGGTAAGGTTAAGGCTTGAAATATAGTTCTGAAGTCATCAGGATCAAGCAGGGGGCGAAGATGTCGAAGAGTCCGGATCTTGAGGTAGATTGCCCTGACTACGTTGGATATGTGTAGTTTCAGATCCATGCGTTGGTCAAAAGTGACTCCAAGGTAACGAATGGAAGTTTTTGATTGGAGCTCGGCTTCTTTCACCTTTATATGGGATGGGGGGGTGAAAAGTGGGTCCCTGGTGATGAAGAGAACCTCGGTCTTTTTATGTTGAATTCGGAGGTTCTGGGATTGCAGCCATTCGGATACTGCATCAAAACAATTAGCTAGCGGGGAAAAAGATCCCTGTGAACTGTGGAGAAAGGCATGTATAGGAGGATGTCATCTGCGTATATCAAGCATTCAACCTTGAAGGACTTGATGATATTGCAAACCGGTTGTATGTATATATTGAAAAAGAGTGAGGATAGGGATGATCCTTGCGGTACGCCTTGCTTTTGGTGGTAGGGTGTGGATGTTGCGGTCCCTGAGGTAACGTACTGCCATCTCTGATCGAGGTATGACTTGCACCACTCTAGGGCAGTGTTATTGATGCCTTTTTCTTTTAGTCGCGCTATTAACAGATCGTGATGTACAGAGTCAAAAGCCGCAGCAATGTCTAAGAAGATAAGAGCAAAGCCTTGGCGGATGTTATCAATGCCTGTGATGATGTTGTTGCAGAGAGTGGTAAGGAGGGTTTTCGACTCCGTGGAACTCTCTGAAGCCATGTTGGCAGTGGTCCAGAGGGGAGACGGTGTCAATGTGGTCCTGTAACTGTCTTTGAGCTTCCTTTTCAATTATTTTCGCTAGTAGGGGTATGCTAGCTATGGGTCTATAAGATTCAACCTTTTGTGGGTCGAGTTTATGGTTTTTCAAAAGGGGTCTTATGGATGTTCTCTTGAGGGCTGGCGGGAAGGAGCCGGTTGTAAAGGATAAATTCATCATTTTAGTGATGATGGGGCTGAGATCTTGGCGTAGTTCCTTTATCCAGTGGGCTGGGCAAGGGTCAGTTTGTGCAGTAGTCGTGTTAAGAGCCGCAATGGTGTCCTCAACATGTTTTCTGGATGGTGTGGAGAACATGGATAGGTTTGATATGCATATGGTGACTTGAGAAGAGATAGTTGCAATGTTATTGGTTTGAAGCAACTTGGATTGCAGGAAATCGGCGAAAGCTTGGGGATGAATGGGTTCAGGATGTTTTGGTGAAGGTTCTTTAGATAAGGTTTTGACTAAGTTGAAAAGATCGCGTGGTTTATTTAGTGATCTTTTCAGCGTATCGGTATGGAATTGTTTCATCTTAGCCATGACTGACTCTCTGTGCACAGATAGATGTGTTTTGTAGGCTGCTTGGTCTTCTGAAGAGTGTGAGCGACGCCATCGTTTCTCCAGTCTTCTTAGGTGTGTGAGGGAGGCTCGTAGGTCAGGGGAGAACCAAGAAGAAGATTTTCTTTTCTTTGGGTTGTTACCCTGGACTGGTTGCAGTGCAATGGTACTGATAGTGTTGTTCCAGGATGTGATCAGATTTTCCAGATTGAGAGAGGTGTCATGTAGGAGGGGGAGGGTTTCTGTAACTATGTGTTCTTTGTTGAAGGTTTTGAATTTCCGAGATGTTACTCTTGTCGAGTCGGTGGAGGTTTTGTTTCTGTGTGGTGACTGTTTGCCATTGATGAGGATGGGGAAGGTGATTAAATTATGGTCTGACCAAGGTACTGGGGTTACAGAGTTGTCTAGTCTATTGTTGGAGTCAAGAGCTGTAAGAGGGGCAAAGATCATGTCCAGGATGTTTCCTCTCTCGTGCGTGGGGGTGTCGATAATTTGCTTGTATCCCAGCTCGTTGATTGCTTCAAGGAGGGCTGAGGAGTGGCTGGGATGTAGCGTTGGGAGATTGAGGTCTCCTAATATCCAGTTGGGAATGTTGGGCTTGCGTGAGTTAGTTGCTAGGTCCAGAATGTAAGGCAGGTCGTCCGTGGAGGGTGAGGGTGCTCTGTAAATCAGATTGATGAGGCATTGTTCATTTGTGATAGTTAAGACGTCCATGCTGTTTGAGCTTGTGGAGTCCACGGTGTGGAAATTTAGGTCATTCTTGGTAAGTATGAGAATGCCTCCTCCTCTCTTGCTCTCTCTATGTTGGGAATGGGCAGAGAAGTTGGGGGGTATGAGTTGGTTAAGAATTACATTATCCGCGTCAGATAACCAGGTTTCGGTTATCATGAGGACATCTAGATTATGAGAAGAAATTGTGTCAGTGATGACTGGCCATTTCTTGCGGATAGACCGTGCATTTATGAGAGCACAGTTTAAGTAAGAGGGTTGAGGGGGTTCCTCTTGTTTATTTTTCTTTGGTTGTTGAAGGGCTATATGTATTAGGTGCGAGTGGCGAGTGGGGGTCCCTGTTCTTGAGTTGGGATAGGGAGATTCAGCCCATCTTTTTCCATGACTTAGAAGTATTGGAATTTGGTGAGCTGTGTGATATAAGGCAAGGGCTTCGTTGAGACAGCTTATAAGAAGGAGGAGGCAGATAGCCAGGGTATTTAATGGTAGAGCCATTGGGGTTTTTGTTGAGGTGGATGAGGTACTTTCTTTGAGGAATTCTGTGATTCTGGTACTTTCTGTGAGGCTACGGACCACAGTAGTAATTGAAAGCAACAGTGATAATTGAATGGTACTGGCAACAGTAACAATAATTGCAACAGTGATAAATGGATCCTACTGGCAACAGTAATAATTGGAGGTAACAGTGATAATTGAATGGTACAGGCAACGGTAAAGTTGAATGCAACAATGATAAATGGATACTATTGGTAACAGTATAAGTGAAAGCAATAGCAATAATATAATGTAATAATTATTATGGTATGTTACTGACAACAGTACTAGTATCTTCCTATATAGTGTAGCCGTTGGTATTGATATGCCCTAACTTCAATCTTTTGTTATTATCCTTCAAGGATACATTGTTCGAAGCCATGCGCTCTTGGGCAACTCTCAGCTTTCCCCTTTTATCTAGTTTTAAAGCTACTCTATCTCCTTTTTAAAGGTTAATGCCAGCAGCCTTGTTCCGTCCCGGTTAAGGCCTTGCCTCTGCCCCAAGAGTCTTCACAAAATGCATGGCGGTAGTAACCACATTCCTAAGGACTCTAGGGATATCTGTCTTCCCTTATTTAGATGACTGGCTCATTCAAGCAAGCACCTCTGGAGGCCAGCCTGACCCTCTCACGTTCTATGCAGGTGCTTCAACACGGGATTTGTGATAAATCTTCCAAAGTCCCAACTCGTGCCCTCTCAAACCCTAGAGTTCATAGAGGCTCTCCTAGACCCTCAGCAATCAAGGGCTTTTGCCACAGCTCCGCTGCATGCAAATCAATCAGCATCTCAATCATGCCTCAAGAATTTTCTCGCTGCTCGAGAAATGCTACAGCTTCTGGGCCATATGGCATCAACAGTGCATGTTCCGTATACTTGTTCACATATGTGAACAGCCCAATGGACACTGGCATCCCAGTGGTCTCAGGCATCGGGTCACCTGGGAGACCAGTTAACGGTCTCTACCCCATTAATTTTGTGTTTCTGGTGGTGGCAATCTCCAGAAAACCTCCTTGTAGGGTCACATTTTCAGATGTCAGTACATCAATGTACCCCCACGACAGATGTGTCCAGATTGGGCTGGGGGCTCATCTAGACGCTCTATCCACTCAGGGACTCTGGTATCATTAGGAGTCACAGCTCCACATAAATCTGCTGGAACTCGGAGCCATTCTCAATGCTCTGTGTTTCAGGACCATCTTCGTTGCCAGAGAGTCCTGGTCCAGACGGACAGTCAAGTAGCCATGTTCGGTGTGAACAAGCAGGGCGGAACAGGCTCTTGGAACCTCTGCAGCGAGGCTCTACATCTCTGGTCCTTTGCCATACATCATTGCATTCTTCTCCAAGCTGTGTATCTCCCGGGCAAGCACAATGTCTTAGCGGATAGAGTAAATCAAATCCCTCTCACCCACGAGTGGCCTTTTCATGTAGACAAAGTTTCTCACATTTTTCAAATCTGGAGGACTCCAGAGAGACCTTTTTGCAAGTCCTCAGAATACTAAGCTTCCTCGCTTCTGCACCAGGATTCCTGCACCAGACAGCCAGCAGGTGGATGCTTTTCACCTACTCTGGGGTCATGACTTCCTATATGTCTTCCTTCCCATACCCCTAATTCCCAAAGCTCTCTTCAAACTCCAGAGATTTAAGGGCATCATGATACTCGTAGCCCCACGCTGACCAAGCCACCTATGGTACCCTCTCCTTCTACGTCTGTGTCAGACTCAACCCCTAGATATGGGGTCTGCTCCAGATCTCCTTTCTCAGGAGGAGTGGACATTACTCCATCCCAATCCACAGTCTGTCCATCTCACAGCATGGCTGCTGAAGGCATAGCTTTCCAAGGTATTAATCTTCTTCAGGAAGTTAAGGACGTTCTCTTAGCTTCTAGAAAACATCCACTAGACAGTCCTACACTTTCAAGTGGTGTAGGTTTCCTTTCTGGTGTTCTCAGAAAAATATTAATCCCTTCTCCGCTCCTGTGGAGGCACTATTGAGTACCTCCTCCACTTATCGTTTTTTGAACTCAAAACCAATTACGTGAGAGTACACACTTAAGTGAAATTGCGGCCTCTCACCTGCCCTTGGATGGCCAACCCGTCTCTTCTCAGACGCTCGTAGCATGCTTCATGAGGGGTCTTCTATTGACCAAACCTCCCATTAAGCTGCCTTCAATGGCATGGGACCTTAGTGGTGTTCTAGGACAGTTTAAGCCACTCTTTGAACCTCTTTCCACTACTCCACTTACATTTCTCACGTGGAAGATAATCTTCCTTATTGCCCTCACTTCAGCAAGGCATATAAGCGAGCTCCAAGCTTTGGTGGCTGACATACCTTATAACACGGTTCCACTTTGATAAGGTTGCCCTTAGGACTCACCCTTGCTTCATGCCGAAGGTGGTTTCGTCCTTCCATTTAAACCAGTCTGTCTATCTTTCTGTCTTTTTCCTTAGACCTCATTCCTCTAGGACAGAGGCAGCACTTCATACTCTGGACTGCAAATGTGCCTTAGCTTTTTATCTCCGGAGAACTTGAGAGCACCGAAAAGCTTCCCTTTCTCCAGGACCAAGCAGGAAGTCGGTCCTCACATATGGGTGACGTCGGCGCCGACGGAGCCCTCATGCAGAGCATTTCCCCAGCTTTCAAAGAAAGCCTTTGGGAATGCAGCTTGCATGCGCGGTCCCCTTCCCGCCCAAAGGTGCCATCTTGCTCAGTCGTCTTTTTTTCCGCGGAGCCCGATGGACATGTGTCTTGGTCACCCGGTTAAAAGTTGATTTTCTTCGAAGAGTTTGTGTTTTTTTGCCGGTTCGACGCCTGTTCCCCTTCCCGCCTGGGCGCGGGACACTGGTATCGAGCCCGGAGCTACTTTTTCGGTTTTTGTCCTTCGAGACTAGGGTTCACGCCTTTTTTTTTTCTTTTTTCACTGGTAGCCCAGTCTTTTGACCTTGCAGGGGCCCTTTTTCCCCCGATGGCTGCCAGCGGGTTCAAAAAGTGTGATTGGTGTAAGAAACTGATGTCTCTCACCAACACGCATGACTGCTGCCTCTGATGCCTCGGGCCCGATCATGACCTGAAGATCTGTGGCCCGTGTGGCAAAATGTCATCTAAGGCGTTGAGGAGCCGTCAGCACTAACGAGAGGATCTTCTCTGATTCCACGTCCGGCCGGGCCCGGACTTTGTCAGAGGCCTCGACGTCTTGGGAGTCCAACCCCGAGCATCATCGGGGCTCCTCTGAGCGGGGGTCTCCCTCACGGGAACACAAAAGGAAGAAGAAACCCACGAGGGCGGCATCGGTGGACACTCTTGGTCCCTTGAGGGCCAGGTCGCATAGCCCCGACCGCCGTCCTGGGTCCTCGGAGCCGGAGAGGCCTGCTAAACTACCTTGTGTGGAGCCGGAGCCAGCTGTTGTCCTTGTGGACTCTCCTCCGGGGGAGCCGTGTGGGGGGCCGAGTCGGGGGCTGTTGAGTCTCCTGAGCTCGGACTCAGGTTGATGGCCTTGGAGAGCAGCTTGGCTGCCTTCATGGAACAGCAGCGGGTGCTGATCGCCGGTCTGACTGGTGCATCTGCCCCGACCACCGGGACCTCGACGTCCAAGTCGACCCCGGAGGCTGAGCCAATCCTCGAGTCCATGCGGTCTGGAGTCGATCCTCGGCCAAGGTCTCCCTCGGCCTCCCGTATGGGGCCGAGGTCGTCGATGCCGGTACCCTCGTTGTGGGGGCGGATGGCATTGGTGCCCACCCGACCGGAGCCTCTCGATTCCTCCTCGGAGGGGTCGAGGTGGGAAATGGAGGATGAGGAGTTCCCGGACACTTTCCGAACCCAGTGTGTCCCATCGGACTCTCTGGAGTCCGAGCCTCGAAGGTTCCCCCCCCCCCCCCCGGAGGATACTCGGTTCTCATACTTCGTGAGGGACATGGCCAAGGCCTTGGCCTTCACTGCAGACCCCGAGGAGGAGCCTCGAGCCGAGGAGCTCGAGGCCCTTCAGTATGACTCCACCAAAGGAGGCCTTTACTGTACCGGTTCCTCCAATGCTGGAACGGCTGCTCTTCCGTATGTGGGAGGCACCGGCCTCGGCCCCGGTTCTCAGCAAACAGGTTGATTCCTTCTATCGAGTCCGTAAGAGCTCTGGGTTCCAGAAGGCACAGCTACCGCACCACTCCATGGTTGTGGAATCGGCCATGCATCGTCTGAAGAGTCAGAAGATGCACTCCTCGGTGCCCCCCGGCAGGGAGGCCTGGAAACTGGATGCCCTCGGTATAAAGTGCTTCCAGGGCTCTATGCTGGCTTGCTGTGTCCAGACTTACCATCTGTACATGGGCATGTACCTCCGAGACCTGGCAAAGGAGATTGCCGGGTTCTCTGCTTGCCTCTGAGGATCCTTTGCAGAGGTTCAAAGCTTTGTCATTGGGGATTCAAGAGTGCTTGAAGTTTTATATCTTGAGCAGCCTATTATGGCTTCGAGGCTTCGGCCCAAGTAGCAGCGGCCGGCATCGGTGCATGTCGTCAGGCCTGGCTACAGTCATCGGACCTCGAGCCATGGGTCTAGGACAAGTTGGTCGATGTCCCTTGCCGGGGTGAGAACCTCTTTGGCAAACCCATGGCTGAAAAGGCTGCAGAAATCGAGACTGAGACTCTCACCAGGACAAGGCTGTCCAGGAAGACTTCTGCCCCTTCTCAAAAGAATAAGGGCTCAGTGAAAAAGCCCTTTTACCCGAGGAAGGCCTCTGCCTACAAATCCTACCCTCAATTCCAGGCCTCTCCAGCAGGGTCAGCAGGCCCAGGGGCACGGACATTGGCCCCGTAGGCAGAAAACCCCAAGCCACCAGCTCTGGATCGTGCACAGCAGGGAGCATGGTTTTGACTCCCACTGTATAGCCTCTCCCCCACAGCTGGCTCCTGTCAGCACAGGAGGCCGGCTGAAACTGTACGCCCACAGGTGGTCAGCCATAACAGGGGATACCTGGGTACTGAGCATAGTCGAAAAAGGCTGCTTGCTCCACTTTAACCAGTTACCTCCATCCTATTTTCCAGGGTAGCCTCCAAGACACTCTCTGCACATGAACCTCCTCCTTCAGGAGTTGGCATGTCTTCTACAGGAGCAGGCAGTGGAACCGGTGCCTCACCACCTGAGAGGACGGGGCTTCTACTCTAGGTACTTTCTAGTACCAAAAAGGACAGGAGGCCTCAGGTCCATCCTAGACTTGCGAAATCTCAACAAGTTCCTGGAGAGGGAAAAGTTCAAGATGCTTACCCTTGGAATACTGCTGCCCTACCTCCAGCAGGGAGATTGGCTATGCTCCTTAGATCTAAAGGATGCTTATACTCACATCCTCATTCATCCAGACCACAGACAATATCTCAGATTTGTAGTGGGAGGAAATCATTTTCAGTACAGAGTACTTCCCTTTGGCCTAACCTCCGCACCCAGGGTTTTCACCAAATGCCTGGCGGTGGTGCATCTTTGTCTTTCCATAACTGGATGACTGGCTCATCAGGGGTCAATCTCCACAGGAGGCCAGACAGGCCACTCTTCGCACTGTCTCTCTTCTTCAGCACCTGGGCTTTGTCATAAATTTCGCAAAGTCCACTTTGCTCCCCTCACAAAACAGAGTTCATAGGAGCAAGGTTGGATACTTTACAAGCAATGGCTTATTTGCCCGAGGACAGGGCTCACAGACTGATGGCTCTAGCACAGCCGTTTCACAAGGGATCTCTGGTCTTTGCCAGACGTTTCTTGAGGCTTTTGGGCTACATGGCATCCACGGTTCATGTAACTCCAAATGCTCGTCTGCATATGCGGCCTGCTCAATGGTGCCTCAGAGCTTAGTGGATATAGGCCACAGGAGACTTAAGAGAACAAAGTAAGAGTGTCCAAGCTTCTAGCGGCCTCCCTGCAGTGGTGGCTGCATCTCCCCAACCTGGTCAAAGGGGTGCCTTTCCAGGCACCGCCACACACACAGGTGCTGACAACCGATGCTTCTCTTCAGGGTTGGGGTGCACATTGCCAGGGGGCATGCACTCAGGGCCTCTGGTCCCCTTGGGAGGCCGCACAGCAAATCAATCTGTTGGAGTTGCGAGCTATTCACTTGGCTCTACAGACTTTCTCATGTCCTCTCTCACCAGTCTGTTTTGATTCAAACAGACAACCAAGTAGCCATGTTCTATGTGAACAAACAGGGAGGCACGGGATCCAGGCTTCTGTGTCAGGAGGCACAGACCCTGTGTG
The DNA here is from genome assembly GCA_033557465.1 of Ichthyophis bannanicus. Lineage (NCBI taxonomy): Eukaryota > Metazoa > Chordata > Amphibia > Gymnophiona > Ichthyophiidae > Ichthyophis > Ichthyophis bannanicus. The sequence goes on along the minus strand of JAWIIG010000036.1, from coordinate 869,864 downwards.
CCTTGGCAGTCAGGCAAGGCATGTTTCTAAAGGCAGTTTATCTCCCTGGCCAAGAAAATTACCTGGCAGACAGATTGAGCAGGATTCTACAGCCTCACGAGTGGCATTTGAATCCCCTAGTGGTCCAGCAGATCTTCCTCAAATGGTGTCTTCCAACCATCGATCTCTTTGCCAGCCCACTGAAGAGTCAGCTGCCCAGGTTTTGTTCCAGACAACTGCAACCTCTGCGAATAGCAGCAGATGCCTTCCTAATCTCTTGGTCTACATGCCTGCTGTATGCGTTTCCTCCAACGCCTCTGGTGGCCTGAACCCTATTCAAGGTCCTTCAGGACAAAGCCTCGCTGATCCTGGTAGCCCCCCTGCTAGCCCCCAGGTCCACTCCTTTTGCAATTGGTGGTGGACACTCCACTCCCTCTGGGGGTGCAACCCGATCTCCTGTCTCAGCATCAGGGATCTCTCCTGCACCCCAGCCTCCAGCCCCTCCATTTGATGGCCTGGCTGCTGAAAGGGTAGTTCTAGCTCCCTTACTTCTACCTAGGGAAGTGGAGGAGGTGGTTTTGGCCTCTAGGAGACAATCCACACAGAAGTCTTATGCCCTCAAGTGGTGTAGGTTCTCCAATTGGTGTGCTCAGCGCCATGAGGATCTGTTTTCGTGCCTGGTACCAGTGATGCTGCAGTATCTGCTTCACCTGTCTGACCTAGGCCTTAAATCCAACTTTGTTCGGGTCCACCTCAGTGCTCTATCAGCGCACCACTCGCTGGTGGAGGGCCGGTCACTGTCAGTCCATCCCTTGGTGGCCCGCTTCCTCAGAGGCCTGCTTTTGCTCAAGCCTCCGGTTCGCCCACCAGCCCCCCTGAGTGGGATTTGAATGTGGTCTTGCAACAACTTACTCGCCCACCGTTTGAGCCGATGGCTACCTGTCATTTACGCTTTCTTTCCTGGAAGGCATTGTTCCTGGTAGCTCTTACCTCGGCCAGGCGTGTGAGAACTACAGGCTCTGGTTTCTGATAGACCATACACACAGTTCTATAGGAACAGGGTGGTCCTACAGACTCATCCTAAGTTCCTTCCAAAGGTTGTCTCCTCCTTCCACCTCAATCAGGAGGTGGTTCTTCCGACCTTCTTTCCCAGGCCGCATGCCAGCCAGGCTGAAATGGTCTTGCATACCCTGGACGGTAGGAGAGCGTTGTCTTTCTACATTGACCGTACGCAGGGGCATCGAAGGGCTGTTCAGCTCTTCGTATCTTTTGACCCTAATAAGCTGGGTTCACCTGTCTCCAAGCGTACCCTATCCATTTGGGTAGCAGACTGTATCGCCTGGGCGTACAGGGCAGCCGGCCTCTCCTTGCAGGGTCGAGTCACGGCCCACCGTGTTAGGACGAAGGCTGCGTCAGTAGCTCATCTAAGAACATAAGAACATAAGAGATGCCGTACTGGGTCAGACCAAGGTCCATCAAGCCCAGTATCCTGTTTCCAACAGTGACCAATCTAGGTCATACGTACCTAGCAGTTTCCCCAAAAGACACAGGTTCCGCAATGCTTGTACTGGGTCAAGCATTGATATCCTGGGTCCCTTCTTAATAATGGTTTATGGACCTTTCCTCCAGGAACTTGTCCAAACTTTTTTTAAACCCAGCTACACTAACAGCCTTTACTCATCCTCCGGTAACAATTACATGTTGAGTGAAAAAATATTTTCTTTTATTAGTCTTAAATAGTTTACCCTGTAGCTTCATTGCATGTACCCTAGTCTTTCTATATTTTGATAACGTAAGCAATCGATCTACGTTTATCCATTCCACTCCGTTCATTAATTTATAGACTTCTATCATATCTCCCCTCAGCCGTCTCTCTTCCAGGTTAAAGAGCCCTAACCTTTTTAGCCTTTCTTCATCTCCGCTCTTTTCCGTTGGTAGACATCTGCCGGGCCGCTACTTGGTCTTCAAGCCAGACTTTTGCGGCCCATTACTGCCTCGAGAGGGAGTCCCGCAGGGACAGTGCTTTCGGACAAGTGGTACTCCGTAATCTCTTTGAGGTTTAGGCAGCTCCTACCCTCCGTCCCTTGTGTTGGGCTACCGTTCGGGGGCGTTCTCAGAGAAGATTCTTATCTCGCATGCTGAGGCTCTAGAAGGAGCTTATTTTTCAGCTTTGGGTTCCCGGTAGCCCCATATGGAGTCCCATATGTGAGGACTGACTTCCTGCTTGGTCCTGGAGAAAGAGTAGTTACTCACCTGTAACAGGTCTTCTCCAGGAGCAGCAGGAATCAGTCCTCACGACCCTCCCTCTACCCGTGGAGTTGCAGTCATATGATTTATTTTTTCTGTTTTTGCTGTCTTTTAGCTATGTCATCAGACTGAGCAAGATGGCACCCTTGGGCAGGAAGGGGACCACGCATGCGCGCTGCATTGCCAAAGGCTTTCTTTGAAAGCTGGGGAAATGCTCCGCACGAGGGCTCCGTCGGCGCTGACGTCACCCATATGTGAGGACTGATTCCTGCTGCTCCTGGAGAACACCTGTTAAAGGTTGGGTAACTATTCTGCTTTTCATTCCTTTGGCTCGAGTCACCTTGGCTTGCCAGTATCCAAACAAACTCTGTACAAGTGGATAGCTGATTGCATCACTTTTGCCTATGAAAAGGCATGACTTTCTCACGTCACTGCCCATAATGTTCGAGCCATGGCTGCCTCTATGGCAAATTTACGCTCTGTTGCTGTTAATGAGACATGCAAAGCAGCAATTTGGTCCTTCGTTCCGCATGTTTGCTGCTCACTATTGCCTGGACAAGGACTCCCGCCAGGATGCCTTGTTTGGCCAAGCTGTTCTCCAGCATCTCTTTCAAACTTAGAACAACTCCTACCCTCCGTCCCGGGTTTCGATACCAGACATCCTTGGAGTACACTTGACCTCTCTAGTCATACCTGTGCTGTCCACAGTCACCCTGAGGTCATCTCTGGCATCTCCTAGCTAGTGAGTCCCTTATGTGAAGACTACATTTCTGCTTGTTCTTGAGATAGTGTAGTTACTCACCTGTAACAGGTGATCTCTGGGATCAGCAGGAATTTAGTCTTCACAAACCACCCTCCTCCCCTAGGAGTTGTAGTCTTCTTTTCTTTCTCTCCTTTTATCTTAGCTACAAACTCAACTGAGGAGGGAGAGCTGGAAAGGCAGGAAGGCAGCTACGCAGGTGCAGTTAGATGCTCCCAAAAGCTTTCCTATTGGACATTGGGGAGCATTCCCACGCGGGCTCCGTTGGTACCATATGTGAAGACTAAATCCCTGCTGTTCCTGGAGATCACCTGTTTCAGGTGAGTAACTACACTTTATTCGCTGAATACTACGATCAATGTTTTCAGTACAAATGTAGACCATATTGAGTGAATAACTGGACCATGGCATAACTTTTTGTCATGATTAGAACATCTGGTGATTTCCTCCACATGTAGGGATAGGTTAGGGGCCCCCGCTAGAGTTTATCTAGTTTTGGCAATTTAAAGTTTTGCCTAGGAAGAAGGCCCCAGGACCCAACAGCTGTATTACTGAATTCTGTAATCATTTTAGATCCTTATTAACACCATTACTACTCTAGTTAGTTCAGAATATTTACAGTAATCCAGATCAATACAGTAATTTTACAGAGGCCCTTGCTATTTTGCTGCCAAAACCTGGTAGAGTTCCCACAGTAATTGAAAACTAAGGACCCAATATTCAGCATTGAATATTCAGGTTTGCCCCATTTGCTGCCCGCTAACCGGGCAGTGGTGAAAGTTAAGTCAGGGTTTCCTTGTGCCTGGCTTTTGCTGCTTATTACTGACTGGGTGGTGGATCATATTGCTGCTGCCTGGTTAGTGAGTGCTGTTACTTCCACTCTGCCTCACAACACCCCTACATGTCCCTATGCTAACCAGCTTGCATTGGGGCGGTTAGTGCCGGCATCTGCCAGTATTCAATGACACTAACTGTTCACCCTGATTGCATTAATCACTTTGAATATTAGGTCCTGTAGATCTGATTACTAAATCGTGTTTTGTAAAATGCTGGCCAAAATCCTAACAAGTTTTCCTAATGCAGTTATGGATGCGTTAATTCCCCCAGATCAAGTTGGTTTTATGTGTATTTGTTACACAGGGACAGTCCCAGGCCTATGGTTGCCATATTAGATGCTAAAAAGACATTTGATAATGTTGACTGGATGTATCTATTTAGTCTTAGAGTAGTGGTTTATTTAGTTTTTGAGTTTAATTGGGTTCAGGTGCTATATTCTTATCCTACATCTAAACTTCTAGTTAATGGGATTAAATTGGATCTCATTCACTTAAAAAGAGACACTAGACAACGGTTTCCTTTCAACTTTACTTTTTAACAGCTCTGAAGCCATTATTACTGGCAATTAGACAAACTGCAGAGATTAAGGAAATATGCTGGAACGCGCATGAAGTTATAGTAGCTGCCTACGCTATATGCGCTATTAATTTCTGAACAGTCTTCAATTCCAGCTTTACTAAATAAGATGAATTCTCCAGGAACAAGCAGTAAGTCGGTCCTCGCATATGGGTGACGTCTGCACCAACTGAGCCCGCACAGAGCATTTCCCCAGCTTTCAAAGAAAACCTTTGGGAATGCTACCACACATGCATGGTCCCCTTTCCGCCCAAGGGTGCCATCTTGCTCAGTATCCTGTGTCCCTGTAAAAATTCCTTAAAAATGATCCTCTTAGTGAGTTTTTCCTGGTTTGCGTACTGGTTCCTCTTCCTGCCTCGAGCCAGTGCTGTTCTCGGGTCCTTTCTCTTTTTATCATCTAGGCTCGCCTCGACCGGTTTTCGTGCCCTTTTTTGCCCAGGGGTCGTCAATCCCGTCCGGGTGTGATCCACCATGACTCCCGGTGGTTTTAAAAAGTGTGATGGTTGCAGTCAAGTCATGTCTGTCATACAACCATAACTGCTGCTTGCACTGCCTTGGCCTGAACCACAACAGTACCTCCTGCGACCTGTCAGGCCATGACCCTTTGGACTAACAAACGGTTGGAATTGCAGGAGGAGATGATGCTCTGCTCTGGCTTCCCTGACGCTGAGCCCGAAGCCAAGCACCTCCCGTGAGGTACGGGTGTCTTCGGAGTACCGCAGTGGCAGCTCCTCTGGAAAGATACTGGACCATGGCAAGAAAAAGAAAAAATTCTTGAAGCCAGTTGAGGTTCTGCCGGGGAACCCAGTAAGGTCCTGCGGCGGGACGCGGGCGACTCCGAGCACCACCCTCCTAAGCTCTCTAGGAAGGAGTCCTTGGCCGGTGGTGACCGTGCAAGGCTCCCTGAGGCTACGGTCCTCGTACAGGATGCACTTGCCAGAGCGTCAGCACTGGGCCCAAAACCCTTGGTGCCCATGGCCGAAAGCTGCAGAGCCTTCTGGCATCGAGGCCAGAATTGCAATCCTGGAACAGACTATCTCTGCCATCCTGACCATGCAGCAGGCGATGATGTCAGGTTCATCCGCATCATCTGCCCTGACAACTGGGCCCCTGACTGCGGTGGCATCCCTGGGCGTCGAGCCAGGCCCCGAACGCTATCTGTTTCGGGCCAGCCCTCGGCACTGATCGAGATCCTGATCCTCAGGTGTCCGATCTTCTCTGGCTAGTTTCTGGGAGTCTGACCCAAGATCGGTTGGGGTGTCTCTGTTCCCTGACACAGGCCTTGTGGCATGGGAGCCCCGAGCCTTGGACTCCTCGATGCCCTCAGAGTCATACTGGGAGACCAACATCGAGGCCTCCCCCGAGACCTCATGACACTGAGACATCCCCTTGGAGCCGTCTCCCCCCGGAACTCCGATGCCATTCCCCACCCGAGGACGTGGCATTCCATGACTTCGCCTGGGACATGGCTCAAGTCCTCTCGGTCCCCACCGGGTCCGAGGAATACCTACGCACCAAAGAGCTGGAGATCCTCCAGTATGAGTCTCTCCCAAAGGAGGCTCTATCTGTGCCGGTGCAACCCATCCTCAAATAGCTGCTGCTACAGATGTGGGAGACTCTGGCCTTGGTGCCGATGTTCAGCCAATGCCTTAACGCCATCTACCGCATCAAGAGGAGTCCAGGCTTCCAGAAGGCTCAACTTTCTCACAATTCCATGGTGGTGGAGTCCTATGCAAAAGCTCAAGAGCCAGAAGACTTATTCTTCTGTACCCCGGATAGAAAGACCAGGGCCCTCAACACCCTGGGGTGTAAGTGTTTCCAAGGGTCCATGCTGGGCTGCCGGATACAAACCTATGAGCTCTACAAAGGAATGTGTTTTAGGAGCCTCATCTAGGAGCTCACTGGCTTTTCAGCAGGGCTCTTCGGGGAACCTCTGCAACTGTTCCAGACCTTAGTAGCCACCATCTGGGACTGCTCAAAGTTCCTGTCGCAGGCGGCCTATGATAGGTTCGAGGCTGCAGCCCGAACAGCAGCCATAGGCATTGGTGCTCAGCGCCAGTCCTGGCTGCAGACCTTGGACCTCGAGCAGTGGGTCCAGGAAAAACTGCTGGATGTCCTCTGCACTGGGATGACTTTTGGCAACACGATGCGCCAGGAAGATCATCAACTGGCATAACCCACTGGATAGTGTGAGACTCATGTAATATGGATTCCTGTGAAAAATGCAGAAAGCATGACTTTAGCAATCTGATAAATGTTGGCACTGCAATCCAGCACCTGGAACAGTGGTGCATGTGTTGCATGAATGCCCGAGCATACATGTATTTTGGGCCACAATATGGAAATAAATGCTGGACATTACAGGGCTAAAGCAAGAATTGTTCTTTTAAAAATAGTAATCTTCCATTCATTGATGAATGAAAATGTATTAGATTGAGGCATGTATGTGACGAACTATGGATGCCGATTTCCAGCTGAATAATATGGTAACCCTTTTTGTCTGCTACTGTAGAAAGAATCCTAAATATTCTTTTGGCTTCTGCTACCCTTTCTTGGTGGTGGTTCTGAACCTGTTTTGCTTGCATAAAGATGCTCTGAGATCATCTGATTGTATTTGCATTAATACATATGTTAAAATACATTCATTTTTTTCTCTTTATTGTATTAACATCAATAATCAATACAGATAGGCAATCACAGCATATATAAGGAAAAAAATCAGAAATAATTATTCGTCTTCGAGGGAGAACAACCTGAAAAGAAAAGAGGAAAAAAAAGCAGCAAAAATATTTAAGGGTTTTTCTTTTCTCATTCTTAAAAGAAAAAGCTTGATCTGGTTTGTAGCCTTAACTTCTGTAGTCCCTAATTTCTACCTGGCAAAACAATTAACTAATGGTCATTTCTCTATCCAAAAAATCTTGTCAAGATGTGGTGGATCCACAAAAACAAAACAATAATCCTAATATGAAATATTACATTTACAGGGAAAATGCAAATAAAATGTTGCTCTTTCCGCAAGAATATGCGTCTCACAACTAACATAAAGAAAAACAAATATAGAAACATGACAGCAGATAAAGACCATATGGCCTATCCAGTCTGCCCTTCCATACAAATTACAAAGTTCTACAGGCTTTTTTTTTTTAGATCTGTGTTTATCCCATGCTTTCTTGAATTCAGATAGTCTTTTGTCTGTATTTCTTCCACTGAGAGATTATTCCACGCATCTACCACTCTTTCTGTAAAGAAATATTTCGGCAAATTACACTTTCGCTTTCACCTTGTTGCAGAACTTTCTTTCAATTGAAAGAGGCTCTCCTCCATTGTATTTATGCCACTGAGGTATTTAAACATGTCTATCCTATCTTCCCTCTGTGGTCTTATTGAGATATTTGTCCCAATATGCCTTATGACGAAGCCCATTGACCATTTTGGTAACCACCCTCTACACATCCTGTTTTTATCCTTCCTGTTTATCCTTTTGAAGGTGTGGTCTCCAGAATTGCATACAATTAGGCCTTGCCAAATGCTTATAGGCACTATCACCTCCTCCTTCCAGCTGGCCATTCCTCTCCCTATGCACCCAAACATCCTTCTGGCTTTCCCCGTTGCCTTTTCTACCTGTTCAGCTCCCTTAAGATGATCAGAAACCATCATTCCTAGGTCCCGTTCTTTTGTAGACAGAAGCACTTCACCCCTTATACTGTACCACCCCCTTGGATTTTTGCAGTCCAAATGCACGACCCAGCATTTTTTAGTATTAAATCTCAGCTGCCAAATTCTCGGCCATTCTTCAAGCTTCATTAGATCCCTAATGTTATCTACACCTTCCTGGGTGTCTACTTTTTATTACAAATGTTGGTATCATCCGCAAAGAGGCAGACCCTACCTGATAGCCCTTTCAGAACATCACTTACAAAAATATAAGAAAAATCAGACCCAGGACAGATCCCTGTTGGCACCCCACTGGTAACCACCACCACCTCAAGAGTGAGCTCCATTTACCTGTACCTTTGTTGCTTCCCACTCAACCAATTTCTAATCCAGTCTGTCGCTTTAGGGTACATCCCTACACAATATATTTATTTATATTTATTATTGTATATAATTTCAACTTTGTTATAATGTAACTTTTCAAGTTCTTGGTTAAATGTAAACTGCTTTGATTGTATGATCAAGAGGGTATATAAAAATGTTTAAATAAGTCTCCTGCATGGAACAATGTTAAAAGCCTTTACTGAAATCTAAATGCACCACATTTAGAGCTCTCCCTCCTTCAGCTACTACTTTACAGAACCATAGTGGCCTTCTTTTTCTTTCTACATGTACGTACTTTCCTAATAAAGTTTGTTGCCCTTTAGATATTGCTTTTCAGTTCTGCCCATTACTTTTTTACATCTTCCAGCTATTCCCATTCTGACAAGCTACTAAGAAAATATTTTTTAAAAAAAATAAGATTTAAAAATTGTCACATCCATTTCCAAAGTAAGGGAGGGGAAGTAAAGTGTCTCTGGTGGCTTTAGTTTCCATAGAATTGGCTAAGAATTCATTCAGATTAAAGATGGGATTTATCTGCCAGACATCCCCTGTCTCCCCTCCCTAGCAGCTCCATCACCCTGACTCGAAAAGAGAACGGATAGTCAGCTTACACCTTCTGGTACACCTCTCCTTGTACCACCAACCTCTGCCCAACTGTGTAAATACTCTTGTTGTGTCCAACTGTAAATACACTGTTTCAATATGGCCCGTAATTAGTTTCCCCGGTTCTCCCAAGTTCAAATCCTGTTCTCTGTAAACTCAATGTGACTTATGCATTGTAGTATGTTTCTGTTCATTGTGAACCGCACTGATTTTAATAGCGCGGTATATAAGAAATGTAAATAAATAAAATAAAATAAAAATAAATCCACTTCCTCCCCTGCTTTATTTGGTGCTCTAATCTTTTCAGGTAAATTAGAAATCTGAATGGTATCTAAATCCACCAAATGTAACATTTCTTTTAAAATACTTTTGAAACAAAATTTCAACAGATAACAAATGAGTTTTGGGAAATTTAAAAATCTAAAATTTTTGCTTCTAGCTTTCAAACACCTCATGTTTATAGTGAAAGGCTAAGCTGCTTGTAAAAGCAGAAGATTATAGACCATTGAAAAGAAGACACCTGACCTTCTAATAACTAGGTCTTATGAGATAAAACTGACTTGGTTATGTAAATCTTTAAATTTAAACTCTTTTGAGTGAAATAAACAACAAAAACAGTGATGATAAAAACAAAGATGATAAAAACAGATAAACGTACAGATAAACTTATTGCATACATTCACAAAAGCATAAGACCTACAAAGATTAATAACTATATTAAAAAAAATCATAAAATCTGACATGTTTCGGCCGAAGCCTGCTTCAAGGGTAACATAAATAAATAATAAATATTATGGTCAAATCAAATCATCATTAGTATGCTCAGAAATGCACAATATGAACACAAAGGTGTCAGACCTCTAAAAGGTAAAACCAAAAAAAAAAAAGGAAAGGTTAGTGACATCGAAAAAAACATAAATACACAAAAGTCACAATGGAGGTGAATCAACCTATCGAAGGCAAGTGTAGTGATTAAACAAAGGTGCAAAAATGAATGAATAATAAACTAAAACCAAAACTTCTGGATGCTAATAGCAGTCGCAGGAGGAGCCCTTCCTAACAGCATATTAAAATAGATAAAAAGACATTGGCAACCCGTGGAAACAAAAGCTGAACAAAAAACTACCCATTTAAAAAGGAAAGAGCCATACCCAAAAGCTGTAAATGTATACACAATATAACTGTAGCACTTCTTGGAAGAATTTATTTGTTTTTTATACCGCGCTTTTACAGATCAGTTTGGTTTACATAAACATGGTTTACCGCTCTGTTACAGAACAGCACAGTTTACATAAAAACATATGAACCAGATTTACATTATTTACGTTAAAACAGGATTAAATGTGTAGCAAAAACTGAAAAAACAGCTTCCTGATTGTGTCCCCAGTCTAGTCCCGAAACCTCTGGAGTTCCCAATCTTATCTAGCAGCTTGGAGACTGAGAAACTCCACCTTTTTTGTGACATCATCCGTATAACTCTCCGGTGTCCGGTGCCACCAATTACCTCAGTCTCCAAGCAGCTGGATAGTTGTAAGCCCGGGGGTCCCGGGCTCACAGGAGAAACAATTGGGGCATCTTAGTATAGTGTTCTTTTTTCATTAGAGATTTTGTTTGATTTTATGATCTGTTGCTTTAAGTTTTGGAGCACTCCAGCTCTCTAGCTCTGGGTTCTCCTTCCCCCCCCCCCCCCACACACCTTTTTTCTCTTCAGGCCTCTGTCGGACGGCGCATGTAACTGGGACCGGCTGCTTCAGAAGTTTTGCCTGAGACGCAGCAGGGTCCCGGTTCAGGTCAGGGGGTACAAGGCTGCATACAGAGCATGCCGGCGCCGTGCAGAAGTCTCTGCCTGCCAGCGCGTCCGGCTGCTCTCTCCCGCCTAACGGAACCTGTGCGATGAGTGTTATTTGACGGGGGGTGAGTGTTTGCTGCTCGGAGGACTTGGGGACTGGGAAGTGGTGTTCTCCTCGGGCCGAACAGGGCTTTTTCCCGCGCCCGCTTTTGTGGTAGTTTTTCAGAGGCCGCGGCTCCATTTTTTTCTTCTGTCAGCGCCCTTTCGCACCTTTTTTCCCTCGCGGCCTGCCGCGTGGTGGTGGCGCGGCTGCATTGTGGGTCGGGGAATTTTGATTTAACTTGCCTCCCAGCTAAATAAACGGCTATAATTAGGCAGCCAGGTGCGAGGGGGCAGTGATTTTAAATTCACAGGGGGCAGTTCCAGCCAGCTTAAAGGCAGTGAAACCTTCAGGTTTATGGGGTTCTCTGCTTGGTCCCCTGCAGCTCCGGTTTTGTTTTTCAAGCATCGCGGGGCCGCTCAGCGCAAGCACCTGCCCTAGCCTTGAGGTAGACAGTGTGTACCATGCCCTCCAAACCCCTTTGCGTCGTGTGCGGGGCACGTAAGGGCACGAATGCTGGGGTCTGCAAGGACTGTGGGAGAGGCCCAGGAGGCGGACAAACCCCCCACGCAGGCAGTCAAGGCTCCAGGGTCCTTGCCGGAAGCCTCGACTCCGCTGATGCCGGAACTAGTGCAAGAGGAGCCAGTGCCAGGGCCATCTTCAGGCTCGGGCGCCCTCTCTTCTCCTGCGATGTTGCCCAAGGAACTTTCCGCCATCTTCTCACAACAGTTTGTAGCGCTACTTCAGCACTCGGCTTTCAGTACTATTTTGCAGCAGTGTCTGCCGGGCGAGTCCAGCGGTGCCAGGAAGCGTCCAGAGTCTCTGCGGATGCCAGATTCCCCAAGTAGGAGCAAGAAGCCTCGCGGGGACGGGGACCTGGGAGACATCTCGGGATTGTCGGAGAGCCCTCTATCTGATGAGGACAACTGTACTGTATGTTTAGAGGAAGAGTTAGAGGGTGAAATTTCAGAAAAAGAGGATCAGGCTAGGGTTGTGAGTGTTCCGGAGAGAGGAGCTGCCGGCTCTCATTCTGGAGACGCTTAAGGCGCTCAATATGCCGGAGCCTGGGGCAGCGGAGGATGAGACATTGGAAAATCCGTTGTTACAGGTTTTCACAGGGTATTTCAAGAGATGATTCAGGAGGAATGGAACGTCCCCAAGGCACCTTTGAAAGGCGCGAGGGTGATGAGCCTTTTGTATCCCTTATTAGACCGGGACAAGGAGATGTTCAAGCCTCCCAGGGTGGACGCAGCGGTCTCGGCGGTAACCAAGAAGATGACCATCCCTGTCGAGGGTAGTGCCGGCCCTCAAGGACATTCAGGATAGAAAGCTGGATGTCTTGCTAAGGCAGGTTTTTTATATCAATGCCATCTCCCTGCAGGCGGCCATTTGCGGAGCTTGGGTTTCTAGGGCTTGCCTGCGTTGGGCTCAGCAAGTACAGGAGGGCCAGCCGTCTCCTTTGGCGGGGGAAGCGGCACGGCTGGAGTCAGGGGCAGCCTATCTGTCGGATATCCATTATGATCTTATGCGGGGGCTGTCCAAGAGCATGGCGTCGGCGGTGGCTGTGAGACTATATCTGTGGTTGCGTAACTGGGCGGCCGATACTTCGTCGAAGTCTAGGTTGAGTAAGTTGCCCTTTAAGGGTGGACTGCTCTTCGGCGAGGATTTGGACAAACTGGTCAAGGACCTCGGAGTCCAAAGGCGGAAGGTTGCCGGAGGATAAGCCCAAGCCTGCTCGGGGGCGCCGGGGGCCCGCGGTCAGTTTCGAGACTTTTGCCATTTTCGGTCCCAACGGGGCCCTTCAGGGCAAAGGGGGTGTTTTCCCTACAGAAACCAGGGTTTCCGGGGAGCGGGCAGAGGTTTCGGTTTTAATTCCTCCTCCCTTAACCTTAAGAAGTCACAATGAGATGAGGGGGGCCCAGTCGCCCACCATTCTCGTGGGGGGGGGGGCGGTTGCAGTAGTTTTTTCCCGCCTGGGCCCGCATTACATCGGATCAGTGGGTGTTAGAGGTTGTTCGAGAAGGCTATGCTCTGGAGTTTTTACGACCAGTGCCGGAATCCTTTGTACTGTCTCCCGGCAGGGCAGTGGCAAAGCAGGCAGCACTGCGGGAGACGGTACAAAGGTTGCTGGACCTCGGGGCGATTGCGCCCGTGCCCGTAGAACAGTTCGGGTGCGGTCGATACTCCATTTACATTATTGTCCCAAAGGAGGACGGGGGAGTTTGGCCGATCCTGAATCTCAAAGGCGTCAACCGCTGCCTCCGGGTCTCACATTTTCACATGGAAACCCTGCGCTCCGTCATACTGGCAGTGCGGAAGGGAGAGTATCTCACCTCTCTGGATCTGTTGGAAGCTTATCTTCATATTCACATATGGCCGGAACATCACTGGTTCCTCAGGTTTGCAGGCCCTTCGGCCATTTTCAGCTCCAAGCGTTGCCCTTTGGTCTGGCGACCGCCCCAAGGGTCTTCACCAAGGTCATGGTAGTGGTGGTGGCGGCTCTGAGAAAGGAAGGTATTCTTGTGCATCCTTATCTGGACGATTGGTTGATCCGGGCGAAGTCGCAGGACGAGAGCGTGCGGGCCACGGCCCGGGTATTAAGCTTTTTGGAGAGTCTCTTGGTTGGATAGTCAATATGTCCAAAAGTCACTTACAGCCTTCCCAGAATCTGGAATACCTAGGGGCGCGGTTCGATACGCGGCTCGGGAAGGTGTTTCTTACCGACAAGAAGGCACTAGACTTGCGGAATCGGGTGCAGAGGTTCCTCAAGCTCAAGGCTCCCTCAGCGTGGCATTACCTGCAGTTGTTGGGCACCATGGCGGCAGCGATAGAGACGGTGCCGTGGGCAAGAGCTCACATGAGACCCTTGCAGAGGGCATTGCTACGCCGGTGGTCGCATCAGCGAGACACTTTCTCCCGGAAACTGGTCTGCCCGGAGGAGGTTCGTCATGCCTTGTTCTCCAGGACCAAGCAGGAAGTCAGTCCTCACATATGGGTGACGTCGGCGCCGACGGAGCCCTCGTGCGGAGCATTTCCCCAGCTTTCACAGAAAGCCTTTGGGAATTGCAGCGTGCATGTGCGGTCCCCTTCCCACCCAAGGGTGCCATCTTGCTCAGTCTTCTTTTTTCCGCGGAGCCCAACGGACGTAGTTTGTTTTTCCCTGAGGAAAAAGTTGATTTTCTCTATTTTTTTCTCCGGTTCGACGCCGGATCCTTTTCCCGCTCGGACCGATACGCCGGTATCGAGTCCTTTCTCTCTTTTTTTTCGGTTTTTGTCCTTTGTGACTGGCGTTCGCGCCTTTTTTCTTTTTCCCTGGCAGACCGGTCTTTTGACCTAGCAGGGGCCCTTTTTCCCCCGATGGCTGCCAGTGGATTTAAGAAATGTGATCGGTGTAAGAAACTTATCTCTTACCGGCACACATGACTGCTGCCTCCATTGTCTCGGACCCGATCATGACCCGATGATCTGTGGTCCGTGTGGCAAAATGTCCTCAAAGGCCTTGAGGAGTCGGCAGCACCAGAGGGATAGAATTTTTTTCTGACTCCGCGTCCGGCCGGGCCTGGACCTCGTCAGAGGCCTCGACGTCTCGGGACTCCGGCCCCGAGCAGCATCGGGGTTCCTCTGAGCGGGGGTCCTCCTTTCACTCCAGGAACAACAATTAGGTAAGTCTAATTTCACCATATAGGAGAAACCCCTACAGGATAAGTGCACTAAGTGCCAGGGCTACAGAGAGAGTCCAATACTACATTTACCTAAGCCCAGAAACCATTATAAAGAATAAAATTACTGAACATTTAGATTAGTCATGGATTAATGGAAGAAAGCCTACGTGAACATAAGAACATAAGATATGCCATACTGGATCAGACCAAGGTCCATCAAGCCCAGTATCCTGTTTCAACAGTGGCCAATCTAGGTCATACATACCTAGCAGTCCCACAATGGTTGTATTGGGTCAAGCATTGATATCCTGGGTCCCTTTTTAATAATGGTTTATGGACCTTTCCTCCAGGAACTTGTCCAAACCTTTTTTAAACCCAGCTACACTAACAGCCTTTACCACATCCTCCGGCAACAAATTCCAGAGTTTCATTACTCGTTGAGTGAAAAAATATTTTCTCTTATTTGTCTTAAATAGATCACCTTGTAGCTTCATTACATGTCCTCTAGTCTTTCTATATTCTGATAACGTAAACAATCGATCTACGTTTACCCGTTCCACTCCATCCATTAATTTAAAGACCTCTATCATATCTCCCCTCGGCCGTCTCTTTTCCAGGCTGAAGAGCCCCAACCTTTGTAGCCTTTCTTCATAGGAGTAGCCTTCCATCCCTTTTACCATTTTGGTGGCTCTTTTCTGTACCTTTTCTAATAACACTATATCCTTTTAAAGATACGGCGACCAGAATTGCACACAATATTCAAGGTGCGGTCGTACCATGGAACGATACAGAGGCATTATAATATCCTTTGTTTTATTTTCCATTCCTTTCCTTATGATACCTAGCATTTTATTTGCTTCCTTGGCCGCTGCTGCACACTGGGCGGAGGGTTTTAACGTGTTATCCACGATGACTCCTAAATCTTTTTCCTGGGTGGTGGTTCCCAATGTGGAACCTTGCATAGTGTAACCATAGTTTGGGTGGTTCTAACCTAGTGCATAACTTTGCACTTGTCCACATTGAATTTCACCTGCTATTTGGATGCCCAGTCTTCCAATTTATCCAGATCCTCCTGCAGTTTGGCACAGTCCTCTGGGGTTTTAACAACTTTAAACAGTTTTGTGTCATTTGCAAATTTGATAACCTCACTAGTTGTTCCCTTTTCCAGGTCATTTATGAATATGTCAAAAAGTAGCAGACCCAGTACAGATCCCTGGGGTACTCCACTATTCACCCTTTTCCATTGGGAAAATTGGCCATTTAGCCCTACCCTCTGCTTTCTATCTTTTAACCAGTTCCCGATCCACAACAGTACACTGCCTCCTATCCCATGAATTTTAGTTTTGCCGAAGGTCTCTTATGAGGGACCTTGTCAAAAGCTTTCTGAAAGTCAGATACACTATATCGACTGACTCACCTTTGTCTACCTGTTTATTCACACCTTCAAAAAAACATATCAGATTAGTAAGACAAGATCTTCCTTGTCTAAAGCCATGTTGACTGTCTCCCATTAGGCCATGACTATCTGCATGCTGTGTAATTTTGTTCTTTATGATGGTTTCTACCATTTCCCCGGTACCGACGTCGGGCTCACTGGTCTAATTTCCCGGATCACCATTGGAACCCTTTTTAAAAATTGGCGTTACATTGGCAATCCTCCAATCTTCAGGTATTACAGATGATTTTAATGAAAGTTCACAGATTACTAATAGCAGGTCTGCAATCTCGTATTTCAGTTCGTTCAACACTCTTGGATGTATACCATCCGGTCCAGGTGATTTGCTACTATTCAGTTTATCAAATAGTTGTAATACATCTGCCCGGTGTAGCGATATTTCTCTCAATTCCTCTGCCGTATCACCTTTAAATACCACTTCAGTCTTGGGTAACATCCCTACATCTTCCTCAGTAAAGACCGAAGCAAAGAATTCATTCAGTCTCTCTGCTATAGCCTTATCTCCTCTTACTGTCCCTTTTACCCCTCCATCATCTAATGGTCCAATTGACTCTTACAGGCCCTTTGCTACGAATGTACTTGAAAAAGTCTTTATTTCGTGTTCCTTATCGTCACTCCAGTCCAGTCCCTTCACTTCTGGGTTGCGTAACCCTTCCAGCAGCTTGGAGTCTGAGCCCAACCTTTTTGGGGGTGGAGCGGTACAGATACCACTGAGGCCACCCACCAACCCCAGTAATCTCAGCCTCCAAGCAGCTGGAGGGTTCCGTAAGCCTAGGGCTTACTGGAGTCCTACTTTACCTTTATTTCACTGATTCCACTGTATTTATTTATTTATTTAGTTGTTTTTCTTATTTAGTATTTGATTTACTATTGAATTTAATTTGGTTTAATTTCTAGGGCACTGCCCCTTTAATTGCTCCTGCTCTCTTCTCCCTCCCCCCCCTCCCCGCCGGATCGAGCGTCAGAGGAGAGCCGCTGCTTGCAGCATCGAGGAGGGCCCTTCTGCCCTTCTCTGCTGCAGAGATCACAGATCCTGTGCCTTCCTCTCCCACATCTGCTGCCTCGCGCCGAAGCCCTCCGGGAGGCTGAGCACTGGAGGCAGCGTAGCTAGACCGCATGCACAGCCAGACCCGTCCGATATCGCAAGGACGCGGCGGCGAATCACGATCTCTTCGGGGACCGCGGGGGAGCATTGCAGCAGCGAATTTCGAGGGGAGCAGAAGTTTTTCGCTCCGGAGGGCAGAAGGAGACTCGGCCATCTTCCGGAGGAGAGTCTCAGCATCCCCCGTTCAGGCTCCACGTGGTGAGGCCTACCACGTGTAGAGCCAACGGGTGGGCACCGCTCAGGCGGCCCTGAAACCAGCACAGCCTTGAGAAACAAGAAAACCGCAAGTACTCCTATTGGATTAGGGATGTAATTTACTTTATCTCTTATGTGCGTTTAAATTTATTTCTAGTATCTTGTTTAAATTTTTATTTGTTTAAATTCGGGTAGAGTCTTCTTTCTTTCTTTATTTTTTATCTTTCTGCAAGGTTAATAGGCTATTAGTTTACCCTCCTGGGGGGAACCTTGGGGGTAAATCAGCCGGAGAGAGGGCTATCTCCACATTAAGGGGAGACTCTCCCCGTCCGGGCCTGGAGAGCTTGCAGCAGAAGCCCTTGGCCCCAGGTCATGTCAACCAAGTCTCGCTGCCTTTCCTGTGGAATACGCAGGGGTACATCCGCAGAGACAGGGATCTGCAGGAGCTGTACCGCGATGGCGACTTCAGCGGAACAGGAGATTAATTTAGCCATGACCCATCCCTCTCAGGGGTCTGACGATCTCCTAGTCGGGGAGGGGGGGTCACAAGTCCCTCCTTCAACGTCCTCGGGCGTACCCACCCCTCCCCCCCCACTGTGGGGGAGGGTGGGGCAGGTGACTTCTTCTCCCCGGATTTCATCCTCTTACTCCACAAGGCATATTGCTTACGTAAGCAGAGTTCAGGGGCAGGAGTAGAGGCCGGCCCGGCTTTGGAGGTTCAAGCCAACCAGGCCCCCGAGGGCGAGCAACCCGGATTCCGTCATTCCACCGAAGCGCCCCCGGATGTCTGAAGAGGAGCTCCTCTCACAGGGGTCTCTGGAGGAGATGCCCTCAGACAAGGACCTCGACGAGGAAGAAGAGGAGCTGGAAGAAGGGGAGATTCCAGAGGAAGACCAGTCCAGGATAGTTAGTCTTTCGGCGGGAGGAGCTACCGGCATTGATTGAGTCTCTGAAGGCCCTCAATATGGCCTTGGATACGCCGGCAGAGGATGAAGCGTTGGAGGATCCCTTGATCCAAGCCATTAGGAAATCCCAGAAGGTCTTTCCTGTGCATAGGGTGGTGCGACAGATGATCCAGGAAGAATGGGACCAACCTGAGTCAAGTCTAAGGGGGGTCAGGTCCATGCTTCGTCTATATCCTTTCCCAGAGACAGACAAGGAGCTGCTGAAGTCTCCTAGGGTGGATGCGGCGGTGTCAGCAGTCACTAAGAAGACCACTATTCCAGTTGAGGGCAGTTCAGCCTTAAGGGACCCTCAAGACAGAAAGTTGGATACTCTCCTGAAGCAAGCATTTGATGTAAGCGCCCTCGTCTTGCAGGCCTCGGTCTCCGGAGCTTGGGTAGCTAGGGCCTGTTTAAGGTGGTCTCAACAGCTTCAGGCAGACGAAAGCTCCACAGGCGAGTCGCGGACCAACGCAACCAGATTGGAATCCGGAACAGCCTACTTGGCAGATAGCCAGTATGACCTCATCAGAAGCCTGGCAAAGAACATGGCTTCAGTGGTAGCGGCCAGGAGATATCTGTGGTTACGGAACTGGGCAGCGGATACCTCCTCGAAAGCACGCCTGAGCCGACTCCCCTTTAAAGGGAAACTGCTGTTCGGCGAGGATTTAGAGAAGTTGGTAAAGGATCTCGGCGAGTCCAAGGGAGGCAGGCTTCCGGAAGATAGACCGAAACAAGGCCGTCCCCCGCCCCCGGCACGTTCCCAGCCGAGGGACTCCCGGAGGTTTCGCTCTGCCAGATCCAGCTCCTTTTCCAGAGGGCGTTTCCCCTCTAGGGGTCAGGGCTTTCGAGGGTTTCGGGGAGCAGGCCGTGGTTTTGGAGCAGCCTCCTCCTCCTCGAGCCTTAGAAAACAACAATGAAGTCACGGGGGCCCAGGGGGAAGAGCTGCCCGTGGGAGGACGTTTAAGACAGTTTCTTCCCGCCTGGTCCCGGGTCACGTCAGATCAATGGGTTCTAGAAGTGATCAGAGAGGGCTACGCTCTCGAATTCTCAAAGCAGATACTTCCAGCCTTTGTTCAGTCCCCCTGCGGTACCCTGGCAAAGAGGTCAGCGGTGGAGTCAACCCTCGCTCGGTTAATTGCACTCGGGGCGGTGGTTCCGGTTCGGCCAGATCAATGCGGCTCGGGTCGATACTCAATTTACTTCGTCGTGCCAAAGAAGGAAGGCACCTTCCGGCCAATCCTGGACTTAAAACAGGTCAACCGCTGTCTCAAGGTGCCACACTTCCGGATGGAAACTCTGCGGTCAGTCATCGCAGCCGTAAGGGGCGGGGAGTTCCTGACGTCCCTCGACCTGACAGAGGCCTACTTGCATATCCCAGTCAGGAGATCCCATCAACGGTTTCTAAGATTCGCGGTGCCAGCGGGCCACTTTCAATTCCAGGCCCTTCCCTTCGGCCTAGCAACGGCCCCACGGACTTTCACCAAAGTGATGGTGGTTGTAGCGGCCTTCCTTTGGAAGGAGGGAATTCTGGTTCACCCGTACCTAGACGATTGGCTGATCCGGGCAAAGTCGGAGGAGGAAAGTCGCGAGGCGACGGACACAGTAGTTCACCTCCTAGAAGAGTTGGGATGGATCATCAACCGAGCAAAGAGCAAAATGACTCCTTCCCAGGATCTCGAGTATCTCAGCGCAAGATTCAACACCGGCAAGGGCAGAGTGTTCCTGTCCCGAACCCGGGCCAGGGACCTAAGACTACTGGTCACGCGGTTTCTAAGCAGGCGATCCCCCTCAGCATGGCATTATCTTCAGGTCCTGGACACGATGGCGGCAATAGAGGTAGTACCTTGGGCCAGGACCCACATGCGTCCATTACAGCGAGCTCGGTGGTCTCCGCAACTCCATCCCCTGTCAACAGTTACCCTGTGCTCCACGGACCAGACGAACCCTTCGCTGGTGGCAGTGCCCAAGGAACCTGGAACGGGGGATGCCGCTCGAACCCCATCGGTGGGTGCTGTTGACAACCGATGCCAGCCTGGCAGGCTGGGGGGCGCACTGCGAGGACCAGTTTGTCCAGGGTCGCTGGTCTCCGTTGGAGTCTCAATGGCCCATAAACAGACTGGAATTGCGGGCCGTCACCCCGGCGCTCAGGGCGCTCGAGTCCCTGGTGCAAAGAAAGGCAATCCGCGTCCTCTCCGACAACGTAACCACGGTAGCTTACATCAACCACCAGGGCGGCACCAGCAGCCCCGCCTTGGAGAAGGAAGCGGAAATTCTCCTCCAATGGGCGGAGAGCCGCCTGGAAGCGCTTTCAGCGCAGCACGTGGCAGGCACGGACAATGTCACGGCCGATTACCTCAGCAGGCACAGGATAGATCACGGGGAGTGGGAACTGGAGCAATCGACCTTCGACCAAATAGTGGCCCGGTGGGGGCTCCCAGTAATGGATCTCATGGCAAGATTCTCCTCAGCCAAGGTGGACCGATTCTTCAGTCGACGGAAGGAGAGAATGTCCGAAGGTCTGGATGCCCTGTCTCAGAAGTGGCTGGCGGAGGGCCTTCTCTATGTATTCCCCCCATGGGCGCTGATCGGAAAGGTTCTTCAAAGAGTGGAGTCCCACCAGGGTCTGGTAATTCTCATAGCCCCGGATTGGCCTCGTCGCCTCTGGTACGCGGACCTGGTGAGGCTGTTGGCCGACCAGCCTTGGTGACTGCCTTGCAAGGGGGACCTGCTCGGTCAAGGCCCGGTGCGGATGCCTCACGTGGAACGATTCTCGCTTATGGCCTGGCTCTTGAGAGGGCGTGGCTCCTGAAGCGAGGATATTCGGGTGTAGTGATTTCAACGCTGTTGAACGCAAAGAAGCGCTCTACCTGTCTCTCCTACATTAGAGTTTGGCGCATTTTCGAGGCATGGTGCGCGGAGCGTCAAAAGAAGCCCCTTTCTGCCTCGGTCCCGGAAATCCTGGAATTTTTGCAAGCTGGGTTTGACAATGGTTTAGCGCACAGTTCCTTACGAGTCCAGCTAGCAGCTATCTCG
Source organism: Ichthyophis bannanicus (assembly GCA_033557465.1). NCBI lineage: Eukaryota > Metazoa > Chordata > Amphibia > Gymnophiona > Ichthyophiidae > Ichthyophis > Ichthyophis bannanicus. Next base: position 848,540 of record JAWIIG010000036.1, on the reverse strand, counting down.
TGCTATAGGGGGAAGGTCCGCGGCAAGCCGCTAGGGGCTAACACGGACGTCTCCAGGTTCTTGAGAGCAGTTAGACGTCTACGTCCCCAGCGGAGGGCGGTCATTCCCCCCTGGGACCTCAATCTCGTTCTGAATGCACTGATAGGGGAACCCTTTGAACCAGTAAAGAAAGCTTCCCTGAAGGATTTAACCTTGAAGACAGTCTTCCTGGTCGCGATCTGCTCGGCCAGGCGGGTCTCCGAGTTGCAAGCACTGTCTTCCAAACCTCCCTTCCTGTCCTTCCTTAAGGACAAGGTGGTCCTGCGCACGGTATCTTCTTTCCTACCCAAGGTCATCTCTCCCTTTCATATAAACCAGTCAGTCACGCTCCCGGCCTTCCCATCCGGGGGTCTGGTAGATAAGGACAGCAGGCTTCGCCTGCTAGATGTCCAGAGGGCCTTAAAGCGGTACCTCTCCCGAACAGCTCCGTTTAGGAAATCAGACCGGCTATTTGTCCAGTTCGAAGGCCCACACAGAGGGGAGGCGGCGGCCAAGGCTTCCATCTCCAGGTGGATTAGGGAAGCAATTGCCTCCGCCTACATCCTGAAAGGGAAACAGGCCCCGGTGGGGCTGCGGGCACATTCCACCCGAGCTCAGGCTACTTCATGGGCGGAGTTCAGTCTCGTTCCCCCATTGGATATTTGCAGGGCGGCAACTTGGTCCTCTCTGCATACCTTCACCAAGCACTACAGGCTGGACGTACAAAGTGCAGCGGATGCTTGGTTTGGCCGAGCGGTTCTTCAGTCCGGTCTGCCGGAACCCACCCAGGGTTGAACTGCTCTGGTACATCCCAGAAGTGAAGGGACTGGACTGGAGTGACGATAAGGAAGAAGTAATTAGATCTTACCTGCTAATTAGTGTTCCTGAAGGAACGACAGTCCAGTCCCTGATCCCACCCGGCTATGCTGGACCTGAAGGCCTAAAGGGCGCAGCGGCGTACCGAGCCGAGAAGCAGATCGGGGTGAGGGAGGCCAGGTAAAAGTAGGCGCGAGCAGTATCGGGTAATTCTCCTACGGCGCCTTCCTCCCCCTCTCCCTCCTTTTACCTATGTCTACCAAAAAAAAAAAAAAAACGGAGTTTGCTTGTTGTCACCCCTTCGGGGTTAAGTTTGGGTTATAGTTATAGTTTGTTTACAGAGGTTCGTTTATTCTGCTTTTTCATTCGATTACTGGGGTTGGTGGGTGGCCTCAGTGGTATTTGTACCGCTTCACCCCCAAAAAGGTTGGGCTCAGCCTCCAAGCTGCTGGAAGGGTTACGCAACCCAGAAGTGAAGGGACTGGACTGTCGTTCCTTCAGGAACACTAATTAGCAGGTAAGATCTAATTACTTCTTTTTGCTTCCGTAGCAAGTTCCTTCTCAAATTCTCGCTTTGCCTACCTTATCAATGCTTTCCATTTAACTTGCCAGTGCTCAGTGCTTGTGCTGTTTCCAGTTTTCATCATTTGGCTCTTTAAGTTTTATCTTTCTAATCTGTTATATTGTTTGTAGGTGTGAATAAACAGGTAAATAGAGGTGAGCCGGTTGATTATAGTGTACCTGGATTTTCAACAAACCTTCAAAAAAGTCCCTCATGAGAGACTCTTGGCTAATTTTAAAAGTCATGGGATTGGAGGCAGTGTACTATTGTGGTTCAGGGACTGGCTAAAAGATAGAAAGCAGAGAGTAGGGCTAAATGTCTAATTTTCTCAATGGAGGAAGGTGAATAGTGGAGTGACCTGGAAACGGGAATAACAAGTGAGGTGATTAAATTTGCAGCAGATACAAAATTATTCAAAGTTGTTAAGATGCAAGAGGATTGTGAAAAATTACAGAAGGATCTTGATAAATTGGAAGACTTGGACATTCAAATGGCAGGTGAAATTTAATGTATCAAGTGCAAAGTTATGCATCTAGGAAAGAACAACCCAAACTATGGTTACACGATGCAAGGTTCCACATTAGGAACCCACCACTCAGGAAAAAGATTTAGTTGTCATCGTGGATAATATGTTGAAACCCTCTGCCCAGTGTGCAGCAGTGGCTAAGAAAGCAAATAGAATGCTAGGAATCATATGGAAAGGAATGGAGACTAAAACAAAGAATGTTGTGGCTCTGTAATCATTCCATGGTGCAACTACACCTTGAATATTGTGTGCAATTCTGGTCAACCTATCCTTAAAAAGGATATAGCTGAATTAGAATAGGTGCAAGAGAAGAACCACCAAAATGGTAAAGGGGATGAAAGGATACCCCTAAGAGGAAAGGTTTAAATGGTTAGGGCCTTTCAACTTGGAAATGAGATGGTTGAGGGGAGACAAATTATTGAATGGAATGGAACAGGCAAACATAGATTGGTGGTTTATGCCATCAAAAAGTAGAAAGGCTAAGGAGCACGCAAGGAAGCTACAACATAACCCATTTTCTGGCACATAATTTAAAAAAGGGGGGTAAACATACCTGCACACTGGGAAACCTCTTGCTGAGACAATCACACTGGGAAGACACCCATGCTCAAACAGCAATTACTGGCTAGGAGACCCTCATCTATGATCCCACCAACAAAAAAAGAAGACATCCACCATATAAGACAGCAAACATACGTCCAAGAAAATGTACCCATCCTCCAAGTCTGTAAAGAGCAAAACCTGCGAAAAAAATCCCCCCACTGTGAAGGAGGGTTTCAGAATGCTATTCAAAGCAGCATTCCTGCCAAAGCTGCTGAAACCAGCAACAGAGCCAAACGAGAGACTCATCAAAATGATAGTAAAAACATGATGAAAACTCAAACGTTTTTTTTAAAGGAAAGAGTTTTTAAGGCTTAGTTGATGTTATTCCCCTAAGAAGTGCTGTGTGTAAATTTACAGCTCTCAAGTATGGCTCTTTCCTTTTTAAATGGGTAGTTTTTTGTAAAGCTTTTTTTTTTCACTGTTTGCCGATGTCTTTTTATCTGTTTATTTTAAAATGCCTTTAGGAAGGGCTCCTACTATGATTGCTTTTAGCATCCTGAAGGTTTGGTTTTAGTTCATTGGTTTTTGCACCTTTTTTTAATCACTGCACCTGCTTTCAATGGATTGATCCGTCTCCATTGTGGCTGTTCTTGTGTTATGTTTTTTAATGGTACTAACCTTTTTTTGGTGTTCAGGTTTTTGGCTTTACTGTTTAGGGGTCTGACACCTTTGTGTTTTATATTGTGTTTTTGACTGTCTAATAATTTATTTGATCTGACCATAATATTTATTTGTTACCCTTGAAGCATGTTTTGTCCGAAACATATCTGGTTTTATGATTTTTTTTTTTTTATTGTTAATCTTTGTATGGCCTTATGCTTTTATGAATTTATGTAATAAAATTATCTGTACCTTTTTATCTGGTTTTATCATCTTTGTTTTCATATCATTCCTCCAGTCCAATCCGGAAACAAATGGGTTATTCCCCTCCTCCAGTAGCTGAGGACTGAGCATGACAGAATTCTGCTATCCCCCTATAAGAGCTCTCTCTTCAGCTCACGATCCCAGTACTGTCTTCAGCAGCTGAGGGAGCAGCCCTTCCGTTGTGGACTTGAAATAATCCTAATCATTTAAAAAAAAAGGGGGGGGGGAGCCTCTGGATGGAGAACAGGCAGAACCACTAAAGTGAAGTAGCCTGGAGTTGGATTCTCTCCAGTAGATTTACAGGAGTGTGAGGGCTGACAAGGCGACAGGGCCTGTCATCTGCCACCAGACTTCTTTGAATGGCTCTGTTGGGCCCCTGGGGTTAAACAGCTTGGTGGGTCCCTCCCTGACATCAGGCTTTCCCCAGGGGAATTGTGTATGCTGGTGGATACATCGTTGTATGCTTCATGTGGAGGTAACCATGGCTTGGTAGATCAAGGTATTTGCTGTCTTTGCCTTATGCGATCTCAATCTTCAGAATCTGTTTTTAATGTTTCCAGCATGCAGGATCAGTCTGGGGATACTGATCTGCCTGTGGCAGGGCCAGTGGTGCCTACGAGTTTGACAGGAACCATGGCCATCTTAGAGCACATGGCCATTAACTCTGCTCAGCAGTTCAAAGTAGGGAAAGAAAAAAAGGCAACGTCTCCAGCACTACGGACAATGATCTGCACTGATGTTGAGCAGGCTTGACACGATTTGTTCACTGAATTTTATTTTGGTCAGGCATAGTGCCTATTGTATTAAGAAGCACCTGTTTTCTGCCTCTACCCAGGCTGCTCTCCATTCCCTCCTGGCAATGGATACCCAGCTGGGATGGGCCTGGTCTCAGGGGAGCTTCTGAGTAAAAAGGGGGAAAGGGACCTCTGGGGCAAACAGGATTCCCCACATTTGCAAGCCTCTGAGGAATTAGGGGAGGGTCCCTTAGATCTCTAGGGAGAGGCAGCAGGACCGGATCTGGAGGACGGGCGAGATTCCTCCTGGAGATGAATCCAAATGTGTTCAGACCGTTTCATAGGGTGGAGCTGGCTGCACTGATTAGGCAAGCTTTGGCGGCATTGAATTACAGTGCTGAGGAGCCCTTGGAGGATCCCTTGTTGTAGGGGTTCAAGGGTTCTCAGTTGTGCTTCCTGGTACATAAAGTAATTAAGAAAATGATAAAAATGGAGTGGGAAGTTCCTGAAGAAAGACTGAAAGGATGCAGAGCGATGGCTTGCTTATACCCCATCCCAGAGGAAGGAAAAGAGTCTCCTTAAGATGCCCAAAGTAGATGCATTGGTGGTTGTAGTGACAAAAAAGACCACTATTTCCCATTGAAGGGAAAGCAGCATGTAAGGACAATCGGAATGGGAAGTTGGAATCCCTATTAAAACAAGCCTTTGATACTAGTGCCCTGACATTACAGGCTTCTATTTGTCAGGGGCCTATGTAACCAGGGCATCTATCTGCTGACTGCAGGCCTTGGCGTTCGTGGAGATGGACCAGCCTATGGCTGCAGAAGGACCAAGCTGGAGTCTGCTTCGGCTTACTTGACAGATGCTTTCTATGATCAGATTTGTGCCTCCTCGAAGATTATGGCCTCTATCATAGCGGGCAGGCGCTTCCTGTGGTTCTGGAACTGGTCAGCAGATGTGTCCTCTTAAGACCAGACTCAGTAAGCTCCCATTTAAAGGTGAACTGTTATTTGGTGAGTCCTTGGAGAAGCTGGTGAAGGATTTGGGCAATTCTAAGGGCAGGTGCCTATTGGGGGATTGTCCCAAAGGGCTCACAGGGCAACCCTCAAGGAGGACAGCAGTGAGGGTGTGCTTGGACATTGCAACCACAATGACCTACATCAACTGGCAGGAGGGCACAGGCAGTGTCTCCCTCACAGAGAAGATCCATCCCTATTGCAGTGAGTGGAGGAGAATCTAACTGCCCTCTCTGCGGCTCATGTCGTGGGCACGGGGAATGTTCAGGTAGACTATCTCAGCAGGCATTACTTAGACCAGGGGAAGTGAAACTGAACACGGCAGTGTTTCACAAGCTAACACGGCAGTGTTTCACAAGCTAACACGGCAGTGTTTCACAAGCTAACACGGCAGTGTTTCACAAGCTAACACGGCAGTGTTTCACAAGCTAACACGGCAGTGTTTCACAAGCTAACACGGCAGTGTTTCACAAGCTAACACGGCAGTGTTTCACAAGCTAACACGGCAGTGTTTCACAAGCTAACACGGCAGTGTTTCACAAGCTAACACGGCAGTGTTTCACAAGCTAACACGGCAGTGTTTCACAAGCTAACACGGCAGTGTTTCACAAGCTAACACGGCAGTGTTTCACAAGCTAACACGGCAGTGTTTCACAAGCTAACACGGCAGTGTTTCACAAGCTAACACGGCAGTGTTTCACAAGCTAACACGGCAGTGTTTCACAAGCTAACACGGCAGTGTTTCACAAGCTAACACGGCAGTGTTTCACAAGCTAACACGGCAGTGTTTCACAAGCTAACACGGCAGTGTTTCACAAGCTAACACGGCACTGGGGGGTTCTGATCATGGACCTGATGGCATCCCAGTCCCCTGCCAGAGCTACCAGTTTTTACAGCAAGAGAAGGGAACACATATCTGAAGGACTCGATGCCCTTGTGTAGAGGTGGCCGCTGGATGGGCTGATATATGTGTTTCCGCCCTGGACTCTAATAGGCTGGCTTCTGCAGCGAATAGAGGTGCATCCTGGCATGGTGATTCTCATTGCTTTGGAATGGCCTTGTCACCTATTTGTGCTGTTTAGGGGGCCACTAAAAGGCAAGGTGGCCTCCAAAGCTTCCATAGCGCGGTGGATGGAGGCGGCGATTAGTTCTGCCTATTCCCTTCAGAGTAGGCTTGTTCCGGTAGGGTTCTGGACCCACTATTTCTCCAGGACCAAGCAGGAAGTCAGTCCTCACATATGGGTGACGTCGGCGCCGACGAAGCCCTCGCGGAGCAATTTTCCCCAGCTTTCACAGAAAGCCTTTGGGAATTGCAGCGCGCATGCGCGGTCGCCTTCCCGCCCAAGGGTGCCATCTTAGCCAGTCTTCTTTTTTCCGCGGAGCCCTACAGACGTACCCGTCGTGTCCCCGCTAAAAAAGTTGATTTTCGTGAGTTTTACTTGTTTTTCAATTCGGTTCGACGCCGGTCGTTTTCCTGCCCGGACTCGCGACGCCGTTGCGAGTCCTTCCCTTATTTTTCGGTTTTTCTGATTTTAGTCAGTTTCGTTTTCGATTTTTCCCTGGCAGCCCGGTCCTTTGACCTTGCAGGGGCCCTTTTTCCCCCGATGGCTGCCAGTGGTTTCAAGCGGTGTGGTCAGTGTGACAGAAATATGTCACTCACTGACACACACGATAATTGCCTCCGCTGCCTGGGCCCGGATCATGAAGAAATGATCTGTGGAGCCTGTGGCAAAATGTCCTCCAAAGCGCTGAGTCGGCGGCATCAGCGGGATAGAATCTTCGCTGACCCCAGCCGTACCCGGACCTCGTCGGAGGCCTCGGCATCCAGAGGCTCCAGCTCTGAACATCGCCGAAGCTCCTCCGACAGGGGTTCTCCCTCCGGAGACCATTGACGGAAGACAAAACCCGCGAGGGCGGCGTCGGTGGACGCTCCTGGCTCCGCGAGGGCCAGGTCGCATAGCCTCGACGGCCGTCCCGGGTCTTTGGAGAAGGAGCACCTCCCGAAGCGACCTCGCCTGGAGTCGGAGTTGCCTGCTCGGGTAAGTCCTGTGGTCCTTCTGGACTCGCCTCCGAGAGGTCCGACGTCGGGCCCGACGCCGTCGGGGCCCGAGTCGGGGACTGCTGGGTCACCTGAGGTCGGACTCAGGTTGACGGCCTTGGAGAGCAGACTATCTGCCTTCATGGACCAGCAGCGGGCACTGATCGCTAGCCTTGCTGGCGCCGCTGCCCCGACCGCCGGGATGTCGACGTCTAAGTCGACCCCAGAGACCGAGCCGATCCTCGAGTCCATGCGAACTCGAGTCGATCCTCGGTCGAGGTCACCCTCGGCCTCCCGTTCGGGACCGAGGTCGTCGCCGCCGCCGACTCCCTTGGCGTCGGGGCGGCCGACGCCTCCGCCTGCCCGAGCCGACCCCACTGATTCCTCCTCGGAGTCGGTCTGGGAGTCTGAAGAGGAGGAGTCACCTGATTCCTTTCGGACTCGGTGTGTCCCCTCGGACTCACCTGAGTCCGAACCTCGGAAACAGTCCCCTCCGGAGGATGCCCGGTTCTCGGACTTCGTCAGGGATATGGCCAAGGCTTTGGCCTTCCTGGCGGATCCCGAGGAGGAGCCTCGAGCCGAAGAGCTCGACGCCCTTCAGTACGACTCTCCCGCCCGGGAGCACTTTACTGTACCGGTGCCTCCCATGCTGGAACGACTACTCTTCCGCATGTGGGAGAGTCCGGCCTCGTCGCCGGTATTGAGCAAGCGGGTCGATTCCATCTATCGAGTCCGCAAGAGTCCTGGCTTCCAAAAAGCACAGCTACCACACCATTCCATGGTAGTGGAATCGGCCATGCATCGGCTGAAGAGCCAGAAAATGCACTCCTCGGTGCCCCCTGGCAGGGAGGCCCGTAACCTGGATGGCCTTGGTAAGAAGTGTTTCCAGGGCTCTATGCTGGCTTGTCGTGTCCAGACCTACCAGCTATACATGGGCATGTATCTCCGAGACCTGGCTAAAGAGCTAGCCGGATTCTCTGCTGGACTGTCCGAGGAACCTTTGCGGAGGTTCCTGGCCTTAACATCTGGTATTCGGGAATGCTCCAAATTCATGTTCCGAGCAGCCTATGATGGCTTTGAAGCATCGGCTCGTGTGGCCGCAGCCGGCATCGGTGCCCGCCGACAGGCTTGGCTTCAGTCGTCTGACCTTGAGCCTTGGGTGCAGGACAAGTTGGTCGATGTCCCCTGCAGAAGTGAGAACCTCTTTGGCAAGCCCATGGCTGAAAAGGCTGCACAAATCGAGACGGAGACTCTCACCAGGACCAGGCTTTCTAGGAAGACCTCCGCCCCTTCCCAGAAAAAGAAGGGCTCGGGAAAAAAGTCCTTTTACCCGAGAAAGGTGGCTGCCTACAAACACTACCCCCAATATCAGGCCCCTCCAGCTCCCCAACAGGGTCAGCCACCAGCCCCTGCTCAGCAGGGTGGGGGTTTTTGACTTCCTCAGCATAGCCTCTCCCCCTCAGCTGGTCCCTCCCAGCACCGGAGGGCGGCTGGTTCACTTCGCCCACAGGTGGTCCAACATCACTTCAGATGCCTGGGTGCTTCAAGTCATGCGAGAAGGATATCTTCTCCACTTCCATCAGGTCCCTCCCTCTTATTTTCCGGGGGAACCTCCGCGACTCCCTCTGCACAGGGACTTACTCCTTCAGGCGTTAGCAAGTCTTCTTCAGGACCAGACTGTGGAACCGGTGCCCCCACCACCTGAGAGGTCAAGGCTTTTATTCCAGGTATTTCCTAATACCAAAAAGGACAGGAGGCCTAAGACCCATCCTGGACTTGCGCAACCTCAACAAGTTCCTCGTGCGGGAAAAGTTCAAGATGCTTACCCTTGGAATCCTTCTGCCCTACCTCCAGCAGGGAGATTGGCTATGCTCCTTGGATCTAAAGGATGCCTACACGCACATCCTCATCCACCCAAGCCACCGCCAATACCTAAGGTTTGTGGTGGCCGGAAATCACTACCAGTACAGAGTACTGCCCTTTGGCCTGTCCTCCGCACCGCGAGTCTTCACAAAATGTCTCGCGGTGGTGGCGGCCTATCTCAGGCTTCACGGCCTCTATGTTTTTCCGTACCTCGACGACTGGCTCATCAGAGCGTCGTCCCCTCCGGCAGTCACCAATGCCACACACCGCACGGTGACTCTTCTGCAGTACTTGGGCTTTGTCATAAACTTCGCAAAATCCACTTTGCTCCCCTCACAGGATCTCGAGTTCATCGGCGCAAGACTGCACACTCCTCAGGCTCGAGCTTTCCTGCCTCTCGACAGGGCTCAACGGCTCATGGACCTAGCCGGCCGTTTTCGCAGCCAGTCCCTGGTCTCCGCCAGGCGCTTCCTGAGATTACTCGGCCACATGGCTTCCACCGTCCACGTGACCCCCAATGCTCGCCTGAATATGCGGCCGGCTCAATGGTGCCTTCGCAAACAGTGGCAACAAGCCACCGGCGGCCTAGCCGACTTAGTGCGCCTCTCCAGTCCGCTGGCCTCTTCCCTACAGTGGTGGCTTCATCGGCCGAACCTGGTGCTCGGAATGCCTTTTCAGTCGCCTCAGCCGACTCAAGTGCTGACGACCGATGCTTCCCTCGTGGGCTGGGGAGCTCACTGCCAGGGGGCATGTACTCAAGGTCTCTGGACCGCGTGGGAATCTGCTCAACAGATCAACTTCCTGGAGCTCAGAGCTATTCGTCTGGCGCTCAAGGCTTTCTCCCACCTGACTTCTCACCAGTCCGTCCTTGTCCAGACAGACAATCAAGTTGCCATGTTCTACGTGAACAAACAGGGCGGCACGGGCTCCTTCCTTCTCTACCGAGAAGCTCAAAAGCTCTGCTCTTGGGCCGTCAGTCACGGCATTCTTCTCAAAGCAGTTTATCTCCCAGGCCAGGAGAATTGCCTGGCGGACAAACTCAGCAGGATACTCCAGCCGCACGAGTGGCGTCTGGATCCCTTGGTAGTCCAGAAACTCTTTCTGAAGTGGGGCCTCCCCACGATGGATCTCTTTGCTAGTCCTCTCAACCGGCAACTTCCTCGCTTCTGCTCGCGTCAGCCACATCCCCTTCGGGTAGCGGCAGATGCATTTCTGCTCTCATAGTCGGAAAACCTTCTCTATGCTTTTCCTCCCATCCCGCTGTTCTCCCAAACTCTGTTCAAGGTTCTCCAGGACAAAGCGTCCATGATCCTGGTGGCTCCTCGCTGGCCCAGACAGCCGTGGTTTCCACTCCTGTTGCAATTAGCGGTAGAGGATCCGTTCTCTCTGGGGTTTCATCCGGATCTCCTAACACAGGATCAGGGGTCTCTGCTACACCCCAACCTCAGATCTCTCAATCTAATGGCCTGGCGGCTGAAAGGGTAGTCCTTGCTCCCCTTCTCCTGCCGGCAGAGGTGGAAGAGGTCGTCCTAGCTTCTCGGCGACCTTCTACCCGCAAATGCTACGCCCTTAAATGGCGTCGCTTTTCCGTTTGGTGTGTACAGCAGTCTCAGGATCCCTTCTCCTGCTCGGTGTCGGTGATCTTGCAGTACCTGCTCTACCTCTCTAATCTGGGACTTAAGTCCAACTCAGTCAAGGTCCACCTCAGTGCTCTGTCAGCACACCATGTGCCGGTGGACGGCAGACCTCTTTCCAGCGACCCTCTTGTAGCACGGTTTCTCCGAGGCCTCCTTCTACTAAAACCACCTCTGCGCCCGCCAGCACCTGACTGGGATCTGAATGTGGTTTTACAGCGGATCACCTGTCCGCCTTTTGAACCGATGGCTACCTGTTCTCTGCGTTTTCTTTCGTGGAAAACCTTATTCCTGATAACCCTCACTTCCGCTAGACGCGTCAGTGAATTGCAGGCCCTCGTGTCTGATCCTCCCTTCACTCGGTTCTACAAAAATAGGGTAGTCCTACGGACTCACCCAAAATTTCTTCCAAACGTTGTCTCCCCTTTTCACATCAATCAGGAGGTGGTACTTCCAACCTTCTTTCCCAGGCCTCACTCCAGCCGAGCTGAACGAGTCCTGCATACCCTGGACTGTAGAAGGGCATTGGGCATAAGGGCATTATCCTACCCCACTTTGATTTCGCCAACGCCATTTTCCAAGGCCTCCCACAGTCTACTCTGAACCCCCTTCAGCTAGCCATGAACGCCGCTGCTAGAGTTCTTTCTGGAGCATCGAGATTTGACCACATCACACCCATCTTAATTCAACTCCACTGGCTCCCAACACACGGAAGAATACTATTCAAGACTCTGACGCTTACCTTTAAAGCCATCAACGGCATAACCGCTTCACAACTAGTGGATCTAATTCAGCCCACCCCACCTAACAGATCCAGAAGATCCACATCAGCAAACACTCTAACTATCCCAAGTGCATCAACAAAATGCACACTAACAACGTCAAACAGGGCTTTCAGTCTTTATGCTCCCAAGTGTTGGAACATATTACCACCAGCAATCCGAGCCATCACCGATCTCACACAATTCAGGAAAGCACTAAAACATTACTTATTTATACAACATTACCAGATCAACCATACTCCACCATAGCCACATCTTCCTTCCAGAAACCTCTGCATATTAGTCCCTATACTTAATATCTTTCTGTAGGTTCATAACCCACTATGCAAAGATTACTGCTACATATGTAAATAGTTGATGTGCATGTTTCCCTAAGTTATCCAAGTTGTATTTCCTTGTTCTCTGTAAAACTAACGTTTGTTCATTATGTTTAACTGTTCCATGTAAACCGCGCTGATACTAAATAGTGCGGTATATAAGAAACTAAAATAAATAAATAAATAAACTTCTACCTTGACCGTACGCGGGAGCACCGTAAAGCTGCTCAGCTTTTTGTGTCTTTTGACCCCAATAAATTGGGGCTCCCGGTCTCCAAGCGTACCCTGTCCATCTGGGTTGCTGACTGTATCGCTTGGGCTTATGGGGCAGCCGGACTGTCCTTAGAAAGTCGAGTCACGGCTCATTGTGTTCGGGCGAAGGCTACGTCAGTGGCTTACCTCCGCTCTGTTCCGCTGGCAGAAATCTGCCGGGCCGCTACTTGGTCTTCGAGCCAGACTTTTGCGGTCCATTACTGTCTCGAGAGGGAGTCCCGCAGGGACAGTGCTTTCGGACAGGCAGTCCTCCGAAATCTCTTCGAGGTTTGAGCAACTCCTACCCTCCATCCCGGATGGGGGCTACCGGTGGGTAATAAGTCAGCGAAGATTCCATCCTTCTGTACTGCCAAGCTCGAGGGAGCTCATTTTTGTGCTTAGGGTCTCCGGTAGCCTTAAGCTTGGGAGTCCCATATGTGAGGACTGACTTCCTGCTTGGTCCTGAAGAAAGCGTAGTTACTCACCTGTAACAGGTGTTCTCCAGGAGCAGCAGGAATCAGTCCTCACAACCCTCCCTCCTCCCCGTGGAGTTGCAATCATCTGCTTAAGTTTTTTTGCAAATTTTTATGCTGTCTTTTAGCTATGTCATCAGACTGGCTAAGATGGCACCCTTGGGCGGGAAGGCGACCGCGCATGCGCGCTGCAATTCCCAAAGGCTTTCTGTGAAAGCTGGGGAAAATTGCTCCGCGAGGGCTCCATCGGCGCCAACGTCACCCATATGTGAGGACTGATTCCTGCTGCTCCTGGAGAACACCTGTTACAGGTGAGTAACTACGCTATACTGGCACAGGTGACATAAGGGTGGAGCATGGTCTAGTTCTGCCAGCAGAAATTTACAGAGCAGCAGCTTGGTCATTGCTGCATACTATTACTCAACATTACTGTCTGGATGTGCAAGCCTTGGTAGACGCACACTTTGGGGTTTCAGTTATACAGGCTGGACTCATGGGCCCTTCCCGTGTTTAGGTACTGCTCTGGTACACTGCATTTGGTTCCGGACTGGACTGGAGGGACAATATTGAAGATGAAATTTAGGCCTTACCTACTAATTGTCTTTCCTTGAGTTCCTCCAGTCCAGTCGGGCCCCGCCCAAGGTTAGATCAGCGTATTTCTTTGGAAAATGAAGTGAACCTGTGATTGTTGTGAGTCCAGATGGTATAAGGGGGAATGATCCTTGAAGAAAAGATTCAAATACAGGTTTGGGATCTGCCTCAGGGGTAGGCACCAGACAGGTAAGTCTGTCAGCCCTTCTCATTCTCCTTTGTGTATATCTTGGAGTATATATTTGTACGTACGTTGGTTAAGGTTACTTCTATATCATCATTCTGGGCTCTCTTGGCCTAAAGGGGTGATTCTGTTTGCTTGCTTTCTTGTTCCGTAGACTGCTTTGTCAATGAAATACTGGGATCTTGAGCTGAAGAGGGAGCTTTTATAGGCTGACAGCAGAATTCAGTCCTCAGCTGTTGGCGGAGGGAATAACCCATTCATATCCAGATTGGACTGGAGGGACTCGAGGAAAGACACTTAGCAGGTAAGGTCTAATTTCACTTTATCACCACTGTTTTTGTTGTTGGTACCTCTTTATTTGTATTGTATTCTTTAGTGAAATGACACAATTGAGGTAGTGTGGCTGACACACTTCTCAGTACAAGTAACTACTTGCCAATTATCCAGAGATAATATTGCAATGGCCGCACTTCCAATATAGGAGAACTTGCTATTCTCCAGAAACAAGCAGGAAGTCAGTTCCCACTTATGGGGTGACGTCTGCACCGACGGAGCCCACACAGAGCAATTTCCCAGCTTTCAAAGAAAGCCTTTGGGATTGCTGTCATGCATGCGTGGTCCTCTTCCCATCCAAAGGTGCCATCTTGCTCAGTCTCCCTTTTTCCGCAGAACCCTTTGGATGCATGTCCTTGTCCCTCAGAAAAAATGTTTTCGTTTCGACCTCTGGCCTTCTTTTTTCCGGTAGTACTGGTCTTCTCCCGTCCTCCCCTTCGCTCCTTTTCCCCCGAGCAAAGGGATGTCCTTTATTCCAGCCTTTTTGAAAAATAATTTCTCTTCGGGCCTTTTCAACCGCTGGCCTCGCATATCTTTGACCTAGCAGGGGCCCTCTTTGCCCCAATGGCCACCAGTTTTAAAAAAAACGTGACGGGTTCCAAAGATATGTTGCTCACAGACACCCATGACTGATGTCTCCGGTGTCTTGGGGCCGACCATAACCCAGAGCTCTGCGCTCTGTAAGAAAATGTCTGCCAAGGCCCTGCTAAGTCGTAAGCAGAAGTCCTCCAACATTTTCCATAAGGCAGCCCCAGAATCACCGGGGGCACCCTTGGCCATCCATCTGCTTGCAGGATCCTCTGCTGCGGCTCCACTGTCCAGGCGGCACTCCGATCAGGGGTCCCCTGAGGTGGAGAGGCGCAAGAAGACCACCTCTAAGTTGCTGTCGGGGGCTCTGGACAAGCATGAATGTTCCCGCGCTCGGTCGCTCAGCCCTCCCCGGCGTTCCCGAGAGTCAGACAAGGAGCAGCCTTGAAAGGTACCTCGTACAAACATGGAGGCCTCCGGCGATGGCGCCTGGTCTCTTGAGGGTCGTCCCGGCGAGGACCCCCTCTCTTCCACGCCAGACCCGGTAACCCCGGTGTCTGCATCGCAGGCACCCATGTCAGCGTGAGAATTCTGAATGCTGGCACTAGAGCGCAGTGTTTCTGCCTTCTTAGCTGCCCAGCAGGTGCTTCTGCCCAGCACGGCTGGCTCGTGCCTCAAGGCGGAGGTTCCCCTGAGGGGGGGGGGCACCTTACCCCACCCTGGAAACCCCCGAGAGCTGTGGGCCTTGTGAGGGTCCTCTGCACGATTCTCGTTCGCCATCCCGCTCCTTGGGGGCAAGGTCTTCCAAGTCCTCTGGCTCCAAACAGGCCTCTGCTTCTGGACAGGGCGACTAGCCTGACTCGGACTCCTTTTCGGACCTCTCGGGCTGGGAGTCGGATGGGGATACCTCCCCGGAGACACGCGCTCACATGGATCTTCCTTCGAACCTGTCCCTACCCACCTCCGAGAGATGTTCGCCTCCCGAGGACATGTCCTTTCTGGTGTTTGTGCAGGACATGGCGTGGGCCCTCAAGCTGGCCACACAGGCTGAAGAAGAGCCAATATCTTACAGTATGAGTCCCCGCCCCAGAAGTCTTATGGTCCCAGTGCCTCCCATTCTGTCCTGTCTGCTCATTCGCATGTGGGAGGCACGGCCTCTGTCCCCATCGTGAGCAAATGCCTCAATGCCATGTATAGGGTCCAGCACGGCCAGGGGTTCCGAAAGACCCAGCTCCCGCACACCTCTATGTTAGTGGAATCGGCAATGCGGAAGCAAGAGCCTGAAGTCGCATTCTTTCGGTCCTGTCAGGCAGGGAGTTCAGGGCCCTCGATGCCCTGGGGCGCAAGGCCTATCAAGGGTCCATGCTGACATGCCATATTCAGGCCTATCAACTGTATATGGACATGTTCCTGTGCGACCTCGCTAAAGAGCTCAGCAGATTTTCCTCAGATCTTGGGGGTGAACACTTTTTTTTTTTTTTTCTCAGGTTCCAGACCTTCTCTGAGGTTGGTCGCGGACTGCTCGAAGTACTTCTCGCGTGTCGTGTATGATGGGTTTGAATCCTCTGTCCGAGTAGCGGCGGCCGGCATCGGGGCTTAGCGCCAGGCATGGCTCCAGTCCTCAGACCTGGAGCAATGGGTCCAGGAGAAACTCCTGGATGTCCCTTGCCTCAGTGAACAGCTATTCAGCAAGCCCATGGAGTTAGTTAAGGCCACTGAAATTGAAACAGAGTTCGTAACTCAAACCTGCCTCTCATGTAAGACCTCCTCTCCTCTCCCACGTTAAAAGCCGCCAGCGAAAAAGCCATTCTTTCAAAGGGGCTCCCCTACCAGGGATATCTGCCCTACCCGCCCATCCCCGCACCACCCCTGCACCGCCCATCGGCACGCAGGGTAAGGGGGGTACACAAGGCCATCGCAAGCCTAAAGGGCTGAAAGCCCAACCACTGGCACCACCTCAACCCACACAGAGGTTTTGACACTGATGGCATAGCCTCTCGTCCCCTGGCAGGGCTTCTGCCTGTGGAGGGATGCCTGTCCCTTTTCGTGCCCCAATGGGCATTGATCACGTTGGACACCTGGGTCCTTAGGGTGGTCCGGGACGGTTACTGTCTTCATCTGGACAGGCTCCCTCCTTCCTTCTCTCCAGCGGAGCCTTCTCAGCTTCCCTCACACATGGTTTGTTTGCAACAGGAGCTGACCAACCTCCTCGGCAAGCGGGCAGTAGAAAGGGTACCGCCGCACCTCCGAGGTCGAGGGTTCTACTCCCGATACTTCCTCGTCCCAAAGAAGACGGGGGGGCCTACACCCTATCTTCAATCTCAGGAACCTAAACAAGTTTCTGGTGTGGGAGAACTTCAAAATGTTTTTGCTTGGTGTCCTGCTGCCCTTCCTCCAGCAGGGCGATTGGCTATGCTCCTTGGACTTCAGATGCTTTAGAGGAGAGGAGGGATAGGGGAGATATGATTCAGACCTTTAAATACTTAAAGGAACGATGAACAAACCTCTTCCAAAGATGGGGAAGCTGCAAAACTAGAGGGCATAACATGAAGCTGCAAGGTGGAAAATTGAAAGGCAAAGTCACGAAATATTTTTTCACTGAAAGGGTGGTGGATGCTTGGAATGCTCTCCTGGTGGGGGCAAACACGGTGATGGAATTCAAAACAGCATGGGACAAGCACAGCGGATCCCTTTACAGCAACAGGATAAAAACAAAATAAACTGAATCATCTAACTTCTCAACAAATAGGGGTTTCCTACATGGAGTGGTGGGCCCACCCCTAAACAAAGACATGGGGAGGGGTGGCCTGCACAGAGCAACAGGTGCACCTACTCTTGCCGTATTGCTGGGCAAACTGGATGGACCATGCTGGTCTTTATCTGATGTCATTTACTATGTTACTATGCTTACACCAACATTCTGTTCCACCCCCAGCACAGGCAGTACCTGCGCTTCAGGGTGCAGGGAGAGCACTAACAGTACAGTATGCTCCACTAAGGGCTCACGTCTGCCCCACGGGTCTTCACCAAGTGTCTTTCCGCCGCCGTCACTGATATCCGGAGGCACAGCATACCCATTTTTCCCTACCTAGACGACTGGCTTGTCACGGGGGCATCGACCGAGGAAGACCAGCCTTGCGGCATCGAACACAAGCTTTCTCCACGAATGCCTCGGCTTCTTGGTCAATTACTCCATATCCCACCTTGAACTGGTACATACCCTGGAGCTCATCGGCACACTCCTTGACACGGAGTGGTTGACCGTCTTCCTGACCCAGGATCGTGCGGACTGTGTCTGCGCCCTGGTGGCCAAGGTCCAGGGCCGAGTTCAGATTCCGGCCCGAGCCATGTTGCCTCTCCTGGGGCACATGGCCTCCACAGTTCACATTGGCACATGTGGGCGGCTCAGTGGTGTCTCAGGGCTCAATGGAGCCAGGCCTCTGGTCGCCTCCGGGTCCCTGTCCAGCTCTCCCACAACCTTTACACCTCCCTGGATTGGTAGCAGGATCCTCGAAGCCTCCTTTGAGGGATGCCCTTCCAGACCCCGCTGCATGAGCGCTTCCTGATGACGGTTGCCTCCCTGCTAGGTTGGGGAGTCCACTGCAGTGGTCTACGCACCCAGGGACAGTGGTTGCCCAAGGAAGCTCAGCAGCAGATGAATCTGCTCAGGCTTCGGGCGGTTTGGTGGGCCATGAGAGTCTTCGAGTACCACCTAAGGGGAAAGTCAGTGCTCGTGCAGACTGACAACAGGGTAGCTATGTTCTATATAAACAAGAAAGGGAAAACAGGTTCTCGCCCCCTCTGTCGGGAGGCAATCCTTGGTTGCTCATTTGCTGGTCGGGGCATAACCCTCAGAGCAGTCTATCTCCCAGGCCAGGAGAATGTCCTCGTGGACAAACTCAGCTGAATCCTCTGCCCAGAGGTGACCAGCCTTTTGTTCCATCGGTGGGGGACTCCGTCCATGGACCTGTTCGCCAGTCCGATGAACGCACAGCTATCCCGATTCTGTGGACCAGTTCCACACCCAAGCAGGGTGGCTCCGGATGCGTTCCTCCTGAGTTGGGTCTCCAGGCTCCTTTACGCCTTTCCCCCCACTCCTCTCATTGTGAGGACCCTGCACAAGGTCCAGCGGGATCGGGCTTCCATGATTCTCATGGCTCCTTCGTGGCCTCGACAGCCTTGGTTCCTTCTCCCTCTCCTACTCCGGCTCTCCTCCGAGCCTCCAGTCCCCCTAGGCTGTGCCCCGGACCTGCTAAAGCCGGGGGGGGGGGGGGAGGCTCCTGACGGCTGAATGGGTCTCCTTAGCCCCGCTGCACTTCCCGGGGAGGTCAAGGAGGTGGTCCTTGCATCGAGGAAGGACTTGATGAGGCGAGCCTATGCCTTTAAGTGGCGGCGTTTCTCATTCTGGTGCTGCAAGCTCTAGATCGACCCTTTTCTCCTGCTCTCTCCGGTGTGTTCTCCAATACATCCTCCACCTCTCAAAGGAGGGGCTGAAGTCCAACTCAGTCAGGGTACACCTGAGCGCCATCTCGGCTAACCACCTCCCCATCGAGGGTAAACCCCTCTCACAATAAGAGACCCGGCTTCATGCGGGTGTCTCTTACTCTCCAAGCCTCCCATCCGACCTCCTCCGGCAGAGTGGGACCTCAACATCGTGCTCATGCAGGTTACACAGTCGCCCTTTGAGCCAATGGCGACATGCTCGCTTCGGCACCTCTCCTGGAAGGTCATCTTCCAGGTGGCTCTGACCCTCAGCTCAGCGAGTCAGCGAACTCCAGGCTGTCATGGCTGAGGCCCTCTACACCAGGTTCTATGGGAACAGGGTGGTCCTCCATACCCACCCAAGTTTCTTCCGAAGGTTATCTCGGATTTTCATCTCAATCAGGAGACAGTCTTGCCAACCTTCTTCCCAAGACCTCATGCCGACTGGGCATTGACTGTCTTGCATACACTCGACTGCAAGAGGGCTCTTGCCTTCTACTTGCAGCGTACCCAGGTTCATTGCAAATCCAATCCGCTCTTCGTTGCCTACGATCCCAACTGCCTGGGGCAAGCAGTCACCAAGCATACCCTCTCTATCTGGGTGATGGACTGCATCGCCTTCGCCCAGACGAAGGCAGGTGCCCCGCTGGTTTGGCGAGTCACCACACGGCATCTGGGCCAAGTCGGCTTCGATGGCTTCACTGTGCTCAGTGCCTCTATGGGACATCTGATGGGCTGCGACCTGGTCTTCAGCAAACACTTTCGCATCGCTCTACTGCCTGGAGAGGGAGTCCTGCCGGGACAGCGCCTTCGGCCAGGCTGTACTCCATAATCCGTTTGGTATAAGCAACTCCTGCCCTCCGACCCTTCTTCGATGGCTACCGACAGCTTTGCCTTGGGGACCCGAAGACTCTAGCTCCTTCGGGCATCGACGTCTGCTCACGGCCTCATGGAGGCGTTTTTGGGTTACAGGTTTGGTAGCCTGTAGTTGGGGAGTCCCATAAGTGAGGACTGACTTCCTGCTTGTTCCTGGAAAAAGCATAGTTACTCAACTGTAACAGGTGTTCTCTAGGGATAGCAGGAATTGGTCCTCACTACCCTCCCACCTCCCCTAAGAGTTGCAAATATTTTCTCCTTCCCTTGCCATCTGCTAAGTAGGGCTCTAGCTAAGGGACCTGACTGAGCAAGATGGCACCTTTGGGCGGGAAGAGGACCACGCATCCGTGGCAGCAATCCCAAAGGCTTTCTTTGAAAGCTGGAGAATTGCTCCGCGCGGGCTCAGTCGGTACCAACGTCTCTCCATAAGGACTGATTCCTGCTGTTCCTGGAGAACACCTGTTAGAGGTGAGTAACTACGCTTTTGCAAATGATTCAAATGGCAGGGGTGGAGTGCATTCTATAGAGCTCAAAAGGCTCCCTTAAATGAAAATATTGGGGAATTCTTTCTGGTCAGCCATGCCTTTGCAGCCTGTAGATGTTTTGCTCGATGGACAAACATGGCTCCTGGTTGTATTGACTGCTTCTTAGGCTTGAGTTTACGCTTTCCATAATATAGCATTCCAAGATTCAATTGCCAAACAAGAACCCCCCCCCCCTCCCCAATTCCTTCATTGCTCCTTTGGTGCTCTAAGGGGTTGCAAAGGGACGTGATCTGTCCCTTTGTGCAAGTCCCTTAGCGCATGGCCATGGCTAGATCTTATAGGAGCCAGGGAATGAATGTCAGAGGTGTCACTGAGATATCACTAGCTTGGTAAGATATCTGCAGCACTGTTTCACCAATCTTCTCTGACACTCTGGCTCAGAATTTGGGCATCCTTCCAAAAGGGTCTCCTCTGAACCCTTTGACCTTAAAATGGTTTTCCTGGTGGCTGTTGCATCTGCCTAACGAGTGTGAGCTGCCATCCTTGTTCTGGTCATCTCGACAGCCTTGCAAACTATGCAGTCCTTTCTCTTAAAGGTGCTATCCCCCTAGTCACTCAGTCAGGTTGTCATCCTGCCCTCCTCCTGAGGATGACTTTGGACAGATCCCTCTGTATCTGGGGGACTTGAGGAGGGTGCTACTCAGATACCTGGAGATTAATAACACACTTCACAAGTTGGGCCATTTGTTTATTCTATATAGTGGTCCATGAAAAGGAGTGGCAGTAGCTAAGTCAGTTGCCTGTTGGATTAAGGAGGCTATTAGTTGAGCATAACTGCTGGCTGGAAAGCAAGTGCCGGAGGAGGTGAGAACTTGGTCAACAAGGGTACAAGCCATCTCATGGGCAGAGTCCACCCCAATGTCTCCAAAGGGCATTTGCAAGGTGACTACT
The DNA here is from genome assembly GCA_033557465.1 of Ichthyophis bannanicus. Classification (NCBI taxonomy): domain Eukaryota; kingdom Metazoa; phylum Chordata; class Amphibia; order Gymnophiona; family Ichthyophiidae; genus Ichthyophis; species Ichthyophis bannanicus. Next base: position 827,612 of record JAWIIG010000036.1, on the reverse strand, counting down.
TGAGCATCTTTGTGAAGCACTACAGGTTGCATGTGGGAGCTGGAGCTGATAGTGCCTTTGGTAGGACAGTATTCATTAGAGCATAGTCATCTTCCCATCCTAGGTTCTGAGTGCTTGGGTAAATCCCATTTGGTTGGACTGGCCTAATAGGATGCTAAGGAAGGAGAAAATTCAGATATGTAACATTTCTTTCTTTAAATCTTGCCAGACTAGTCCAGTCCAGTACCTTTCTCTGAAGACTGTCCCTTCAGGTTTGGATGCCTTGATTGCTGTTTTGTTGCCATTCTGTTGGCAGTTATGGTAAGAGAGACAAATACTTGTTCCAAATGTTTTTCAAATTATGATCAGTTACTAATAATCATAACTGCTGAGTTTTTCAGTCTTGCTTATTGTCTGGGAAGTTACATACTGGCTTCTGTGCTGCACCCAAAGGTATTCCTAGTGATGACATCACTAAAAGATGCTCAAGTCTGCCTCCACCTGCTGGCAGGAGAGCATAACTCACTCGCCTGGCTGGATTCAAGTAATGAAAATTTATTTATTTTATTTAACAAGTTTTCTATACCACCTTGGAATCAAAGCGGTTTACATTACAACTTCAAACAGAACAATTACAGAGAACTCATTTAGAAGACGTGGGTGGTGGTGACATGTGGGAATGCTCAGAAGCATAACTTATTTACAACTGATGTAATCGGGTGCAGTTTTGTTTAGGTGTGAGTCATTATATATGACTAAAATCTCTCCTGTTAAAAAAAGACATTCACAGACTTGGACTGTGAGTTGAGGACTCTGGATAGGGGATCCCCCAGTTTGGGAACCCTGGTCCTGGGAGACCTTTGAGCCGGAGGGACTCCTGCCTGGGACCCCCAAGCTGGAGACTAGGGTGCTGCAAATTCCATTTAGCCCACCACCTAATGTGCCACTACATTCAGCTGACTTACCCATTCAGTACCCAGACCCACTACCACACCAAAATTGATCCCCCAACCAATTTTGTTTTCTGGCAGATGATATAGCTGTGTTGTGTCTCTTTGGCTGAGAGGGGAAGAAGAGTGAAGATAGTTGGGAGGCTGGAAGTAGGGCTTTTCTTTTGGCACAGTGGTAAGGTTTTAGGGGGTGTGGGGGTAGTTGAGATGATATGGGAGAAATAGTAGGCAATTTGAAAGGAGCCATTCCTGCTGTGTTTTATTGCGTCTGTTTTCTATGCTGCAGAAACTGGAATGGATTGACCCATAGAAAAGCATTGGACATTACTTTTGAGGAGCTTACTTCTTTGGAACCCCTAGCCAAATCTAGCCCAGTTTAAAACGCGGTGTGTCGTCTTACCCATTTTTCCTAATTTTGGTCCTGTTCCGTTAAGTGTTTGGAGAATTAGTTTGCCTTCTCGACTCCTTATTCTTTCCATCTCTGTTGTGTTTAGAAAGAATAAAATAATTTGAGAGAGAATGTTGGGGGGGGGGGGGGGAAGCAGAGATGTTGTTGGGCACATTGGAGTGTGCTGGTGGACTGAGGAGAGCCTGAGTTTGGTGTGTTGCCACAGGAGGTGTTTAGAGGTTCAGTGTAGTATATTAGTGGGTTTACAGGTTCAGGGGTGTGCATTAGTGAATTTGGGGGCTCAGTTTGTGTAATAGTGCATTGAGGGGTAGGAGTGATAGATTTGCTAATTGGTGTGCACTAGAGTTTGGGCTAGATGGATGGGTGGGCGAATAGGGTGCATTAAGAAAGGGGGGAGGGCTAATAGGTAGGGAGGGGTAGTGACATCCTAGTCTTTGGATCAGAAGTTCTGAGCTGGACCAGAGAGCCTCGGAGTTTTATTTTTTCATTTAAAAAACAGTAGCAAAGTAAGTACAATTTTTAATTTTGCCATTTTTTCTTCACCTATTGATATAAAAGAACATAAGATATGCCATACTTTGTCAGACCAAGGTCCATCAAGCCCAGTATCCTGTTTCCAACAGTGGCCAATCTAGTTCATAAATACCTAGCAGTTTTGCAGTTTCCCCAAAAGACACAGGTTCCTCAATGCTTATATTGGGTCAAGCAGTGATATCCTGGGTCCCTTTTAATGATGTCTTATGGCTTACTGCACATTTTTTAAATCCAGCTTTAGTCACTCTAGTGTGCAATTTTTTTATCACCTTAACTTACTGCATTGGGTATTAACATGATTTCCTCATCGCTGCCCCTCCCCCCACCACTCCCAGCCTATTCCAGATGCTTGGGTTTGTGTTCCTACCAGCAGATGGAGACTGAGAACCACTGATTTGATGATGTCATTGTATAAGAATTATCTACAGTATTTCTCAGTCTCCAGCAGATCGTGCCTGGACTGAAGTGAAGGTGTAAGAATTGGAGTGTGGCCAGTAGGTGCAGTGTGGCATTAGCTGGTTAAAGGGCCCTGGAGTGCAGAAACCAGTGGTACTGGGTCCGTCCCCTCCTCCCCTTCCCCGCCGTCCACCCTCTGCTTCTGTGATGGCACGCTTGAGAATGTTTGAGGCATGGTGAAGGCATCTGTTCCCTTCTTTTTCCCCAACTTTTGGGAGAGGGCCAGGACAGATACTTTATTTTAAAAAGGCAAAAACCTCCCGCTTTTTGAGAGGTGATTTGGGAGGAAACTGGCTTGTGCCTAATTGCAAAGATCTGCTGGAGTAGTAAGTGCTGTTGGTAGGGGGGGATCCTGGTCTCTCTTTGGTGCAGCAGAGTGTGGCTAGGGCCACCCAGGAGGTGCTGCTGACATCTGTTGGAGGGGTGCTGCTGCCACATAAGTTCAGGTGTTCTGGCCAGCACAATTGGAGGCTCTTTTGGGCTCTGTGGCAAGCATAGCTTAAAAGTAATAGGTGAGCTGCAGCGGCAAGAGGTGAGAGCCTCTATTGGTGGAACTTCCTGCCATTGGGTTGAGACGCTAGCAGTGCAGCTGCCTCTTCATGATTGACAATAGCTGCAGGCTGTGCATCAGCCTAGCAGTAAGATCCCAAGAAGGGGAAGGAGCTGTCAGTGGCAGCTCTGGGACCAAAGTGTGGTGATGCAAAACTGACAGGATGAGCCCTGTAAGAAAACATAACTTTTTACACAATAACAGACTTCTCAGTGATGCAGAGTTAGTTTGTTTAATCACTATCTCCAGGAACAAGCAGGAATAAGTCCTCACATATGGGTACGTCGGTACCGACGGAGCCTGCGCGGGAAAGCTCCCCAGCCTTTCAGATGAAAGGCTTTTGGGGCCTCCCACTGCACATGCGCGCTGCCTTCCCGCCTTCCTGACCAGCTCTCCTCAGTTTCTCTTTTTCCGCGGAGCCAGCAGGTAGTGTTCCTGTCACCGCTGAAGAAATTGTGAATTTTGTTTGTTTCTTTAGACCGCGTACCTGCCTTCCCCATACCGAAACCGGTACCGCCGGTCTCTCTTTCCTTAATAAAAAAAAAAAAAAAAAAAGACTTTTTTATTTTCTTCAGCACAGCTTGGTAACTTTTGTTAGGCCTTAAGGCCTACACAAATTCTCCTCATGGAGAAGCCAGTCCCTGGTTTTAAAAAGTGTACCAAGTGCAGTGCTGTCATTTCTGTCACAGACACCCATGAATGGTGTCTTAAATGTTTGGGACCTGACCACTCCATACCGGACTGCCCATCCTGCACCCAGATGTCTAAACGTGGTTTGCAGAACCGGGCCAACAAGCTCCATGTGCTGTTTCCTTCAGAAGCATCACAGTCATCCAGGTCTTCCTCTCCGGATGGATCTCAGGTAACCAAAACTTCTGTGGGCAAATCCTCTAAAAGCAAATCTCTTTCTAAAGATCGAGAGGCTCTCAATCTTGAGTTCGAGGATTCTGCCCAGGCCAAAAAACCCTGGCGGGAGGCTCCGGCCTCCAAAGCAATCATGGGGTCACAGGTTGACATCGATGGCACGGCCTCGACTGATCACCTGTTGGACTGCTCTGGGGTACCGGCCCATACCGGTACCGACATCCAGGCAGCAGTAGCGTCTATGGGCAATACTGTCCAGACCATGCAGCAGGCCGTTCTGGCATTCATTAAGGCTGCGACGCCCTCGGTACCGATTCCATCGGTACCGACCCCGGTTCCGGTATCCACACCGGAACCGAGACCATCGACTTCCAAGAGTCGATCGGTTCCGCATGCCGTATTCAGGCTTTCGCCCGGTACCGATCCCATGCCCGATACGCCCGATGTCGATACCGATCGGTATGCGTATCGTGCATTGAAAGCACAGAGAGAATACTCAGATTCTTCTGATGAATTCAATTCCTCTGACTCTGCTGAGCTTGCTCTTCCTGAGGAGCCCTCTTCTCCAAAGAGGAGGATGTCTCCTCCAGAGGATTTATCCTTTCAGGATTTCATTGTTGATGTAGCTAAAGCACTTTCTATTGCTACATCTTCTGAAAAAGAACCCAGATCAAAAAAATTGGATATTTTAGGATACTCTAAAGCTCCTAAAGAGGCAGTCACTCTGCCTATCCATGAAATCCTTCAAGAACACTTGATGGATTTGTGGGAGACTCCTTTAACACTGTCTCCCCATTCCCGTAGGTTGGACACCATGTATCGGGTCCCTCCTTCTCCTGGGTTCCAGAAAACTCAGCTGCCTCACCACTCTATTGTGGTGAAGTCTGCCATGAAGAAAATAAAGAGTCCTAAAAGGCATTCTTCTACCCCTCCAGGGCGAGAATGTAAGACCCTGGACTCTTTTGGTAGAAAGATGTTCCAGGCTAGTATGCTTATAGCCAGGATCAATTCTTATAGCCTTTATATGGGCATGTTTCTTGGACAACTTGCCCTAAAGGTACAGCATTTTGCCCCCTTTATCCCTGATGATCAAAGGGCGGACTTCTTTTCTATGGTGACACAACTTTCAGAGGTCTCCAAGTTCTCCAACAGGGCAGCCTTTGATTCCTTTGAGGTTGCTGGCAGGGCTTCGGGAATTGCTATTGCAGCCCGACGTCTTGCTTGGCTCCAGGCTTCTGACCTAGAACCCTGGGTTGTAGATGGCCTCAGGAATCTGCCCTGTACAGGTGAGAACTTATTTGGTGAAGACTGGCAAATTAAAGCTGCTCAAATGGATGCAGAAAATGCCATTCTAGATAGACTTTCTAAGTCTACTTCTACCCCTGCCAAAAAGAAGTCTTTTAAAAGGCCTTACTATAAGAAGGCCAGATTTTCCACAAATACTGGCCAGCAATCTGCTCAGCCTCGCTTTGCTGCTAAGCGTCAGCAATCTAAGCAAGTAAAGTCAAAGCCTGCAGTGTCTGCTACACCCCAGCAGGCTCAACCCCCTCAGGGGTTTTGACTTGCCCCTAGAGAACTTGCCGTTTCTGGTTCTAGAACAACCAGAGCCCCTCACCATTCCTGGAAGGCTAGCTCATTTTGCTCCCAGATGGGAACAAATCACATCAGAGCAATGGACCCTCTCTATTATCAGGGAGGGCTACAAACTTCATTTCTCCAGCCTTCCTCCCCATACCATGGTGAGGCAATTCAGTTCTCCCCCATCTCTTCTGACCCTGTTGGGTCAGGAAGTCTCTTCTCTCCTTGCCCAAGGGGCAATAGAGGAGGTTCCTCCTCCACAACAGGGGTTAGGTTTTTACTCCCCTTATTTTCTCATAACAAAGAAGACAGGGGGCTTCAGACCTATCCTAGATCTGAGAGAATTGAACAGGTTTCTATTCAAGGAGAAATTCAAAATGCTCTCTCTGGGCATTCTCCTTCCATACCTTCAGAGTCAGGATTGGCTTTGTTCTCTAGATCTCAAGGATGCGTACACTCATATACTCATCCATCCATCCCACAGAAAATATCTTCGCTTTCTGTTCCAGGGAAAACATTTCCAGTACAGAGTACTACCCTTCGGTCTGGCCTCTGCTCCAAGAGTCTTCACAAAATGCATGGCAGTCGTAGCCGCATTTCTCAGAGGCATGGGAATCTTTGTCTTCCCATATCTGGACGACTGGCTCATCCGAGCTCCATCTCAGTCAGAAGCCCAGATTTCTCTGGACCGCACAAGGCGTATTCTTCAATATCTGGGACTTGTGGTAAACGTTCCCAAGTCCCAACTCATCCCTACTCAGTCCCTGGAATTCATAGGGGCCCAATTGGACTCCACCACTGCAAGGGCCTACCTCCCTCTGGTCCGAGGCCAAAGGCTAATAAGCTTGGCCTCCCAGGCTCAGTCCAGAAGTCACTTGTCAGCCAGAGAAATGCTGCAACTTCTGGGCCACATGGCCTCCACGGTCCATGTGGTGCCCTACGCTCGTCTTCATATGAGGGCAGCTCAATGGCTTTTGGCCACCCAGTGGTCTCAAGCATCAGGACTGCTCTCAGACCAAATACTCACCTCAAAACGACTGTTTTGGTCTCTCCAGTGGTGGACATCCTCCAAAAATCTGTTGTTGGGGATTCCTTTCCAACCTTCGTTGCCCCAAGCAACCCTCACAACAGATGCCTCCCAAACAGGGTGGGGAGCTCATCTCCAACACCTCTCCACTCAGGGCACCTGGTCTCCTCAGGAGACCACCCTTCACATCAACCTTCTGGAACTGCGAGCAATTTACCTTGCCCTCACAGTCTTCCACACCCTCCTTGTCAACCTGACTGTCCTAGTCCAGACAGACAATCAGGTAGCCATGTTCTATGTCAACAAACAAGGAGGGACGGGCTCTCTGTCGCTTTGCAACGAAGCTCTCAGATTATGGGCCTTCGCCAGAGAGCATCAAATTCATCTTCTGGCAGTATATCTTCCAGGAGTTCAAAACTCTTGGGCAGACAGACTCAGTCGAGTTCTGCTCCCACACGAATGGTCCCTGCATATGGACCAGATACACAGAATCTTTCAGGAATGGGGGACCCCGGACATAGACCTCTTTGCAAGTCCGTGGAATGCCAAACTTCCCCGGTTCTGTTCCAGGACTCCGTGTCAGGGAGCTCAGGCCAACGATGCCTTTCTCCTACATTGGGGTTAGGAATTCCTGTACGCTTTTCCACCCATTCCTTTGATTCCCAAGACTCTGTTCAAACTACAGAGGGATCACGGATCCATGATCCTCATAGCTCCACGCTGGCCACGCCAAGTGTGGTTCCCTCTACTTCTGCATCTCTCCCAGGGACCCTCCCTGGACCTGGGAACTGCGCCAGACCTTCTGTCTCAGGAGGAGGGGACTTTGTGGCACCCAAACCCCAAGTCCCTACACCTCAGAGCTTGGTTACTGAAGGCCTGAGCCTTCATGACTTCAATCTTTCTCAACCAGTGAAAGATATCCTTCATGCCTCTAGGAAACCCTCCACGAGGCGTTCCTATGCTTTCAAATGGAAACGTTTTTCCATTTGGTGTGCGCAACAGGGTCTTGACCCTCTAGCACTTCCTTTGAATTCTCTACTGGACTATCTCCTGCATCTTTCCAATGCAGGCCTCAAGACGAATTCAGTACGAGTCCATTTAAGTGCTATTGCAGCATCCTTAAAACCTATAAATGGACAACCTGTCTCCTCTCATCCTCTTATTGCAAGATTCATGAGAGGCCTGACCCTCACTAAGCCTCCCATCCGACCTCCTCCGGTAGCATGGGACTTGAGTTTAGTTCTGGGTCAACTTATGAAGCCACATTTTGAACCGTTGGTATCTACCTCCCTGAAATTTCTTTCCTGGAAGGTTCTTTTCCTTATTGCAGTCACTTCGGCTCGCCGCATCAGTGAACTGCAGGCTTTGGTGGCTAATCCACCTTATACCAGATTTCATCATGATAAGGTGGTCCTTAGGACGAATCCCCACTTTATGCCTAAAGTGGTCTCGCCTTTTCATCTTAATCAAGTGGTATATCTACCTGTTTTTTTCCCGGCTCCTCATGCATCCAGTGCAGAGAGGAACCTTCATACTCTTGACTGTAAAAGAGCTCTCGCCTTTTACCTCAACAGGACTCAGCCACATCGAAAGTCTTCCCAACTTTTCGTGGCGCTTGATCCTTCTCATTTGGGACTTCCAGTCACCAAACGTACACTTTCCAATTGGATTGCTCAGTGTATTTCTTTTGCTTACCAGAGTAAGAACATTTCTCTGGAAGGCCATGTCACAGCTCATAATGTGCGAGCCATGGCCACTTCTATGGCTCATCTTCACTCTGTGTCCATAGATCAGATCTGTTGAGCAGCCACTTGGGCCTCGGTTCATACCTTCACAGCCCATTACTGCTTGGACAAGGACTCCCGCCGGGATGCCTTGTTTGGTCAGGCTGTCCTCAAACACCTGTTCCATACTTAAACAACTCCTGCCCACCTTCCCTGGATGGATGCCTGAGATCCATACGAAGATGGTTTACCCTTGGAGGGGGATCTCCCAGGCATCTTAGCTAGGGAGTCCCCATATGTGAGGACTTATTCCTGCTTGTTCCTGGAGATAGCACAGTTACTTACCTGTAACAGGTGATCTCTGGGAACAGCAGGAATTAGTCCTCACAACCCACCCTCCTCCCCTAGGAGTTGTATCTTCTATCTATCTTCCTTTCCTCTCTCTATTGTCTCAGCTATAAACTCGAACTGAGGAGAGCTGGTCAGGAAGGCGGGAAGGCAGCGCGCATGTGCAGTGGGAGGCCCCAAAAGCCTTTCATCTGAAAGGCTGGGGAGCTTTCCCGCGCAGGCTCCGTCGGTACCGACGTACCCATATGTGAGGACTAATTCCTGCTGTTCCCAGAGATCACCTGTTACAGGTAAGTAACTGTGCTTTCTTGCAAAGAAGGGTGAGATGCTTGAGTGAACATTCATACACATCCTCTGTTTCACAGTTCTTTTATAGTAGACTATGTACTTGCCCTCTTTCAGCATGTCCATAATTCATAAGATAATTATACACCTGTATCAGGCTACATGTTATTAGCCACGTAGTCTCTTTTCCCAGAATGTAGACATACAGCAAAGGAAGTCAGAAAATCATTACATACTACTAATACTTGTCTCACTCCACTTCTTTGTACTTCTTGCCCATGTGACAGGCTACTTGTTAGCCATGTAGACTTTCCCTTCCCAGGATGCAAACATAGAAACAGGACGACAGAAAAAGACCACATGGCCTATCTAGTCTGTCCTTCCATATCAACAACTACAACAGTCCCCTTTTTACCTTTAGAGATCCTCTGTGTTTGTCCCATACTTTATTGAATTCAGTTACTGTCCTCATATCTACCACCGCCACTGGAAGACTATTCCACGGATCCACCACTTTCTGTAAAGAGAGATTTCTGCATATCACTCCTGAATCTATCCCCCTTCACCCTCATCCCATGTCCCCTCGTAGCAGAACTTGCTTTCAATTGAAAGAGGCTCTCCCCCTGAACATATATGCCATGGAGGTATTTAAACATCTCAATCATATCACCTCTATCCCGCCTTTCCTCTAAGGTGTACTGCGGCGACCCTGCCCGGCTCAAGGGGTTAAGGACATGAGCAGCCGCTGTACTTCGTGAGGGAAGGAGGAAACCTTTGCCCCCAGGAATGCTGGGAGTTGTAGTTCCAGCTCTTCTCACTCCGAATAAAAGAAACTTGTAGTTGTGGTTTCTTTATAATAAGTATTTTATTAAAGTAAAAGGTAAATGTTCCATCACATGCAAACAAGGGTGCTTCCAAAGGCAAACAGAAACTTCAGGTTAAATGCAACTCAAAATACAAATGCTGCTTTTTCTCTTTCCAGCAAATTGCTCTCTTTTGCCTCCAGAGGTCAGTTGGCTTCACTGCACCTCTTACAGCCACAGTTACTTTCACTATGCTGAGAATCAGGTGGAGGTAATTAGAACTTCCATTTTCACGGCAATACAACAGCTTTACAGAACTCAGCTCACACACGATAAAGGCAGTTCCCTTCAGCTTGGCTTTCCTATACAACAGAATGTACAGTCCATTTGTTCACACTCAGGTATGCTTGTATTTCCCTGGGTTACTCCTTCAAGCTGTGCTGAATTATTTGCCTCTTGTGATACTAGCTGTTTTCTAGCCTGTAAGTCTAAAAACTGTTGGAAGCTCTGAAGTAGCAATTCAGCCTGTTCCTTATGAGAGAGGGCACTACTATCTGCTATAGTTTTTCCCTTCTGCTCAAGGCTGTTTGTCTTCTCTTCCTTTAAGATAAAGGTATTAGAATAATTGCTAGTTTCTCTAGCAATTGACTCATAGGAGGAAGAATTATCTCTATATTCAGCTTGTCAGCCGGGTGGCCAATTACTCACTGTTTGTGCAGCACTTCTGCCTGCAGATGGCTCCCAGGCTCTCCAGCTGATCTGTTTGTTGCTCTCCGGCACAAACGACGTTTCAGGGAATGATTGCTCTTTCACCTGTGCTTGTCCTGAAGTCTTTCTCCCCCAAGGCGATGCCTTCCAAGGGCTATCCACTTCAAGGTTAAATCCTCTCTGCGTGGGACTTCTGCTTATTTCCCTGGAATAGGGTTGTGCAGGTTTTCTTCTTATGCCAGGTTCCAAAGTATCTTTAATCACTCCACTGGCTTTCCAACCATCTCCTTGTTTCTTCTTCCAATATTCCTTCCTTCCTTTACCTCCTGTATTCCTTGTACTTCTTGTACTCCTTGTACCACCTCCACTCGTGCTTCCTCTACTCGGGTCTCTTATCCGTCCTCCACTCGGATCTCTTATCCGTCCTTCACTCGGATCTCTTATCCGTCGCTCACTCGGATCTCTTATCCGTCGCTCACTCGGATCTCTTATCCGTCGCTCCTCTTCAGAGCCATGCTCTGGTTTAAATGTACATTCTCTTTTGGACACGCCCCTTCCTAGGGCTGGGTGTGCCCAATCAGAACTGCAGGGCTCCTCCCCTGGGCTGGTCTCCCTACTCAGCTCTAAGGAATAGAGTCTCTCTTTTTCCTTTGCCCTGTCATTTTGGTATAAATCCTGCTGACCCTCAGGATTTTCTACTATCTCCATAGGCTCAGGAGGGCGCTGTTCACCACAGTACATATTAAGATCCCTAAGTCTGTCCTCCTATGCTTTATAATGAAAACCACTAATCAGAGAGCTTGTAGTTTAAATTTAATACTCACTCAGGGCCTAGCATCAGCAAAGTACTTTTAGTTTAAATTTAAAACACAGAAGAGAGCTTTCTGTTTAAATTCAGAACCCAGCAGAGAGCTTGTTGCTTAAATTTCATAATAAGTTAGAGCCTAGCAGCAGCAAAGAGCTATAATTTAAATAAGAATATAGATTAGTACAAAAGGCAAAACAGGGTCAGTACTCTTTGAAGAGCAAATAAAGTCTTCTAGAGACCTTTACAAAGAGGCCTTCTACCTAGGGGGCAAGAGACCTGTGAAATTTTTTTCAATAGGTGTTAACACCAGGTGGCAGGACAAAAGGCCATTTTGAAAGACTCCTTCTATCCAAGCAAGGACTGGTAATCATCCAGGAAGTTAGTCACAGCTTACCTCAGCAGCACAGGTATAAATAGCTCAACCAGAGCTCTGTGATCTTCAGTCTTGCAGGACTACAAAAGGGGACTGTTACTTCTAGAGAGAGATCTGCAATTGTGAGTATATACTTCTGGGAATTTTCTGTAAGGAATTTTTTGTATTAAAGCTAATTAATCTGTGAACCCACTATTTTTTGTTAAATCAGTCAGGGCCTAGTAGCAGCAGTTTAAGTTTAAATTTAAAACACAGAAGAGAACCTTCTGGTTACATATCATACCCAGCAGAGAGCTTGTAGTTTAAATTTAATAGTCACTCGGCCTAGTATCAGCAAAGTACTTTTAGTTTAAATTTAAAACACAGAAGAGAGCTTTCTGGTTAAAATTAGAACCCAGCAGAGAGCTTGTAGTTTAAATTTCATAATAAGTTAGAGCCTAGCAGAAGCATAGAGCTATAATTTAAAATTTAAAATCAAATAAGAGTATAGCTTACCTCAGCAGCACAGGACAGGGTACTGTGTAGCAGCCCTCTTTTAATAAGTGGTATTTCCCTCCCTCCCTCCCCACACCCACCCACCCCTGGGATAATCATAGCTTTATAAGTACTTACACATCTTAAAATACAGGGGGTGCTCTCAGGTGCAGCTCATTACCCAAATCAGTCATACACTAAGGACCTGAGATTAATTAAGCTTCAGGTGAACAAGGTATATTAAACATATTAAGTACAGTTTTATTAGTATAAATATCCATAGCAACCCTTAGGAAGTAAAGAACTTAAAGATCTAAACAAAAACTTAAAACTAAGATGCAAACAGCAGTCCAGCAGTGAGATGGGGGCTTTCCAGTCTTTTGCTTTGAGTGTCACATGTATGATTTTCTCCCAGTTGGTGAGAGGTCTTACGTGTGCACTAGGTGCAAGGAGCTCTTTGCTCTCAGGGAACAAGTCCATTCTCTAAAGGCTAGAGTAGCAGACTTGGAAAACATAAGAAAGACAGAGAGGTACGTAGACGAGACCTACAGGGATATAGTCCTGAAGTCCCACCTCCAGTCTGGCAGCATCCCTGTTGCCATGGAGGAGAGAAGTCACGTGACAGGAGGGCATCACCCTGGTGTGGCAGGAAGTGATCCTGTAACTAGGACCTGTCCTCCAGGTGATGTAAAACCCTCTCGCACCGAGGAAGTTTCTCCAGGGCCATGTGCCCATGAGGGAAGGGTTAGGACAGCTGTTATAGTTGGTGATTCGATCATTAGGCATGTAGATAGCCGGGTGGCTGGTGGACGTGAGGATCGCCTGGTAACATGCCTGCCTGGTACGAAGGTAGCGGACCTCACCCGCCACCTAGATAAGGTCTTAGATAGTGCTGGGGAGGAGTCTGCTGTCTTGGTACATGTCGGTACCAATGACATAGGAAAATGTGGTAGGGAGGTTCTGGAGGCAAAATTTAGGCTTTTAGGTAGGAAGTTGAAATCCAGAACTTCCAGGGTAGCGTTCTCCGAAATGCTTCCCGTTCCACGTGCAGGACCCAAAAGGCAGGCAGAGCTCCGGAGTCGCAATGCGTGGATGAGACAATGGTGCAGAGATGAGGGTTTTGGATTTGTTAGGAACTGGGGAACATTCTGGGGAAAGGAGAGGCTCTTCCAAAGGGATGGGCTTCACCTTAACCGGGATGGAACCAGACTGCTGGCATTAACCTTTAAAAATGAGAGAGAGCACCTTTAAACTAGATAATAGGGGAAAGCCGACAGTCACCCAAGAGCAGATGGTTCGAAAGAATGTATCCTTGAAGGATACTACCAAAAGCAGAGAGGTTCCAAAAAAGAGTAAAGTAGCCCAAATGCCCTCGAGTATGAAGCAGACAGAGCTTAAAGATCCCAAATTACCCATGTCTACCAGCAGCCAAACTAATATGAATAAAATACAGTCTCTAAAATGCTTGTATGCAAATACTAGAAGTCTAAAAAATAAGATGGGAGAGTTAAAATATATTGCACTAAATGAGAGGTTAGGACCGGGGTCTCAAACACGCGGCCCGCGGGCCACATGCGGCCCGCAAGAGAACTTTGTGCGGCCCGCGACGGAGGAAAAAAAACAACACAAAACCTGGCTTCTGCTGCTGCTGCCGCCGCCGTGGTAGCAGCAGAATCAGCTGTCCCGCGGCCCCTTCTCCTCTGCCCGGAAGAGCCCCGAGCCTGCTCCTTTAGCGGCGGGCTTTTCAAGCTGCGAAGAGAATATTTCCCTCTCGCGCGGCTTAAACCTATTCACTTGTCAAGCCGCGCGAGAGGAAAATTCTCTCTTCGCGGCTTGAAAAGCCCACCGCTAAAGGAGCAGGCTCGGGGCTCTTCCGGGCAGAGGAGAAGGGGCCGCGGGACAGCAGAGTCTGCTTTCCTCACTTCCCAGGGTCTTGCAATGATGTCTATATCCTAGCACAATCTTGCATATATGAGCGCTTCAGCAGTAGAGAAATCACCAGAGGCTGGCTCCTTGGTAAGTAGCCACTGAACCCCTGCACCAAATGGCAAGGGAATCCAAAATGAGACTTCCTGCTATCTCTACATTATGTGGGAGCAGCATATGCAGCAAGCTTACAAGGCACGAAGTCACCTGAATGGAGTGCAAGTATAGTTGCAGGGAGGAAGTGATGGGCTGTACATCAAAGCAGTCAAGTGCAAATCCTACCACTAGTCAGCACATGCCTGCAGTAGAGACCTTTTGCAACTATATGTGTGCAGCCAGAAATGGAAGGGGAACACATACCAAGACAGCAGTGAGCAAGAACGGCGGGTAGACACCCCAATCACAAACATGGTGAGCAGGTACGGGGCTGATACAGCTGAAATATCCACTCAGTTGTTGTCTGTGGTTAGAAGCACAGCCATATCATGTTCCCCCAGTCACTAGCAGATGCACCCTCCTATCATTCTATGGGTCAAGGCAACAGATTAGGGGTGTGTAAAGTGATGCAGGCAGTGGGAATGATCATAAGTAGCAGATTGCATTCAGCAGGAAGGGGGATGGGATATGATTGCAGGACCTGGCAGAAACCATCTGTAGACATGTAGGGTGCACAGTATGTGTGTGGTGGGGGCCAAGTGCCCCCAAGAGGAAGAACTGTACCTGGTCAACAGACTGATCCTACTGGAACCATCATTAACCCCCCCCCCCCCCTAGGACTGGAAATGGGCTGATGGGGGGCTAGGACTGGAAATGGGCTGATGCAGGGACTAGAAGGGAATGGATGCTGGGTGAGGCTGGAACTAGAAGGGAGCTGATGTTGGGGGAGGATTAGAATGGGATGGGGCTGGGAGAGTAAAATGGAGAGGGGAAAAATATTTTGTGTGGGAGGGATAAAAAATCTACAATTGGCCGGGTATTGGGAGAGTAAGTGGGATTGAGGATGGAGGGGTAAAATTTGAGTGGATGAAATAGGAATGAGGAAAGAGCAAAAGGAGAAAGATTAGTATGTTAAAGCAGATGTACAGAGAGAATGGGAAAAAAAACTAGGAGAGAGAAGAAAGGGCAAATGGACAGCAGACGATGGAGAGTTAGCAGAAGACATGAAGAAACCAGAAGAAAGTGGCTGGAGCAATTGCAACTGAAAAAAATGCTCAAAAGGTAGAAAAATATCTCTTTATTTTTAATTTATTAACTGGAATATGTCAGCTCTGGGAAATGTGCATCATTAATGTTTGCGCTTTGTTTAGTACAAGAGGAAATTAATTTATAGTTTTATTTCTACAGTGTTGTTGTACATTCCAAGTTTGGCTTTTGGGGTTCCCAGTTTAATTATTGTCTTCCTGTTTCTAAATCTTTTAGTCTTTCTTTATCCATACTCATTAAGAGGCATGTTTACTAAAAGTTAGTGTATGGTAACATTATGCAAATATTTATGCAAATGAGGCCCCTTATGCAAATGAGGCCCCGCGTCTTATGCGGCCCCCGGGTTACTTTACAAGTCCTCATTTGGCCCTCAAAGCAATTTGAGTTTGAGACCCCTGGGTTAGGACATGGTGGAAGGAGGACAACCAGTGGGACACTGTGATACCTGGGTACAAACTATATCGTAATGATAGAGCTGATCAAATTGGTGGAGGGGTTGCGCTCTGTTAGAGAGGGCATTGAGTCAGAAAGGATTAAAGTTTTGCAGGAAACAAAATCTTCTGTAGAATCTCTATGGATTGAAATTCCATGTAAAAAGGGGAAGGAGATGACAGTGGGGGTGTACTATCGCCCGCCTGGCCAGAATGAACAAATGAATGATGAAATACTCAAAGAAATCAAGGAAGCTAACAAAGGTTATAGCGCAGTAATAATAATGGGTGATTTCAATTACCCCCGGTATCGACTGGGTCAGTGTCACGGCAGGCCATGCTAGGGAGATAAAGTTCCTAGATGACATATATGACTGCTTCTTGGAGCAGCTGATTCATGAACCAACCAGAGGGGAAGCCATATTAGACCTAGTCCTTAGTGGAACACCAGATCTAGTGCAAGAGATAAGGGTGTTGGGGCCACTTGGCAATAGTGATCATAGCATGATCACCTTTGATCTAATTAGTGGAGGAGAGATAGTAAGGAAATCCCCAGTACTACCTTTTAACTTTCGAAAGGGAGACTATGATAAAATGAGGAAAATAGTTAAGAAAAGACTAAAAGGAGCAGTTGCAAAGGTTAAAGACTTGCATCAAGCTTGGGTGTTGAAAGATTATCTTGGAAGCCCAGACCAGCTGTATTCCACGCTTTAAGAAAAGTGGAAGGAAGTCCAAAAAACTGCCAGCATGGTTTAAAGGTGAGGTCAGAGGCGGCTGTTGCCAAAAAAGCATCTTTCAAGAAATGGAAAAAAGAGCCAAACGGCGAAACCTGGAAACAGCACAAGCACTGTCAGGTCAAATGCAAAGCATTGATAAAGCAGGCAAAGGGAGAATTTGAGAAGAAGCTTGCTGCAGAAGCAAAAACGCGAAATAAAGATTTTTTTCAAGTACATTCGTAGCAAAAAACCTGTGAGAGAGTCAATTGGTCCATTAGATGATAGAGGAGTTAAAGGGGCACTAAGAGGCGACAAGGCAATAGTGGAGAGACTGAATGAATTCTTTGCTTCGGTCTTTACTGAGGAAGATGTAGGGATGTTACCCATGGCTGAAGTGGTATTTAAAGGTGCGGAAGAATTGAAGGAAATATCGATACATCGGGAAGATGTATTACAACTATTAGATAAACTGAAGAGTAGCAAATCACCTGGGCCGGATGGTATACATTCAAGGGTGTTGAAAGAACTGAAATATATGATTGCAGACCTGCTATTAGTAATCTATGAATTTCCATTAAAATCATCTGTAATACCTGAAGATTGGAGGATTGCCAATGTAACGCCAATTTTTAAAAAGGGTTCCAGGGATGATCCGGGAAACTACAGATCGGTGAGCCTCACGTCAGTACCAGGAAAAATGGTAGAAACCATCATAAAGAATAAAATTACTCAGCTTGTAGATAGTCATGGCCTAAAGGGAGACAGCCAACATGGTTTTAGACAAGGAAGATCTTGTCTTACTAATCTATTATGTTTTTTTGAAAGTGTGAATAAACAGGTGGACAAAGGTGAGTCAGTTGATATAGTGTATCTGGACATTCAGAAAGCCTTTGACAAGGTCCCTTATCAGAGACTTTTGGCAGAACTAAAGAGTCATGGGATAGGAGGCAGTGTACTACTGTGGATCAAGAACTGGTTAAAAGATAGAAAGCAGGGGGTTGGGCTAAATGGCCAATTTTCCCAATAGAGAAAAGTGAATAGTGGTGTACCCCAGGGATCTGTGCTGGGTCCGCTGCTTTATGACATATTCATAAATGACCTGGAAAAGGGAATAACGAGTGAGGTTATCAAATTTGCAGATGACGCAAAACTATTTAAAGTTGTTAAAACCCAAGAGGATTGTGGAAAATTGCAAGAGGATCTTGATAAATTGGAAGACTGGGCATCAAAATGGCAGATGAAATTTAATGTGGACAAGTGCAAAGTTATGCACCTAGGTAAGAACAAACCAAACTATGGTTACACGATGCAAGGTTCCACATTAGGAACCACCACCCAGGAAAAAGATTTAGGCATCATTGTGGATAGCATGTTAAAACCCTCGGCCCAGTGTGCAGCGGCAGCTAAGAGAGCAAATAGAATGCTAGGTATCATAAGGAAAGGAATGGAAAATAAAACAAGATATTATAATGCCTCTATATCGTTCCATGGTGAGACCGCACCTTGAATATTGTGTGCAATTCTGGTCGCCGTATCTTAAAAAGGATATAGCGTTATTAGAAAAGGTTCAGAGAAGAGCCACCAAAATGGTAGAGGGGATGGAAGGATACTCCTATGAAGAAAGGCTAAAAAGGTTAGGACTCTTTTTAACCTGGAAAAGAGACGGCTGAGGGGAGATATGATAGAAGTCTATAAATTAATGAACGGAGTGGAACGGGTAAACGTAGATTGATTGTTTACGTTATCAGAATATAGAAAGACTAGGGGACATGCAATGAAGATACAGGGTAAAATATTTAAAACGAATAAAAGAAAATATTTCTTCACTCAACGTGTAATCAAACTCTGGAATTTGTTACTGGAGGATGTAGTAAAGGCTTTTAGTGTAGCTGGGTTTAAAAAAGGTTTGGACAAGTTCCTGGAGGAAAGGTCAATAAACCATTATTAAGAAGGGACCCAGGATATCAATGCTTGACCCAGTACAAGCATTTCGGAACCTGTGTCTTTTGGGGAAACTGCTAGGTAGTATGACCTAGATTGGCCACTGTTGGAAACAGGATACTGGGTTTGATGGACCTTGGTCTGACCCAGTATGGCATATCTTATGTTCTCAGTCTCCAAGCTGTGAGAGGAGGTGCTAAACCCAGAGGTTTGGGACTAGACTGGAGTTCCTCAAGGAACAACAATTAGCAGGTAAGTCTAATTTCACCTTTGTAACATAAAGGACCTCAGACTTTATTATGTTCTTATGTTCTATTCATCTCAGTAGCCACCAACTCCATCCTGTTCACATCCATCTGCCTCTCTGGTATGGGAATGACTAAAAGAGGAAGACGGAACCGGGCTGCAAAGCTCGGTACCCTTTTTTCTTCAGATGCCAGGTCCATTGCATCGACGTCTTCAAGAGCCTCTTCTTCCTCCCATGGATCTCAGGTAACTAAACATAAAAGCCGGTCCTCAAAGGATAACTCTCCTGCAAAGCATCGAGAGGGCATTGGCATTGCCCTTGAGGGAACCACACGGGCAAAACAGCCCTGCGGGAGGCTTTGGCCTCCAAAGCATCTACGGGGTTCCAGGATGTTCTCGAGGCTTCGGCCTCAACAGAACTACTGGTGCCATGCTCAGGGGTCCCGGCAGCCTTCACTGGTACCGACACCCAGGCATCGGCAGCGTCGATAGACCAGAGATTCCTCATTATCGAGCACAGTATTGCAGCTCTCTTTACAGCTGCGGTACCGTTGACACAGATGATTCAATAGATACCGGTACCAATACCGATGCTCATACCGGCACAGATACCAGTACCAGCACCGATGGTACCGGCCCCGGTGGGAATTCTTTTCATGCCGTCTTTGCCTGGCATCGAAAGATCGGTACCGGATCAACTCGGTACCGACTTAGATCGATACCGGGACCGTGCCTTACATGAACATCGTGATCAGAGATACTTCGAATCCTCCGATTCTGATGACTCTGATAATTCTGCTGGTACCAGAGTTTTTTTCTTACGGAAGACTCTTCTTCTCCCCAATGTAGAATGTCACCTCCAGAGGACATGTCCTTTCAGGATTTTATTCGTGATATTGCCAAAGGCCTTTCAATCACGGTAGCTCCTGAAAAGGAACTTGAGCAAAGGAATTGGAAATTCTCCAATATCCTAAAGCTCCAAAGGAGGCAGCCGCTCTGCCCATTCATGAAATTCTTCATGATTTGGTGCTCAGAATGTGGGAGACACCTTTGACCACATCTCCTCATTCTACGAGTCTTGATACCATATATCGAGTTCCACCATGCCCTGGATTTCAGAAAACTCAGCTGCCACACCATTCCATGGTAGTGCAGTCAGCCATGCGTAGGATGAAAAGTGCAAAGAGACATGCATCTAATCCTCCTGAAAGAGGACGTTTCATCCATCCTATACCCAGCAAAGCCAAGCTCACAGTCAAGTTGCCCAAAATGTACAACAGGAATTCAAACAGCTGAAGAAGCCAAAAGGCCCGAGAACTCAACCAGCTCCGCAGGTTCAGCCCCCTCAAGGGCTTTGACTCCTTCCTAGAGAGCTTGGCCTTCCTGCCTCTGAGGGGTCCAGAACCCCTAAATATTCCAGGCAGGCTGTCATTTTGCCAACAGATGGCACCAAATAACAGAAAATTGGACTCTGTCCATTGTAGGAGAGGGGTATAGGCTTCATTTTTACAGCATGCCCCCTCCTACAATCTTAAGGTAGTTCAATTCCCAGACATTTGCAGAACATCTGTTGGATCACGACATCTCAACACCTCTTGCCCAAGGGGCAATAGAGGAGGTACCCATTCTCCAGCACAGTACAGGGTTCTACTCCCCCTATTTTCTTATTCCAAAGAAAACAGGAGGACACAGACCCATTCTAGACCTCAGAGAATTGAACAAATACCTGTTCCGATAGAAGTTCAAAATGATTTCTCTAGGAATTCTTCTGCCATACCTTCAAAGTCAGGATTGGCTTTGCTCTCTAGACTTAAAGGATACATATACTCACATTCTGATCCATCCAGATCACAGGAAGTTCTTACGATTCCTTTTCAAGGAAAAATACTTCCAATACAGGGTTCTTCCCTTTGGTCTGGCTTCTGTACCAAGAGTATTCACAAAATGCATGGCAGTAGTAGCTGCATTCCTGCGAACCCTAGGGATTTTAGTCTTCCCTTACTTAAATGACTGGCTCATTCGAGCCCCTACAGTTGCAGAGGCCAGCACTGCACTGTCTCGCACAATGCGAATCCTCTAATACTTGGGGTTGGTAATAAACTTTCCAAAATCCCAACTTGTTCCTTCCCAGTCTCTGGAGTTAATAGGAGCCTGTTTAGATACCAGACAGTCAAGGGCTTTCCTTCCACAGGCCTGGTGTCTTCGCATAGTGCAACTAGCTTCTCAAGCAGCGGGAAAATCCTCCCTAACTGCTCAAGAACTGCTACAGTTACTGGGACACATGGCATCCACAGTCCATGTAGTTCCCTATGCTCGCCTCCACATACAATCAGCCCAGTGGACCCTATCCACACAGTGGACACAGACCACAGGACGTTTGTCAGACAAGATAGCAAACTCTCATCGGCTGATCTTGTCCCTTCAATGGTGGCAATCACTGGAGAATCTTTCAGTGTGTTCTTTCCAGCAACCCCTATTCCAGGCCACCCTAACAGATGCATCACAGGTGGGTTGGTGAGCACACCTGCATCATCTCTCTTCCCAGGGCACCTGGACTCTATAGGAGGCTTGTCTTCACATAAACCTCCTGGAATTAAGAGCAATCTATTTAGCTCTTTGAGTATTCCATGCCCAGCTCAGCTACAAGACAGTCCTAGTCCAAACATACAATAAAGTAGCCATGTTCTATGTGAACAAGCAGGGCGGAACAGGCTCTCTGTCGTTATGCAACGAAGCTTTGACTTTGGGCACTTGCCAGAGAGCATCAAATCCACCTTCTCTTGGTATATCTTCCAGGCATTCAAAACCTTTGGGCAGATAAACTCAGCCGAGTATTGCTGCCTCACGAATGGTCTCTCCACCCAGACCAGGTGACAGATATTTCACATCTGGTGGACTCCAGACATAGACCTCTTTGCAAGTCTACTGAATGCCAAACTTCCCCGGTTCTGTTCCAGGATTCCGGATCAAGCCAGGCAAGGGATGCCTTCCTCCTTCACTGGGGTCGGGACTTCCTCTATGCCTTCCCACCCATTCCCCTCATCCCCAAAACGCTTTTCAAGCTTCAGAGAGACAGAGGTCATATGATCCTCATAGCGCCACGGTGGCCAGGCCAAACGTGGTATCCCCTGCTTCTACACCTCTCTCAAGCTGCACCTCTGGAGTTAGGCTGTGCTCCAGATCTCCTTTCCCAGGAGAGCAGGACACTATGGCACCCGAATCCCTAGTTCCTGCATCTCACGGCCTGGTTGCTGAGAGCTCAAATCTTCAGGATCTCAACCTTTCCCAACAGGTAAAGGATATCCTTCAGGCTTCTAGAAAACCTTCCACAAGATGATCTTACGCTTTCAAGTGGAAATGTTTCGCTATATGGTGTTCCCAGAAGGGGTTAAACCCCCTGGTGATACCTTTCAAGTCGATACTAGAGTATCTACTTCATTTATCAAATTCTGGTCTAAAGACCAATTCAGTCAGATTCCATCTTAGTGCAATTACAGCCTCCTATAAGCCTCTAAATGGACAACCAATTTCCTCTCATATGAGAGGTCTTCTTTTAACAAAACCTCCCATCAAACCACCACCGGTGGCATGGGATTTAAATCTAGTTCTTGGGCAGCTCATGAAACCGCCTTTTG
Source organism: Ichthyophis bannanicus (assembly GCA_033557465.1). Lineage (NCBI taxonomy): Eukaryota > Metazoa > Chordata > Amphibia > Gymnophiona > Ichthyophiidae > Ichthyophis > Ichthyophis bannanicus. Next base: position 805,644 of record JAWIIG010000036.1, on the reverse strand, counting down.
AACCTTTAGCCACTACTACCCTAAAGTTTTTTGTCCTGGAAGGTCATCTTCCTAATTGCAATCACCTCTGCACATCACATTAATGAATTGCAAGCCTTAGTGGCTGATCCTCCTTACACTAGGTTTCATCATGATAAGGTTGTCCTCAGAATTCATCCACACTTTATGCCAAAGATGGTTTCGCCTTTTCATTTAAATCAAGCGATTTATCTTCCTGTATTCCTTCTGAGGCCTCATGCCTCTAATGCAGAGAAGAACCTTCACACTTTGGACTGTAAAAGAACCTTGGCTTTTTACCTACAAAGAACACAGCAACATAGAAAGTCTTCTCAACTTTTTATTGCTTTTGATTCTAGTCATTTGGGATTTCCAGTCTCCAAGAGGACTTTATCCAAATGGATTGCACAGTGCATATCCTTTGCTTATGAGAGTAAGAGTCTTACTCTTCAAGGCCATGTCACAGCTCATAATGTGAGAGCTATCTCAGCCTCTATGGCTAACCTTCACTCTGTCTATTGATGACATTTGTCGAGCAGCCACCTGGGCTTCGGTACATACCTTCACAGCCCACTACTGCCTAGATAAAGCCTCCCGTCGGGATGCCTTCTTTGGCCAGGCTGTTCTTCAAAATCTCTTTCAAACCTAATACAACTCCTACCCATCAACCCTGGAGGGATGCCAGAGATCCATGGGAGGAAGCCTGGTCCACCTCTCCATAGGTGGCAGCTTCCTGGGGTCATCTCCCTGGCATCTTCAGCTAGGGAGTCCCCATATGTGAAGACTGCATTCCTGCTTGTTCCTGGAGATAAAGTAGTTACTCACCTGTAACAGGTGTTCTCTGGGAACAGCAGGAATTTAGTCTTCACAACCCACCCACCTCCCCTAGGAGTTGTCTCTGTCTCTTTCCTCTCTCCCTCTATCCTTTCATTCAGCTACAAACTTAACTGAAGAGGGACAGTTGGAAAGGCGGGAAGGCAGCGTGCATGTGCTGAGGGATGCTCCCAAAAGCATTCCTATTGGACTCTGGGGAGCGTTCCTGCGCAGGCTCAGTCGGTACCGACGATACCCATATGTGAAGACTAAATTCCTGCTGTTCCCGGAGATCACCTGTTACAGGTGAGTAACTACGCTTTACATTTACTCTACAGTTCCATAGGAAGCTTCTAATTTAGATAACATCCTTCCTAACTCTCTTTTCCCTTTTATCGTCCATTAATAACATTGCACCTTTGTGCACTGGAAATGATACTGTCATTTGTTTAGTGCTTACCATTTCTATCAATCCTTGAGTTAACACACCCCACCATAATTAATACTCTAATTACAAGAAGTACAGAGGTAAATATAGATACTACCACCCCTTTTCATTTTCCGAACCATGGCCCCAACCATCCAGTGAGAGAGGTAGCCGTACCTGAATATTTTGCCAATTCCTCTGCCAAGGTAGTTAGTCCTCGCAGGACTTTAGTGATAGTACCATTAGGGGCTGTGTTATTGGGTATGAACATACATTCCCCCCCCCCCCCCATCACACATGCCCCCTTTTTTTAGCTACCATCATATCTAACATCATTCGGTTCTCTCAGGCCATTCTGCTAGAGGTGTCCAATTGTTCTGCGATCCCCTTTATTGCATCCCAAGTATAATTGATAAACCACTATTGATTATAATATATATAATTTATCCAATCTACATTTTTGTTTATCGTAATTACAGGGATTCGAATCCAGCTGCAATCTGGTTTCGTGCTTTATACTCATCCGGAACTCCCTGAGGGACTCTATTGTATCTATCTATATCTATATATCTATATATATATATATATCCTGTCATCAAATGAGGCTCCCAAGGTGGTACTCCTTTCCCTTTGTATTTGCCCCTTGTCCTGTTCTGTGAACGCCAAGGTGAAAGGAACTGCCAATTGAACTATTGCACATGTTCCCGACCATAGGGTAGGCAGTGTTAGTCTTAACATCCACCCTCCACAGTACCACCACAGGTCTGCCCTAGGGATTACCAGGTTGGAGTAGTTCTTCTCTTCTCCTTCCATCCCTGTCAGGTTTAGGCTTAGAACGCAGGTGTTCAGTTCCCCTACTTCCCTCATGTAGTTCTTCCCCCGCCTGGTGAGACAGGCGGAGTGATTTCCAAACACTGTTGAAAATGTGGGGGGAACCTTAACCTTTACCTCCAAGTCTGTAGGGGAAAGAGCAAATTCAACGTCTTGCAACTTTCATTTCCCCAAGCCGTTTTTTCCTGGTACAGAGATGAGGCATCTTACTCCATCAGGATCTGTATCCCCACCTCAAGGGTAAGGGCACAACCTGTGCAGTGGGCCTCCCAGAGGCACATGTGTAGCAATTGCTACGGTTGAGACTTCCTAAGGTATATTTAACCCATTCCACCCAGGCGTTCACTTCCCCATAACCCATTTCCACCTCTAGAGTGTCCCTTAAATCTTTAATCTCCACTATTTTGACTGCGTTAGGGTCCTTATTAGGTTCAAAAGATATGCTGGGGAATGGTGTGGAGACCCGAGTCTGATTCTTGAGGGGTATTCTTATCCTCAAACTTCCCATGGGATCTTGCCCATTAATGTCTATTCCTAGTCCATAGGTCCCATCCAGTGAGTCATCCCTTCCAGAGAGGATGACCACGATGGGGTTGCAACTTCCTGGGTTACATTGCTGAATGCTGTGTTTCCACAACTTTTCGTAGTATCCCCGTCACAACTTATCACTTTGCAGGCATCAAATTCTTGGCTCACCAGTCCCTCTCCCTCTGGTACGGTTACAGTAAATATGTTAGGGTATCCTTGCCCCATCATGTTCGTTTTTGTATTTGTTCATCAGTCCATCCCTTTCCCTGTCCTAAATCCCATGTCATTCCCCTTAACAGAGTAAGTGATCCTCCCCACCATAGCAACACCATCCACTTTTCTTTGTCCATGTTATAATTTTTATTAGTCCTTTTTAACCAACTCCTCTTCTGTTCTTCTGTTTCTCCTTGTTGTTTTCAGGCGCAGAGGGTCATTGGTTCCATGGACATTCCATTGTTCATCTGAAGGAGCTTCGACCGGACCTTTAATTAGTGTATAATGAGTCCAACCTTTTTCTGTAGTTCTTACAGCAGTCTCAGTACTTACTAAGACCTGGAATGGGCCTTCCCAGTCTAGTTGCAATTTGGACTCCTTCCAGGATTTTATCAAGACCCACTGTCCTGGTTTGAGACCGTGAACTGCAAACTCCAGTGGGGGTGTTTGTGCCAACAGTCCTTTATTCCTGAGAACAGATAAAGAAGAGGACAGCCCAAGTATATATTCTTTAAGAAACTTATCTTTAGTTTCAAACTGGGGAGGTTTCTTTAATTGTCCCATATAGGGTAATCCAAATAACATTTCGTAGGGAGACAATCCTAAATCTTTCCAAGGGGCTGCTCGGATTCTTAACAATGTTAAGGGCAAACACTTAGTCCAAGGTAATTTTGTTTTTAACATCAATTTGGCTAACTGCTCTGATTCATGCGTTCCACTCTCCCTGAGGAGGGTGGATGCCATGGAGTATGGAAATCCCAGGATACTCCCAGAGTTTCCATTATATTTTGCAATACCTTGGCTGTGAAATGACTTCCCTCGTATGAGTCAATGTGACCTATCATCCGATATCTTTGAATGATTTGTTCCAAAACTATTTTTGCTGCTACTATTGCCTCCACCCATCCCATCAAATGGTCCACTATTACCAAAAAGTACTTCACCCGCCCAACCAGGGGCAACTCAGTGAAATCAACCTGTATACTTTAGAATACAGTTGTTTCTTAAGGACCTGTTTGTTTATTTTCTTACAGGTTATACACCTCTCACACACCTGCTTGGCTACTGTGTATATTCCCATACACCCCAATGACTCTCTTATTTATTTAACAGGTTTTATATATACTGCTTTATCATTTCAATCAAAGCGGTTTACATTGAAACTTAAACTTGGTAATGTACATTAAAACAGGGACATTGATAACTTGGATTTTTCTGAGGCAATGGAGGGTCAGGTGACTTGCCCAAGACCACAAGGAGCGCCAGTGGGAATCGAACCCTGGTCTCTTGGTTCCCAATCCAGTGTTCTCAACCATTAGGCGGCTACTCCACTCTTGATGTTGAATGGCCATAATTTCTCTCATTATTTATCATCTGCCTGCCATCGGGTAAAACCCATTTCCCCCCTTTTAGTTTCTACTGCCCCTATATTTTCGAGTTTTCATTTTTCTCTTTTAGTAAATAAGAACATATGATATGCCATACTGGGTCAGACAGAGGTCCATCAAGTCCAGTATCTTGTTTTCAACAGTGACCAGTCCTAGCAGTTTCCCCAAAAGACACAGGTTCCTGGTTCCCTTAATGCTTGTATTGGGTCAAGCAGTGATATCCTGGGTCCCTTTTAATAATGGTTTATGGATCTTTAATTTGTCCAAACCCCCTTTTTTTTAAGCCCAGCTGCACCAACAGCTTTTACTACATCCTCCGGTAACAAATTTCAGAGTTTGGTTACACTTTGAGTGAGAAAAAAATATTTATTTTCCCTTATTAGTCTTAAATAGGTTACCCTATAACTTCATTGCTTGTCCCCTAGTCTTTTTATAGTCTGATGTAAACAATCGATCTACATTTACCCATTCCACTCCATAGGAAGGCAGCTGGGTTTAAACACTGATCTGTGGTCAACACTAGGTCATCTTTTTCCATTAATATTGCTTCATATTTCAGGATTCATGAATCAGTGAGCCACCTCCCAGCCCTCTGGGTTAAAATGGTTCTCACTTGATGTGGGGTACTTACTACCAGGGCCCCTCCGAATGTCATTTTCCTACTCTCTTCTACAATAGGGCCGTTGCCGCTACTGCTTGAACACATTCTGGCCATCCCCTTGACACTGAATCTAAGATTTTAGATAAATATGCTACTGGTTGTCTCGTCCCTGCCCATTTTTGAGTGAGGACCCCTAAGGCTACTCCCCCATTTACAGTAACAAACAAATGTAAGGGTTTGTCCAGTGAGGGTAAGGCCAGAACCGGGGCTTCTACCAACCTCCGTTTTAAATCCTCAACCAATTCTTTCTCTTCTTCTTTCCAAATTATAATGTTAGGTTGCTCTTCTAACAGTTTTGAATATAATCCCTTAGTCTTTTGGGAATATGAGTCTATCCATAATCTACAATACCCAGTTAGTCCTAGGAACTTCCTTAGTTCTCTCTTTGTCTAGGTAGGGGTAAATCTGTAATCTACTTTATTCGTTCTGGACCTATTCTCCTTTTTCCTTCACTAATTAAATGTCCAAGGTATTTTACTTCATTCTCTAATTTAGTTTTGAAAACCCAGAGCCCTCATCTTCCCAGAAACTCTAATAGGGCTTTGGTGGCTTAAGAAACTTACTTGGGTCGTCTTTTTTCCTGATTGCAAGAGAGTTACGCCGGATGGTGTAGAAAATTTTTCTAACACCTTTTCCAGCACTTGTCCGAACAAGTTAGGTGATTCCGTAAACCCTTGGGGTAACACTGTCCACCGGAACTGTTTCCGACCAGTATCGGAGTCTTCCTATTCAAAAGCAAACATGTCCCTACTACTTGGGTCCAAGGGACAGGACCAAAATGCATCCTTCAAATCTATAACACTAAACCATTTATGCTCATGGGGTATTTTACTCAGTATTGTGTAGGGGTTTGATACCACTGGGTGCCTTATCTGTACTATTTGGTTCAGTCTCCTCAGATCCTGTACTTTCCTATATGATCCGTCTGGTTTTCTTACTGGCAAGACAGGAGTATTAAATGGGGACATGCATGGTTCTAATAGTGCATCTTTTAACAAACTTCTTATAAAAGGCTGGAGGCTCTTAGACCTTCCAACGAAATGGGATATTGTTTTTGGCGCACTGCTTTGCCTTCCTTATTCAGTTCAACTTTCAATGGTGGGATATTCAGTCCTCCCCTATTTCCTTCCCTTGCCCAGACTATAGGGTCTATTTGACTCTCTTCTTCAGTGAGGACAGCCATTTCTACAATGATTTGGCTGTCTTTCACCTTTATTTCTAAGTTTAACTGTGTAATCATATCCCTTCCTAATAGATTACTCCCTGCTTCTGGGATATACAACAACTGTCCCTCTATCTCCTCATGGTCCATTTTTAACAGGGTGGGCTCAAATATTGAGACCGAAAATCCCTCTCCTTTTACTCCTGAGACTGTAAGCTTCTGATTTGTTAATCTCATTCCCTCTGGTATATAATTTAAGGATTGCCGGGCAGCTCCTGTGTCTACTAAAAATACTACTTCTATCATATCTCCCCTCAGCCGTCTCTTTTCCAGGTTGAAGAGCCCTAACTTTTTTAGCTTCTCTTCATAGGAGTATTCTTCTATCCCCTTTACCATTTTGGTGGCTCTTCTCTTTACCTTTTCTAATAATGCTATATCCTTTTTAAGATAAGAGGATTTGCTACCTGACTCCCTATTTCTGGGGTTAAATTGTATATAGGGGTTAGGTCTACCTCCTAAGGCAGCTCCCTTAGCAGTCTCATCTGCTAATCTGTTTCTCTGGCTTCAAAAGAATTCCCTGCTTAATGACCATTTTCATGCATCACTGCTCTTTTTGTTGGCAGGAGCTAACACTTGCTGAATTCATCTTTTTCACTGGTTACATATAAGTTAAGAATTTGACATAACCACCCTTTGGTCTGTGCCAAATTTCAGCCAGAAAACTGCAGCTAGCTCTATGCTTTCTCTTTTGTCCATGTAAACCAGAAAATTCTTAAAACACTTTACTTTATCCTTAAAAAGGTTACCCTGTAGCTTTATTACATGCTACTAATACCAACATTCTCCCTAATTGACTGTCTGGAGGAATGTCCCCGGAGTCCTTCTCTGACCCCATCCTTACTCGAGTTTCCTTTGGAATTCCTGACACTCATTGAGACCTGTTTCACCAATGTGCTTTTCACTTCGTCTCTCTCCGGCCGCACGCCTCGTGGATGTGTCAGAACCGCAAATTGAAACTCCGCACTCACTTCGTGTCTAGGACACGTCTCATACACACAACAGTCTGTCTCAGTACCCAACCACCAAGGCAATACTTTACAGTCTTGTTTCTTACCTTGGTCTGTGCACAGAATTATTTGGTTGACACGTTTGTCTCTGTCTAATACCTAGTCTGCTTCACTGAGGCTGTATCGATTTTTCCTTCATGGTCTCGGGATTCTGCTGTCAGTACACTGTTGGAGCCTCCCATCACTGATAAACGAGGCTGTTGAACTCAACGGGATGCTGCTTCCCGTCCTCAACGGCGGTGGTCGTCTCCAGCAATGACACAATCCCGGACGAGCCCCCAATCTGTAAGAAAACGTAATGTTTTGCACAATAACAGACTTCTCAGTGATGCAGAGTTAGTTTAATTAATCACTTTCTTGCAAGGAAGGGTGAGATGCTTGAGTGAGCATTCACACACATCCTCTGTTTCACAGTTCTTTTATAGTAGACTATGTACTCGCCCTCTTTCATCATGTCCATAATTCATTGGATGATAATTATACACCTGTATCAGGCTACGTGTTAGCCACCTAGTCTCTTTTTCCAGAATGCAGACATATAGTAAAGGAAGTCAGAAAATCATTACATACTACTAATGCTTGTCTCACTCCACTCTTTGTACTTCCGCACCTGTGACAGGCTACGTGTTATTAGCCACGTAGACTTTACGTAGACTTTCCCTTCCCAGGATGCAGACATACAGCAAGATGAATCAGCTTTTTCTCCAGGACCAAGCAGGAAGTCAGTCCTCACATATGGGTGACGTCGGCGCCGACGGAGCCCTCGCAGAGCAATTTTCCCCAGCTTTTAAAGAAAGCCTTTGGGAATTGCAGCGCGCATGCGCGGTCCCCTTCCCGCCCAAGGGTGCCATCTTGCTCAGTCTTCTTTTTTCCGCGGAGCCCTACAGATGCTGTTTGTAATTCACCGCTGAAAAGTTGATTTTCTTTATCTTTTCTTTGATTTTTTCCTCGGTTCGACGCCGGTTCTCTTTCCCGCCCGGGCTCGCGACGCCGGTTGCGAGTCATTTCTTTATTTTTCGTTTTTTTTGTCCTTCGTGACAAGTTTCGCGCCTTTTTTTCTTTTTCCCTGGCAGCCCGGACGTTTGACCTCGCAGGGGCCCTTTTTCCCCCGATGGCTGCCAGCGGCTTTAAAAAGTGTGTTCAGTGTAAGAAACTCATGTCTCTTACCGACACACATGATTACTGCCTCTGCTGCCTAGGTCCAGATCATGAAGAAATGATATGTGGTCCCTGTGGCAAAATGTCCTCGAAAGCTTTGAGGAGTCGGCAGCATCAGCGGGAACGTATCTTCTCTGACTCCGGCCGGACTCAGACCTCGTCAGAGGCTTCGACGTCTCTGGAATCTGGCCCTGAGCATCGTCGGAGTTCCTCTGAGAGGGGGTCTCCTACTCGAGAACATCATCGGAGGAAGAAACCCGCGAGGGCGTCGTCGGTGGACGCCCCTGGTTCCTCGAGGGCCAGGTCGCATAGCCCCGATAGCCGTCCCGGGTCCTTGGAGATGGAGCGACCTTCCAAACAGCCTCGTCTAGAGACGGACTCGCCTGCTCCCGTAAGTACTGTTGTCCTCGTGGACTCTCCTCCGAAGGATCCGACGTCGGGCCCGACACCGTCAGGGCCCGAGTCGGGAGCCGCTGAGTCTCCTGAGCTCAGACTCAGGTTGACGGCCTTGGAGAGCAGTTTGTCTGCCTTCATGGCCCAGCAGCGGGCATTGATCGCTGGCCTCGCTGGTGCTTCTGACCTGACCGCCGGGATGTCGACGTCTAAGTCGACCCCGGAGACCGAGCCGATCCTCGAGTCCATGCGGGCTCGAGTCGATCCTTGGTCACGGTCTCCTTCGGCCTCCCGTTCGGGACCGAGGTCGTCGACGCCGACTCCCTCGGCATCGGGGCGGACGGCATCGATGCCCGCCCGACCGGAGCCGCTCGACGACTCCTCCGAGGAGTCCGCCTGGGAATCTGAGGAAGAAGAGTCACCTGGTTCTTTTCGGACTCGGTGTGTCCCATCAGATTCCCCTGAGTCCGAACCTCGGAGACGGCCCCCCCCGGAGGACACCAGGTTCTCGGACTTCGTGCGGGATATGGCCAAAGCCTTGGCATTCCCCGCGGATCCCGAGGAGGAGCCTCGAGCCGAAGAGCTCGACGCCCTCCAGTATGACTCTCCTGCAAAGGAGGCCTTTACTGTTCCGGTTCCTCCAATGCTGGAACGACTTCTCTTCCGCATGTGGGAGAGTCCGGCGTCGTCGCCGGTATTAAGCAAGCGGGTCGATTCCATTTATCGAGTCCGCAAGAGCCCCGGGTTCCAAAAGGCACAGCTACCGCACCATTCCATGGTGGTGGAATCGGCCATGCATAGACTTAAGAGTCAAAAAATGCACTCCTCGGTGCCTCCCGGTAGGGAAGCTCGCAACCTGGATGACCTCGGTAAGAAGTGTTTCCAGGGCTCTATGCTTACTTGTCGAGTCCAGACCTACCAGCTCTACATGGGCATGTATCTCCGAGACCTGGCTAAAGAAATAGCCGGGTTCTCTGCTGGTCTCTCCGAGGAACCTTTGCAGAGGTTCCAAGCCTTGTCAACTGGGATTCGAGAGTGCTCGAAGTTTATCTCTCGAGCAGCCTATGATGGCTTCTAAGCATCGGCTCGAGTAGCCGCAGCCGGCATCGGTGCCCGCCGACAGGCTTGGCTTCAGTCATCCGACCTCGAGCCATGGGTGCAGGACAAGTTGGTCGATGTCCCCTGCAGAGGTGAGAACCTCTTTGGCAAGCCCATGGCTGAAAAGGCTGCGCAAATTGAGACCAAAACTCTCACCAGGACTCGGCTCTCCAGAAAGACCTCTGCCCCTTCTCAGAAAAAGAAGGGCTCGGGTAAAAAGCCCTTTTACCCGAGGAAGGCAGCTGCCTATACACACTACCCTCATTATCAGGCCTCAGCAGCTCCCCAACAGGGTCAGCAGGCCAAGGGACGGGGTAATGGGTCCCGTAGGCAGCAGGCCCCCAAGCCTGCACCACCGGCCCCTGCTCAGCAGGGTGGGGGTTTTTGACTTCCTCAGCATAGTCTCTCCCCCTCAGCTGGTTTCTCTGAGCACAGGAGGTCGGCTGGTCCACTTTGCCCAAAGGTGGTCTGCCATAACATCAGATACCTGGGTGCTTCACATCGTCAAAGAAGGCTATCTTCTGCACTTCCACCAGGTTCCTCCCTCCTACTTTCCAGGGGAGCCTCTGAGACTCCCTTTGCACAGGGACTTACTCCTTCAGGAGTTAGCAAGTCTTCTTCAGGAACAGGCTGTGGAACCGGTGCCCCACCACCTGAGAGGTCAAGGCTTTTATTCCAGGTACTTTGATACCAAAAAGAACAGGAGGCCTCAGACCCATCCTGGACTTGCGCAACCTCAAGTTCCTTGCAAGGGAAAAGTTCAAGATGCTTACCCTTGGAATCCTGCTGCCCTACCTCCAGCAGGGAGACTGGCTATGCTCCTTGGATCTAAAGGATGCCTACACTCACATCCTCATCCACCCAAGCCGCAGACAATATCTCAGGTTTGTCATGGGAGGCAATCATTACCAGTACCGAGTACTACCCTTTGGCCTATCCTCCGCACCATGGGTATTCACCAAGTGTCTAGCAGTGGTGGCGGCTTATCTCAGACTTCAAGGTCTCTTTGTGTTTCCATACCTAGACAACTGGCTTATCAGAGCTCCCTCCTCCCAGGAAGCCGCTCACGCCACTCACCGCACTGTGGCTCTGCTCCAGCACTTGGGCTTTGTCATAAACTTCGCAAAGTCCACTTTGCTCCCCTCTCAGGATCTCGAGTTCATCGGCGCAAGGCTAAGCACGTTACAAGCAAGGGCTTTTCTGCCTCTAAACAGAGCCAACAGACTCATGGACCTTGCCAGCCACTTCCGCAGCAATTCCCTGGTCTCTGCCAGGCAATTTCTGAGGCTGCTCGGCCATATGGCTTCCACAGTCCATGTGACCCCCAGTGCCCGCCTCAACATGCGGACTGCTCAGTGGAGCCTTCGCAAACGATGGCATCAAGCCACAGGAAGACTAGCGGACTCGATACAGATATCCGACCCGCTAGTCTCATCTCTGCAATGGTGGCTTCATCTACCGAACCTGGTACTCGGAATGCCTTTTCAGTCTCCTCCTCCTTCTCTGGTCCTGATGACCGATGCTTCTCTTCTGGGTTGGGGAGCACATTGCCAAGGGACATGTACTCAAGGCCTCTGGAGTCCTTGGGAGTCTGCCCAGCAGATCAACTTCCTGGAGCTCAGAGAAATCCGCCTGGCTCTAAGGGCCTTCTCCCACCTCACGTCTCACCAATCTGTGCTAGTCCAGACGGACAATCAAGTTGCAATGTTCTACGTGAACAAACAAGGGGGCACAGGCTCCTTCCTTCTCTGTCACGAAGCACAAAGACTGTGCTCTTGGGCCGTCAGTCGGAGCATTCTCCTAAAAGCTGTTTATCTCCCAGGTCAAGAAAATTACCTGGCGGACAAACTCAGCAGAATCCTCCAACCACACGAGTGGAGATTGGATCCGTCAGTGGTTCAACGGATTTTTCTCAAGTGGGGTCTGCCCACCGTAGATCTCTTTGCCAGTCCTATAAATCGGCAACTTCCCTGATTCTGCTCTCGAGAACCACATCCTCTCCAAGTGGCGGCGGATGCGTTTCTACTCTCATGGTCCACAGGCCTCTTGTATGCCTTTCCCCCCATGCCACTAGTGTCTCGGACCCTTTTCAAGGTTCTCCAGGACAAAGCCTCGATCCTCGTGGCTCCCCGGTGGCCGAGACAGCCCTGGTTCCCGCTGCTGCTGCAGCTGGCGGTGGACACTCCTCTTCCTCTGGGGTTTCAACCCGATCTCCTGACACAGGATCAGGGGACTCTCCTACACCCCAATCTCCGGTCCCTTCATCTGATGGCCTGGCTGCTGAAAGGGTAGTCCTTGCTCTCCTCCTGCTGCCTCCAGATGTGGAGGAAGTCGTCTTGGCCTCCAGGCGGCCCTCCACCCGGACGTCCTACGCTCTTAAGTGGCGTCGGTTCTCCCTCTGGTGTACTCAACAGTCTCAAGATCCCTTCTCCTGTTCGGTGTCGGTGGTCTTGCAGTACTTGCTTTACCTCTCCAATCTTGGACAAGTCCAACTCGGTCAGGGTCCACCTCAGTGCTCTTTCTGCACATCACCTGCCGGTGGATGGCAGGCCTCTTTCCAGCCACCCTCTAGTGGCTCGTTTTCTCAGAGGCCTCCTTCTCCTTAAACCTCCTTTGCGTCCCCCAGCCCCTGACTGGGATCTGAACGTTATTTTACAGCGGATTACCTGTCCGCCTTTTGAACCTATGGCTACCTGTCCTCTTCGTTTTCTTTCTTGGAAAACCTTATTCTTGGTAGCCCTCACTTCTGCTAGACGCGTTAGTGAACTGCAGGCCCTATTGTCAGATCCCCCTTACACTAGGTTCTTTAAGAATAGAGTAGTCCTACGGACTCACCCTAAGTTTCTTCCTAAAGTGGTTTCCCCTTTTCACGTCAACCAGGAGGTGGTACTTCCGACCTTCTTTCCCAGGCCACACTCCAGCCGAGCTGAAATGGTCCTGCATACCCTGGACTGTAGAAGGGCGTTAGCCTTCTACCTTGACCGTACGCGGGAGCACCGAAGGGCTGTTCAGCTCTTCATGTCGTATGACCCCAATAAGTTGGGGCTCCTGTCTCCAAGCGTACTCTGTCCATCTGGGTTGCCGACTGTATCGCTTGGGCTTATGCGGCAGCCGGCCTCTCGTTGGAGAGTCGAGTCACGGCTCATCGTGTTAGGGCAAAGGCTGCGTCAGTGGCTTACCTCCGCTCTGTTCCATTGGCAGACATCTGCCGGGCCGCTACTTGGTCTTCAAGCCAGACTTTTGCGGCCCATTACTGCCTGGAGAGGGAGTCCCGCAGGGACAGTGCTTTCGGTCAGGCAGTCCTCCGTAATCTCTTTGCTGTATAGGCAACTCCTACCCTCCATCCTGGATGTTGGGCTACCGGTTGGAGGCGTACTCAGAGAAGATTCCTTCCTTCTGTGCTACTGAGCTTGAGGGAGCTCCTTTTTTGTGCTTAGGGTCTCCGGTAGCCTTAAGCTTGGGAGTCCCATATGTGAGGACTGACTTCCTGCTTGGTCCTGGAGAAAGAGTAGTTACTCACCTGTAACAGGTGTTCTCCAGGAGCAGCAGGAATCAGTCCTCACAACCCTCCCTCCTCCCCTTGGAGTTGCAGTTCTCTGATTTCGTTTTTTGCTCATTTTTGCTGTCTTTTAGCTATGTCATCAGACTGAGCAAGATGGCACCCTTGGGCGGGAAGGGGACCGCGCATGCGTGCTACAATTCCCAAAGGCTTTCTTTGAAAGCTGGGGAAAATTGCTCCGCGAGGGCTCCGTCGGCGCCGACGTCACCCATATGTGAGGACTGATTCCTGCTGCTCCTGGAGAACACCTGTTACAGGTGAGTAACTACTCTGTACCTCTGCACCTGTGACAGGCCACGTATTAGCCACGTAGACTTTCCCTTCCTAGGATGCAGACATACAGTAAGGGATTCAGATAGTTATTACATCAGAAAATCATTACAGAATGGTAAATGAATGTAATACAAGCATTATATTACATTGTAAAAATAACATCACATTTGTTTATATCAGCCACAAGTGGAGAAGAGAACTTATGGCAGGAGCTGCTGCCATCTTCTTTTGCCCTGTTCCTTTCTGTCAAGCCATGGGTGGTTCAGTTTGTGCCTCCTGGAGGCCCAGAAAATGCTAGTGTGTGTGTTAAAAAAAACAAAACAAAACAAAAAAAAAAGACCAGATTAACATTCCTGAGCATGGGTCTTTGAAGTCAGCTTTCCAATAAAAAGGAACAATATATCCTGGTGGAGGAGTCCTTTCTCCTTTTTGTGGACTTAGTGACTCCATTCCTCTTCCATGGAGATGGGGGAGGATGGCAATGGTGGGAGGAACAATCTTTACTTTCTGGAGCAGCCCAAAGGGGATTTTCAGGCAGGGCTGGCCCAACCACCTGGCAGGTTAGGCAGTTGCCTAGGGTAGAAACGTCTTTTGGAGGGAGGGAAAGAATAGGGCATTCAAAGCTAAACAATAGATTTTGACAGCCATGGGGGGGTATAAAGCTTAAAGTTTGTTTAGGACTCCAACTCTGGGGTAGGTCCTTTCTGGAGGCCCTAGGCTGTCTAGTGTGGCCAGCTCAGGGCTATAGACACTGGTACTGCCTTCTATTTTTGTTGGTTCAGGAAACTATCAGGGCCTAAAGCAGGTTTTTGTCTGTAGGGAATGCCTTTTGCAGAGTTTATGGTCTTGGACTCTGTGCTTTCATTTGAATGTTATGCAGTTACCTGCATCTTTTTGCTCCTTTCAATATTTGTGGTGTAACGGTGCCTCACATCACCGCACCAGGTAGTGGCCAGGTGGTTCTGTTTTTCTCTTTTGGTGAGGAGCAGCCAGGTCTGCTTCATGACTACTTGTTGCCTGAATTGTGCCAAGGGCAGTAACAGTGTTGTGGAAACCATATGGCTCAACATTCTCAATCTATTTCTCACAAGCGGCTACTGCGTCCTTCATACTGCTTCCATCATGGTGCCGACTGATGAGTCTTTCTGGTGGAGGATGTTCCTTGTCTTGGCTAGCACATTTTCACCTTTCTTTGCTGGCTAGCATAGGTAACCATTAGGTCTTCTCTCGTGTACTAGGTTGAATACGTAGTCAAAATTGACGTAAAGGATAATCCATCCACAGAGCTCTCTAGCCCAGTGTAATCACCTTGGGCAGTTCCAGTTCTTCATTCCTTTGAAGTGGGTCCATGCCAGATTTCAGCATACCAGGCTGTGGTTTGAGTGCCTTGGGACCTCTGATTTCACCTGTGTGGGTCCAAGTGAGTCGTTTCAGAGGGAACTGGGTGTGGAACTGCTTCTTGGAGCAGCTGATTCATGAACCAATAAGAGGAGAAGCTATTTTAGACCTAGTCTAGAACAGTGCTTTTCAAATTTTTATCACATATGACCCCATTTTAACAACTGAAAATTCATGTGACCCCCAGATGATGAAATCAAAATAGGCTGTCTCCAGCCTCCTTCCCCTCCTTCCAGTCATGTAAAGCAGGAAGGCAGCAGCAATATTAGTGGCAGCAGTATTCAGCACGTGGTCCCTTGTGTCAGTGTGTGCTTACAGATTTTGCTACTCAGCATGGATTTCCAGGCTAACAGGAAGCTTACTAGGAGGGGTCAAGGGCCTATGAATGTTCACTGGCTCACAGGCTACATGCTGACTGGTGGTTGCCACTATTTGGCATAGTCAAAGTGAAAGTCCAGAGAGAAGGAGAAATGGTCATGCTGTTGTGATCCCATTCACTGATGTGACACCATTTGGGGTCATGACCCCAAGTTTGGGCGCCATTGCCTTAGAGGAACACAGGATCTGGTGTGAAATGTAAGTGTTGGGGTTCACTTGACAATAGGGATCATGGAATGATCACGTTTGATTTAATTAGTGGAAGGAGGACAGCAAGAAAATATGCAGCATTAGCTTTTAACTTTCAAAAAGGAGACTATGATAAAATGAAAAAATAGTTAAGAAAAGCTAAAATGAACAGCAGCAGAGGTTTAAAGGTTTACATCAAGCATGGGTGGCATTTAAAAATACTATCTTGGAAACCCGGACAGGTATTCCATGCTGTAAGAAAAGTGGAAGGAAGGCCATAAAACTGCCAGCATTGTTTAAAGGTGTGGTTATAGATGCTGTTGTAATCAAAAAAGCATCCTTCAGGAATGGAAAAAGGAGTGAAATGGCAAAACATAAGCACTGGCAGGTTATTTGCAAGGAATTGATAGGCAGGCAAAGAGGATTTGAAACGAAGCTTGCCAAGGAAGCAAAAATGCATAATTTTTTCAAGTAGATTCGTAGCAAAAAAATCTGAGTGTCAGTTGGATATTAGATGATAAAAGGTTAAAAGTTGTGCTAATGAAGGACAAGATCACAGCAGAGAGAATGACTGAATTCTTTGCTTTGGTCATTACTGAAGATGATATAGGGAAGTTACCCATGCCTGAAATGGTATTTAAAGATGATGTATCAGAAGAATTGAAACAAATTTCATTAACCAGGAAGATGTCATACATCTAGTTGATCAGCTAAAGAGTAGCAGATCACCTGGATTGGATGATATACTGTACATACCAGGGTGCTGAAAGAACTGAAATATGAGATTGCAGACCTATTTATGTGTAACCTGTGAACTGTCATTAAAATCATCTGTAGCACCTGAATATTGGAGAATGGCCAGTGGTAATGGCAATTTTTAAAAAGGGGGTCCAGGGGTAATGTCAAATTTAGGAAACTACAGACTGGTGAGCCTGACATCAATAAGATGCAAAATGGTAGAAACCAATATAAGGAATAAAATTGCTGAACATATAGGGCCTTTTGGAAAGGCATTTACACAATTTACAGCCCTTTCTATTCTTCTTTCATGGCTACATGATGCAGGTATCCGGCAGCACCACCTCCGATCCCATCCATCTCGCTGTGGGGTTCTACAAGGTTCTGTCTTAGCATCCCTCGTATTCAACATTTTTCTCACCCCTCTTACTTTACTTATAGAGCTGTCTGGGCTATCCGCTTATTATGCTGATGATATACTCTTGTTACACAACACCACTCCCCAGCAACCAGACCTCACCCCACTGAATGACTGTTTGGCTAGGGTCTCTGGCTCACTTCCAACTGTCTACATTTGAATGCCAGTGTCTTGGAGACAATCTGGTTCACTTTTAGCAGCCCATGTTCCACCTTGGCTCCAGCCTTTTCTAAGTCTACCATACCTCTGGTATTTTCCTTTCGTTATCTTGGGGTGATACTGGTCCATAAGCACATCACTTCTAACTCTATCTTTCTTCTTCCTCCGTCAGATATGCACCATCCGGCCTTTTTCTGTCCACACCAGCTTTAACCACCCTCCTTCTGTCTTTACTTATATCTAGACTTGACTTTTGCATTTTAGCTTTCACCGATATCACCCAATCACAACTTTATCGGCTTCAGTTAGTACAAAATACAGCAGCCTGGATCATTATTCATACCCAACGGAGAGATCACATTACTCCTATTCTGATTCATTTACACTGGCTTCCACTGGCTTATCGCATCCGCTATAAGGTTTTTACTCTTGTTCATCATGCCATATACACTTCTATGCCGCAATATCTAGCCAACTTGCTCCAATTTCACACCCCCACCCGCAGTCTTTGCTCACTTCAAGTCAGTCGTCCATCCCCATCACATATACACTTTCAGTCCACTCACCACTGCATTTTTCTTTTTGGGCCCCTCACTTTGGAATTCACTCCCCTCAATATTATGTCAGGCACCCTCCTTTTCTAAATTCAAGACCCTATTGAAGACTCACCTCTTCAGTAGTGCATTTGACCTGCCATCCAGCTCCCTCTAATCCTTTCTGACTCCTCTCCTAACTAGTTGTGTGAATGCTTTATCTCTGTCCTTTCGTTTATTGTAGTTCTTTCCTCTCTGGCTTCAGCCTCCCTCGTTTTCCTAATTTTTTTTCTTTGTATTGTTAACTGCCTTGATGTAACAAAGGTGCGGTATATCAAATGTCAAATAAGCATAATCATAAACATGTAAATGTCTTAAATGGGGATATTCGATGGCACTTACATGGTTAGTGCTGCTGAATATCCCCTTGTAACTCCCCTACGCTATCTGGTTAGCATCGGGGCGTGCCAGGGGGCATTCCAGGGCAGAGCAGAGGCAGTGACAAGAGAAACCTGGGTAGCAGCGATATTGCATGCTGCCTGGTTAGTGATCTGTGCCAAAAAGATAGGCGAGGAAAACCCTTGCTTATCTTTAAGGTGCATGTCTGGATTGGACTGGAGGGACGATGAAGGTGAAATTAGACCTTACCTGCTAATTTTCTTTCCATAAGTCCCTCTAGGTACAGTCTATGACCCACCTTGACTTGTTGCTTCAAGCTTGAGTGGCATAAGGGTCTTTGTGAATTAGTAGGCCCTGCGCCTCCAGAAAGTTGCTGCTCTGCTAGGTTGTTTAGGCATTGCTGCACATTATCAGGGGGGAAGGAGGCGGCTGCTTCTGTTTGGGTTTCATCTTGGTGAACATTTTAAAAAGGTCCCTTAAACCTATTAGGTATATTTGTATTGGTTCAAGTGTCCCTATTCTAGCAATTTTAAATGGCTAAATAAGTCATTAAAGCTAAGATGCAGACAGCAATCCAGCTGCAAGATGGGGCTATCCTGTCTTTTGCACTGAATGTCACATATATGATTATGTCCCAGTTGATGAGATGTCATATTTGTACACTAGATGCAAAGAGCTCCTTGCTCTTAAGGAACTGGAGGCTGGAGTAGCAGACTTGGAGGAGATGTCAGATAGAGAGGGATATAGATGAGACCTTCAGAGGCATAGTAGAGAAATCTAACCTCCAGATCTGCAGCCTCTCCACTGCCATGGAGGAGAGAGGTCACATAAAAGGAGAGCATCATCTTAGAATGGAAGGAAGTGATCCTGTAGCTAGGACCTATCCTCCAGTTGATATAATACCCTCTTGCACTGAGGAGGTGTCTCTGGGGCTATGTGCTCGGGGAAGAATTAGGACGGCCATTATATTTTATTTTATATAAATTTATTTTTACACTGCCTTTCTACCATTCAAAAATCGTAACAGGGCCAGATGATTCACACTGTTGTACAAAGAACAAGAACATAATAGGTAAGAGGTTAAAAAGGCGTTATATAACTGTACACATTTCAAGCTAATTTACAATCACAGATCTTTTAACATTTTCAGATATCGAGAAGGCTAGTAATTTAATTTAATTTTTTTATTTTAGGCTTTTCTATACCGCGCTCTTTAAAATCAGCTCTGTTTACATTAGAACAATTTTGTACAGTGAAGACGGCGTCCGAGCTGTACTTAAAAGAAACAGGATTTATAACTTGGTTAACTGGGGTAACTATATACAGGCTACATAGCAGCAGTAATGAGCTTAGGTGATTAGATGGTCTAGGTCACACTTGTTTGTGGGCTTTAAGTGGGGTCAGTGTGAAAGTATTCCTGGAAAAGTAAGATCTTTATTCTCTTCCTGAAGTCTTTTTGATCTGAGAGTACTCTTACACCTGTTGGTAAGATGTTCCAGAGTGGGGGCAAAGAGGGAGAATGCATGTGGATTTTTTGCTTCTGATTTTCTGAGTTGGAATGGAGAGGAGATTGAGAGTTGTGTCTACAGAGTTTCGTTCTTGGGTCTAGACAAGAGGGGCTGCAGGCAGGGTGCAGAGTCATTATGTATGACTTTGAATGTTGTGATGAGTGCCTTATATCTTATTCTTTATCGTCCCTCCAGTCCAGTACCGCACCTCTGGGTAGTGTACCTCTTCTAGTAGCTTGGAGGCTGAGCCTGTCATTTCTTTTGATGACACTAGTGTACTTATGCAGCTGGCACAGCCCACCAGCCCCAAGTATTCAGCCGCCAAGCAGCTGGAGGGAGACTGTGAGCCAGGGTGCTTGACTCACAGAAGGGACAACTAAGGATATAGTTTAGTTAGTTTGCTTATTTTATTAAGGTGCAGGTTTCTTTGTTTTTAAACGCAGAAGTAAAAAACTCCCCCTGCTGCATTTAGGCATGATTTCTTCTTATTCAGGCCCGTATGTGTTTAACCCCTTGCTGTGTTTGGGTGCCTGGGAGAGGCAGCCACCGGAGAATAAAGCAGGACAGAGCAGCCTCTTCCTAGGGGGCCATTTGCAGTTTTTTTTCATTTTAGTTTCAGTTAATTAGATTTTATTTTAGTTCAAGTACTCTAGTGCTCTGTGCCTGAGCCTGTGGAGGTGCACTGTGCTGGGGATCCTGTTACATACCCGGGTACAAATTGAGGGAGTTCCTGGGGAGTTGCCCCAGCCCTTCCCACCATGCCGGCCAGACCGCAGTACCTGGTATAGGATGGTATCAAGGGGTGTGTGAACCCCACTTAATCCTTAAACATTCCTTGTGTTATACAGCTCAAAACCTATTCAGTGCACAATGACTTGATGCAGACATGTGGAAAAGGCCTAATCAGATAGGCCATTGTTGTTGCCGAGCAAATTTCAGAGTGCTATGTGCCTGGTCAGGTGATCTAAAAGGCAGTTGGTTGATACTTTGTTACAGAAGGGTCAGATAGAAAGTCAGAGACAGGAATAAAGATGTGTGTTAAAAAAATGCTGCATATAGTTTTGTAGCAGCTACAGCTCTGTGGAAAACAGGAAGTACCTGCATACAAAACATTTATGTAATTTGAAAGATAGTGGATAGGAAGCAAACAAAATCCTTCCATCTGTCTATGGTCAGTAACCTGGCATGATCATCTCTTGTCTCTTAGTCCAGATTATGTACCTATTAAATCTGTAATATTGCTTGTAAGGGAAGCTGTACTCCCTTATAGCCATTAGTAGTATTAGAATAAAAATGTAAACTTTACTCGGAGAACGTGTCAGTTTGATTGGATCAGGGCAAGGTCCATTTCAGATTGCAGTGCAATCTAAAAATCCTCAAGATGTGCAGTCCCCACTGTGGTGTGATCTCGGAGGCAGGTGTCTGCCTAAACTGCATGCAAGAGGCGGTCATGGGAGCAGGACCTGCAGGATGAGATGAGGCCAGGAGAGTCCCTTCCGGTTGCAAGAGACCCTAGGTGCCATGTTACCTTCAATAGATCCGGCCCCGGTCCCTGCACAATGATTGGATCTTCCACCCCTCAAGCCCAGGGAGCGATAGGGCTCCTGGGGGAGTTCTCACCTGTGTTTCTTACTTTTGCATAAGGTGTTTTGCCTACCAAGTGGCTCCTCGGCCCCGGAACACAGGATTAAGAGGATGTCAGATGCAAAAGAGCACGAGTCAGGAGCAGTGGCGTCTAAGTTGTAAAGTTGTAAACTATGTTGTAAATAGTTTATAAAGCAACTGTATATAGTTCCCCTGTTCTGTCCCAAGTTATCCATCCTGTTATAATGTAAGCCTATAGCCGTTCGTCTGTGGCAATATTTCTGTTATTTGTAAACCGCACTGATACGAAAAAGCGCGGTATAGAAGAACTAAATAAATTAAATAAATAAGCGGGCTAGAGGCTTAGAGGAGTGGCAGCAATCGCCGTTGTCAGGGGAGCTGGATGGGGAAGACCTTGACACGGAGTTAGATCTGCAGGAGGAGTTGGAAGAAGGAGAGAGCCCAGAACAGGAGGATCAGACCCGAACTGTTCGGGTTTTCCGCCGGGAGGGGCTACCAGTGCTCATCTTTATGCTTATGTTTATGCAATTTCTCGATATAACGCCCAGGCTGAAGACCATCAGAGTGGTTTACAATCACTACAAACGGGTACTGATACAATTCCTCGTCCTCAAAGGGCTCACATTCTGTGTGTACTTTGGTGACCCTCAAGGCCCTGAATGTGTCTGCTAACCTCCCGGCAGAGGAAGAGGCACTGTAGGATCTGCTGTTCCAGGCGGTATGGAAATCGCGGAAAGTCTTACCAGTACATGGAGTAGTAGGACAGATGATCCAGGATGTGAGGGATCTGCCAGAGGTTGGCCTTAAAGGGGTGCAATCCATGACAGGCCTATACCCACTGCCAGAGCAGGAATGAGCTCCTTTTATTGCCCAAAGTGGGTGCAGCAGTGTTGGCAGCAGTAGAAGAGACCTTGACTTGTCTCTTGCAGCTGAGAGCTGTGGAACTGGCTCCGCGAGACCAGTACGTCTGCGGTCGATGCTTCATGTATTTCGTTTTGTCCAAGAGGAAGGTTACTTTCGCCCAATTCTCAACTTTGAGGGCATAAACTATGGTCTCCAGATACTGCATTTTCACAGTAGTAATGGCGATAGGAAACAGTTTTTTGGTGACTCTCAATCTCACAGAGGCATATCTGCATGCTCCCATCCATCCAGAACATTGGCAGTTTCTCCACTTTGTGGTGCCAAGGGGCCATTTCCAGTTTCGAGCATTGTCCTTTGGTCTGGCGACCACCCCCCATACCTTCATCAAGGTCATGGTGGTGATGGCGGCAGCTCTCCACAAGGAAGGGGTTCTCGTCCACCCGTACCTAGACGATTGGCTGATCCAGGCGAAGTCCAGGGATGATAGCAAAAAGAGCAACAATGCAGGTGGGGAGAGTTCCTTCAAAGTCTCTGTTGGGGTCAACCTGGCCAAGAGCCAGTTAAGGCTGGCCCAGGAGCTAGAGTATTTGAGAGCGTGCTTTGACACCTGCGTGGGCAGGAATTTTCTGTCGGTTCGCTGGGCGCAGGAGCCTACGACAGTTAATACGGCAGGTCTTGAAGAGGGCAAGACCATCAGCGTGGCATTATATGCAGGTTCTGGGGACCATGGCGGCCACTCGAGCTAGTTCCATGGGCAAGGGCGCATTTGCTGTAGAGGGCTCTGCTCCATCGATGGTCCAATCGGAGTCAACCCCTGTCCCAAGTACTCCCCTGCCCACGGACCACCAGGAGAGCCCTCAGTTGGTGGCTGCATGTGGAAGGAGTCCCTGGTGTGGGTTCCTCGGATGACCAGCCTGTCAGGTTTGAAAGCCCATTGCGAAGGACGCTTTGTTCAGGGACAAGAGTGCAGGAGACCCTTTGGTCGATCAACAGGCTTGAGATGCGAGCGGTGACCTTGGCGCTAGAAAGCTTCTAGCCATGGTTGCAGGGAAGGTGGTCCAAGTTCTCTGACAATGTGACCATGGTGGCTTACATCAGCCGGCAAGGAGGCATGGGCAGTGCAGCCCTGGAGGAGGAGGCCGCAGGTCTGTTCGGATGGGCAGTGATTCGTCTCCAGGCATTATCAGCGGCGCACGTAGCAGGAGTTGACAGCGTGATGGCAGACTACCTCAGCCGAATGCGCATGGATCCCAGAGAGTGGCAGCTCAATCAGAAGGTGTTCAAGCAGGTGGTCCGCTGATGGGGCACACTGGTCATGGACCTAATGGCAATGTTTGAGTTGGCCAAGGCCTACCGGTTTTTCAGTAGAAGAAGAGAAGTCCAAGGGCCTGGATGCTCTAATTCAGCAGTGGCTCGAAGAGGGTCTTCTCTGTTATTCCCCGTGAGCGCTCATAGGCCAGTTAGTGCAATGGCTAGAGGCGCACCAAGGATTTGTGATTCTGGTGGCACCAGACTGGCCGAGGTGCCCGTGGTATGCTGACCTGATTCGGATACTGGCAGATTGACTGTGGTGGCTTCCAGTTCGGAAGGGCCTCTTGATGCAAGAGCCACTTCGCATACCCCAGGTGGATCAATTCTCGCTTACGGCATGGCTCATGAAAGGGCGAGGTGGAAGAAAAAAGGATAATCGTACTCGGGGATAGCGACCTTATTACAGGCCCAGAGGTGCTCTACGAACCTGTCGTGCATCTGCGTAGGATGCATCTTTGAATCATGGTGCATAGAGAGAGGCATCTGCGCCCTTCCACTGCCTCCGTCCCAGATATCCTGGCATGCTTGCAATCCGGTTTGATAAGGGTCTCGCTGCCAGTTCCTTGAGGATGCAACTGGCAGCGATTTTCCGGTTATCATGGGAAAGTCCACGGAGTGCCATTGGGGACACACCCAGATGTGCTGAGCTTTCTAGGGGTGTTGACCAACCTCCGTCTGCCAAAGAGGGCAGTGGTACCACCTTGGAATCTAAATCTGGTGCTGTCTGGGGAACCTGTTGAGCCATTGAGTCAAGCTTTCCTGCAGGATTTGGCTCTGAAAATGGTATTCCTGGTGGCGAGTTGCTCGGCATGCAGGATTTCGGAGCTTCGGACCCTGTCATGCCAGGAGCCATTCCTTTCCTTCTCCAAGGAGAAAATGGTCCAGCGCCCAGTACCTTCATTTTTGCCAAGGTGGTGTCAGCATTTCATGTAGATCAGGCCATTTCCTTACCAGCTCTGGCAAGCGCGGATGTGGGCGAGAGCATGTATGGGCCGCGCCACTCCACAGCTGTGCCACCTGGATGGTAAGAGTCCTGCGAAGGTATGTGAAAAGGGCATTGTCCTTTCGGAGATCAGACCGTCTGTTGGTTCTGTTTGGCAGGTCTCACAAAAGTGAGGCGGCAGCTAAGCATCCATTTCCAGATGGATCAGTGAGGCAATCACATCGGCATACATCTTGAAGGGTAGAACAGTGCCAGCAGGGTTGCAGATGCATTCCATGAGGGCTCAGGCAGCCTCATGGGCAGAGTATACTTTAGTTCCGCCGGTGGAGATCTGTAGGGTGACAGACTTCTCTGAACATTTTCACCTGGATGTCCAGGTGGCAGGGGATGCTTGTTTCGGATCGGCAGTGCTTTAGGTTGTTTGTGCGGGTCCCTCCTGTTAGTTTAACTGCTATGATACATCACAGAGTTGTGGGACTGGACTGGAGGGACGATAAGGAAAGAGAAATTAGACATACCTGCTAATTGTTCCTTGAGGAACTCCAGTCCAGCCCGGAACCCCTCCCTGAGTGCTGCTTGTGGTGATCTGTGCACATCCCAGTCCTGAAGCTGGTTCCCTTTGTGGAGGAAGTGGCCAGGAGAAGCCGGGGAGGGGTGTGTAATCAGTGTTTGGGGAGGGGCGGGTCAGAAGAGCTGTCGGTTGCTCGCTTCCTGCTGGTTGGAGTTGCTCAGGCGCTCAACAGGAAGGCCTCTTCATCCTGGAGTGGGGGACACGGTATCCTTCCCAGGGATGGAGGGGGTACTAGTTTATTTAGACGTAGAAGTGTTTGCATGTTTAACTACTAATTTGTTGCTCCTCTGAGTCTGCTTTGTGAATAGGTACTGGGGCTTGTGGGCAGTGCCAGCTGCATATGTACACTGTTAAGTGCCGTCGAGTCGGAGTCGACTCATGGCGACCCTCTGGATAGCTATCCTAAATTGTGTTCGGTCTTCAGTCAGGCGGCTCATTGTTGACAGACTGGTACCCGTAGCTGCTGTTATTGTATCGATCCACCTCTTTTGCGTTGACCTTCTATCTTGCCAAGCATAATGTCTTTCTCTAATGATCTCTCTCTTCGCATGATGTGTCCAAAGTATGAAAGTCGAAGTCTTGTCATCTGAGCTTCTAAAGAAAGCTTAGGTTTGATCTCCTCTAGTACCGACTGGTTTGTTCTTCGGGCAGTCCATGGTATACACAGTATTCGCCGCCAGCACCATAATTCAAAGGCATCAATTTTCTTCCTGTCTATCTTTTTCACTGTCCAGCTTTCACCTCCATATGATGTTATTGAAAATACCATGGCTTGAACAAGTCAAATCTTTGTATGGAGAGAGACATCTCTGCTCTTGAGAATCTTATCTAGGTCTTTCATAGCCATTCTGCCAAGAGCAATGCGTCTGATTTCTTGACTGCTTGTTGCTTCTTTATTGATAGTTGATCCAAGTAGGTTAAAGCTGTTCACAATTTCAATTTCTTCTCCAACGATGAACCTTTTGATTATGCCAGTTGTCATGATCTTTGTCTTCTTTACATTAAGGTGCAGGCCCATTTTGAGACTATTCTTTGATTGTGAGAAGCAAATGTTTCAGATCATCTTCACTTTCAGCCAGTAATGTGGTGGTATCAGCATAGCGAAGGTTGTTGATGAGTCTTCCACCAATCTTCACACCTCTGTTGTCTTCATACAATCCTGCTTCTCTGATGATTTGTTCTGCATATAAATTAAACAGGTAGGGGGAAAGTATGCAGCCTTGTCTTACACCTTTGCTTATTTTAAGCCATTCTGTTTCTCCTTGTTCCGTTCGAACTGTTGCTTCTTGATCAATGTACAGATTGCACAAGAGAACGATCAGGTGTTCTGGTATACCCATGCTTCTTAATGTGGCCCAGAGTTTCTCATGGTTTACACAGTCAAAAGCCTTGCTATAGTCGATAAAGCACAAATAGATATCCTTTTGGTATTCTTTAGTCTTTTCAAGGATCCATCTCACATCCGCAATGATGTCTCTCGTTCCTCGCCCTTTCCTGAACCCTGCTTGCACTTCAGGTAGTTCTTGTTCCAGGTATGGTTGTAGTCTCTTTCTTTTGAATAATCTTCAGTAGAATCTTGCTGGCATGTGGGATCAGAGCGATTGTGCGATAATTTCCACAGTCAGTTGGATCACCTTTCTTTAGTATTGGTATAAACACAGATCTTCTCCAGTCAGTTGGCCATGATGTTGTCTTCCATATTTCTTGGCAGAGCCTTGTGAGTACGGTAACAGCTGCATCAGATTGCTGCAATACATCTATGGGAATGCTATCAATGCCTGGTGCTTTGTTCTTTGATAAGGCTTTCAATGCTGCTTCAACTTCTTCTTTCATCACCAATGGTTCCCGATCATAAGGTACAGGTTGAAACAGCTGTTGGTCCACTTGATCTTTATCATATAAAAACTCTGTATATTCTTTCCACCTTTTCTTGATCTTCTCAGCATCATTCAACATAGAACCTTGAGCATCTTGTAACATTCCAATTCGAGGCTGGAACTTTTTCTTTAACTCTCGTAGCTTTAGGAAAACCGATCTTGTTCTTCCTCTAATAGTTTCTGCTTCTATTTCCTTGCAAGTGTCATTGTAGTACATTTCCTTGTCCTGTCTTGCTGCACGTTGGAAATCTCTGAATTCTGCGATTCTTTCTTTCTCCTCTGGCTTTAGCTTCTCGGCGTTTCTGGGCAATTTTCAGAGTTTCTTCCGTCATCCATTTTGGCCATTTTTGCTTTTTCACCTTTTGTAGACTTCTCGCTTTCTTCCAACACAACATTCTTGATGTCATTCCATAACTCTTCCAGAGCTCTGTCATTTGTATCTAAAGCAGCAAATCTATTTTGCAGGCAGTCTTTAAATTCCAGTGGTATATTCTCAAGGTCATATTTTGCTGCATTCATGAGTGGTTTGCTCTTTTTCAACTTTAGCTTGAGTTTGCATACTAGTAGTTGATGATCTGTACCACAGTAAGCTCCAGGTTTTGTCTTTGTTGATGTTACAGAGCTTTTCCATCGTTGACTTCCGCATATATAGTCAATTTGATTTTTATATAATCCATTCGGTGAAGTCCATGTGTACAGTCGCCGCTTGTGTTGCTGGAAGAAGGTGTTTGAGATGAATAGATCATTGGTCTTGCAGAATTCTATCAGTCTTTCTCCAGCTTCATTTCTGTTGCCAAGTCCATATTTTCCAACTACTTTGCCGCCGCCTTTGTTGCCAACTTTTGCGTTCCAGTCACCCATGACTATCAGGATATCCTGTTTGCATGTTCTGTCAATTTCAGCTTGTATATGTACACTAGTGTCATCAAAAAAATGACAGGCTCAGCCTCCAAGCTGCTGGAAGAGGTACACTACCCAGAGGTGCAGGCTAGACTGGAGTTCCTTAAGGAAGAACAATTAGTCTAATTTCTCTTTCTTGCAGAGATATGGAGCCAGTCAAGATGCTGTAGAATGGGGGTGATCTAAGCATGTTTAGGAGCTCATGAACATAAGATAAAAACATAAGATATGCCATACTGGATCAGACCAAGGTCCATCAAACCCAGTATCCTGTTTCCAACAGTGGCCAATCTAGGTCATATGTACCTAGTAGTTTCCCCAAAAGACACAGGTTCCACAATGCTTGTACTGGGTCAAGCATTGATATCCTAGGTCCCTTCTTAATAATGGTTTATGGTTTCCTCCAGGAACTTCTCCAAACCTTTTTTCAAACCCAGCTACACTAACCGCCTTTACTACATCCTCCGGTAACAAATGCCAGAGTTTGATTACACGTTGAGTGAAAAAATGTTTTTTATTAGTCTTAAATAGTTTACCCTGTAGCTTCATTGCATGTCCCCTAGTCTTTCTATATTCTGATAATGTAAACAATCGATCTACGTTTACCCGTTCCACTCCATTTATTAATTTATAGACTTCTATCATATCTCCCCTCAGCCTTCTCTTTTCCAGGTTAAAGAGCCCTAACCTTTTTAGCCTTTCTTCATAGGGGTATCCTTCCATCCCCTTTACCATTTTGGTGGCTATTCTCTGAACCTTTTCTAATATCGCTATATCCTTTTTAAGATACGGCGACCAGAATTGCACACAATATTCAAGGTGCGGTCTCACCATGGAACGATAGGGAGGCATAATATCTTTTGTTTTATTTTCCATTCCTTTCCTTATGATACCTAGCATTCTATTTGCTCTCTTGACCGCTGCTTCACACTGGGCCGAGGGTTTTAACATGTTATCTGCAATGACGCCTAAATCTTTTTCCTGGGTGGTGTTTCCTAATGTGGAACCTTGCATCGTGTAACCATAGTTTGGGTTGTTCTTCCCTAGGTGCATAACCTTGCACTTGTCCACATTAAATTTCATCTGCCATTTTGATGCCCAGTTTTCCAATTTATCAAGATCCTCTTGCAATTTTCCACAATCCTTTTGGGTTTTTAACAACTTTAAATAGCTTTGTGTCATCTGCAAATTTGATGATCTGGAAAGTGGAATAACGAGTGAGGTTATTTATGAATATGTCAATCAGCGGACCCAGCACTGATCCCTGGGGTACACCACTATTCACTTTTCTCCATTGGGAAAATTGGCCATTTAGCCCTACCCTCTGCTTTCTATCTTTTAACCAGTTCCTGATCCACAGTAGTACACTGCCTCCTATCCCATGACTCTAGTTTTGCCAAAAGTCTCTGAGACCTTGTCAAAGGCTTTCTGAAAGTCCAGATACACCTGTTCACACCTTCAAAAAAGCATAACAGATTAGTAAGACAAGATCTTCCTTGTCTAAAGCCATGTTGGCTGTCTCCCATTAGACCATGACTATCTACATGCTGAGTAATTTTATTCTTTATGTTTCTATGGTAGAGATGAGGACAGTAACTGAATTCAAGAAAGCATGGGACCAACACAGAGGATCTCTAAAGGCAAAAAGTGGACTGTTGTAGTTGTTATGGAAGGACAGACTAGATAGGCCATGTGGTCTTTTTCTGTAGTCATATTTCTATGTTTCTATGTTTCTACCATTTTTCAGGCTCACCGGTCTGTTCTTTCCCGGATCACTCCTGGAACCCTTTTTAAAAATTGGTGTTACATTGGCGATCCTCCAATCTTCAGGTATTAGAGATTATTTTAATGATAGCTTACAGATTACTAATAACAGGTCTGCAATCTATTTCAGTTCTTTCAACACCCTTGGATGTATAACATCCGGCCCAGGTGATTTGTTACTCTCCACTTTATCTAATAGTTGTAATACATCTTCCCGATGTATCGATATTTCCTTCAATTCTTCCACACCTTTAAAACCACTTCAGTCATGGGTAACATCCCTACATCTTCCTCAGTAAAGACTAAAGCAAAGAATTTATTCAGTCTCTCTATCGCCTTGTCGCCTCTTAGTGCCCCTTTAACCCCTCTATCATCCAATGGACCAACTGACTCACAGGTTTTTTGCTGCGAATGTACTTGAAAAAGTCTTTATTTCGCGTTTTTGCTTCCGCAGCAAGCTTCTTCTCAAATGTTCTCTTTGCCTGCCTTATCAATGCCTTGCATTTGACTTGCCAGTGCTTGTGATGTTTCCAGGTTTCATCATTTGGCTCTTTTTTCCATTTCCTGAAAGATGCTTTTTTGGCAACAGCCTCTCTGACCTCACCTTTAAACCATGCTGGAAGTTTTTTGGACTTCCTTCCACTTTTCTTAAAGCGTGGAATACAGCTGGTCTGGGCTTTCAAGATAGTATTTTTCAACAACACCCAAGCTTGATGTACGTCTTTAACCTTCGCAACTGCTCCTTTTAGTTTTTTCTTAACTATTTTCCTCATTTTATCATAGTCTCCCTTTCGAAAGTTAAAAAGTAGTACTGTGGATTTCCTTACTATCCCGCTTCCACTAATTAAATCAAAGGCACTCATGCTATGATCACTGTTGCCAAGTGGCCTCAACACCCTTATCTCTTGCACTAGATCTGGTGTTCACTTATTAAGAGGGCTGCTACACAGTACCATGTCTTATGCTGCTGAGGTAAGCTATATTTTGATTTGATTTAAATTATAACTGTTTGCTGCTGCTAGGCTCTAACTTATTATGAAATTTAAACTACAAGCTCTCTGCTAGGTTCTAAATTTAACCAGAAAGCGCTCTTTTGTGTTTTAAATTTAATGAATTATTCTTGCTGCACTGTTCTGGGCCATTTGGAGAGAGTGTAGGGTTTGTTTTGGGAGGCCATGGTAAATAATATTGCAGTAGTCTAGGATGGGGGTATTTATGACCTGGCATATCGTTCGGAATAGATCTAGACTTAGTAAGTGGTGAAGGTTCTTGAGCGTTCTTAATTTGTGATTGAATTAATCATTCGTTCTTTTTATTTGGGCTTGGAAATTAAGTTTTTGGTCTATTATTATGCCGAGGTACCTGATTTCCGATTTAACTTGGATGACGAAGTCCTACAGTTTCAGGGTTTGTGCAGGAGAGAAGGATGAATCTGCGAAGATGTGGGTCTCAATCTTTTCTTGGTTTATAAGTAGATTGTGAAGTTGTAGTCATTGACTCACTTCCGCGAAACATTTGTATCTCCAGGAAAAAGCAGGAATGTAGTCTTCACATATGGGTATTGTTGGTACCGACGGAGCCTGCGCGGGAATGCTCCCCAGCGTCCAATTAGAAAGCTTTTGGGAGCATCCCACCGCGCCTGCGTGCTGCCTTCCCGCTTTTCCCAACTGCCTCTCTCCAGTTCTTCGTTTTCTGCAGAGCCAGCAGGTCGTCGTTCCTGTCACCGCAGAAAATTCTTCCCTATTACGTTCTCTTTTTGTGGTCGCGTCTGCCTTCCTCGACGCTCTACCAGTACTGCCGGTTTTTTCTTTCTTTATTTTTGTTCTTTAAAAAAAATATATATAGTATTTTTCCCATGTGCACGCGTCATTTTGGGCCTTAGGCCCAAAATTTTTCCTACAATGGAGAAACCTGCTTCAGGTTTCAAAAAGTGCACCAAGTGTGGCAGTAACATCTCCGTCACCGACATCCATGAATGGTGTCGGAAATGTTTAGGTCCTGACCACTCCATCACAGATTGTATGTCCTGTGCCACGATGTCTAAAAGAGGTTGGCAGAACCGAGCTGCTAAGCTTAGTACCCTGTTTCCCTCTGATGCAGCTTCGGTGGCATCGACGTCTTCCGGGGCTTCCTCTTCCTCCCGTGGATCTCAGGTAACTAAACATAAGTCCAGCCGGTCTTCAAAGGGTAGATCTCCTTCTAAGCATCGAGATGCCTCTGGCGTTGCCCTTGAGGATTCTGCACCGGCGAAATTGCCCTGGCGGGAGGCTTCGGGTTCCAAAGCATTATCGGGGCTCCAGGACGTTCTCGAGGCCTCGACCTTGGCAGAACTACTGGTGCCATGCTCTGGGGTACCGGCTGTTTTCTCCGGTACCAACATCCAGGCATCGGCAGCGTCGATAGAACAGAGGTTTCTGGCTATTGAATGCAGTCTGGTGGCTCTCCTTGCGGCATCGACACCCTCAGAACCGTGTCAGAATTCAGCCGGCACCGAATCCGGCGCCGGTATCGGTACTGGTACTGATAGCATCGACATCGGTGTCCGCATTACCGGCACCCAGTCACCCGATGCCCTCCAGTACCGATACACCAGTACCGATTTCCCCCGGTACCGACTTCGGTCGGTACGGGTTTTCGGGCTCTACAAGAGCATCCGGACAGAATATACTTCGAGTCCTAAGAGGAATCTGAGGATTCTGATCTGTCGATACTGGTGTTGCAGCGAAGTGCACGCAATGAATAAAACCAGGAGTCAGTTCGAAGATCCAAGCCAATTGTGCACAAGTCTAAGGCAAATGTCACATTCAAAATGGTCTGAGTAATGGAGTCCAGTAAACACCTTTTATACTTTTCTTCTTCAGTTTAATACAGGCAAACTTTCTATTGGTCCTACTGACCCTTGCACCCATCCAATTGGGATCTCTCTGTGGGCCCAGTACTCTGTTCCCCCTGCTCAGAATTTTCTAACAAAGGCACGGTTCTTAGACTTTGATACAGTTCTCCTACAAGGTCACTGCTAGCTTAGAAAATGTGTGAATATAGAGTACTGGAACATGTCTGTCATCAGCATAGAAGAATTCAACAAAGGATTTATACAACCTTATCAAAAAGCAGTTTAAAGCAGTTTAGAGCAGTTTCTCTAATTCTTACTGACTTTGGTTTTTCTCAGCATTCTTATTCTCAGGTGGGGGCTGGGACTCAGGCCTAGCTTACAGGCCTCTCACACATTTTCAGGCTGTTCTAGGCCATAGCCTGCCACATTCCCCCCTTTGATTATTCTCACCCGCAAATGAGAAAGGGTGAGAATCAAATCACACATTACATGTTGTCATCAGCATCATGTTGGGGTACAAGGGAATATTGCCACATAGCTAAGACTTTTGTAGCTGCTTTACGTTCAACAATACTATCAATGGTTGAGTTCAGCGTGCGCAAGCATAAGGGTAGGAAACATGGGGGAAGCAAGCAGATAGCCAATATGAATAGGACAATGAACACAAGTGTTTTCAGGCCGCCCATTCCTGAAAACAGAGAACCAAACCATCCAACGAGTTGCAAGGCATGCCAGGTCTGGACTGGTACATAGGTTTGCTTTCTCATATGATTGGCTATATCTTCTACAACTTGTCCTTCATTATCTATTTGCAAACAGTTGGTTAAATTCAGCTTTCCACATACTCCTCCAGCAGCAAGTAAATAATCTAATGCTAAGTGATTCTGATAAATGGCTGTACGCATCTGCGTAGCTTGTTTAGCTAACAAGGTTAATGCTCTACTAGTTTCATTAGTTATTTCAACAACAGCTTGCAAACGTATAATACGATTTAACATATACACAGGGTGCGGTAACCCCAAGAGCCATCTTGTGCCCAGGTAGCAGGTCCATAGTAGGAAACAATTCTCTCCAGTGGCCATTCTTCAGATGCCACATCCCATTTGTCCCATTGGACTATCTTCAGGACCTCCTGCTTCTGTCGGCTCTTATGTATGGGAAATCCCAGTAGTTCCCCGTGGGAGATGGGCAAGAGGAAGAAAGAAGGTCTTATGGTCCCCAAAACACACGCACCTCCCCAGTTGGCAGGGAGTCTAGCATATGCTCGAGTTCCGCAGATCCAATATAGTCCAGGTGGAGCTTGCCAGTTATTGTGAGAAGCCAGATTTGTCCATAACCTGGCAAGGTTAGGAAAGATAGAGGATTAGAGGGTTCCGGGGCATTGACTCCTGACCACCAGGATGTCTTTTTGGTAGTAGCATTATAGTACTTCTGGTTCAGACAGACTAATTGCCCCACTAGCATAGTCAATTGTGGTCCAGCTCGAGCAAAACATAGGTTTCCAACAATGGGATTAGCTAGGACCCATTCGCTGGTAGCTTTATGTAGATCAGTTTGGTTATAGGGTACAGAATAGTTCTATTCCTGCACTTCCCAAGGCCACTGGTCTCCCATCTGAGTTCCCCCACAGAAAAGACAGTCAGAGACATGGAGACTGGATGCTACAGCTCCGGCTAGTTCAATGAACAAATTTCGAGAAGCGTGGGGAATTACAAATTCTGCCTTCATGGTCTCATAAAAGGTATGATGTATTCGGTAAGGTGAAGAGACATGCGTTTTTGTGTTAAGCTGGATATACATACAGTAGTTCCAGGATCAGTTCCGCTCCCTGCAATACGTAGGCCGAAGCGGAATTCCTGCTTCCACTGGCCCAGGTCGAGGATGAGAAGCCGTAAAGGATTACAGACACCTTTCTTGCACTTCTTAGGTTCCAGTAGGGGTAATCTTTCCAACTTGGCCTTGCGATTATCTCCAGTTTGTCCAGTAGGACTACCAGACCAGGTAGCATAGTACACACAACCCCATTTTGGACAGAAATGGTCATCTTTTGATGGTTTACCATAAGTGGTTGGGGAATGTATCCTGGTACATATTCCCCATCTGTATGCACCTTCGGGACACACATACTTGTCGTCATAGTAGTAAGCTTGTTCCCACGACCCACACCTATAATAGTCATTTCTGTTTTAGATCACAAACATCAAAATACAGGGGTGCAGGCCGGGTGGGATCAGATAGTTGACTTGTAGCATTTATGAAGGCTCCATCTTCATCATTCCATCGTAGCTCCAGGACATAATAAGGATTCTGTCTGGGACTAAAACAGGTACGAGTCTTTCCATTCATGCAGACATTCAGATAACCCCTGGATACACTCAGATAAAGGTTAAAAATTATGACAAAATAATACTTATCCCAACAATTTAACAGACAATACACTATTATATAAACACTATGATCCAATTCCAGAGTACCCTCAACATGTAACTGTATATAGTTTTTTGTACATAGTTTAATAAGCCAGTTTTGCTATTTTGCATTAGTTCAGGCTGTTAACTAATGCTATTTTGCATTAGTTCAGGCAGTTAACCATTACTTTTATTGTTACAAAAATGTTCGATGTAAAACTAAGCTTATGCTTTGTGGAATGTTTTTATTGTGAACCGCAACTGAACTCTGGAAGTTGCGGGCTATAAATATATGTTAAATAAAATAAATAAATAAAGTATAGTAAGAGTGATAAAGTAAAGTCTGGGTGATTTTCATCCCAGTTCGGGTAGTGGTTATACAAGCTGCACAAGGGGGCAAAGCAAACGTTGTCCCAAGGGGTCCCAGGGTTACTGCAAAAATGAAACAGTAGTAGGTAATCATAATGATCATAGTCTCTGATGATGGATAAACTGAAATGTTGATAGTTCGGGGCTTGAAAACTTCTTCCCACTTCCAGGAGCAGGTTTTCAAATCTTCACGAGGATGATTGTTTTCTTCGCAGTGTAAGTCGCAATGGTGATGCAGAATCAGCGGTTGAAGTGCAAGGACGACTTTCAGGAACTGCTGCTGGCTTCACTCAACTGTGGTGGATCCAGGAGTTGATTTCGGCCACTTTAACTGCTGTGGGTGTTGACAGTAGAACGACATATGGTCCCTTCCAATGAGGTGCCAACGGTGTCGTCTTCCACTCTTTCACCCACACTGAGGCTCCGGGCTTGAAAGGATGCAGTGGCTCTGTCAGATTGATAGGCAACTGGTCTTGCACCCAGGTATGGAGGTCCTGCAAGACAGAACTTAGAGCCAACAATTCTTGTCTAGTGATTTCTGATCCAATCTGACCCATATCCCCCCTTATTCCCTGAACTATGGGCGGGGGTCTCCCATACAAGACCTCAAATGGGGAAACTCCTATTGACTTAGTGTAGGGGCTGAACGTACTCTGAGAAGGGCTATAGGGAGAGCTTGGGGCCACTTCAGGTGAGCTTCCTGACAGAGTTTGGACAACTGAGACTTCAGGGTTCGGTTCATTCTCTCTACTTTCACTGAACTCTGGGGTCTATAAGCTGTATGTAACTTCCACTGTATTTGTAAAGCACCAGCTAGCTGCTGAGTTACTTGTGACACAAAGGAGGGCCCATTGTCTGATCCTATGGTCAAGGGTATTCCAAACCGGGGAATGATTTCATGGAGCAGAGCCTTAGTGACTTCTCTGGCCTTTTCAGTTCTAGTGGGGAAGGCCTCCACCCACCCAGAGAAAGTACAAACTAGAACCAATAAGTAGTGATATCCATTTGCTCGTGGCATTTCTGCAAAGTCTATTTGGATATTTCCCATAGGGGTAACTCCCACTGATTGAACCCTTGGAGGTAGGACAGGACCCTGCCGGGCATTATTCTTTGCACAGATTACACATTTTCGGGCTATTGAGGCAGTTAAGGGTCCCAATAATGAGATACAGAAATATGGTTTCAGAGCTTTCTCCATTGCAGTTTTTCCATAGTGTGTAGCTTGATGAAAGGCATGGACAAAGGCTGGACCCAGGGCTTCAGGGATCACATTCATACCAGGGGTGAGCCTCCCTCGGGTGGTGGTAACACTATTCATCCGGTCTCTGATAGCTGCCCCCCTTCATTCTCACAGTAGTAGTCCAGCTCATTTGGGGTATATCGTGGTGTCCAAGCACTGAGAGGTACTGGAAATATGGCTGCTTGAACTGTAATACTGGGGGTAGAGATTTTTCCATTGACTGCTGCTTCTCGGGCTGAGGCATCGGCAAATCTGTTTCCTCGGGATACTTCCCCATCTCTAGTCTGGTGACCTAGGCAACTTGTTTGGGGGCCCATATTGCTTCCAATAAAGTCAATATTTCTGGGCCATACTTGATGGACTTGCCTCCCGAGGTTATCAATCCATGTTCTTTGTACAAAGCTCCATGGCCATTGTAAACGGGGGTGCTGGTTGTGAAAGTCCACAATCTTTGCAAAGGCAGAATTTTATATGACTTGCAAAGGATTGTGGGCGTTGTAGTTCATTCACACCAAAATCAGCCGTTCAACAAAATAATGAATTGTAGTTGCTCGAGTGTAAGCAGAAAACAGATTTTATTTATGGGGATTATTCCCTCGCACAGATATGCTTGGTAACATCAATAGGATACTTTCTTCAGGAATTGTAATCAGGAAAAACAAAACATCTGTATAAGGCAACTGAAATTCTTAGGCAATAACTCAATAAAGACCTTGATGGAACAGAAAAAGGTCTTTCTGCTAGCACCTGCTAATAATCTTCTTAGCAATGCTTAACATGAAAAAAAACAAACCCAAAAGGAAAAAATGTTCTTTACCAAAAACAACTTTCTTCCATTCACACAATGAAGACATTTTCCTTCCAGAGCTCACGTGCACTCGTGCCTGGCTTAATCACAAGTAATTAACCAGCTGCAAACCCTTGCTGGTCCACTCTCTACGTGGCTCTAATTTACCCTAAAGCTTTCATTTAAAGAAACTTTTCTGGGTAGTTAAACACATTACAGTTCCTTTTGGTGATTGTTGCTTTATTGAGGATTACTTTAAAACAGCAGCTTAGACAGAGAGCAATCCATGCATTCTACTTGCTCATTTGATATTTCCCCTTGCTCCTGAAATATCATGGAATCATTATCATGCCCTGGCTCAGAGGAATTCTCTAACTGATCACTCTCAGGATAGCATTTGTTTCCCTGCTGTCTTCCTTGTGAAAAGCTAGGGAACAGATCAGAGTTCATACCTGAGATCACGTTGCTATTAGGTTTCCTCTCTGGGTATCCTGGCCAGTAGGTAGTCCAGCTTCTGTGCCCAGCTCTCCAGTCAGAATCTCTGGACTTTAGGTCTCTTTTCCCATACCTCCTTGAATAGATATCAGAGCTCCTTCTCTCAGTAGATGCAGCCGTCTCCTTTACAGGTGCTCTCTGGGGGTTCCTGGCTCTATATCTCCAAGCCTCTGGTTTCTTCCAGTCCAATGGATAATGCTTGCCTCTGGAATCACTCCCAACACACGTACTGCTTTGGGCTCCTTCCTTAGACCTCCTGGATGTCTTGCTGTTCTTCTGTATTCTCTGTGCTGTTGCTGTTGCCGTCCTCTCTCCTGCTTCTCACACTTCTCCTGCTTCTTTAGCTTCTCCAGCTTCTGTCTCTGTGAATATCTTTTACTTTTAAAGTGCCTAGATGGACACTCCACCCTAGCACAGTCCAGGTGTGCTGAATCAAGCCCTGCCCTAGGAGATGGGTGATTAGGGATTACCTCATAGCTTCCTTGATTAGATACACGTTTCCCCACTTCAGCTCTCCTAGAGGCTTTCTGTAACCTAGTGCATTCTGGGTCTGGTAGTCTTTTATGCAAACACTCTGTTCTAATGTTTTTACCAGCAAGCACAGGTTGCTTGTTCAGAGCCAATTCACCTCTTGTATTCTTCCTTCCTGAACTATGATAAGCTTCCTTATCACAGCATGTAATGTTGTAAAGGCATACTTGGAATCTGTGTATACATTCAGATGGATCCCAGTCCCTATTTTCAATGCTCGAGTGAGGGCTATTAATTCGGCCTTCTGTGCTGAAGTTCCTGGAGCCAAAGCTGATGATTCTATTACCATGTCCAGGGTCACCACTGCATAACTGGCACATCGTTGTCCATTAATTCCAAGACTGCTTCCATCCACGAAGAAAGTTCTTTCTGGGTTGTTCAAAGGGATATCTGATAGGTCTGGGCGGCTTGAGTATACTGTGTCCATTACCTCTAGGCAATCATGGTCAGGCAGGCCTGGACTGGTCGGTAGTAGGGTAGCAGGGTTCAGGGTTTGGCTGACACTCAATTTCAGCCGAGGATTTTCACACAGCATACTTTGATATTTCAACATTCGTGCGTTGGTGAACCAGTAGTTCCCTTTGTGTTCCATTAGGGTTAAAACAGAATGCGGTACAGTGACTTGCAGATTCTGTCCCAAAGTGAGTTTGTCAGCTTCACTCACTAAGAGGGCTGTGGCTGCTACAGCTCTTAGGCAAGGTGGCCATCCTTTTGCGACAGGGTCCAATTGTTTTGATAGGTAGGCTACAGGTCGTTGCCAGGATCCAAGGGGCTGAGTCAGGACTCCCAGCGCGTTTCCACATGACTCATGGACATAGACGAAATGGTTTCTGCATATCTGGTAGGCCCAAGGCTGGTGATGACATTAATGCTGCTTTTAGTGATTTGTACGCTTTATCCTGTTCTGGGCCCCATTCCATGGGTGATCGTTCCACTCCCTTCGTGGCTTGGTACAAGGGTTTTGCCAAGAATGCGAAATTGGGTATCCATATCCGGCAATAGCCCGCGGCTCCCAAGAAGGCCTGCACCTGCTTTCTGGTGGTGGGGGTTGGGATGCGGCACACTGCTTCCTTTTGCTCAAGTCCCAATTTTCGGATTCCTCTGGACAGATGGTACCCTAGGTATTTCACTTCTGTTTGGCACAACTGCGCTTTGGCTCTTGAGACCTTGTATCCGGCTTCATTCAGGAGGTGCAAGAGATCACTGGTAGCTTGCACACATTCAGTCTTGGAGTTGGTGGCTATAAGATGTACATACTGAAGTAAAATTCTTCTTCCTGGGGTCACAGAGTAGTTTGAAAGATCTTGGTTGAGAGCTGCACTGAAGATGGTGGGTGAATTCTTGAATCCATGAGGCAAGCGAGTCCAAGTGAGTTGACCTCGTCTTCCTGTAGTGGGGTTCTCCCATTCAAATGCGAACAAGAGTTGGCTGGCAGATGCCAGGCGGATACAGAAAAAGGCATCTTTTAAATCCAGGACGGTGAAATGAGTAGATTCTGATAGAATCAGTCCCAGGAGGGTATAGGGATTTAGTACTACCGGATGTATGGTTTCAACTGCATTGTTCACTCATCGCAAATCCTGCACTGGGCGGTAGTCACCTGTCCCAGGCTTCTTGACTAGGAGGAGGGGGTGTTCCAGGGCGATTGGCATTCTTTTAGGAGTCCATACTGTAGTAATTTCTTCAGGTGACCATGGATGCCTTCGATTGCTGCTTGTGGGAGAGGATATTGTCGCACATGCACTGGTTCTGCTCCTGGTTTAAGGGTGACAAGCACAGGAGCTATATTCTTTGCTAGGCCAGGAGGATTATCCTCCGCCCACACTCCAGGCGGAGCTAAGATGCTGGTGGGTATACGGGGGCTAGCTGCCTTGGATAAAGGTGGACTATAGAACCGCCATTCTTCTTCTCGGGGGACAGTCAGCACCATCAGGCCAGCAGATTCCAAGTTCAGTCATCTCCATTTTTCCTCCTTCAACAAAGGATATCTGCGCCTGGAGCTTAGCAAGCATGTCTTGGCCCAAAAGGGGAACTGGGCATTAAGGTATGTACAGAAATTGATGCGTGATCTTTCGTCCCCCTAATTCGCAGGCACGGTTCTGCAGGAAAGGTCTTGTGGTTCTAGTTCCAGTGGCGCCAACAATGGTGACAGATCGGGAGGACAAAGGAGCCACTGGCTTAGCCACTACTGAATGTCCGGCCCCCGTATCCACCATAAAGTCCATGTACTGGTCCCCAATCTTTAAGTTGACCATAGGCTCCTGGGGACCCAGGGAAAACTTGGAGCCCGGTCCACATAGTTGTCTTCAGTGGTCTCCATTCCTTCCACGGCAGCGGCTTCTTCCTGCTGAAACTGAAACTGTGCACGCTGCATTCCCCCTTACTGCTGGAATCGCCCCCCCACTCTCCTGGTGCTCCCTCCTCCCCTCCAGGGGGTGGAGCCACTATTCTGGCATTCATTCTTCGAATGTCCTCCTTCCTTACAGTAGGCGCACTGATTTGCACCTAAGGGGGACCGAGCGCTCCCTCGGCCCCTTCCCCATCCTCGGGTCCTTCTGTTTGGGTATCCTCCATGTCCTTCAACTAGAGCTGCAGCAAGCAGATCGGCTTTCTTCATCTTTCTTTCACTTTCCCTTTTACATTCTTGATCACGATTCACAAATACCTTCTGGTCAACTTCCATTAGTTGTGCTGTATTCATGCCCGCAAATCCTTCCAACTTTTGCAGTTTCCGTTTTATGTCTCCCTGGGACTGACTCACAAAAGCAGCGTTCACCATATGCAAATTCTCCTGGGCTGCTGGATCATATGGGGTATAAAGTCTGTAAGCTTCAGTTAATCGTTCATAGAAGGCAGCTGGACTTTCATTTGGGCGCTGAAGAAGTCTGCTACCTTCCCAACATTCATAGCTTTCTGGCCTCCCCTCCTCAGGCCTTGCAGTAGGGCCTGGCGGAAACGGTAAGGGCCCTCTCCCCTTCTGTACTATTTGGATCCCATCGTGGGTCTTCATTCGGGAAATCTACGGCCGCTGCCTGTCGGGGATCTAGGTCTCTTCTGTCTACAGAGTTCTCTTCCAGCCATCGGGTAGTTGCTTGCACTATTCGTGCCCGCTCTTCAGTAGTAAAAAGGGTAGACGAGCTGGCGGCAATCAGACCAGGTAGGCTGGTGGGTCTGCATGATACTAGACATTAATTCTGTCAGATCTTGGGGTTTTTCAGTATAAGAGGCATAGTGCGTTTTCCAGTTTAATAAATCTGTGGTAGAAAAAGGCACATAAACGAGACTGGTTAGCCCAGCTATAACCTGGCCTTCGTCATTGAGAATGGGTAATCCGGGGACCTGGAGTAATGGCATCTGGCGAACTTTGTATATTTGCACGCCCAGCGGTGGCTTTTCTGCAGGGGCCTGGACTAATGAGTGACCCTGGACTGGCAGTTGATTCCCTGCTGGCAGTTCCTTCAGGAGATGAAAGCCCTGCCGGGGAACTTTGCTCGGGACTGGGACTCCTACTCCGGGAAGGGGGTTGCTCTCCTCCGGGTGATGGATGTGGCTGATGGGGTGGAGGCACATCAGCTGGGGGGACTCTCTCCTCCTCTGGCTCTGCTCGGGGTAACGATGGAGCTGACGGGACCGGTTTATACAGGAATAGGGGTGGATAATTTGGGACTTCTGTAGGTTCTGGAGCTGAGTAAATGGGAGGCTTTTCTTCCTTAATCCTGGGGACTCCTCCCTTCGTAGTTGCTAACATTATTCTGCACTGCTCTTCACGGCAACGCTTCATCCAAGAGGGTTGCCTTTCACAAATATCTAACCAGGAGTCTATATAGGGAAACTGGTCAGGGTAATTCCTACGCACTATCCCATGCACTTGGGATACAATTCTAACATCAAAAGTACTCTGGTACATGGCGTCCAGCACCGGCCACTCCCTACCACATAATTTTTCTAATCGGGACAGCGACATTTTCGTCCCGTAGTCACCACTAAATCCCTTCTTATAATTTGTGATCATACAGTTCAGCGGAGTTTGCACAGACCCCGCCCCTCCCATTATGACGTACAAGACAACAGACAGAGGGCGGGTAGTATGGCTGCAGGTAAGGGGTCCGTACAGCCCACGGAACAGTAAGGGAGACAAACACCAAACGCTTCCTCCTTTTCGCGACCTGGGTGCGGTTGCCCGGCCAAGAACTGCGCTACTCAGGAGTCCGCTCTCGCGTGGTCTGTTTCAAGACCTCTCATTCACTCAGACAGGCATGCCACCGAGTTCCCAAAATTCCATAAAGGCCTACCTTACTTATTCATGAGGGGTGGGGTTTCGTCCTCGCGCATACTCATGCAAGGAGTACTCTGCCACACCCTGAGAGGTGATCAGGCTCTCGTTACCTTAAACCGTTACCTTAAACCATATTAGTCTCGCGCATGCGGGACTTTCCCATAGCTAACTGACTAAGAACCAGACAAATTGCTACTCACCGGATCTGGCCACTAATGCGCTGCGCAACCAGTCCCTCCTTGGGTTGAATCCTGGACTCCCCTCAGGTTTGGAGGTGTTGGCCAGTCGGACCCGGCAGGCCGCCGAGGCCTCTCCAATACAATGGGACAGGCGGCGCATGGGGTGCTCTCCGCTGTCGGTCGGCCGTGGTCCCGACCGGACCAAACCTGGAGGCGGTAATACGTGGTATATTCACTTGCGTACCATTCACATACTCCACCTTCCCGGCCAATGCGCCAGGAATATGTTGCAGCGAAGTGCACGCAATGAATAAAACCAGGAGTCAGTTCGAAGATCCAAGCCAATTTATTGAGCATAAGTCTCAGGCAAATGTCACATTCAAAATGGCCTGAGCAATGGAGTCCAGTAAACAACACCTTTTATAACTTTCTTCTTCAGTTTAATACAGGCAAACTTTCTATTGGTCCTACTGACCCTTGCACCCATCCAATTGGGATCTCTCTGTGGGCCCAGTAATCTGTTCCCCCTGCTCAGAATTTTCTAACAAAGGCACGGTTCTTAGACTTTGATACAGTTCTCCTACAAGGTCACTGCTAGCTTAGAAAATGTGTGAATATAGAGTACTGGAACATGTCTGTCATCAGCATAGAAGAATTCAACAAAGGATTTATACAACTTTATCAAAAAGCAGTTTAAAGCAGTTTAGAGCAGTTTCTCTAATTCTTACTGACTTTGTTTTTTCTCAGCATTCTTATTCTCAGGTGGGGGCTGGGACTCAGGCCTAGCTTACAGGCCTCTCACACATTTTCGGGCTATTCTAGGCCATAGCCTGCCACACCGGAGCACTTCTTCCAGAGGAGCCCTCCTCCCCCAAACGCAGGATGTCTCCTCCAGA
The DNA here is from genome assembly GCA_033557465.1 of Ichthyophis bannanicus. Lineage (NCBI taxonomy): Eukaryota > Metazoa > Chordata > Amphibia > Gymnophiona > Ichthyophiidae > Ichthyophis > Ichthyophis bannanicus. The sequence goes on along the minus strand of JAWIIG010000036.1, from coordinate 762,507 downwards.
GGATATCTCCTTCCAAGATTTCATCAGGGAGGTGGCTCGGGGTCTCTCCATTACTGTGGCTCCTGAAACAGAGCCCAGAGCAAAGGAGCTGGAAATTTTACAATATCCTAAAGCTCCTAAGGAGGTAGCTACATAGTGACATAGTAAGTGACGGCAGATAAAGACCAGCATGGTCCATCTAGTCTGCCCAGCAAGATGGCAAGATAGGTGCACCTGTCGCTCTGTGCAGGCCACCCCTCCCCATGTCTTTGTTTAGGGGTGAACCCACCCCTATTTGTTGAGACGTTAGATGATACCGTTTATTTTGGTTTTATCCTGTTGCTGTAAAGGAATCCACTGTGTTTCTCCCATGCCGTTTTGAATTCCATCACCGTGTTTGCCCCCACCACTTCCATCGGGAGGGCATTCCAAGCATCCACCACCCTTTCAGTGAAGAAATATTTCCTGACATTGCCTTTCAATTTACCACTTTACAGCTTCCCCGTCTTTGGAAGAGGTTTGTTCATCATTTCTCTTTAAGTATTTAAAGGTCTGAATCATATCTCCCCTGTCCCTCCTCTCCTCCAAAGTGTACATATTTAGGTCTTCAAGTCTCTTCTCATAAGGCTTCTGACGCAGGCTCCAAATCATTTTGGTCTCCTTTCTCTGAACAGTTTCCAGTCTTTTTACATCTTTTGCAAGATATGGTCTCCAAAACTGAACACAGTATTCCAAGTGAGGCCTCACCAGTGACTTGTACAGTGGCATAAGTACCTCTTCCTTTCTGCTGGTAATCCCTCTTTGTATGCAGCCCAACATCCTCCTGGCTTTTGCCACCGCCTTGTCGCACTGTTTTGCCACCTTGAGATCATCAGAGATAATCACACCAAGGTCTTTCTCCTGAACCGTGCATACCAACCTCTCACCCCCTATCTTGTACATTTCCCTTGGATTTCTGCTACCCAAGTGCATGACACTGCATTTTTTCAATTAAATCGTAGTTGCCAAGCATTAAACCAATCTTCCAGCTTTTGTAGATCTTTCCTCATGTTAACCACTCCCTCGGGGGAGTCCACTCTGTTGCAAATTTTTGTGTCGTCTGCAAAAAGACAGCCTTTTCCATTCAGTCCTTCAGCAATATCTCACAAATATATTGAACAGTGCCGGGCCCAGGACCGAACCCGCTAATCACCTTCCTGTCATCCGAGTGAGCTCCATGTACCATCACCTTCTGTTGTCTGTCAGTCAACCAATTTCTAATCCAGTTTACTATCTTGGGACCCATCCCCAAGCTACTGAGTTTATTGACAAGCCTCCCATGAGGAACAGTATCAAAGGCTTTGTTGAAATCCAGATAGATGACATCCATCGCATGCCCCTGATCCAGTTCCTTGGTCACCCAGTCAAAGAACTCAATCAGATTTGTTTGGCAAGACCATCCTTTGGTAAAACCATGCTGCCTTCGATCTTGCAACCTGTTAGTTTTGAGAAAGTTCACTATTCGCTCTTTCAGGAGCGCCTCCATTACTTTTCCCGCCACTGAGGTAAGGCTCACGGGCCTGTAGTTTGACACTTCCCTGTCACCACATTTGTGTAGAGGTACAACATTAGCCATTCTCCATTCCTGAGGAACCTCTCCTGTTTCCAAGGATCTGTTGAAAACATCCTTTAACAGTCCTGCAAGAACCTCTCTGAGCTCTTTCAGTATCCTGAGATGTATCCCATCCTGTCCCATGGCTTTGTCCACTTTCAGTTTAGCAAGTTGTTCTAACACCTCATCTTCTGTGAATGGTGTGGTATCTACTTCATTCCTATTTTTATATTTGGGAGTCACAGCTGGTCCATCGCCAGGATCATCTTTAGTAAAAACAGAGCAGAAGTATTTGTTTAGCAATTTCGCTTTTTCAGTGCACTTTCCACGAGTCCTTTCCCAGCACTTCTGAGTCCTGCAATTCCAACTCTGATCTTCTTCCTTTCCCGAATATACCTGAAGAAAGTTTTGTCGCCGCTCTTAACATCTTTAGCCATCTTTTCCTCTGCCTTTGATTTTGCTATCCTTATTTCTCTTTTTGACTCTTTGAGATTGATCCTGTATTCATTTCTGTGATCTCCAGGAACAAGCAGGAATGAGTCTTCACATATGGGTACGTCGGTACCGACTGAGCCTGCGCGGGAACGCTTCCCAGCGTCCCAAAAAAGGAAAGGTTTTGGGAGCATCCCACAGTGCCTGCGCGCTGCCTTCCCGCCTTTCCTAACCGCCTCTCTCCAGTTGTTCTTTTCCGCGGAGCCTAGCAGTTCGTGTTCCTGTCACCGCTTAAGAAGTTCTTTATTTTATTTCTTTGGTCGGGCGTCTGCCTTCTTCGACGTCGGACCGGTACCGCCAGTCTTTTCTTTCTTTTTCTTCAAAAAAAAAAAAAAAGAATACTTTCCGTTTCACTTCAGTGTATTTTTTCTTCTTTGGGCCTTAGGCCTAACAGAAAAATTCTTCATGGAAAAGCCCGCCTCCGGGTTTAAAAAATGCACTAAGTGTAGCGGTACCATCTCTGTTACTGACACCAATAACTGGTGTCTTAAGTGTTTGGGTCCTGACCATTCCATCACGGATTGTGCGTCCTCCATGATGTCTAAAAGAGGTTTACAGAACCGAGCAGCCAAGCTCAGTACTCTGTTTCCCTCTGATGCAGCTTCGGTGGCATCGACGTCTTCCAGGGCTGCTTCTTCCTCCTATGGATCTCAGGTAACCAAACATATATCCAGCCGGTCCTCGAAGGGTAGATCTCCCTCCAAGCATCGAGATACCTCCGGGCTTGCCCTCGAGGATCCTGCACCGGCAAAACTACCCCGGTGGGAAGCGCTGGCTTCCAAAGCTCCTCCTATGGGGTCACAGGTTGACATCGATGGCACGGCCTCGACCGATCACCTGTTGCAATGTTCTGGGGTACCGGTGGAATCTGCCGGTACCGACCTCCAGACATTCATGGCATCGATGGATCAGAATGTTCTGACCATACAGCATGCCATCACGGCATTCATACAAGCTGCGACGCCGCTGGTACCGCAACAAGTTTCGTTGTCAGTACCGGCTCCGACACCGGCTCCGATATCGGTTCCGGTGCCGGTACCGATTGCATCGACATTGGCTTCGGTGTCGACTGCAGCGGTACCCTGTCCGATGATGCCTCTCTGTACTGAATCGGTACCGATGACTCCCGATGTCGATACCACCCGGTACGCGTATCGGGCTTTACAGGAGCATCCAGACAGGCGATACTTCGATTCCTCCGAAGACTCTGATGCATCGGAGGCCTCTGTCGAAGCATCGGTACTCCTTCCTCAGGAGCCGCCTTCTCCAAAAAGAAGAATGTCCCCTCCAGAAGACTTGTCTTTTCAAGACTTCATAAGGGAAGTGGCCAAGGGGCTTTCTATCTCAGTAGCCCCTGAGCCAGAGCCTAGAGCCAAAAAATTGGATATTTTGCAATATCCCAAGTCTCCTAAAGAAGCAGCCACTTTGCCAATTCATGAGATCCTTTATGACCACATGCTGGGCATATGGGAGACTCCTCTCACCATCTCTTCTCATTCTCGTAGGTTGGATACCATGTATCGTGTCCCTCCTTGTCCTGGCTTTCATAAAATTCAGCTTCCTCACCATTCTATTGTGGTGGAGTCTGCTATGAAAAAGTTAGAGTGCAAAGAGGCACTCATCTACTCCTCCTGGAAGAGAATGAAGAACCTTAAATGCTTTTGGCAGGAAAAGTTTCCAAGCCAGTATGCTTGTTGCTAGAATCAACTCCTATAGTCTCTATATGGGAGTGTTTCTGAAGGAAGTTACAGATCATCTGCAAACTTTCCTCCCTTTTCTTCCAGAAGATAAAAGCGAAGACTTTCTTACCTGGCTTAAGCATGCCCAGGATGTTTCCAAATTTTCTAACCGTGCAGCCTTTGACTCTTTTGAGGGGGCCAGCAGAGCCTCGGCCATTGCCATAGGTGCACGCAGAATTGCTTGGTTACAAGCTTCTGATTTGGAACCCTGGGTCCAAGATGGATTAGGAAATCTTCCTTGTACAGGTGAAAACCTGTTGGCAAAGATTGGCAAGCAAAGGCCACACAAATGGATGCAGAAAATTCTGCTTTGGATAGGCTTTCAAAGTCTACCTCTAATCCTGTCAAGAAGAGGTTGTTCAAAAAGGCATATTTTCCCAAGAAGGGAAGCTGTTATCCTGTTTATGGTCAACAGACATCTTCTGCAGGTTGTTTTGCTGCAAAGCGTCAACAACCTAAACAGGCCAAGCCTAAGGCTGCAAGGGCTACAGTAGCCCAACAGCCTCAGCCTTCTCAGGGCCTTTGACTTGCAGCTAGAGAACTTAACCTTTCTGGCTCTAAAGGAACCAGAGCCTCTCACCATTCCAGGAAGGTTAGCTCACTTTGCTCCCAGATGGGAGCAAATCACAGCAGAGCAGTGGACCCTTTCCATCATAAGGGAAGGGTACAAACTTCATTTCTCAAACCTTCCTTCTTACACCATGGTGAGACAGTTCAATTCTCCAACATCTCTCCTCGACCTTCTGGGTCAGGAAATTTCTACCCTTGCCCAAGGGGCAATAGAAGAAGTACCTCTTCTTCAACAGGGCTCAGGGTTCTACTCCCCCTACTTTCTAATTCCAAAGAAAACAGGGGGCTACAGACTCATATTAGATCTCAGAGAATTAAACAAATTCCTATGCAAAGAGAAATTCAAGATGATTTCTCTAGGTACTCTCCTTCCATTCCTTCAGAGTCAGGATTGGCTTTGTTCTCTAGATCTCAAGGATGCGTATACCCATATACTCATCCACCCAGCACACAGAAGGTTCCTTCGGTTCCTTTATCAGGGAAAGCACTACCAATACAGGGTGCTTCCCTTTTGTCTGGCCTCTGCTCCAAGAGTGTTCACAAAATGCATGGCAGTAATAGCTGCATTTCTACACACTCTAGGAATATTCGTATTCCCATATCTGGACGACTGGCTCATACGAGCTTCATCCCAATCAGAGGCCCAGACTTCCCTAGCCTGCACAATGCGTGTTCTGCAGTATCTGGGACTGGTGATAAACATTCCAAAGTCCCAACTCACCCCTACTCAGCCTCTAGTGTTCACAGGGGTCTTGCTGGATACCACAACTGCAAGGGCCTATCTTCCCCAGGCCCGTTGCCTACGCTTAGTGCAGTTAGCCTCTCAGATTCAGTTAAAAACCCATCTAACTGCTCGAGAGATGTTACAACTGCTAGGCCACATGGCATCCACTGTGCATGTGGTCCCTTATGCTCGCCTTCACATGAGGGCAGCTCAATGGACTTTGTCCACCCAGTGGACCCAGGCATCAGGGGGTCTGTCAGACAAAATAGCAACCTCCAGGCGCCTCTTTTGGTCTCTCCAGTGGTGGAAGTCCACTCAAAATCTGTTGCTGGGGTCCCCCTTCCAACAGTTGTTACCCCAAGCAATCCTTACAACAGATGCCTCTCCAAAGGGTTGGGGAGATCATCTTCAAGACCTCTCCACCCAGGGCATTTGGCCCCCACAAGAGACCTCCCTACATATCTACATCTTAGAGCTCAGAGCAATCTTCTTAGCTCTCAGAGTCTTCCATACCCTGCTCAGCTACAAGACAGTCCTCATTCACACGGACAACCAAGTAGCCATGTTCTATGTGAACAAGCAGGGAGGGACTGGCTCTCTGTCGCTTTGCAACGAAGCTCTGAGATTGTGGGCCTTCGCCAGAGAGCATCAAATCCATCTTCTGGCATTATACCTTCCAGGAGTTCAAAACTCTTGGGCAGAAAGACTCAGTCGAGTTCTGCTTCCACACGAATGGTCCCTTCATATGGACCAGATAGTCAGAATCTTTCGAATTTGGGGAACCCCGGACATAGACCTCTTTGCAAGTCCGTGGAATGCCAAACTTCCCTGATTCTGTTCCAGTGTCACGTCAGGACATGCTAGGGAGATAAAGTTCCTAGATGAAATAAATGACTGCTTCTTGGAGCAGCTGGTTCATGAACTGATCAGAGGGGAAGCCATATTAGGACCTAGTCCTTAATGGAACACCAGATCTAGTGCAAGAGATAAGGGTGTTGGGGCCACTTGGCAATAGTGATCATAGCATGATCGCCTTTGATTTAATTAGTGGAGGAAGGATAGTAAAGAAATCCACAGTACTACCTTTTAACTTTCGAAAGGGAGACTATGATAAAATGAGGAAAACAGTTAAGAAAAAACTAAAAGGAGCAGTTGCGAAGGTTAAAGACGTACATCAAGCTTGGGTGGTGTTGAAAAATACTATCTTGGAAGCCCAGACCAGCTGTATTCCACGCTTTAAGAAAAGTGGAAGGAAGTCCAAAAAACTGCCAGCATGGTTTAAAGGTGAGGTCAGAGGCTGTTGCCAAAAAAGCATCTTTCAGGAAATGGAAAAAAGAGCCAAACGACGAAACCTGGAAACAGCACAAGCACTGGCAAATCAAATGCAAGGCATTGATAAGGCAGGCAAAGAGAGAATTTGAGAAGAAGCTTGCTGCGGAAGCAAAAACGCGAAATAAAGACCTTTTCAAGTACATTTGTAGCAAAAAACCTGTGAGAGAGTCAGTTGGTCCATTAGATGATAAAGGGGTTAAAGGAGCACTAAGAGAAGACAAGGCGATAGCGGGAGAGACTGAATGAATTCTTTGCTTCGGTCTTTACTGAGGAAGATGTAGGGATGTTACCCATGACTTAAGTGGTATTTAAAGGTGCGGAAGAATTGAAGGAAATATCGATACATCGGGAAGATGTCTTACAACTATTAGATAAACTGAAGAGTAGGAAATCACCTGGGCCGGATGGTATACATCCAAGGGTGTTGAAAGAACTGAAATATGAGATTGCAGAACTGCTATCAGTAATCTGTGAACTATCATTAAAATCATCTCTAATACCTGAAGATTGGAGGATCGCCAATGTAACACCAATTTTTAAAAAGGGTTCCAGGGGTGATCCGGGAAACTACAGACCGGTGAGCCTCACGTCAGTACCGGGAAAAATGGTAGAAACCATCATAAAGAATAAAATTACTCAGCATGTAGATAGTCACAACCTAATGGGAGACAGCCAACATGGCTTTAGACAAGGAAGATCTTGTCTTACTAATCTGTTATGTTTTTTTGAAGGAGTGAATAAACAGGTGGACAAAGGTGAGTCGGTTGATATTGTGTATCTGGACTTTCAGAAAGCCTTTGACAAGGTCCCTAATCAGAGACTTTTGGCAAAACTAAAGAGTCATGGGATAGGAGGCAGTGTACTATTGTGGATCAGGAACTGGTTAAAAGATAGAAAGCAGAGGGTAGGGCTAAATGGCCAATTTTCCCAATGGAGAAAGGTGAATAGTGGTGTACCCCAGCGATCTGTGCTGAGTCCGCTACTTTTTGACATATTCATAAATGACCTGGAAAATGGAATAATGAGTGAGGTTATCAAATTTGCAGATGACACAACTATTTAAAGTTGTTAAAACCCAAGAGGATTGTGACAAATTGCAAGAGGATCTTGATAAATTGGAAGACTGGGCATCCAAATGGCAGATGAAATTTAATGTGGACAAGTGCAAGGTTATGCACCTAGGGAAGAACAACCCAAACTATGGTTTCATGATGCAAGGTTCCACATTAGGAACCACCACCCAGGAAAAATATTTAGGCGTCGTGGATACCATGTTAAAACCCTCGGCCCAGTGTGCAGCGGCAGCCAAGAGAGCAAATAGAATGCTAGGTATGATAAGGAAAGGAATGGAAAATAAAACAAAAGATATTATAATGCCTCTATATCGTTCCATGGTGAGACCGCACCTTGAATATTGTGTGCAATTCTGGTCGCCGTATCTTAAAAAGGATATAGCGATTTTAGAAAAGGTTCAGAGAAGAGCCACCAAAATGGTAAAGGGGATGGAAGGATACTCCTATGAAGAAAGGCTAAAAAGGTTAGGGCTCTTTAACCTGGAAAAGAGACGGCTGAGGGGAGATATGATAGAAGTCTATATAAATTAATGAACGGAGTGGAACGGGTAAAAGTAGATCGATGGTTTACCTTATCAGAATATAGAAAGACTAGGGGACATGCAATGAAGCTACAGGGTAAACTATTTAAGACTATTAAAAGAAAATATTTTTTCACTCAACGTGTAATCAAACTCTGGAATTTACCGGAGGATGTAGTAAAGGCTGTTAGTGTAGCTGGGTTTAAAAAAGGTTTGGACAAGTTCCTGGAGGAAAGGTCCATAAACCATTATTAAGAAGTGACCGAAGATATAAGTGCTTGACCCAGTACAAGCATTGTGGAACTTGTCTTGGGGAAACTGCTAGGTACATGTGACCTAGATTGGCCACTGTTGGAAACAGAATACTGGGTTTGATGGACCTTGGTCTGACCCAGTATGGCATATCTTATGTTCTTATGTTAATTCCGTGTCAGGGAGTTCAGGCCAGGGATGCCTTCCTCCTTCATTGGGGTAAAGACTTCCTGTACACCTTTCCACCCATTCCCCTAATTCCCAAGACCCTGTTCAAGCATCAGAGAGATCGAGGGACTATGATCCTCATAGCTCCACGTTGGCCACGCCAAGTGTGGTACTCTCTACTTCTGCATCTCTCTCAAGCTCCCTCCCTGGACTTGGGGTCTGCTCCAGATCTCCTGTTTCAGGAGGGGGGAACATTGTGGCACCCAAACACCGAATCTCTCCATCTGAGGGCTTGGTTGCTGAAGGCTTAGACCTTCAAGATTGGCATCTTTCTCAGCAAGTAAGGGAGATCCTTCATGCTTCCAGAAAGCCTTCTATTAGACGTTCCTATGCTTTTAAATGGAAAAGGTTTACCATTTGGTGTGCTGAGAAGGGTATTAACCCTCTAGCAATACCTTTGAATTCTTTACTAGAGTATCTCCTGCATCTTTCCCATGTAGGCCTCAAAACGAATTCAGTAAGGGTCCATTTGAGTGCTATTGCAGCATCTCTCAAGCCTCTCAATGGACAACCTGTCTCCTCTCATCCTGTTATTGCAAGATTCATGAGAGGCCTTCTTTTAACTAAACCTCCCATTAGACCACGTCCAGTGGCATGGGACTTGAATCTGGTTCTTGGTCAGCTCATGAAGCCACCCTTTGAACCCTTAGCCACTACCTCCTTGAAGTTTCTTTCCTGGAAGTTTATCTTTCTTATTGCAGTCACCTCAGCTCGCCGCATCAGTGAACTACAGGCCTTAGTGGCTAATCCACCTTATACAAGGTTCCATCATGATAAGATAGTCCTTAGGACCAATCCACACTTTATGCCTAAAGTGGTCTCACCTTTTCATCTTAACCAAGAGGTATATTTACCTGTCTTTTTTCTAGGTCCTCGTGCATCAAGTGCAGAGAGGAATCTTCATACCCTGGATTGTAAGAGGGCTCTTGCTTTTTACTTACAAAGGACACAGCAACATAGAAAGTCTTCTCAACTCTTTGTTGCTTTTGATCCCTCTCATTTGGGACTTCCAGTCTCTAAGAGGACACTGTCCAATTGGATTGCTCAGTGTATTTCTTTCGCCTACCAGAGTAAGAACCTTTCTCTGGAGGGCCATGTCACAGCTCATAATGTGAGTGCCATGGCAACCTCTATTACTCATCTAAATTCTGTGTCCATCGACCAGATCTGTCGAGCGGCCACCTGGGCCTCAGTTCATACCTTCACAGCCCATTACTGTTTGGACAAGGACTCCCGCCGGGATGCCATGTTTGGTCAGGCTGTTCTCAAACACCTGTTCCATGCTTAATCAACTCCTACCCTCCATCCCTGGTTGGATGCCTGAGATCCATGGGAGAAGGTAGAGCCCTTCTCAGGGTCTCACAACCTTGGGGATCTCCCAGGCATCTCTAGCTGAGGAGTCCCCATATGTGAAGACTCATTCCTGCTTGTTCCTGGAGATAGCACAGTTACTTACCTGTAACAGGTGATCTCTGGGAACAGCAGGAATAAGTCTTCACAACCCACCCCCCCTAGGAGTTGTATCTCTCTATCTTTCCTTTCCTCTCTGTCTTTGTCTCAGCTTAAAACTCGAACTGAAGAGAGGCGGTTAGGAAAGGCGGGAAGGCAGCGCGCAGGCGCTGTGGGATGCTCCCAAAAGCTTTCCTTTTTTGGGACGCTGGGGAGCGTTCCCGCACAGGCTCCGTCGGTACCGAAGTACCCATATGTGAAGACTTATTCCTGCTGTTCCCAGAGATCACCTGTTACAGGTAAGTAACTGTGCTTTCTTCTGTTTGCAAGTTTTTGAATTTTGCAAAAGCTGTGTTTTTTGCCTGTATTTGAGCAGCCACCTCTTTGGAAAACCAAATATGTTTCCTTTTCCTCTTGTTTTTATTTACTTTTCTTACATATTTATCTGTTGCCCCTTTTTTTGCCGCCTTTAGTTTAGCCCATTGCAATTGCACTAACCTTATCTCCTTCCTCCCCGTCATCTCCTTTAAGTACTTGGCCATTTTATTGAAGTCAGTGTTTTTGAAGTTTAGGACTTTGAGCTTGCTATGATTGGCCTGTACCATGGCTTTTATCTCAAACCACACCATGTGATGGTCGCTGTTGGTGAGCACTACATCCAGCGTTGAGCTTTCCCTGGTTGGTTCCATCACCAGTTGTCTAAGTAATGCATCTCCAGGAACAAGAAGGAATGAGTCTTCACATATGGGTACGTCGGTACCGACGGAGTCTGCGCGGGAACGCTTTCCAGCGTCCAGTCAAGAGCTTTTGGAAGCATCCCAGCACGCCTGCGTGCTGCCTTCCCGCCTTTCCCAACTGCCTCTCCTCAGTTTTCGTTTTTCCACGGAGCCGGCAGGACGTCCTCCTGTCACCGCAGAAAATTATTTTTTAGTTTTTAGTTTTCTTGTGGTCGCGGCTGTCTTCCCGACGCCACCGGTACCGCTGGTGTTTTCTTTTCTTTTCTTGAAAACTTTTTTCCTTTTCCACGGGATATTTTTCTTCATGGTGTGCCACGGTCTCTTAGGCCTTTTAGGCCTTTTCTTTTTCCTATGGAACCGCCAGGCACTTTTTCAAAGAAATATTCACTCTGTGGCGGTACAACTTTATTTCTAGACCCTCAAAATCGGTGTCTAACCTGCTTCAGAAGAATTTTTCAACATCGAGGTTCCCTTGATACACGGTTGCCCTCCAACTTCAGATCACCGTCCCCTTCTTCCACACAGGAGCAGGTAACCCACAAACAGTCTGTTAAGACTAGCCAGTCCTCGAGTGGTAGGTCTCATGCACAGCATGTAGACGGCTCCGGCCTTGCCCTCGAGGGCCCACTGGCTTCAAAACCCCGGCGGGAGTCTTCGGTCTCCAAAGCATATAAGGGTTTTCAGGTTGTTCCTGAGGTTCACCCCTCACAGAACATACCTCAGCCGTGTCCGGTGGTGGCATCTGCTTCGAGCGGTACCGATACCCCGGTACCGGCACTGGTGTTGGAGGAAACACTCCCCACCAGGGATCGTCATCTGGCGTCCTCGGTACCTTCGGGACCGATGAATACAGTCCAGACTGACTTTCCGGTATCGGTACCAGCACCGATACTACCTCCGACGTCGGTACCCTCCAGACGTGCATCGATAGCCTCGCTTCCTTCAATGTCGAGTCTGGAATCGATCTCTAGTGTGGAGGACTGGGTACCGACTCGCCTTGGTACCAGCTCTCGGCGATACCACAGTGGGTCCCGATGATTCGGATCCACAACTCTCGGTTCCTTTCAGGCCGATTGAGTTGCCACTGCCTGACCTGTCAGACACGGTACCAACATCGGTACCGACGACCTCATTACCTTTTACGTTCGATGCCTTCCATGCTTCACTTATCAGGCTCTTTGCCCTCAATGCCGAGTTTGGAATAGATCTCTAGTCTAGAGGACTCGGTGCCACTATTCTTTGGTACTGACATCGATCGATACCGGTGCTTCGGTACCGAGGATAGTGCCCGGTTGGGTTCGGTCACCTTGGTACCGATTAAACTATCACCAATGACTACTCCGATGTCTTTGTCGAACTCGACTCTGACATCGGTACCGGTATTGACATCGGTATCGGTATCCACAGTATATCAGATCTCTTATATCAGGTGCCCCCCAACTCCAGGGTATCAAAAGACTCAACTTCCTCATCATTCCATAGTAGTGGAATCAGCAATGAGGCGGGTAAATCGTAAAAAAAAGCACTCTTCCTATCCGCCAGGTCGTGAGTCTAAAACACTGGATGACTTTGGACGTCAAACCTTCCAGTCATCTATGCTTTCTGCAAGAATTCTCTCATATATATTCTATGAGTCTTTCTCTTGAGGAGGTCACGAAGCAATTACATCTTTTGTCTCCTTTCCTTTCAGATTCCAGGAGTGCAGAATATTCCTCACTGCTTAAGCATATCCAGAATATCTCTTGGTTTCTTTCTCGTGCTTCCCTAGAGTCTGTTAGCAGAACTTCTGCTATAGCTATAGGGGCACAACGTAGAGCCTGGCTCCAAGCTTCAGACTTGAACAAATGGGCACAACAAAGGCTGGGACATACTCCTTGCACTGGAGAAAATCTTTTCAACAAGGAGTCTTTACGTCAGGTTACTCAGTTGTCCACTGATTTACCTATTTCTAAGGGTTCTTCTACCCCTTCCTCTGTTTCAGCACATAGGAAGTGTCCTACCACACTTTCTCCCCACAGGAGAAGACGATTTTATTCATCACTTGCCCATCATACAGATGTCCCCCAACAGGGAAAGCATCGTCCTGGTCTAAAACATCCAACCTCTCACCAGGCTCAGCAAACCCAGTACCTGCAGGGTTTCTGATCATTCATTATCAGATGCTTGTGACTCTTGGGGTTAGAATCTGTAATTGCTTCTTCTCAATAGAGGTAATCCACTACTTTTTTCTAACCCCTACACATGGATCTTTTTCCAAAAGATAACCATTTTTTCTTTATTTCTATGAGCTGTCAGGTTATCCATGCCTATACATCACAGGTTTCTCCTCTTTTTCCTTGCTAGGGAAAGAGGTCTAACCACTATCCAATGATAGTTCCTGTGCCAGCATGTATTTTTCCTTTCTATAGACTTACTACTTCGTAAGTCTTCTTCAGCTCTATTCTCTTAACCCTCTTACCAAGTTTTTCCTCTGTAAGAGCGGAATTACTTACTAGGAGGCTTTTCTCTTCAGCCTCTCTAGTTTTCTCACTTTGCAGTGCGGAGTTTTCCTCTGAGTTACCACCTCTGTTTCAATCTTGCTTGGGGCAGCTTTTCAGACATGTCCAGAGTTCCTACTCCTGTTCTGTCTCTTCTTTCTGTTTTTGAACAGTAAGATTCTTCTGCTGTCTTGCTAACAGCTGCCCATGCAGGAGTTTTAATGTTTGGACCACTGGTTCTTATCCACAAGCAACCAGATTGTCCTCCATTAACATTCTGTCTAGTCTTAGTGGCTCCAAGTCAGTACTTCATCTCTCTTGGAGATCATATCACTACAAGCTTTCTAGATTATCTTCTATTCTGCCATCTTCATTTCCTGAGTTTGGCAGCATAGTTGACAGAGCTACTGGCTCTCTAACAGTCCTATCCCTTCATTCTCCTGCATCATGCTCTCTGCAGTCTACAGAGAAGCTTTCCACTATGGGCCCTTGCTAGAGAGCATGGGTTTTCTTTCTCTAACAGCTGTCCTAGCTGGTTAGAAAAGACTTTTCAGTCATGTCTCCCATGACTAGAAGGTTTCCCCTTCTTTTCTTTCTCCTTTTTTGATATAAAGGACATAGGCCTTCTCTTACGTGAAGACTCAAGGAGTTGCCAGTTCCCTGCTTTAGTCCATAGCATTCCCAATCGGGGATATGCTCATCATGGTAAGAATGCATGATACCTTTGCCCTTAAGCAGGTCAACATGGTCTTTCCTCTCTAGGCGTATTCTGTCTACTTACCATGCCAGAGTCCTAGAAGACTCTGGACTTGCTGGCTGCACTTTGACATTGTCCTTGGTTTTTCATGTAACAGTCCTGGTTATTTTGCACTAACTAGCATTCTTGCAGATCATGACCAGGAGGAATAGATTCTCTATGTCTTCTCAAGTAGGTTCCACCTTGTTATTAGATGAATATTTCCTCTCCACATAGCCTATGTGATCACTGTACTGTAGGCATATCTCTGTCTGTTTAACTGCAGACACCCATATGTAAGCCTACATATCCATATTTATTTTTGTGTGTATTTTATGCCCTGCCATATCTCGCTATAGATATATATATACACATACATATATAAATAAATAGACAGACATAGAAATATATCTATATCTATCTATATCTATATATATATATATATATATGTGTGTGTGTGTGTGTATTTGTTGAGATATTTTCTTAGAGATAGATATGTATCCACATACTTATCTATCTCCTTGTCTATTCTTATATACCAATATGAGTCTGACATAGCATAGGAATGGGTAAAATCCCTATCTAGCAGGTTTGGGGTTCTACACACACAACCACTCCTGTGGTACTCAACATTTTTATACCATAACCTAATGATTTAGGTACCTCTGAAGCTCTCCATGCTCAATATCTCTCCTAGCTTACCCCAGTTAGGAGAGACATTGTGGATCTTCAATTAATCACAGGCTTAACGCCTCAGGCATTTGTCCTCGCTTTTGGGATACAAGGAGTTTCCACACCTTTCTCCCCACAAGGACTGTGCCTGTTTGTCCAAATCAATTAGCCTTTCTCTTTTTGCTCCTAAGAGTGTCTCACTGTGCCTCCAAAAGAGCTAGTTGTTTTGTCATAAAGCTTTCCACTGAAGGCACATTGTTTTTGGACTACCCCAGTTTTTCCCACTGGGGTTCCCTGTTACCTTTCAGGATTCTGACCTCCATTGGTTTTCCTACAGGATTATCACCTCCACTTACAGTGAGGTCCTCTTCAAGGTTCCTCTACTAGGTTCCCCGTAGATTCATGAACCTCCATACTTCTGTGAAATCCTGTCAAAGGAGGTCCATATTGCAATATCCTTGGCAATATTGATGACGATCCTCATCCAGGCATGGACTCCTTCTCTGCAGTCCTATGCTAGATTAGCTGTTCCACAGCATCCTTCTTTATTCAGCTCCTACCCCCCATCCTCAGGATGCCTGGTGTTCTGGGAGATAGCATGTTCCAGCCTATGACATGCTGGGACTCCAGGCATCTCAGCTTGGGAGTCCCCATATGTGAAGACTCATTCCTGCTTGTTCCTCGAGATAGCACAGTTACTAACCTGTAACAGGTGATCTCTGGGAACAGCAGGAATAAGTCTTCACAATCCACCCACCTCCCCGGGAGTTGTATCTCTCGCTATCTTTCCTTTCCTTTCTCTCTCTCTCTTTGTCTCAGCTTTAAAACTTAACTGAGGAGAAGCAGTTGGGAAAGGCAGGAAGGCAGCACGCAGGCGTGCTGGGATGCTTCCAAAAGCTCTTGATTGGATGCTGGGAAGCGTTCCCACGCAGACTCCGTCGGTACCGACGTACCCATATGTGAAGACTTATTCCTGCTGTTCCCAGAGATCACCTGTTACAGGTAAGTAACTGTGCTATCTTGGAGAGCATCCACAATTTTTTTTGCTTCTTTCCAGATGTGCAGAAGCTACTTTGCCCATCAAACTGGAAACAGCACAAGCACTGGCAAGTTAAATGCAAAGCATTGATAAGGCAGGCAAAGTGGGAATTTGAGAAGAAACTTGCTACGGAAGCAAAAACATGAAATAAAGACTTTTTCAAGTACATTCGTAGCAAAAGGCCTGTGAGAGAGTCAATTGGACCATTAGATGATAGAGGGGTAAAAGGGGCAGTAAGAGGAAACAAGGCTATAGCAGAGAGACTGAATGAATTCTTTGCTTCGGTCTTTACTGAGGAAGATGTAGGGATGTTACCCAAGACTGAAGTGGTATTTAAAGGTGATACTGCAGAGGAATTGAGAGAAATATCGCTACACACCGGGAAGATATATTACAACTATTTGATAAACTGAATAGTAGCAAATCACCTGGACCGGATGGTATACATCCCAGAGTGTTGAAAGAACTGAAATATGAGATTGCAGACCTGCTATTGGTAATCTGTGAACTTTCATTAAAATCATCTGTAATACCTGAAGATTGGAGGGTCGCCAACGTAACACCAATTTTTAAAAAGGGTTCCAGGGGTGACCCAGGAAATTACAGACCGGTGAGCCTGACGTCAGTACCAGGGAAAATGGTAGAAACCATCATAAAGAACAAAATTACAGAGCATGTAGATAGTCATGGCCTAATGGGAGACAGCCAACATGGCTTTAGACAAGGAAGATCTGGTCTTACTAATCTGATATGTTTTTTTGAAGGTGTGCATAAACAGGTAGACAAAGGTGAGTCGGTTGATATTGTGTATCTGGACTTTCAGAAAGCTTTTGACAAAGTCCCCCATCAGAGACTTTTGGCGAAGCTAAAATGTCATGGGATAGGAGGCAGTGTACTATTGTGGATCGGGAACTGGTTAAAAGATAGAAAGCAGAGGGTAGGGCTAAATGGCCAATATTCCCAATGGAAAAAGGTGAATAGTGGAGTACCCCAGGGATCTGTACTGGGTCCGCTGCTTTTTGACATATTCATAAATGACCTGGAAAAGGGAATAACTAGTGAGATTATCAAATTTGCAGATGACACAAAACTGTTTAAAGTTGTTAAAACCCAAGAGGATTGTGGAAAACTGCAGGAGGATCTGGATAAATTGGAAGACTGGGCATCCAAATGGCAGATGAAATTTAATGTGGACAAGTGCAAAGTTATGCACCTAGGAAAGAGCAACCCACACTATAGTTACACGATGCAAGGCTCCACATTAGAAACCACCACCCAGGAAAAAGATTTAGGAGTCATTGTGGATAACATGTTAAAACCCTCCGCCCAGTGTGCAGCGGCAGCCAAGAAAGCAAATAGAATGCTAGGTATCATAAGGAAAGGGATGGAGAACAAAACAAAGGATATTATAATGCCTCTGTATCGCTCCATGATACGACTGCACCTTGAATATTGTGTGCAATTCTGGTCACCGTATCTTAAAAAGGACATAGCGTTATTAGAAAAAGTACAGAGAAGAGCCACCAAATTGGTGAAGGGGATGGAAGGCTACTCCTATGAAGAGAGGCTAAGAAGGTTAGGGCTCTTTAGCCTGGAGAAGAGACGGTTGAGGGGAGATACGATAGAGGTCTATAAATTAATGAATGGAGTGGAACGGATAAATGTGGATCAATTGTTTACGCTATCAGAGTATAGAAAGACTAGGGGACATGTAATGAAGCTACAGGGTAAACTATTTAAGACAAATAAGAGAAAATATTTTTTCACTCAACGTGTAATCAAACTCTGGAATCTGTTACCGGAGGATGTAGTAAGGGCTGTTAGTATAGCTGGGTTTAAAAAAGGTTTGGACAAGTTCCTGGAGGAAAGGTCCATAAACCACTATTAAAAAGGGACCCAGGATATCAATGCTTGACCCAGTACAAGCATTGTGGAACCTGTGTCTTTTGGGGATATTGCTAGGTACGTATAACCTAGATTGGCCACTGTTGGAAACAGGATACTGGGCTTGATGGACCTCGGTCAGACCCAGTATGGCATGTCTTATGTTCTTATGAGATCTTGCATGATCTCATGCTCAGAATGTGGGAGACCCCTCTTACCACCTCTCCTCATTCTGGTAGACTTGACACTATTTATCAAGTCTCTCCTTGTCTTGGTTTCCAGAAGGCTCAGCTCCCTCACCACTCCATTGTAGTGGAGTCTGAGAAGGATCAGGAGTGCAAAGAGGCATGCCTCTAATCGTCCGGGACGTGAGTGCAGAACTTTGGATACTTTTGGACATCGTACCTTCCAAGCTTCCATGCTTTCTGCCAGGATGAGTTCCTATATTTTATATATGGGAATGTTCCTGAAGGAAGTCGAGGAGATTTAGAGGTTCTGGGTCCTCTTCTTCCTGAGGATAAGAGACAGGATTTTCTCACTTTGGTCAAACATGCCCAGGATGTTTCCAAATTTGTCAATCGTGCAGCTTTTGACTGTTTTGAGTGCATAAGCAGAACGTCTGCCATTGCCATAGGTGCACGTAGAATTGCCTGGCTCCAGGCATCTGATTTGGAGCTCTGGGTAGAAGACAAATTGGGCAATATTCCTTGTACTGGTGAGAACCTGTTTGGCAAGGATTGGCATGAAAAAGCCAATGAGTTGGATGCTGACAGCTCCACCTTGGACAGACTATCCAAGAGCACAGCTTATCCTGCAAGAAAGAAATTTTTCAAGAAACCATTCTTTTCCAAAAAGAAAAGGTTTTATCCTGCTTATTCTCAGCAGGGACGCTCTGCAGGTCAACCTGTCCGGAAGGGTCAGCAACCATCCAAGCAAAGGAAAGCAAAGACTGCTAAGCCTCAACCGCCTTAGCAGTCTCAGCCTCCACAAGGCCTTTGACTTCCATCTAGAGAACCTAGCCTTCCTGGCTCTAAATGGACTGGAGCCTTCCACCATTCCAGGAAGGTTATGTCACTTTGCCCCAAGATGGGGGCAGATAACAGGAGAACATTGGACACACTCCATCATACAAGAGGGGGTACAAGCTTCATTTCTTGAGCATGCCGCCTCCCACAATAGTAAAACAGTTCAATTCTCAGACCTCTCTCATCAACCTGTTAGATCAAGAGGTCACCATGCTTCTTGCCCAAGGGGCAATAGAAGTAGTACCCATTCATCAACAGGGTACGGGGTTTTACTCCCCCTGTTTCCTTATCCCAAAGAAAACAGGGGGATACAGACCCATTTTGGACCTCAGAGAATTGAACAAATTCCTGTTCAAAGAGAAATTCAAGATGATTTCTCTAGGAACTCTGCTGCCATACCTTCAGAGTCAGGATTGGCTTTGTTCTCTAGATCTCAAGGATGCATACACCCATGTTCTCATCCATCCAACTCACAGAAAATTCCTTTGGTTCCTTTTTCAAGGGAAGCACTACCAATACAGGGTGCTTCCGTTTGGCTTGGCCTCAGCTCCAAGAGTGTTCACGAAATGCATGGCCATGGTAGCAGCATTTCTCCACACTCTAGGCATATTCGTCTTCCCCTACTTAGACGACTGGCTCATTCGAGCCCCATCAGAGCCAGAGGCCAGAGCTTCTCTATCTTGCACAATGCGTATCCTTCAGTATTTGGGTCTAGTTATAAACATCCCAAAATCCAGTGTAACTCCCACTCAGTCTCTAGAATTCATAGGAGCTTTGCTGGATACCAAAGAGGCAAGGGCCTATCTCTCCCAGGCCCGTTGCTTTCGCATGGTGCAGTTAGCTTATCAAGCAGTGCTAAAACCTTTTCTCACAGCCCGAGAAATGCTACAACTACTAGGCCACATGGCATCTACAGTGCATGTGGTTCCCTATGCTCGCCTCCATATGAGGGCAGCCCAGTGGATGTTATCCCCCCAATGGACCCAGGCTTCAGGGTGCCAGACAAAATAGCAAACACAAGTCACCTTATTTTGTCCCTCTAATGGTGGCAGTCCACTCAAAACCTGTTGCGGGGGTCCCCTTTTCAACAACCTTTACCCCAGGCGACTCACAACAAATGCTTCACCAATGGGTTGGGGAGCTCATCTACAAGACCTCTCCACCCAAGGCACCTGGACTTCACAGGAGACTCATCTGTATATCAATCTCTTAGAGCTCAGAGCAATCTTCCTTGCTGTTCGAGTGTTCCATAACCTGCTCAGCTACAAGACAGTCCTCATTCATACAGACAATCAGGTAGCGATGTTTTATGTGAACAAGCAGGGGGGAATAGGCTCTCTGTCGCTTTGCAACAAAGCTTTGCGACTATGGGCCTTCGCCAGAGAGCATCAGATTCATCTCCTGGCAGTGTACCTCATAGGCATACAAATCTATTGGGCAGACAAACTCAGTCGAGTTCTGCTTCCACACGAATGGTCTCTACATGCAGATCAGGTGGCCAAGATCTTTCAAATTTGGGGAACCCCGGACATAGACCTCTTTGCAAGTCCGTTGAATGCCAAACTTCCCTGGTTCTGTTCCAGAATTCCAGCTCAGGGCTCTCAGGCCAGGGATGTTTTCCTCCTTTTGGGGTCAAGACTTCCTTTATGCCTTTCCACCCATTCCCCTAATTCCCCAAACCCTTTTCAAGCTTCAGAGAGACAGAGGGTGTATGATCCCCATAGCTCCACATTGGCCATGGCAAGTGTGGTACCTTCTGCTTCTACATCTCTCTCAAGCTCCCTCCCTGGAGTTAGGATCTGCTCCAGATCTCCTGTCTCAGGAGGACGGAATGTTATGACATTCCAGTCCCCAATCTCTGCACCTCAGAGCTTGGTTGCTGAAGGCCTAGATCTTCAAGATCTTAACCTCTCTCAGCAAGTAAAGGATTTCCTTCATGCTTCCAGGAAGCCTTCCACAAGAGGCTCTTATGCTTTCAAGTGGAAAAGGTTTACCATATGGTGTTCGCAGAAGGGAATTAACCCCCTTGCGATACCTCAGGAATCATTACTGGAGTATCTCCTTCATTTATCCAATGCAGGACTTAAAACTAACTCAGTAAAAGTCCATTTGAGTGCTATTGCAGCTTCTCTCAAGCCTCTAAATGGACAACCTATCTCCTCCCATCCTCTTATGGCAAGATTTATGAGAGGCCTTCTTCTGACTAAGCCTCCCATTAGGCCACCACAGGTGGCATGGGACTTAAACCTGGTTCTTGGTCAGCTCATGAAGCCACCTTTCGAACCCTTAGCTTAGCTACTACCTCATTGAAATTCCTTTCTTGTATAGTTATTTTCTCATTGCAATCACATCAGCGTGCCGCATCAGTGAATTGCAAGCATTCGGACTCATCCATACTTTATGCCAAAGATGGTCTCGTCATTTCATCTTAATCTACCTGCCTGTCTACTTCCTAAGACCTCATGCATCAAATGCAGAAAGGAATCTTCATACTTTGGACTGTAAAAGAGCTCTAGCCTTTTACTTGCAAAGAACACAGCAACATAGAAAGTCCTCTCAACTCTTTGTTGTTTTTGATCCTTCTCATTTGGGACTTCCAGTCTTCAAGAGAACACTGTCCAACTGGATTGCACAGTGTATTGTTTTTGCCTATCAGAGTAAGAACCTTCCTCTGGAGGGTCATGTCACAGTTCACAATGTGAGAGCCATTGCAGCTTCAATGGCTTATCTACACTCAGTGTCTATCGACGACATCTGTCGAGCAGCCACTTGGGTCTCTCTTCATACCTTCACAGCCCATTACTGCTTGGACAAGGACTCCCGCCGGGATGCCCTGTTTGGTCAGGCTACAACACCTGTTCCAAACCTAATCAACTTCTACCCGCCATCCCTGGTTGGATGCCAGAGATCCATGGGGGGAAGTGGAGCCCTTCACAGGGACACAAGTTCTGGGGTCTCTCCCTGGCATTTAAAGCTAGGGAGTCCCCATATGTGATGACTATATTCCTGCTTGTTCCTGGAGATAGCGCAGTTACTCACCTGTAGCAGGTGATATCCGGGAAGAGCAGGAATTTAGTCTTCACAACCCACCCACCTCCCCTAGGAGTTGTATCTCTCTATTTCTTTCCCTTTCCCTCTCTCTCTCTTTGTCTCAGCTTTAAAACTCAACTGGAGAGAGGCAGTTGGGAAAGGTGGGAAGGCAGCACGCAGGCGCTGTGGGATGCTCCCAAAAGCTTTCTGATTGGACGCTAGGGAGCGTTCCTGTGCAGGCTTCGTCAGTACTGACGATACCCATATGTGAAGACTAAATTCCTGCTGTTCCCGGAGATCACCTGTTACAGGTGAGTAACTATGCTATATGCAGGTGACGTCTGGCATGGAGATGTTGAATTGTTAAATATTGTATTCCTTGAGGATTGAACATTGAGTTGGAGGAAGATTTTGAATAGGAGGGCTGATAGGCTTGACCTTTGGGGTATTCCTTGTTGCTGAGTAAACAGAAGTCATGTGGCCCTTTCTTGACCCTTGTCTTCTAAATAGGAATGGAACCATCATGAAGCCAAATTTCGTAGAGTCTCTCTCTGAGTTGGTGGTGGGGAAGGCAGTCAAAAGCAGATAAGATGTCTAGGAATATGAGGAGGAAGCCTTGAGTGGTATTTTGAGTGCATGTTAGGACTATGTTTAGCAAGGATGTAAGTAGAGTTTTGATGCTATGATTCTGTCTAAATCAATGTTGCTAAGGGTGTAGGGGGAGAGTGGTTATTAACATAGCTTTGAAGTTGCATTTGTACAGTTTCCTCTATTTTTGATATAAACTGAATACTGGAGATCAGTCTGTGAGTTCAGGGAGGAGCAGTTGACGTTTGAGACTTTTAGAATTGGTCGGACTGAGCTTTGTTTCAGTGGGTATTTGTCCTTGTGAAAGGGACGTATGTATGATGGTCTGTAGGTAGGGGCTGAGGTGTGTTCTGGAGTGGAGGAGTGGCCTAGTGGTTGGGGCAAGGTACTTCAGGCAGGAAGGTCGGGGGTTCAAATCCCACTAGAGGACAGCAACCTTGGGCCGGAAGGACTGGGGTTTCTAGTCCCACAGGTGCTCCTTGTGGTCTTGGGCAAGCCACTTAACCCTCCAGAGCCCATGTTCCCTGTAAAATAGTTATCTCCAAGTTATAATGCCCTGTTCAATGTAATTTCAGTTTGTTCCATGTAAACCACCTTGATATCATGAAAGGCGGTATATAAGAAATGTTAAATAAATAAATAAATCTTGACTCAGGATACTGGGCAGAGATGTAGGGCCAAGGTATCATAAGGAAAGGGATGGAGAATAAAACAAAGGATATTATAATGCCTCTGTATCGCTCCATGGTACGACCGCACCTTGAATATTGTGTGCAATTCTGGTCACCGTATCTTAAAAAGGACATAGCGTTATTAGAAAAAGTACAGAGAAGAGCCACCAAATTGGTGAAGGGGATGGAAGGCTACTCCTATGAAGAGAGGCTAAGAAGGTTAGGGCTCTTTAACCTGGAAAAGAGACGGCTGAGGGGAGATATGATAGAGATCTATAAATTAATGAATGGAGTGGAACGGATAAACGTGGATCAATTGTTTACGCTATCAGAATATAGAAAGACTAGGGGACATGTAATGAAGCTACAGGGTAAACTATTTAAGACAAATAAGAGAAAATATTTTTTCACTCAACGTGTAATCAAACTCTGGAATCTGTTACCGGAGGATGTAGTAAGGGCTGTTAGTATAGCTGGGTTTAAAAAAGGTTTGGACAAGTTCCTGGAGGAAAGGTCCATAAACAACTATTAAAAAGGGACCCAGGATATCAATGCTTGACGCAGTACAAGCATTGTGGAACCTGTGTCTTTTGGGGATATTGCTAGGTACGTATGACCTAGATTGGCCACTGTTGGAAACAGGATACTGGGCTTGATGGACCTCGGTCAGACCCAGTATGGCATGTCTTATGTTCTTAAGGTGGTTGTGTTGAGGTTCATGATCATGGTTCCAGTGTCTTCAAGGGATGGTAATTCAAATTCCAACCATGTGCTCTGAGAGATGTTTTTAGTGTGAGTGTGAGTAGGCAGGTGTACTTTGAAGGGGGGCTGGCTAGTGTTTGGAATAGAGGTAGTTTGCCATATCCTGTGGGCATATTCTGTCCTGTGGGATTTGTTTCCTTTAAGAGGGATTTTGCAATGAATCAGAGTTTCGTGGCTTATTGATAAATTTCATGATGGTGGTGTTGTAGTATTCTCCAGGACCAAGCAGGAAGTCAGTCCTCACATATGGGTGTCATCGGCGCTGATGAAGCCCCAGCGGAGCATTTTCCCAGCTTTCCATGAAAGCCTTTGGGAATGCTGGCACGCATGCGCGGTTCCCTTCCCGCCTAAAGGTGCCATCTTACCTCAGTCTCTTTTTTTCCGAGAAGCCCATCGGACGTGTGTCCTGTTCTCCCGGATAAAAGTGATTTTTTTCTTCGGCGATTTTCGCTATTTTTCTACAGTTTGACGCCGGTTCCCCTCCCGCCGGGTTCGGTACACCGGTATGGAGCCCGTTTTCTTCATTTTTCGGTTTTTGCCCTTCGTGGCTGGCGTTTGCGCCCTTTTTTCATTTTTTCACTGGAAGGCCGGTCTTTTGACCTCGCTGGGGCTCTTTTTTCCCCGATGGCTTCCAGTGGTTTCAAAAAGTGTGATCGGTGTAAGAAAATTCTCTCTCACCGACACACACGACTGCTGCCTTCAGTGCCTCGGCCCTGACCACGACCCAAAGTCGTGTGGGCCATGTGGGAAGCTGTCTTCCAAGGCACTAAAGAGTCGACAGCATCAAAAAGAGTTTTTTCTCGGACTCTGTCTCCGGCCGGGCCCGGACCTCGTCTGAGGCCTCGACATCTCGGGATTCCTATCCCAAGCGCCGTCGAAGCTCCTCGGACAGGGGGTCCCCCGACCGGTAACGTAAGAGGAAGAAGCGGCTCACGAGGGAGGTGTCGGAAGAGGTCCCTGGTCCCTCGAGGGCCAGGTCTAAGACCCCCGACCGCCGTCCCGGGCCCGTGGACCAAGAGAAGTCTGCAAAAGTTCCTCGCATGGAGCCGGTCTGCTGGACACGTGAGCCCCGTAGTCCTCGTGGACTCTCCTCCCAGAGAGCCGACGTCGGGCCCGGTGCCGCCGGGGCCTGAGTCGGTGGCTGTTGCATCTCCCGAGCTGAGTCTCAGGATGACAGCCTTGGAGTGCAGACTGTCTGCCTTCATAGAGCAGCAGCGGGCACTGATGGCCAGCCTGTCTGGTGCATCTGCCCCGACCACCAGGATGTCGACTTCGAATTCAACCCCGGAGACCGAGCCGATACTCGAGACGCTCGCGGCTCGTAGTCGTCCTCGGTCGAGGTCTCCCTCGACCTCCCATTCGAGATCGAGGGTGTCGACTCCAGTGCCCCCGGCGTCGGGGCGGGTGCCTCGGGGCCCTGCAGGGTCGGACCCTGACTCCTCCTCGGACAAGTCCACCTGGGAGACGGAGGACGAGAAGTCTCCCGATACTTTTAAGACTTGGTGCGTCCCGTCAGACTCACTGCAGTCTGATCCCCGGAGTAGATCCCCTCCGGAGGACACTAGGTTCTCGGAGTTCATCCGGGATATGGCTGCTGCCTTGGCTATCCCTGCCGATCCCGAGGAAGAGCCTCGAGCCGAGGAGCTCGATGCTCTACAGTACGACTCTCCTCCGAAGGAGGCCTTTACTGTCCCAGTTCCTCCGATGCTGGAACGGCTCCTCTTCCAAATGTGGGAGGCCCCGGCCTCTGCGCCGGTTCTAAGTAACCGAGTTGATTCCATTTATCGACTCCGCAAAAGCCGTGGTTTCCAGAACGCACAGCTACCACACCATTCCATGGTTGTGGAATCGGCCATGCATCGTCTGAAGAGCCAGAAGATGCACTCCGCGGTGCCCCCCAGCAGGGAGGCCCACAACCTCGATGGCGTCGGTAGAAAGTGCTTCCAGGGGTCGATGCTTGCTTGCCGTGTCCAGTCTTACCAGCTGTACATGGGCATGTATTGCGGGACCTGGCCAAAGAACTGGCCGGCTTCTCTGCTGGTCTCTCCGGGGAACCCTTGCAGAGATTTCAGACCTTGTCCTCGGGAATTCGGGAATGCTCGAAGTTCATTTCCCGCGCTGCCTATGATGGCTTCAAGGCTTCGGCCCGAATGGCGGCTGCCAGCATCGCGGCTCGACGCCAGGCGTGGCTGCAGTCATCGGACCTCGAGCCATGGGTGCAGGACAAGTTGGTCGATGTCCCCTGCTGAGGTGAGAACCTTTTTGGCAAACCCGTGACTGAGAAGGCCGCTCAGCTCAAGACAGAGCACCTTACCCGGACAAGGCTGTCGAAGACCTCTGCCCCTTCACATAAGAAGGGCTCGGGTAAAAAGTCCCTTTACCCGAGGAAGGGCACTGCCTACAAACAGTACCCTCAGTATCAGGCTGCCCAAGCTGCCCCCCAGGGTCAGCAAGCCAAGGGCCAGGGTAATGGGCCCCATAGGCAGAGGACCCCCAAGCCTCAGGCCCCTGCTCCAACTCAGCAGAGTGGGGGTTTTTGACTCCTTGAGCGTCGCCTCTCCTCCACTGCTCTCCCCACCCTGCACAGGAGGTCGCCTCGCCCTCTTTGCCCACCAGTGGCCCCTTATCACCGGGGACAGTTGGGTGCTGGACATAGTCCACAATGGCTATGCCCTCCATTTCCACCAACTGCCTCCGCCATATTTTCCAGGGGAGCCTCCAAGGCCTCCCCTGCACACAGACCTCCTTCTACAAGAGCCTCATGGTCTGGTGGACAGGGCGGTGGAGCCTGTGCCTCCCCACTTGCAAGGTCACGGATTCTACTCCAAGTATTTCCTGATACCCAAAAGAACCGGTGGCCTTCGACCCATTCTGGACCTCAGAAACCTCAACAAGTTCCTAGAGAAAGAAAAGTTCAAGATGCTTACTCTTGGGACACTTCTGCCCTACCTCCAGCAGGGAGATTGGCTATGCTCCTTAGATCTAAAGGATGCGTACACTCACATCCTCATTCATCCAGACCACAGAAAGTACCTTAGGTTCATTGTGGGAGGAAACCATTATCAGTACAGAGTACTACCTTTTGGCCTGACCTCCGCTCCCCGGGTCTTTACCAAGTGCCTGGCAGTGGTTGCGGCCTACTTGAGAAATCAAGGCATCTTTTTCTTTCCCTATCTGGACGACTGGCTCATCCGGGGTCAGACGTCCCTGGAGGCCAAACAAGCCACCCTCAGCACCATTGCTCTGCTTCAAAAAGTGGGCTTTGTCATAAACTTTGCAAAGTCCACTTTGCTCCCCTCCCAGAACTTGTTCATAGCCCATGTTCCCTGTAAAAATAGTTATCTCCAAGTTATAATGCCCTGTTCAATGTAATTTCAGTTTGTTCAATGTAAACCGCACTGATGCAGAATAGCGCGGTATATAAGAGAATGTAAATAAAATAAAAAAATAAAAAAAATAAAAGGTTGGATTCTCAAATGGCAAAGGCATTCTTGCCAGAAGACAGGGCTCAGCTGATGGACGTGGCAAAACAGTTTCTAAACAGGTCCCTGGTCTCCGCCAGACTCTGCCTCAGGCTTCTGGGACAGTACATGTGACTCCCAATGCCAGGCTCCATATGAGGCCTGCACAGTGGTGCCTTCGGGTTCAGTGGTCTCAAGCCACAGGCCACTTACGAGACAGGATAAAGGTGTCCAAACCCCTTTTGGCCTCCCTCAGCTGGTGGCTACATCCACCCAATCTACTCAAAGGAATGCCCTTCCAAATGCCAGAATACTCGGTGGTCCTCACCACCGATGCCTCTCTCAAGGACTGGGGTGCTCATTGTCTGGACAAGTGCACCCAAGGCCTCTGGTCTCCCTGGGAGGCAGCCCAACAGATCAATCTGCTGGAACTTCGGGCTATCCGCTTGGCTCTCAGTTTTTTCTCCAGCCCTGGCTCACTGCTCAGTCTTGATTCAAACAGACAACCATGTAGCCATGTTTTATGTGAACAAACAGGGCGGGACTTGGTCCGAGATCCTTTGTCGAGAGACTCAGGATCTTTCTTCCTTTGCCCTGAAGCACAACATGCTTCTCAAGGCGGTGTACCTCCCAAGCCAGAAGAACTGCCTGGCCGACCGGTTGAGCAGAATTCTGCAGCCCCACGAGTGGAAGCTGCATCCCTTGGTCATTCAAAAGATCTTCCTGAAGTGGGGTCTCCCTTGGATAGATCTCTTTGCCAGTCCACTGAACAAGCAACTGCCCAAGTTCTGCTCCAGGCAACCACATCCTTTGAGGATAGCAACAGATGCTTTTCTGATGTCCTGGTCTCAGGGCCTCCTGTATGCGTTTCCTCCCACACCCTTGGTGGCCCGAACTCTGTTCAAGATTCTTCAGGACAAGGCTGGTGGCTCCCAGATGGCCGAGACAGCCTTGGTTTCCTCTTCTGCTTCAACTGGAGGTGGATCCCCCACTGCCTCTGGGGTTGCAACCCGACTTTCTCTCTCAGGAGCAGGGTTCCCTTCTACACCCCAATCTCAAAACTCTCAATTTGATGGCCTGGAGGTTGCAAGGGTAGTCTTGGCTCCCTGGGGCCTGCCTCAGGAAGTTGAGGAGCTTGTCCTAGCCTCTAGGAAACAGTCCACTAGGAAAGCCTATGCTCTCAAATAGAAAAGGTTTTCTTTGTGGTGTCAGCTATGTACAGAGGATCCTTTCTCCTGTACTGTGCCGGTAGTGCTTCATTACTTACTGCACTTATCAAATCAGGGACTTAAGTCCAATTCTGTTCGGATCCACCTCTCAGCTCTTGCCGCTCATCACTCACTGGTGGAGGGACATTCTCTGTCCGGTCACCCCTTGGTGTCCCGCTTTCTCAGGGGCTTGCTTTTACTCAAGCCTCCAGTCCGTCCTCCTGCCCCTGAGTGGGAGTTGAATGTGGTCTTGCAGCAACTGACTCGCCCTCCTTTTGAGCCGATGGCTACTTGTCCACTACGCTTCCTCGCCTGGAAGACACTCTTCCTGATAGCCCTTACCTCGGCTAGGCGAGTGAGTGAGCTTCAGACCCTGGTCTGTGATAGGCCTTACACCAGGATTTATAGGAACAGGGTAGTCCTCAGGACTCATCCCAAGTTCCTCCCAAAAGTTGTCTTCTCTTTCCACCTCAATCAGGAGGTGGTTCTTCCAAAATTCTTCCCTAGGCCTCATGCAAGCCAGGCTGAAGCAGTCCTGCATACCCTGGACTGTAGGAGGGCCTTATCCTTCTACCTTGACCGTACGCAGGGGCATAGAAGGGCTACTCAGCTCTTCGTATCCTTTGACCCCAATAAGTTGGGGTTAGCTGTGTCCAAGCGTACCTTGTCTATCTGGGTGGCTGACTGTATCACCTGGGCTTACAAGGCGGCTGACCTTCCTTTGCAGGATAGGATCACGGCCCATTGTGTCAGGGCAATGGCTGCCTCAGTGGCTCATCTCCGCTCTGTGCCCTTGGTAGACATCGGCAGGGCTGCAACTTGGTCTTCAAGCCAGACTTTTGCAGCCCATTACTATCTGGAGAGGGAGTCCCGTAGGGACAGTGCTTTTGGCCAAGCAGTACTCCGGAATCTCTTTGAGGTTTAGGCAACTCCTGCCCTCCTGCCCCTCTGTTGGGCTACCGGTGGAGGTTGTGTCCTTGAAAAGCCTTTCTTTGCTGCTGGGACTAGAGGGAGTTCTCCTGTTCAGCCTGGGTTCCTCGGTAGCCCAGAGCTAGGGAGTCACCCATATGTGAGGACTGATTCCTGCTGCTCCTGGAGAACACCTGTTACAGGTGACTAACTACTCTTTCCCTCTTGCAGTAAGATTAGTGTTTCATTGCAGTATATTCTGTGTTTCTCCATTTAGACGGTGTGTGTTAGAAGATCTCTGGAGTGTCGCCATTTACGCTCAAGGTGTCGTAGTTCACTCTTTTGCTCTGTTAGTCCATTTGGATGAGTTCCTTCTTGGAGGTGCATTGGGTGAAACATTCATGATGTCCATTTCATCCTTTGATTTGAGTTTCTGGGTCTATTTTCTCAGGATTAAGGAGGTCTAGTTGAGGGATCACTGCCTTGAGGAAGAGATCATTGTTAAACTGTCAATCTGCAGTTTGTGGGAGGTGA
The DNA here is from genome assembly GCA_033557465.1 of Ichthyophis bannanicus. Classification (NCBI taxonomy): domain Eukaryota; kingdom Metazoa; phylum Chordata; class Amphibia; order Gymnophiona; family Ichthyophiidae; genus Ichthyophis; species Ichthyophis bannanicus. The sequence goes on along the minus strand of JAWIIG010000036.1, from coordinate 732,824 downwards.
TGATCTGAGTAAGGTTGATCTCCAGGAACAAGCAGGAATTAGTCCTCACATATGGGGTATGTCGGTACTGACGGAGTCTGCGCGGGAACGCTCCCCAGCTTCCCAAAAAGGAAAGCTTTTGGGAGCATCCCACAGCGCCTGCGCGCTGCCTTCCCGCCTTTCCTAACCAACTCTCCTCAGTTCTTCTTTTCCGCGGAGCCAGCAGGTCGTGTTCCTGTCACCGCTGAAGAAGTTCTTTATTTTAATTTATTTCTTTGGTCACGTATCTGCCTTCCCCGACGCCGGACCGGTACCGCCGGTCTTTTCTTTTCTTTCAAAAAAAAAAATCTACATTTTTCCTCACTTGATGTATTTTTCTTAGGCCTCCAGGCCCACAAGAAATTTTTCCCTCATGGCAAAACCAGCCTCCGGGTTCAAAAAATGCACTAAGTGTAGCGGTACAATTTCTGTTACAGATACCCATGAATGGTGTCTTAAATGTTTGGGTCCTAAACACTCCATTCCGGATTGCCAGTCCTGCTCTCTAATGTCTAAACGGGGGTTACAGAACCGAGCAGCCAAGCTCCATGTGCTGTTTCCCACGGATGCACCAGCGGTGGCATCGACATCTTCCAGGTCTTCCTCTCCTGATGGGTCTCAGGTAACCAAGCATAATCCTAGCAGGTCCTCGAAGGGCAAATCTCCCTCTAAGCATCGAGATGCCTCCGGGCTTGCCCTCGAGGATCCTGCCCCAGCCAAACAACCCCAGCGGGAAGCTCCGGCTTCCAAAGCTCCTCCTATGGGGTTACAGGTTGACATCGATGGCACGGCCTCGACCGATCACCTGTTAGACTGTTCTGGGGTACCGGCACAATCTCCCTGGACCGACATCCAGGCAGTCGTGGCGTCCATGGATCACACTGTCCAATCCATGCAGCAGGCTATTATGGCTTTTATTCAAGCTGCGACGCCGACGGTACCGCAACGAGTCCCGTTGTCTGTACCGGTACCAGTGCCGATACCGGTACCGACTGTATCAACATCGGCCAGGATACCAGCTCCTTGTCCAGGGCTATTTCTCGGTACCGATCCGGTACCGGGGATGCCCGATGTCGGTACCGATCGATACGCGTATCGATCGTTGGAATCGGACAGACGATGCTTCGAGTCCTCTGATTCTGATTCATCAGATGAGTCTCCTGAAGTATCCATTACCCTTCCTGAGGAGCCAACTTCTCCAAAAAGGAGAATGTCTCCTCCAGAGGATTTGTCCTTTCAAGACTTCATAATAGAAGGGGCTAAAGGACTCTATTTCAGTAACCTCTGAAAAAGAGCCTAGAGCAAAAAAATTAGATATTTTGGGATACTCTAAGGCTCCCAGAGAGGCAGTCACCTTGCCAATTCATGAAATTCTCCATGAACATATGATTGATTTATGGGAGACTCCTCTCACCCTTTCTCCTCATTCTCGCAGATTGGACACTATGTACCGTGTCCCTCCTTGTCCTGTATTTCAGAAAACTCAGCTTCCTCACCACTCCATTGTGGTGCAGTCAGCTATGAAAAGGATAAAGAGTACCAAAAGACACTCTTCTGCTCCTCCAGGAAGAGAATGCAGGACCTTGGATGCTTTTGGTAGGAAAATCTTCCAAGCCAGCATGCTTATTGCCAGAATCAATTCATATAGCCTTTATATGGATATGTTACTGAAGGAAGTTACCCAAAAGCTGCACAACTTTCTCCCTTTTATTCCAGAGGATAAAAGGGATGAGTTCCTCCTTTGGCTTAAGCATACTCAAGACATTTCAAAGTTTTCCAACAGGGCAGCCTTTGACTCTTTTGAAGGCGCCAGCAGAGCCTCAGGTATTGCCATAGCTGCTCGCAGAATTGCTTGGCCCCAGGCTTCTGATCTAGAACCCTGTGTTCAGGATGGCTTAGGAAATCTGCCCTGTACGGGTGAAAATCTCTTTGTTAAAGAGTGGCAAATTAAAGCCACTCAAATGGATGCAGAAAATTCTGCTCTGGATAGACTTTCCAAGTCAACCTCCATTCCAGTCAAGAAAAAATCTTTCAAAAAGTCTTTTTACAAAAGGAGCAGATTTCCTTCCACTTCTGGCCAACAATCTTCTACAGGTCGCTTTGCTATTAAGCGTCAGCAACCTAAACAGGCCAGGCCTAAACCTGCAGGGGCTGCTGCAACCCAGCAGTCCCAACCCCCTCAGGGTTTTTGACTTGATACTAGAGAACTTAACCTTTCTGGCTCTACAACAGCCAGAGCCTCTCACCATTCCAGGAAGGTTAGCTCATTTTGCTCCCAGATCACATCAGAGCAGTGGACCCTCTCCATCATAAGAGAGGGCTACAAACTTCATTTCTCAGACCTTCCTCCCTACACCATGGTGAGACACTTAAATTCTCCCACATCTCTCCTCGACCTTCTGGATCAGGAGGTGACTACCCTTCTGGCCCAGAGGGCCATAGAAGTAGTTCCTCTTCTTCAACAGGGGTCAGGGTTTTACTCCCCTTATTTTCTCATTCCAAAGAAAACAGGGGGATACAGACCCATTCTAGATCTCAGAGAATTGAACAAATTCCTATGCAAGGAGAAGTTCAAGATGCTTTCTCTAGGTACTCTCCTTCCATACCTGCAGAGTCAGGATTGGCTTTGTTCTCTAGATCTCAAGGATGCGTACACTCATGTCCTCATCCATCCATGTCACAGAAAATTCCTACGTTTTCTGTTCCAGGGAAAACATTACCAATACAGAGCGCTTCCTTTCGGCCTAGCCTCTGCTCCAAGAGTGTTCTCCAAATGCATGGCAATAGTTGCTGCATTTCTGCGCACACTGGGAATATTTGTCTTCCCATATCTGGACGACTGGCTCATCCGAGCTCCAACCCAGTCGGAGGCCCAGATCTCCCTGAACCGCACCAGGCGCATTCTGCAATACCTGGGACTTGTGGTAAACCTCCCAAAGTCCCAGCTCACCCCTACTCAGTCCCTGGAATTCATAGGGGCCTGGTTGGACACCACTTCTGCAAGGGCCTTCCTTCCTCAGGCCCGTTATCAACGTCTAGTGCAGTTAGCCTCCCAGATTCAGTCAAAGAGCCACTTAACTGCCAGGGAGATGCTACAGCTGCTAGGCCATATGGCTTCCACAGTACATGTGGTACCCTATGCTCGCCTACACATGAGAGCAGCTCAATGGACTTTGTCCACCCAGTGGACTCAAGCTTCAGGAGCTCTCTCAGATCAAATAGCAACCTCCAAATGTCTCTTTTGGTCTCTCCAATGGTGGATGTCCACTCAAAATCTGTTGCTGGGGTCCCCCTTCCAACCTGTGCTACCCCAAGCAACCCTCACAACAGATGCCTCCCAAACAGGTTGGGGAGCTCATCTACAATACCTCTCCACCCAAGGCACTTGGTCCCCACAGGAGACCTCTCTTCATATCAACCACTTGGAACTTAGAGCAGTGTTCCTAGCTCTCAAGGTCTTTCATACCCTCCTCAGCTACAAGACAGTCCTCATTCATACGGACAATCAAGTAGCCATGTTTTACATAAACAAGCAAGGAGGAACTGGCTCTCTGTCGCTTTGCAACGAAGCTCTAAGATTATGGGCCTTCGCCAGAGAGCATCAAATCCATCTCCTGGCAGTATACCTCCCAGGAATCCAAAACTCTTGGGCAGACAGACTCAGTCGAGTTCTGCTTCCACACGAATGTTCCCTGCACATGGATCAGGTACTCAGAATCTTCCAGGAATGGGGAACCCCAGACATAGACCTCTTTGCAAGTCTGTGGAATGCCAAACTTTCCCGTTTCTGTTCCAGAATTCCGTGTCGGGGAGCTCAGGCCAAGGATGCCTTCCTCCTTCATTGGGGTCAGGGCTTCCTGTATGCCTTTCCACCCATTCCTTTGATTCCCAAGACTCTGTTCAAACTCCAGAGGGATCAAGGATCTATGATCCTCATAGCTCCACGTTGGCCACGCCAAGTGTGGTACTCTCTACTTCTGCATCTCTCCCAAGCCCCCTCCCTGGACTTGGGAGCTGCGCCAGACCTGCTGTCTCAAGAGGAGGGGACTTTGTGGCATCCAAACCCCAAGTCCCTTCACCTCAGAGCTTGGTTACTGAAGGCCTAGACCTTGAAGACTTCAATCTTTCTCAGCAAGTGAAGGATATCCTCCATGCTTCCAGAAAACCTTCCACTAGGCGTTCCTGTGCTTTTAAGTGGAAAAGATTTGACCCTCTGGCACTTCCTGTGAATTCTCTATTGGAATATCTCCTGCATCTCTCCAATGCAGGCCTTAAAACAAATTCAGTAAGGGTCCATTTGAGTGCTATTGCAGCATCCCTTAAGCCTCTCAATGGACAACCTATTTCCTCTCATCCTCTTATTGCAAGATTCATGAGAGGCCTAACTTTAACTAAACCTCCTATTCGACCTCCTCCGGTGGCATGGGACTTAAACTTGGTTCTTGGTCAGCTTATGAAGCCACCTTTTAAACCCTTAGCCATTACCTCCTTGAAATTTCTTTCCTGGAAGGTTATTTTCCTTATTGCAATCACTTCTGCTCGCCGCATCAGTGAACTGCAAGCCTTAGTGGCTAATCCACCTTATACAAGGTTCCATCATGATAAGGTAATCCTTTGGACAAATCCTCACTTTATGCCTAAGGTGGTCTCTCCTTTTGATCTTAATCAAGAGGTATATTTACCTGTCTTTTTTCCAGCTCCTCGTGCATCCAGTGCAGAGAGGAACCTTCATACTCTAGATTGTAAAAGAGCTCTTGCTTTTTACTTACACAGGACACAGCAACATAGAAAGTCTTCCCAGCTTTTTGTTGCTTTTGATCCTTCTCATTTAGGACTTCCAGTCTCTAAGAGAACACTGTCCAATTGGATTGCTCAGTGTATTTCTTTTACTTACCAGAGTAAGAACCTTTCTCTGGAGGGCCATGTCACAGCTCACAATGTGAGGGCCATGGCCACCTCTATGGCTCATCTTCATTCTGTTTCCATCGACCAGATCTGTCGAGCAGCCACCTGGGCCTCGGTTCATACCTTCACAGCCCATTACTGTTTGGACAAGGACTCCCGCCAGGATGCCTTGTTTGGTCAGGCTGTCCTCAGACACCTGTTCCATTCTTAAACAACTCCTGCCCTCCTTCCCTGAATGGATGCCTGAGATCCATAGGAAAATGAGGAACCCTTTGGGTCTCATACCCTTGGGGATCTCCCAGGCATCTTAGCTAGGGAGTCCCCCATATGTGAGGACTCATTCCTGCTTGTTCCTGGAGATAGCACAGTTACTTACCTGTAACAGGTGATCTCTGGGAACAGCAGGAATTAGTCCTCACAACCCTCCCACCTCCCCTAGGAGTTGTATCTCTCTCTGTCTTTCCTTTCCTCTCTCTCTCTATTGTCTCAGCTTTAAACTTGAACTGAGGAGAGTTGGTTAGGAAAGGCGGGAAGGCAGCGCGCAGGCGCTGTGGGATGCTCCCAAAAGCTTTCCTTTTTGGGAAGCTGGGGAGCGTTCCCGCGCAGTCTCCGTCGGTACCGACGTACTCCATATGTGAGGACTAATTCCTGCTGTTCCCAGAGATCACCTGTTACAGGTAAGTAACTGTGCTTTCAGAGCTTGCAGGGGATTGAGAAGAGGATGGAAGAGTGGTCCGACCAAAGTACTGGAAGTATTGAATGGTGCGTTTTGTTGCTGTCATTTAGTTTGTCCTGAAGCATGAATACCAAATCTAGAATGTTTCATTTATTGTGGGTTTGGGTGGTAAGAATTTGTGTGTAGTGAAGGGCTTCCATCGCTTCCAAGAAGGAAGCTGCCTGCTTATTAGAAATATTTATTTAAACGGTATAGAAATCCGTTTAAATAAATAAATAAATTATTAGGAGCAGATGACAAGTTCAGGTCACCGAGGAGGATGAGAGGTTGATGTTTGTATGGGAGAGAACATGCTGCTTCTAGTAGTTTGGATAGTTCAGAGGCATTGTCGTTGGCAATTCAATCATTAGGCATATAGATAGCTGGATGGTTGAGGATTGCCTGATAACATGCCTGCCTGTTATGAAGATGATGGACATCAAGGGCCATCTAGATAAGGTTTTAGATAGTGCTGGAGTGGAGTCTACTGTCTTGGTATATATTGGTACAAATGACAAAGGAAAATGTGGGAGGGAGGTTCAGAAGTTCTGAAAGCCAAATTTAGTTTTTTTAGGTAGAAAATTGAAATCCAGAACTTCCAAGGTAGAATTCTCAGAAATGCTTCCCATTCCACATGCAGGAACCAAGAGGAAGGCAGAAATCCAGAGTCTCAATGAATAGATGAGACTGGTACAAGGAAAAGGGTTTTAGATTTGATAGGAACTGAGCAACGTTTTGGGGAAAGGAAGGAGCTTTTCCATAAGGGTGTGCGTCACCTTAACCAGGGTCGAACCAGGCTTCTGGCATTAACCTTTTAAAAAGGAGAGAACCGTTTTTTAAACTAGAAAAAGAGGAAAAGCTAGCAGTTGCCAAGAGTAGTATGATTCAGAATGATGCATCTTTGAGGGATGGTAGCAAAACAGGAAAGTTGGGCATCCTGATAGAGAAATTTTAACAAAGGTAAAGCTCAGATGCCTTTTAGTAAAGAGCAGACCAAGTTGAAGGATTCCAAATTACCCCATCTACTAATTTATTAATATGAATAAAAAAATTATCTAGCTAAGTTTGAAATGCCTGTATGCAAATGCTAGAAGTCTAAAACATAAGATGGGAGAGTTACATCATATAGCACCAAATGAAGGGTTACATATAATTGGCAAGTTCAGAGCTCTGGTGGAAGGAGATTACCAATTTGGAATACTGTGGTATCTGGGTATAAATTATATTGCGATGACAGTGCAGATCAAATTGGTAGAGGGGTTGCGTTATATGTTAGAGGGCATTAAGTCAGACAGGATAAAAGTTTTGCAGGAAACAAAATATGTAACATAGTAAATGACGGCAGATAAAGACCAGTAGCGTTCTAAGGTGTCTGCTCCTTGGCTGCTCTATTGAGCAATCGGCCCACCCATAGGGTGAGTCTGTTGCGGGCACCCATCAGGTGCTTTCCCGTGCTCTTTTAAGAGAGGATCCTTCTAGCCACACCAGGCCTGTAAGTAGGAAGAGTTGTTTACCAGGAATACCCGTTAGGCAGCACCAGCGGTCTGGCTGAGGGGGCTAATGAATCTTGGCCGGTGGGAAGTAGGAGGAGAGCCTCAGAGTGCTGATGGTGCAATCCTCCACTCTCCTTCACGCCTAGATGCAGAGCAGGAGTCGTGCCCTTCGCTGGCGCCGGCATGCTGTGGGCTCCAGCGGCGGGCGGGCGGCATTGACACAGTATGCGTGCTGAGAAAGGTCCATGGTCACCATAGTGGCGTTTCACCTCCAATTAGGAACAGAGAATAGCGACCGCCTGAAGCATCCAAGATGGCTGTCATCCAGGATTCGGGATACAGCTGCGACCCAGGATGTGCATCAAGGGGCACTCCATTCTCGGTCCGGGTGACAGAGCGCCTTCGAAATATGAGGACTTGGTTGGCAGGAGCCACAGCTGGGACTTGAACTTGTGACTACCTGCTCATGAACACACTGTGTGCACTGCACCACACTGTTGCCACGGCGACCGTGGAGAGGTGCATTGCACTGGCCCTGAAGACAGCTCCCACCGAGTCATGTGCTTTCGAATGCAATGCAATGTATGCCTTTGAGTTAGTCCTGACTCCTGGAGACCCAGAAGCTCCATGTTTTTTGTCTTTTTTTTTGGTAGTGTCACGTGAAGCAGATTGCCAGGTGATGGAGGGTTACAGACTCGCCAGGTTACTTGACCTGCCAGGCCCAGGGGTGCTAGTGGGAACTAAACCCTGGTAGCTTGGAAACCAAGCTAGTGTTCCAACTACTAGGCCACTCCCTCCCTTAACGCTGACAGAAGTGCTGGCAGACAGCCACCGGCGGAGAATCGGCGCCGTGAAAGGAGATCACAATGGCGCCGTGAGACTCAGGGTAGCAGACAGCTGCCGGCACGAGCAGAGAGTCGGCGCCGTGAAAATCACAGTGGCGCCGTGAGACTCAGGGTTGCAGACAGTTGCCGTCAGGAGCTGAGAAGCGGCGCCGTGAGACTCAGGGTAGCAGACAGCCGCCGGCACGAGCAGAGAGTCTGCGCCGTGAAAATCACAGTGGCGCCGTGAGACTCATGGTTGCAGACAGTCGCCAGCAGGAGATGAGATTCGGCGCGGTGAGTAGGCGCCTTGAAGAAGAAATTATAGTGGCTCCATGCGACTCAGGGTTGATGCCCCTCCAGTGAGGCCACTCGGAGTTGTCTGCTTGTAGAATAAACTCGGCTTCGGCGCTGAAGGGGATCTCGGCGCTGAGACAGGGATGCAGAGCAGTGAGGATCGGGCCCAGGCTCATGCTGCTGTCTCTAATGGGCGGCTCCTCCTTCCTGAAGACGATTGGAACCAATAGCGCCGAAGGGGAGGAGCCGCGGCTGTGACGTCTATGCAAGATGGCCGCCGCCATGGAAGCCACGAGGCCGGGCTGAAGCGAGAGCAGACAGCAGATCACTGGGAGACGCGGGGCTGTGAGCGGAGGCCTGGAGGTCATGCTCAAGGCCGCCGGGAGATCGGCAGAGTCACGTAGTGTGTTGCTACTGTTGCTGACCTCACCAGTTAAGGGCAGCACACGCAGGACAAGATGGCTGCCCCCATGGTCAGCACATGGCAGGGGCTTCCCGGAGACGGAAGAAGGCAGGCCAGGGACGGGGGCCTTCTTAGGCATGTCCTTGATTGCCACAAGCTGCTGACTTGGAGCTTCTGTACAGGCCAAAGGAGCAGGGAAGGTTCCCGGATCGACGGAGGGGCAGAGGAAGGCTGGCCGGGGACGGAGGTCATTTTAGACATGTCCCGGGCTGCTACGAAAGCTACAGCCTGGCTGGGATCCTCTTTTAAAAACCCCTTCTTCTGGAGTTGTCCTGCTTCTGCCGAAGGAGAAAGAGGTAGGAGCCTGCTCAGAAGGCAGGCCAGGAACGGAGGCCTTATTAGGCACGTTCTGGGCCGCCGAGCTTCTTTGTCAGGTATCTCTTCTTTAATTCAGGAATTTAATGTATATAATACTTTTTTCTTAACCTAGAAAGAAATCGACAGTGTTAGAACTTAGAAAGAATTAAGCAAAGAGGATGAAATCCTCTTTTTTTTTTTTTTTTCTTCAGAATTGTGAAAATTCAGGTGGAGAGTATAGAGGTCCGTCTTGCTGGCAAGGCGGAAGAACTGAAACTGGCTAGCTAGGGGCGGGCAGGGGGGTGGGGCCAGGTGGCCCATGCTCAGAGGGGCAAAGCCCTTCTGAGCTATGGAGAGTACTTCCGTCTCGGCGCCGTCGGATGATGTCACCAAGTGTGGCTGACTCATCCTGCTTGTCCTAGGAGAAAGACCAGTATGGTCCATCTAGTCTGCCCAGTAAGATGGCAAGAGTTAGGTGCACCAGCTGCTCTGTGCAGGCCACCCCTCCCCATGTCTTTGTTTAGGGGTGAACCCACCGCTCCATGTAGGACACCCCTATTTTTTGAGAAATTAGATGGTTCAGGTTATTTTGATTTTATCCTGTTGCTGAAAGGGATCCACTGTGTCTGTCCCATGCCACTTTGAACTCCGTCACTGTGTTTGCCCCCACCACTTCCATCGGGAGGGTATTCCAAGCATCCACCACCTTTTCAGTGAAAAAGTATTTCCCCACATTGCCTTTCAATTTACCAACTTGCAGCTTCATGTTATGCCCTCTAGTTTTACAGCTTCCCTGTCTTTGAAAGAGGTTTGTTTGTTCATTATTTCTCTAAGTAGTTAAAGGTCTGAATCGTATCTCCCCTGTCCCTCCTCTCCTCCAAAGTGTACATATTTAGGTCTTCAAGTCTCTTCTCATAAGGCTTCTGACGCAGGCTCCAAATCATTTTGGATGCCTTTCTCTGGACAGTTTCCAGTCTTTCTACATCCTTTGCAAGATATGGTCTCCAAAACTGAACACAGTATTCTAAGTGAGGCCTCACCAGTGACTTATACAGTGGCATTAGTACCTCTTCCTTTCTGCTGGTAATTCCTCTTTGTATGCAGCCCAACATCCTCCTGGCTTTTGCCACCGCCTTGTCGCACTGTTTTGCCACCTTGAGATCTTCAGAAATAATCACACCAAGGTCTTTCTCCTGATCCGTGCACACCAACCTCTTGCCCCCTATCGCGTACATTTCCCTTGGATTTCTGCTACCCAAGTGCTTGACACTGCACTTCTTCGCATTAAAACTTAATTGCCAAGCATTAGACCATTCTTCCAGCTTTTGTAGATCTTTCCTCATGATAACCACTCCCTCGGGGGAGTCTACTCTGTTGCAAATTTTCGTGTCATCTGCAAAAAGACACTTTTCCATTCAGTCCTTCAGCAATATCACTCACAAATACATTGAACAGTGCCAGGCCCAGGACCGAACCCTGGGGCATCCCGCTAATCATCTTCCTTTCATCTGAGTGAGCTCCATTTATCATCACCTTCTGTCTGTCACTCAACCAATTTCTGATCCAGTTTACCACCTTGGGACCCATCCCCAAACTACTGAATTTATTGATAAGCCTCCTATGAGGAACAGTATCAAAGGCTTTGCTGAAATCCAAGTAGATGACATCCATTGCATGCCCCTGATCTAGTTCTCTAGTCACCCAGTCAATCAGATTTGTTTGGCAAGATCGTCCTTTGGTAAAACCATGTTGCCTTGGATCTTGCAACCTGTTGGTTTTGAGAAAGTCCACTATTTGCTCTTTCAGGAGCACCTCCTTTACTTTTCCCTCCAGAGAGTTAAGACTCACGGGCCTGTAGTTTGTTACTTTTTCCCTGTCACCACTTTTGTGAAGAGAGGTACCACATCAGCCATTCTCCAGTCCTGAGGAACATCTCTGGTTCCAAGGATCTGTTGAAAACATCCTTTAACGGCCCTGCAAGAACCTCTGAGCTCTTTCAGTATCCTGGGATGTGTCCCATCCGGTCCCATGGCCTTGTCCACTTTCAGTTTAGCAAGTTGTTCTAACACCTCATCTTCTGTGAATGGTGTGGTATCTACTTCATTCCCGTATTTATATTTGGGAGTCACAGATGGTCCTTCTCCAGGATTTTCTTTAGTAAAAACAGAGCAGAAGTATTTGTTTAGCAATTTCGCTTTTTCGATGTCACTTTCCACGAGTCTGTTCCCAGCACTTCTGAGTCCTGCAATTCCATCTCTGATCTTCCTTTCTCGAATATACCTGAAGAAAGTTTTGTCGCCACACTTCACATCTTTAGCCATCCTTTCCTCTGCCTTTGATTTTGCTTTCCTTATTTCTCTTTGAGTTTGATCCTGTATTCATTTCTGTCTTCCTCTGTTTGCAAGCTTTCGAATGTTGTGAAAGCTGTGTTTTTGCCTTTATTTGAGCAGTCCCTTCTTTGGAAAACCAAATAGGTTTCCTTCTCCTCTTGTTTTATTTACTTTACTTACATATTTATCTGTTGCCCCTTTTATTGCCACCTTTAGTTTAGCCCATTGCATTTCCACTTCCCTTGTCCCCTTCCACCCTGCCAACTCCTCCTTTAGGTTCTTGGCAATTTTACTGAAGTCAATGTTTTTGAAGTTTAGGACTTTGAGCTTGCTATGATTGGACTGCACTTGGCTTTTATCTCAAACCACATCGTGTGATGATCGCTGCTGCTCACAGGGGCACCCACCCAGACATTCGACACACTGTCACTGTTGGTGAGCACTAAATCCAGCCTTGAGCTTTCCCTGGTTGGTTCCATCACCATTTGTCTAAGTAACACATCTTGGAAAGCATCCACAATTTTTTTGTTTCTTTCCAGATTTGCAGAAGGAGTAATCCAATCCACATGGGGTAGATTAAAGTCACCCCCAATATGATCATTTCCCCCTTTGTGGCTATCTGGGCAATATCTATAATCAATTCATTATCTATCTCTTTGATTTGAGTCGGAGGTCTGTAGACTACAGCAGTATGGATGACAGTGCCATCTCCTCTTTCCAACACAGTCCAGAGCACTTATTCTTCTTTTCCCCATGCCCCCTGCATTTCAGTAGCTTTAATATTGCTTTTGACATACAAGGCTTCTCCTCCTCCTCCTTTACCATTTTCTCTGTCTCTTCTGAATAGATTATAGCCAGCTATGGCAATATCCCAATCATGTGATTCATTAACCAATGTTTCTGTAATGGCCACAATGTCCAAGTCCATTTCCACCATTAAGGCTTCCAGGTACGGAACTTTGTTGGCTAAGCTTCGAGCATTTGTGCTCATTGCTTTCTAGCATTTAACTGGCTTGCATGTATTTTGCATTGATTTTATTCTGCCTACTTCTTCCCACTTGCTTTTGATTTGTGGTTTAAAAGTGTGGCTGTTTCTGATGTTCTGCTTTTGCAGGGAGTGACGTCCTGAACTTGACCATCTCCAGGAACAAGCAGGAATGAGTCTTCACATATGGGTATCGTCGGTACCGACGGAGCCTGCGCGGGAACGCTCCCCAGCGTCCAAAAGGAAAGCTTTTGGGAGCATCCCACAGCGCCTGCACGCTGCCTTCCCGTCTTTCCTAACCGCCTCTCTCCAGTTACTCTTTTCCGCGGATCCAGCAGGTCGTGTTCCTGTCACCGCTGAAGAATTTCTTTATTTTATTTCTTTGGTCGCGCATCTGCCTTCTTGACGCTGGACCGGTACCGCCGGTCTTTTCTTTCTTTATTCTAAAAAAAAAAAAATAAAAAAAAATACCGTTTTTCTCACTTCAGTGCATTTTCTTCTTTGGCCTTAGGCCTAGGAAATTTTTCCTCATGGAAAAGCCCGCCTCTGGTTTTAAAAAATGCACAAAGTGCAGCAGCACTATTTCTGTCACCGACACCCATGAATGGTGTCTAAAATGTTTAGGTCCTGACCATTCCATTGCGGCTTGTGAGTCCTGCTCCATGATGTCTAAAAGAGGTCTACAGAATCGAGCAGCTAAGCTCAGTACCCTGTTTCCCTCGGATGCAGCTTCGGTTGCATCGACGTCTTCCAGGGCTGCTTCTTCCTCACATGGATCTCAGGTAACCAAACTTAAATCCAGCCGGTCCTCGAAGGGTAGATCTCCCTCTAAGTATCGAGATGCCTCCGGACTTGCCCTCGGAATCCGCACCGGCAAAATTACCCCGGCGGGAGGCTCCGGCTTCCGAAGCTTTATCTATGGGGGTCACAGGTTGACATCGATAGCTCGGCCTCGACCGATCACCTGTTGCCATGTTCTGGGGTACCGGTGGTTCCCACTGGTACCGACATCCAGACATTGGTTGCGTCAATGGATCAGAATATCCTGACCATGCAGCGTGCCATCACGGCATTCATACAAGCTGCGATGCCTTCGGTACCGCAACCAACTCCGTTGCCGGTACCGACTCCGGCACCGGTACCGACATCAGTTCCGGTGCCAGTACCAGTACCGATTGCATCGACATCCGCTTCGGTGTCGACTGCAGCGGTACACTGTCCTGTGATGCCCATCGGTACCGAATCGGTACCGATCACTCCCGATGTCGATGCCACCCGGTACGCGTATCGGGCTCTGCAGGAGCATCCAGACAGACGATATTTCGATTCCTCTGAAGACTCTGATGAATCAGAGGTCTCTGTCGAAGCATCGGTGATTCATCCTCAGGAGCCCTCTTCTCCAAAAAGGAGAATGTCTCCTCCAGAAGACTTTTCTTTTCAAGACTTCATTAGGGAAGTGGCCAGGGGCCTCTCCATCTCAGTGGCCCCTGAGACAGAGCCTAGAGCCAAAAAAATTGATATTTTACAATATCCTAAGGCTCCTAAAGAGGCAGCCACTTTACCAATACATGAGATTCTTTATGATCACATGTTGGGCATATGGAAGACTCCTCTCACCACTTCCCCTCATTCTCGCAGGTTGGACACCATGTATCGTGTTCCTCGTTGTCCTGGCTTCCATAAAACTCAGCTTCCTCACCACTCCATTGTGGTGGAGTCTGCTATGAAGAAGATAAAGAGTACAAAGAGGCACTCTTCTGCTCCTCCAGGAAGGGAATGCAGAACCTTAGATGCCTTTGGCAGGAGAATTTTCCAGGCTAGTATGCTTGTTGCCAGAATCAACTCCTATAGTCTCTATATGGGGATGTTTCTAAAAGAAGTTACAGATCACCTGCAAACTTTATCTCCTTTTATTCCAGAAGATAAAAGGGAAGAATTCCTCACCTGGCTCAAACATGCGCAGGATATTTCCAAGTTCTCCAACCGTGCAGACTTTGACTCTTTTGAAGGTGCCAGCAGAGCCTCGGCCATTGCCATAGGTGCACGCAGAGTTGCTTGGTTACAAGCTTCTGATTTGGAACCTTGGGTTCAAGATGGACTAGGAAATCTTCCTTGTACAGGTGAAAATCTTTTTGGCAAAGATTGGCAAGCAAAGGCCACCCAAATGGATGCTGAAAATTCTGCTTTAGATAGACGTTCAAAGTCTACTTCTGCTCCTTTTAAAAAAAGTTTGTTCAAAAAGGGTTTTTTTTCCCAAAAAAGGGAAATATTATTCTGCTTATGGTCAGCAGTCATCTTCTGCAGGTCGTTTTTGCTACAAAGAGACACAAACAACCGAAACAGGTCAAGCCTAAGGCTGCTAGGACTGCTGCAGCCCAACAGCCTCAGCCTCCTCAGGGCCTTTGACTTACAACTAGAGAGCTTAGCCTTTCTGGCTCTAGAACATCCAGAACCTCTCACCATTCCAGGAAGGTTGGCTTACTTTGCTCCCAGATGGGAACAAATTACAGCAGAGCAATGGACCCTCTCCATCATCAGGGAGGGGTACAAGCTTCATTTCTTAAACCTTCCTCCTCACACCATGGTGAGACAGTTCAATTCCGAGACATCTCTCCTCGACCTTCTGGGTCAGGAGATCACTACCCTTCTTGCCCAAGGGGCAATAGAAGAAGTACCCCTTCTTCAACAGGGCTCAGGGTTCTACTCCCCCTACTTTCTTATCCCAAAGAAAACAGGGGGCTACAGACCCATTTTAGATCTCAGAGAATTGAACAAGTTTCTATGCAAGGAGAAATTCAAGATGATTTCTCTTGGTACTCTCCTTCCATACCTTCAGAGTCAGGATTGGCTTTGCTCTCTAGACCTCAAGGATGCGTACACCCATGTCCTCATCCATCCAACACACAGAAGGTTCCTTCGGTTCCTTTATCAAGGGAAGCACTATCAATACAGAGTGCTCCCTTTCGGTCTGGCCTCTGCTCCAAGAGTGTTCACAAAATGCATGGCAGTTGTGGCTGCATTTCTACGCACTCTAGGGCTATTCGTATTCCCATATCAGGATGACTGGCTCATCCGAGCTCCATCCCAGTCAGAGGCCCAGATTTCTCTAACCTGCACAAGCCATATCCTTCAGTATCTGGGGCTTGTAATAAACTTTCCAAAATCCCATCTTACTCCTACTCAGTCTCTAGAGTTCATAGGGGCCTTGCTGGATACCACAACTGCAAGGACCTATCTTCCCCAGGCCCGTTGCCTACGCTTGGTGCAGTTAGCCTCACAAATTGAGTTAAAATCCCATTTAACTGCTCAAGAGATGTTACAACTGTTAGGCCACATGGCCTCCACTATACATGTGGTTCCTTACGCTCGCCTTCACATGAGGGCAGCTCAGTGGACTCTATCCACCCAATGGACCCAGGCATCAGGTTGCCTGTCAGACAAAATAGCAAGTCGCCATCCAGTCGCCTCTTTTGGTCCCTCCACTGGTGGAAATCCACTCAAAATCTGTTGTTGGGGGTCCCCCATTCAACAGGTGTTACCCCAAGTAACCCTTACAACAGATGCCTCTCCAAGAGGTTGGGAAGCTCATCTACAAGATCTCTCCACTCAGGGCATCTGGTCTGTAGAAGAGACATCTCTACATATCAACCTCTTAGAGCTCAGAGCAATTTTTCTAGCTCTGTTTTCCACACCCTGCTCATCTACAAGACAGTCCTCATCCACACGGACAACCAAGTAGCCATGTTCTATGTGAACAAGAAGGGCGGGACTGGCTCTCTGTTGCTTTGCAACGAAGCTCTGAGATTGTGGGCCTTCGCCAGAGAGCATCAAATTCATCTCATGGCAGTGTATCTTCCAGGGGTTCAAAACTCTTGGGCAGACAGACTCAGTCGAGTTCTGCTTCCACACGAATGGTCCGTCCATGGGGACCAGATAGCCAGGATCTTTCGAATTTGGGGAACCCCAGACATAGACTTGTTTGCAAGTCCGTGGAATGCCAAACTTCCCCGGTTCTGTTCCAGAATTCCGTGTCAGGGAGTTTAGGCCAGGGATGCCTTCCTCCTCCATTGGGGGCAAGACTTCCTCTATGCCTTTCCACCCATTCCCCTAATTCTCAAGACACTCTTCAAACTTCAGAGAGACAAGGGGTCTATGATCTTCATAGCACCACATTGGCCATGCCAAGGGTGGTACCCTCTACTTCTGCATCTCTCTCAAGCTCCCTCCCTGGACTTGGGATCTGCTCCAGACCTCCTGTCCCAGGAGGAGGGAACGTTGTGGCACCCAAATCCCCAGTCTCTTCACCTCGGAGCCTGATTGCTGAAGGCCTAGACCTTCAAGATTTGCATCTTTCTCAGCAAGTGAAGGATATCCTTCATGCTTCCAGAAAGCCTTCCACCAGACGTTCCTATGCTTTTAAATGGAAAAGGTTTACCATTTGGTGTGCAGAGAAGGGTCTTAACCCTCTTGCAATACCTCTGAATTCTTTACTAGAGTATTTGCTGCATTTATCCCATGCAGGCCTTAAAATGAATTCAGTAAGAGTCCATTTGAGTGCTATTGCAGCATCCCTTAAACCTCTCAATTGTCAGCCTGTTTCCTCTCATCCTCTTATAGCAAGATTCATGAGAGGCTTCTTTTGACTAAACCTCCCATCAGACCACCTCCAGTGGCATGGGACTTGAATCTGGTTCTTGGCCAGCTTATGCAGCCACCCTTTGAACCCTTAGCCAGTACCTCCTTGAAATTCCTTTCCTGGAAGGTTATTTTTCTCATTGCAGTCACTTCAGCTCGCCGCATCAGTGAACTGCAAGCCTTGGTGGCTAATCCTCCTTATACAAGGTTCCATCATGACAAGGTAGTCCTCAGGACTAATCCACACTTTATGCCTAAAGTGGTCTCACCTTTTCATCTGAACCAAGAGGTTTATTTACCTGTCTTTTTTTTCCAGGACCTCATGCTTCAAGTGCAGAGAGGAATCTTCATACCCTGGATTGTAAAAAAGCTCTTGCTTTTTACTTAGAGGACACAGCAACATAGAAAGTCCCCTCAACTCTTTGTTGCTTTTGATCCTTCTCATTTAGGACTTCCAGTCTCTAAGAGAACTCTGTCCAATTGGATTGCTCAGTGTATTTCTTTCGCCTACCAGAGTAAGAAACTTTCTCTGGAGGGCCATGTCACAGCTCACAATGTGAGGGCCATGGCAACCTCTATGGCTCATCTAAATTCTGTGTCCATCGACTAGATCTGTCGAGCGGCCACCTGGGCCTCGGTTCATACCTTCACAGCCCATTACTGCTTGGACAAGGACCCACCGGGATGCCTTGTTTGGTCAGGCTGTTCTCAAACACCTGTTCCATACCTAACCAACTCCTACCCTCCATCCCTAGCTGTATGCCTGAGATTCATGAGGGGAGGTAGAGCCCTTCCCAGGGACTCACAACCTGGGTGATCTCCCAGGCATCTCTAGCTGGGGAGTCCCCATATGTGAAGACTCATTCCTGCTTGTTCCTGGAGATAGCACAGTTACTTTCCTGTAACAGGTGATCTCTGGGAACAGCAGGAATAAGTCTTCACAACCCACCCACCTCCCCTAGGAGTTGTATCTCTCTATCTTTCTTTCCTTTCCTCACTCTCTCTTTGTCTCAGCTTTAAAACTCGAACTGGAGAGAGGCAGTTAGGAAAGGTGGGAAGGCAGCGCGCAGGTGCTGTGGGGTGCTCCCAAAAGCTTTCCTTTTGAACGCTGGGGAGCGTTCCCACGCAGGCTCCGTCGGTACCGACGATACCCATATGTGAAGACTTATTCCTGCTGTTCCCAGAGATCACCTGTTACAGGTAAGTAACTCTGCTTTCCCCATCCATCACCCCCTTTTTCTAGTTTAAATGTATATCCACATACTACCTGAATTTTTCACTTAGGGTTCTTTTCCCTGCGACAGAGAAATGTATAGTCTCTTGTTGGTCCATCTGTTTCCCCAGTCGGCTATAAATCTGAATCCTCCTCCTTTGCACCAGGTCTGGAGCCATGTGTTAAAGCTGTTTATGCGATGTAGCCTTTCTGCCCCCTTACCAAGAACAGGAAGAACTTCTGAGAAAGCTACAGTGTTAACAGTGGGCTTCAGTTTCTCGCCCAGAGTTTGGAAGTCCCTTTCAACTGTAGTGGCACTGTTTCTAGCCAGGTCATTTCTACCCAAGTGGATGACAACATAAATTTTGTAGTGCTCACTTTCAGCGCTAAGTACATCAACAATTTGGTTTGTATTCCTGCTAGCTTAAGAACCTATGAGGCATTTGACTAACTTCTCGCCTTTGAACTGTGTTCACAAGTTGGTGCCTCTGATGATGGAATCACCAAGTAGTAGTAGTTTTCTGTTACTAGAGTTTTTCTTCATATTTGATGCTTTATCAGGAGATTGGGCATTGACTGTCTCATTTAAAAGCTCTTCAGTTTCCATGGATTGGGCATCCTCATTAACCAAAGCAGAGAAGGCATTATGCAGTGATATCTCATGATTGTACAGGGTGTTTCTGTGATCTCCAGGAACAAGCAGGAATGTAGTCTTCACATATTGGTATCGTCGGTACCGACAGAGCCTGCGTGGGAATGCTCCCCAGCGTCCAATAGGAACGCTTTTGGGAGCATTCCTCAGCACATGCGCGCTGCCTTTCCAACTGTCCTCCTTTACTACTTCGTTTTCCATGGAGCCGACAGGACCCATACCCTGTCACCGCAGAAAATTCCGTCTTTAAAATTGTTTCTTGTGATCGCGTTTGCCTCCGCACGACGCCTACCGGTACTGCCGGTTCTTTTCTTTTTTTCAAAAATTTTATACTTCCTGTTCGGTAATCCAGTTTAGTCCTCCAACATCGGGTAGTGCCCCTCCTCCTGCAGCCGGGAGACTGGACCAATCAAATCTTCTGTAGTATATATGCAGCAGGAGCTCCCAGAAGTCCCCAGTGTGTCCAGTCTCCCTGCAGCTGGAGGACTTCTGTGCCCTTGCTGGGCACGCTAAGTGACACTTGAAGGAGCAACACTAGTTAGTTAGTTCTTTTGGGGTTTATTTCTGGTCCTTTATATTCTATTTCTTTTGCTAGGTAGCTGTATCTTTAAAAAAGAAAAAGACACAGGAGACTTTCTGGGGAAAGCCAGACCTGCCTTGGGCTCCTGCCTTTCTGCCTGGGAATCTCTGAAGCCTGGGTTGAGCTCTCCCCAAGGCTGTTCGGGGAAGAGCCATACCGGCTGCAACATTGCCTGTCACTTGGAGAAGTGGGCTGAGTTCCTTGCTGTTCCCAGAGCTGGTAGGAATTTTCCTTGTTTTAAGCTCTCTGTTCTTTGCTTGGGCAGAGGCTCTGTCGGCTCCCCTGGTTTCCAAATTGCACTTTTTCCTGCTTTTTTTCGCTTGCCCTGTATTAGAGGGTTGTTTTCTTTCTTTTCCATATTATTTGGGTACCTTTGTATTTTCGCGCCGTTTTTTACCGCGGGTGAAAAAGTGCGGCGGCCATTTTGGATTTCTAAAGTGTGCTTTTTAAGGGCACTTTTTAACACTTGCGCACGGGTTCCCCTGGTGTTTTTGGGGTTTCTTTTGCTGGCGATTTTGCTCAGGGCACCCCTAGGATTCTGGGGAGTATTTTGTTTACTGTGAAAAAAAAAAAAAAAAAAAAGGTTTTAAATTTAATACTGTGCTGAATTGAATAAGGTTAGTCCCCTTGGTGTGGGCTTCCCTGTTCCTGTTGCCTTATTTTTCCCTGAGAGCAGGTGGCCTGGGCATGGCTGCCAAACCTCAGTGTGTAATTTGTGGCTCCCGCAGAGGTACAATGACTGACTCTGGAATCTGTAAGAGCTGTGCTGCAGTTTCTTCAGAACTGGAGCTGCCTATTGAAATTAAGGAACAGCATGTGCCCGGGGACCCTTCCCTTTCGGGGGACAGTGTCCCTTCACCGAGCATCCTTCCTTCTGGTCTGGGCCCGGCGTCTAATACGTCGGTCCCTGAGCTCCAGCAGGCGGCTATGGTAGCGTCGCCTATAGACTTTTCCCCGGATTTTGTTCTTCTCATGCATCAGGCCTTCCGCTTAAGCCGGTCTGGTCATTTGCCGGAGGCTTGGCCCGCCTCTCTCCCCCCAGCATCCGCGGGGGGGGTTCAGCGGTCTTCCCAACCCGCGGTCAAGCGGCCCAGGTTGGGGGACCAGGATCAGGGCGCCCTTTGCCTCCCGGATTCCGAGACTGAGGGGGATCCGGATATTGAGGCGGAGGAGTTAGAAGACGGAGAGCTTCCAGAACTGGAAGATCAGGCTCGCATCATTCGGGTGTTTTGAAGGGACGAGCTGGTACCTTTGGTCACGGAGTCTCTCCAAGCACTTAACCTCTCTGCGGTGCGGCCGCTGGAGGAGGAGGGTCTCGAGGATCCTCTCATTCAGGCGGTCAGGGATGCCCAGGTAGTTTTGCCTGTGCACCGAGTAGTTGAGCAGATGATCCATGCGGAATGGGAGCAACCGGAATCCGCTTTGAAAGGGATTCGGACCATGAATCGTCTTTACCCCCTTGCAGACAAGGACAGGGACTTGTTTAAGTCTCCACGGGTGGATGCTGCCGTTTCGGCAGTGACTAAGAAAACCACCATCCCGGTTGAAGGGGCCGCGGCCCTGAGGGATGTTCAGGACAAAAAGGTTGATAATTTGTTGAAGCAAGCCTTCGAGACCAACGCCTTATCGTTACAAGCTTCTATTTGTGGGGCGTGGGTAGCTCGAGCTTGTTTGCGATGGTCGCAGCACCTGCGCTCGGGGTCCGGTATGGACCAACAGGGGCTGTTGGACGTTGCCCGCGTGGAGTCGGGATCGGCCTACTTGGCGGATCTGTGTTATGATTTAATACGCTCCCTAGCTAATAGCATGGCCTCCATGGTAGCGGCACGACGGTCCATCTGGTTGCGCAATTGGGCGGCCGACGGTTCTTCCAAGTCTCGCCTCAGTAAACTACCCTTTAAGGGCAGGTTGTTATTTGGTGAGGCTCTGGATAAGTTGGTGAAGGATCTCGGTGAGTCTAAGGGTGGTCGGCTTCCAGAGGATAAGCCTAAGCTTAATAGGTCGTCCACCTCAGCGCGCGGCCAGTTTCGGGATGCGCGCAGATTTCGTTCTTCCCGGCTGTGGACTTCGCAGCGCGGTCGTTTTGGAACCCGTCATCAAGGGTTTCGTGGTTTCAGAGGAGCGGGAAGGGGCTTCTCCGGAGCCGCCTCTTCCTCTGCCTCTTCCTTTAATCGCAAGCCACAATGAAACGAGGCGGGCTCTAGAGGAAGACCCGGTCATCGGGGGTCGTTTGCGCGACTTTCTTCCTTCTTGGGCCCAAATTACGTCAGATCGGTGGGTGCTGCAGATTATAGAAGAAGGTTATGCCCTAGAGTTTGCGCA
Source organism: Ichthyophis bannanicus (assembly GCA_033557465.1). NCBI lineage: Eukaryota > Metazoa > Chordata > Amphibia > Gymnophiona > Ichthyophiidae > Ichthyophis > Ichthyophis bannanicus. The sequence goes on along the minus strand of JAWIIG010000036.1, from coordinate 711,098 downwards.
CCCACTTCCGGATTCGTTTGTTCTGTCTCCCAGCAAGGGAGCTCAAAAGGCGCGGGACATCCGCGTGACCCTGGATCGGCTTCTCTCTCTGGGGGCCGTGGTTCCGGTCCCGCCCTTGGAAAGAGGCGCAGGTCGCTACTCCATCTATTTTGTGGTTCCCAAAAAGGGCGGTTCCCTTCGTCCGATCTTGGATCTCAAAGGCGTGAATCGCGCTCTGAGTACCGCACTTTCGCATGGAGACCCTGCGGTCAGTCATCGTAGCGGTGCGTCAAGGGGAATTTTTGACATCCCTCGATCTTACAGAGGCCTATTTACACATTCCCATCCGGCCCTCCCATCAACTGTTTCTCCGCTTTGCGCTCCCGTGGGGCCATTTTCAATTCCGGGCCATGCCGTTCGGACTCGCCACGGCTCCCCGCACCTTCACAAAGGTAATGGTTGTAGTCGCGGCGGCGTTGCGCAAGGAGGGCATCCTGGTCCATCCATATCTCGACGACTGGTTGATTCGAGCAAAGTCCAGTCGGGAGTGTGTGCAAGTCACGAGCAGGGTGGTGGATCTCCTTCGGTCCCTCGGATGGGTGGTGAACGAATGCAAGAGTTGTCTGTCTCCGTCACAGGATCTCGAGTATCTGGGAGTCCGCTTCGACACAGCAAGGGGCTTGGTGTGCCTTCCGGAGCGACGCGTGCTGGCGTTGCGGGCTCTGGTCCGTCTCTTCCGGGGGATGCCAGCTCCGTCGGCGTGGTGGTACCTGCGGCTCCTCGGCACGATGGCGGCGACCTTGGAGGTGGTGCCTTGGGCGCGCTTCCACATGCGTCCGCTGCAGAGTGCTCTTCTGCGACGTTGGTCCAACCAGTTTGACTCGCTGAACAAGAGATTGCCTTGCCCAAAGACGGTTCGCCGATCCCTCCGGTGGTGGCTCTCCGCCGAGAACCTGTCGCGAGGGATTCCCTTGGAGCCTCCTCTGTGGGTTCCGTTCACGATGGATGCGAGCTTAACCGGCTGGGGGGCTCACTGCGAGTCCCGCTTTGCTCAGGGGGAATGGTCTCCCCTGGAGGCCTCTTGGTCGATCAACCGTCTCGAATTGCGGGCAGTCCGGCTAGCCCTGGTGGACCTGGAGACCCTGGTTCTCGGACGACCGGTGAGAGTCCTGTCGGACAATGCGTCCACTGTAGCTTACATCAATCGCCAAGGGGGTACCGGCAGCGTGGCCCTGGAGGCAGAAGCGGCGGCCTTGTTCGACTGGGTGCAAACTCGCCTTCCAGCAATCTCGGCGGCTCACATTGCGGGCGTAGACAATGTCCAGGCCGATTTTCTCAGCAGAGTGCGGGTGGACCCCGGAGAATGGGAGCTAAACCCACAGGTTTACGCACAAATCGTCCGGCGGTGGGGTCCACCCATCATGGATCTCTTGGCGACCTTTCAATCAGCCAAGACAGGGCGCTTCTTCAGCAGGCGAAGGGAGCGCATGTCCGAGGGGCTCGACGCTCTCATTCAGCCGTGGCCAACGTCCGGTCTTCTTTATGTCTTTCCTCCGTGGGCTCTGATCGGCCGGGTCGTACAACGTATCGAGAGCCACCGGGGTCGCGTGTTACTGGTGGCCCCGGATTGGCCCCGGAGGCCCTGGTATGCCGATCTGGTCCGGTTGAGCGACGGCGTTCCTTGGCTCCTGCCCACTCTACCGGATCTTCTTCTTCAGGGTCCCTTGCGGATGCCCCAAGTGGATCGATTCTCGCTTACGGTTTGGCCATTGAGAGGGCTCGGCTGAAAAGGAAGGGCTACTCCCCCGCGGTGATTTCTACCCTTCTGCGGGCGAGGAAAACGTCCACTTCTCTTACTTACGTTCGGATTTGGAGGATTTTTGAAGACTGGTGCTCCCGGCGGGGAGTCCGGGCGGCGACGGTTTCAGTGCCCGTCGTTTTAAGTTTTCTTCAGGATGGTTTCGATAAGGGCCTTGCGGCTAGTTCCCTAAAAGTCCAGCTGGCGGCTATCTCGTGTTACCGCGGCAAGGTTTTGGGTCGTCTGCTCTGGGCTCATCCGGATGTACGCCGATTCCTTACGGCTGTTTTTCATTTGCGGCCCTCCCGCAGAGTTTTCGTTCCTCCTTGGGACTTGAATTTCGTTCTGAGGGCCCTGGTTCGTGAACCTTTTGAGCCCCTGCGCAGGGCGTCTCTGAAAGATCTCACGCTGAAGGCGGTTTTTCTTGTAGCCATCTGTTCGGCACGGCGCATTTCAGATCTGCATGCATTGTCCTGTCGAGAGCCTTTCTTGTCTTTTTCCGCGGATCGGATCGTTCTCCGTCCGGTTCCTTCCTTTCTGCCAAAGGTGGTGTCTCCCTTTCACATGAATCAGGCAGTGTTTCTTCCAGTGCTTTCTTCGCAATCTGTCGGGTCAACGGACAAAGGTCTTCTTCGGCTCGATGTGGGTCGTACGCTCCATCGTTATTTAAAGGTTACCGAGTCTTTTCGGAAATCTGACCGGCTTTTCGTGCTCTTCGGGGGTGCGCGTAAAGGGGAAGCGGCGGCTAAAGCCTCCATTGCTAGATGGCTCAAAGAGGCGATCGCGTCCGCGTATCTGTTGCAACAGCGGTCTGTTCCGGAGGGTCTGAGGGCTCATTCTACTAGGGCTCAGGCGACCTCTTGGGCGGAGTATAGCCTGGTTCCGCTGGCAGATATCTGTAGGGCGGCCACTTGGTCGTCTCTGCATGCTTTCAGTAGACACTATCGCTTAGATGTGTCAGCGGCTCGGGATTCCTGTTTTGGTTCGGCGGTTCTGCGCGCCGGATGGCAAGGTCCCGCCCGGTCTTAACTGCTCTGTTACATCCCGATGTTGGAGAACTAAACTGGATTACCGAACAGGAAATGGAAATTACACTAACCTGGTAATTGTAGTTCCTGGAGGGTCCAGTTTAGTCCTCCTTCCCTCCCGACTATCTGCTAATGTGGTGCGGCGCGCCTTTCCGAACGGTTGATATTAAGATGGTTCCTCTTGCCGTTCGGTCCCTCTGTGGCAGCCGCGTTTTTTGCAGAGGCTCTTCCCTGTCTCGGGGGTTCAGGCAGCTCCTGAACTTCTGGTGGGGAGCGGTGTTTTGATTCCTGAGGCGTCGGTGCCGGCGCAATGCAGTGTTCTGACTTCCTCGTTTGGGGAGGGGGTTGGATATTCCTTGGGGGGGAACAAATTGTTCTTTAATTAGGTCATTTTGTATATTAATCTAATGTGTTGCTTCGTTAAGTATGCTTTGTTACTAGTACACTGGGGACTTCTGGGAGCTCCTGCTGCATATATACTACAGAAGATTTGATTGGTCCAGTCTCCCGGCTGCAGGAGGAGGGGCACTACCCGATGTTGGAGGACTAAACTGGACCCTCCAGGAACTACAATTACCAGGTTAGTGTAATTTCCATTTTGAACTGTTTCTCTTAAGAAACTTTTCTTTTTCGGTGCTAGGTGCCATTCTGGGCATTAGGCCTCATATTCCTGAAACATGGAAAAGCCAACTAGTGATTTTAAAAAATGTACTAAGTGTGGTGGTACCATTTCCGTCACTGATGCCCATGATTGGTGTCTTAAATGTTTAGGGCCTGAACATTCTCCATCTGAATGTCTCTCCTGTATGGGGATAACTAAGAGAGGAAGACAGAACCGGGCTGCAAAGCTCGGTACTCTCTTTTCTTCGGATGCCAGATCCATTGCATCGACATCTTCAAGAGCCTCCTCTTCCTCCCATGGATCTCAAGTAACTAAACAAAAAAGCCGGTCCTCAAAGGGTAGCTCTCCTGCTAAGCATCGGGAGGCCATTGGCATTGCCCTTGAGGGGAACCACACTGGTAAAACAGCCCCGGTGGGAGGCTTCGGCTTCCAAAGCATCAATGGGGCTCCAGGATGTTCTCGAGGCCTCGACCTCGCAAGAACTACTGGTGCCATGCTCAGGGGTCCTGGCCGTTTTCACCTTTACTGACACCCAGGCATCGGCAGCGTCAATAGACCAGAGGTTCCTCGCTATCGAACGCAGCATTGCAGCTCTTCTCACAGCTGTGGTACCGTTGACACCTATGGTTCAACGGGCACTGGTACCGACATCGATACTGATGTCAGTACCTACACCGGTACCGGCCCTGGTGGAAATTCTTCCCATGCCTTCTTTGGCTGGAATCGACAGATCGGTACCAGATCAACTCGGTACTGACTTCGATCGATACTGGGACCGTGCTTTGCATGAGCATCGTGGTCAGGAATACTTCAAATCCTCCGATTCCGAAGACTCTGACAATTCTGCTGGTACCAGAGGGTTTCTCCTGGAAGATCCCTCTTCTCCCCAACGCAGAATGTCGCCTCCAGAGGACATGTCTTTTCAGGATTTTATTCATGATGTGGCCAAGGGCCTTTAAATCACTGTAGCTCCTGAACAGGAACCCAGAGCAGAGGAATTTGAAATTCTCCAATATCCTAAAGCTCCAAAGGAGGCAGCCACTCTGCCCATCCATGAAATTCTGCATAACTTGATGCTCAGAATGTGGGAGACACCTCTGACTACATCTCCTCATTCTAGGAGGCTTGATACTAGGTATCAAGTTCTGCCATGTCCTGGATTTCAAGACTCAGCTGTCACACCATTCAATGGTGGTGGAGTCAGCCATGCGTAGGATGAAAAGTGCAGAGAGGCATGCATCCAATCCCCCAGTTCGTGACTGCAGGACTCTGGACGCTTTTGGGCGGTGAACATTTCAGGCTTCCATGCTTTCAGCTAGGATCAGTTCATATATACTATATATGGGCATGTTCCTCAAAGAAGTTACAGGAGACTTGGAGCTTATGAGCCCACTTCTCCCAGATGACAAGAGACAAGACTATCTCCAGGAACAAGCAGGAATGTACTCATCACATATGGGTATCATCGGTACCGACGGAGCCTGAGCGGGAACGCACCCCAGCGTCCAATTAGAAAGCTTTTGGGAGCATCCCACAGCGCCTGCATGCTGCCTTCCCGCCTTTCCCAACTGCCTCTCTCCAGTTCTTATTTTTCCGCGGAGCCAGCAGGTCGTCGTTCCTGTCACCGCAGAAGAATTCTTCTTTAGTTTTCTTTTTTGTGGTCGTGTCTGCCTTCCTCGATGCTTTACTGGTACCGCCGGTTGGTTGTTCTTATTTTTTTTTTTTTTTTAAAGACAGAAAAAATATATATATATAGCATATTTGTATGTATATATGTATATGTATGTGTGTATATATATATACACACATACATATACATATATACATACAAATATGCTAGGACTTTTTCCTATTTTTCCCAGGTGCACGCGCGTTTTTGGTCCTTAGGCCCAAAAAGGTTTCCTACATTGGAAAAACCTGCCTCAGGTTTCAAAAAGTGCACCAAGTGTGATGGTACATTTCCGTCACCGACACCCATGAATGGTATCTAAAATATTTAGGTCCTGACCACTCCATCACGAATTGTATGTCCTGCGCCAGGCCAGGGATGCTTTCCTCCTTTACTGGGGTCAAGACTTTCTGTATGCCTTTCCACCCATTCCCCTAATTCCCAACACCCTATTCAAGCTTCAGAGAGACAGAGGCCATATGATTCTCATAGCTCCACATTGGTCATGGCAAGTGTGGTACCCTCTGCTTCTGCATCTCTCTCAAGCTCCCTCCCTGGAGTTAGGGTCTGCTCCAGATCTCCTATCTCAGGAAAATTGAATGTTATGGCATCCCAATCCCCCCAGTCTCTGTATCTCAGGGCTTAGTTGCTGAAGGCCTAGATCTCCATGATCTTAATGTCCCTCAGCAAGTAAAAGATATTCTCTTTGCTTCCAGGAAACCTTCCACAAGACGTTCTTATGCTTTCAAGTGGAAAAGGTTTAACATATGGTGTTCGCAAAAGGGTCTTAACCCCCTTGCGATACCTCTGGAATCATTGCTAGAATATCTCCTTCATTTATCCAATGCAGGACTTAAGAATAACTCAGTAAGGGTCTATTTAAGTGCTATTACAGCTTCCTTTAAGCCTCTAAATGGACAACCTATTTCCTCTCATCCTCTTATAGCAAGATTTATGAGAGGCCTTCTTCTAACTGAGCCTCCCATTAGGCCACCACCGTTGGCATGGGACTTAAACCTGGTTCTTGGGCAGCTCATGAAGCCACCCTTCGAACCTTTAGCTACTACCTTCTTGAAATTCCTTTCTTGGAAGGTTATCTTTCTTATTGCAATCACATCAGCACGTCGCATTAGTGAGTTGCAAGCGCTAGTAGCTAATCCACCTTATACAAGGTTCCATCATGACAAGGTAGTCCTTAGGACTCATCCACACTTTATGCCAAAGGTGGTCTCGCCTTTTCATCTCAACCAAGCGGTCTACCTAACTGTGTTTTTTCCAAGGCCTCATGCATCAAATGCAGAGAGGAATCTTCATACCTTGGACTGTAAAAGAGCTTTAGCCTTATCTCCAGGAACAAGCAGGAATAAGTCATCACATACGGCTACGTCGGTACCGACGGAGCCCGCGCGGGAAAGCTCCCCAGCTTTTCAGATTAAAAGCTTTTGGGGCCTCCCACTGCACATGCGCGCTGCCTTCCCGCCTTCCTGACCAGCTCTCGTCAGTTTCTTTTTTTCCGCGGAGCCAGCAGGTCGTGTTCCTGTCACCGCTGAAGAAATTGTTAATTTTATTGTTTTCTTTAGACCGCGTACCTGCCTTCCCCATTCTGAAACCGGTACTGCCGGTCTCTCTTTCTTTAAAAAAAAAAAAAAAATATATATATTTTTCTTTTCTTCAGCACAGCTTGGTACTTTGTTAGGCCTTCAGGCCTACACAAATTCTCCTCATGGAGAAGCCAGTTCCTGCTTTTAAAAAGTGTACCAAGTGCAGTGCTGTCATTCCTGTTACAGACACCCATGAATGGTGTCTTAATTGTTTAGGACCTGACCATTCCATACCGGACTGCCCATCCTGCTCCCAGATGTCGAAACGTGGATTGCAGAACCGGGCCAACAAGTTCCATGTGCTGTTTCCTTCAGAAGCATCACAGTCATCCAGGTCTTCCTCTCCGGATGGATCTCAGGTAACCAAAACTCCAGTGGGCAAATCCTCTAAAAGCAAATCTCTTTCTAAAGATCGAGAGGCTCTCAATTCTGAGTTCGAGGATTCTGCCCAGGCCAAAAAACCCCGGCGGGAGGTTCCGGCCTCCAAAGCAATCATGGGGTCACAGGTTGACATCGATGGCGCGGCCTCGACAGATCACCTGTTGTGCTGCTCTGGGGTACCGGCCCATACCGGTACCGACATCCAGGCAGCAGTGGCGTCTATGGGCAATACTGTCCAAGTCATGCAGCAAGCCATTCTGGCTTTTATTAATGCTGCTACGCCCTCGGTACCGGGTCCGGTTCCGGTAATGGCTTCCATACCGGAACCGAGGCCATCGTCTTCCAAACGCAGATCGGTTCCGCATGCCGGATCCGGGCTTTTGCCCGGTACCGATCCCATACCCGGTACGCCCGATGTCGATACCGAACGGTATGCGTATCTTGCGTTGGAAGCACATAGAGGATACTCTGCTTCTTCAGAGGATTTGAACTCCTCTGATGATTCTGATGAGTTCTCCCTTGATCTTCCTGAGGAGCCTTCTTCTCCTAAAAGGAGAATGTCTCCACCAGAGGATTTGTCCTTTCAGGACTTCATCATAGAAATAGCTAAAGGTCTTTCTATTGCTTCATCCTCTGAAAAGGAACCCAGATCAAAGAAACTGGATATTTTAGGATACTCTAAGTCTCCTAAAGAGGCAGTCACCCTGCCTATCCATGAAATCCTTCAAGAACACTTGATGGACTTATGGGAGGCTCCTCTAACATTGTCTCCTTCTTCTCGCAGGTTGGACACCATGTACCGTGTCCCCCCTTCTCCTGGTTTCCAAAAAACCCAGTTGCCTCACCATTCTATTGTGGTGAAGTCTGCAATGAAGAAGATAAAGAGTACCAAAAGGCACTCTTCTACTCCTCCAGGGCGAGAATGTAAGACTCTAGACTCTTTTGGCAGGAAAATTTTCCAGGCTACTATGCTTATAGCCAGGATTAATTCCTATAGTCTTTACATGGGCATGTTTCTCAGTGAAATCGCTCTAAAAGTTCGGCATTTTGCCCCCTTCATCCCTGAGGATAAAAGGGAGGAGTTCATTTTCTTAGTGAAACACCTTTTGGATATTTCAAAGTTCTCCAACAGGGCAGCTTTTGATTCCTTTGAGGGTGCTGGTAGGGCTTCGGGCATTGCTATAGCAGCCCGACGTCTTGCTTGGCTCCAGGCTTCTGATCTAGAACCTTGGGTCCTAGATGGCTTACGGAATCTGCCCTGTACAGGTGAGAACTTATTTGGTGAGGAGTGGCAAATTAAGGCCACTCAAATGGACGCAGAAAATGCCACCTTAGATAGACTTTCTAAGTCTACCTCCACTCCTGCCAAAAAGAAGTCTTTTAAGAGGCCTTATTACAAGAAGTCCAGATTTTCCACAAATACTGGCCAACAATCCTCTCAGCCTCGTTTTGCTGCTAAACGTCAGCAACCTAAACAGGCAAGGTCAAAGCCTGCGGCGTCTGCTACGCCTCAGCAGGCTCAACCCCCTCAGGGGTTTTGACTTGCCCCTAGAGAACTTAACTTTTCTGGCTCTAGAACAACCAGAGCCCCTCACCATACCCGGAAGGTTAGCTCACTTTGCTCCCAGATGGGAGCAAATTACATCAGAGCAATGGACCCTCTCTATCATCAGAGAGGATTACAAACTCCATTTTTCCGACCTTCCTCCTTATACTATGGTGAGGCAGTTCAATTCTCCCACATCTCTCCTGACCCTCTTGGGTCAGGAAGTCTCCTCCCTCCTTGCCCAAGGGGCAATAGAGGAGGTCCCTCTTCTTCAACAGGGGACGGGATTCTACTCCCCTTATTTTCTAATACCAAAGAAGACAGAGGGCTTCAGACCAATTCTAGATCTGAGAGAATTGAACAAATTTCTTTTCAAGGAGAAATTCAAAATGCTTTCTCTGGGCATTCTCCTTCCATACCTTCAGAGTCAGGATTGGCTTTGTTCTCTAGACCTAAAGGATGCGTATACACACATACTCATCCACCCATCCCACAGAAAATACCTTCGATTTCTGTTTCAGGGACAACATTTCCAGTACAGAGTACTCCCCTTCGGTCTAGCCTCTGCTCCAAGAGTGTTCACCAAATGCATGGCAGTCGTAGCTGCCTTTCTAAGAGGCCTGGGAATTTTCATATTCCCATACCTGGACGACTGGCTCATCCGAGCTCCATCTCAGTCCCAGGCCCAAATTTCCCTGGACTGCACAAGGCGTCTTCTGCAGTATCTGGGACTGGTAGTAAACCTTCCCAAGTCTCAATTAATCCCTACTCAGTCTCTCGAGTTCATAGGGGCCCAGTTAGACACCATCACTGCGAGGGCCTACCTGCCTCAGCTCAGGGCCCAACGCCTGCTGAGTTTGGCCTCCCAAGCTCAGTCCAGCAGTCATTTGACAGCCCGGGAAATGCTGCGACTTCTGGGCCACATGGCCTCCACGGTACATGTGGTGCCCTACGCTCGTCTGCATATGAGAGCAGCTCAATGGACCTTGGCCACCCAGTGGACTCAAGCATCTGGAGCGCTCTCCGACCAAATACTCACCTCAAGCCGTCTGTTTTGGTCCCTCCAATGGTGGACATCCACCAAGAATCTGTTGTTGGGGGCCCCCTTCCAACCTTTGTTGCCCCAAGCAACCCTCACAACAGATGCCTCCCAGACAGGGTGGGGAGCTCATATTCAGAACCTCTCCATTCAGGGCACTTGGTCTCCACAGGAGACCACCCTTCATATCAACCTCCTGGAACTGCGAGCAATTTACCTTGCCCTCAAGGTCTTCTATACCCTCCTTGTCAACCTGACTGTCCTAGTTCAGACAGACAATCAGGTAGCCATGTTCTATATAAACAAACAAGGAGGGACAGGCTCTCTGTCGCTTTGCAACGAAGCTCTCAGATTATGGGCCTTCGCCAGAGAGCATCAAATTCACCTTCTTGCAGTGTATCTTCCAGGAGTTCAAAACTCTCGTGCGGACAGACTCAGTCGAGTTCTGCTTCCACACGAATGGTCCCTACATATGGACCAGATACGCAGAATCTTTCAGGAATGGGGGACCCCGGACATAGACCTCTTTGCAAGTCCGTGGAATGCCAAACTTCCCCGGTTCTGTTCCAGAACTCAGTGTCAGGGAGCTCAGGCCCACGATGCCTTCCTCCTGCATTGGGGTCAGGAATTCCTCTATGCCTTTCCACCCATTCCTCTAATATCCAAGACTCTGTTCAAGCTCCAGAGGGATCACGGGACTATGATCCTCATAGCTCCCCGCTGGCCACGCCAGGTGTGGTTCCCTCTACTTCTGCATCTCTCCCAGGGATCCTCCCTGGACCTGGGAGCTGCGCCAGACCTCCTGTCTCAGGAGAAGGGGACTTTGTGGCACCCAAATCCCTACATCTCAGAGCTTGGTTACTGAAGGCCTAAGTCTTCAAGACTTTAATCTTTCTCAGCCTGTGAAAGATATCCTTCATGCCTCTAGGAAACCTTCCACGAGGCGTTCTTATGCTTTCAAATGGAAGCGTTTTTCCATTTGGTGTGCTCAGCAGGGTCTTGACCCTCTAGCACTTCCTTTGAATTCCCTCTTGGACTATCTCCTGCATCTTTCAAATGCAGGCCTTAAGACGAATTCAGTAAGGGTCCATTTGAGTGCTATTGCAGCATCCTTAAAACCTATAAATGGACAACCTGTCTCCTCTCATCCTCTTGTTGCACGTTTCATGAGAGGCCTGACCCTAACTAAACCTCCCATCCGACCTCCCCCGGTAGCATGGGATTTGAACCTAGTTCTAGGTCAGCTTATGAAGCCACCTTTTGAGCCTTTGGACTCTACCTCCTTCAGATTTCTTTCCTGGAAGGTTGTTTTCCTTATTGCAGTCACTTCGGCTCGCCGCATCAGTGAACTGCAGGCTTTAGTGGCTCATCCACCTTATACTAGGTTTCATCATGATAAGGTGGTCCTTAGGACGAATCCCCACTTTATGCCCAAAGTGGTCTCGCCTTTTCATCTTAATCAAGAGGTATATCTACCTGTCTTTTTCCCGGCTCCTCATGCATCCAGTGCAGAGAGGAACCTTCATACTCTGGATTGTAAAAGAGCTCTTGCCTTTTACCTCAACAGGACTCAACCACATCGAAAGTCTTCCCAACTTTTCGTGGCTTTTGATCCTTCTCATTTGGGACTTCCAGTCACCAAGCGTACACTTTCCAATTGGATCGCTCAGTGTATTTCTTTTGCTTACCAGAGTAAGAACATTTCTCTGGAGGGCCATGTCACAGCTCACAATGTGAGAGCCATGGCCACTTCTATGGCTCATCTTCACTCTGTGTCCATAGATCAGATCTGTCGAGCAGCCACTTGGGCCTCGGTTCATACCTTCACAGCCCATTACTGCTTGGACAAGGACTCCCGCCGGGATGCCTTGTTTGGTCAGGCTGTCCTCAAACACCTGTTCCATACTTAAACAACTCCTGCCCACCTTCCCTGGATGGATGCCTGAGATCCATACGAAGATGGTTTACCCTTGGAGGGGGATCTCCCAGGCATCTTAGCTAGGGAGTCCCCATATGTGATGACTTATTCCTGCTTGTTCCTGGAGATAGCACAGTTACTTACCTGTAACAGGTGATCTCTGGGAACAGCAGGAATTAGTCATCACAACCCACCCACCTCCCCTAGGAGTTGTATCTCTATCTATCTTCCTGTCCTCTCTCTCTATTGTCTCAGCTTTAAACTCGAACTGACGAGAGCTGGTCAGGAAGGCGGGAAGGCAGCGCGCATGTGCAGTGGGAGGCCCCAAAAGCTTTTAATCTGAAAAGCTGGGGAGTTTTCCCGCGCGGGCTCCGTCGGTACCGACGTACCCGTATGTGAGGACTAAATTCCTGCTGTTCCCGGAGATCACCTGTTACAGGTGAGTAACTATGCTTTCTTGCTCTAGTTAAGCATGCTCAAGATGTCTCCAAGTTTGTGAATCGTGCAGCTTTTGACTGCTTTGAATGCATCAGTAGAACCTCTGCTATTGCCATTGGGGCACGACGGATTGCTTGGCTTCCGGCATCAGACTTGGAGACTTGTGTACAGGACAAGTTAGGCAACATTCTTTGAATGGGAGAGAATCTTTGTCAAGAACTGGCAGGAAAAGGCTAACGAGTTAGATGCTGACAATACCACTCTAGATAGATTGTCAAAATCTACAGCCACTCCAGCCAAAAAGAAGCCTTATAAAAATCCTCTTTCAGCAAAAAGAGGAAATTTTATCCTTGCTATACCCAGCAGAGTTAAACTCGGGGTCAGGTTGCCCAAAAGGGACAAACTAGACAGCAAAGAAAGCCAAAAGGCCCGAGAGCCCAACCAGCTCCGCAGGTTCAGCCCCCTCAAGGGCTTTGACTCCTTCCTAGAGACCTTAGCCTTCCTGCCTCTAAGGGGTCCCCAACCCCCCAATATCCCAGGCAGGTTATGCCACTTTGCCAACAGATACTCCAGAAAATATATCCTCGGTTCAGTCAACAATAAATAATCATAATAAATAAAACCAAATCCAACAGTGATATCTCCCAATTCTAAAGAATTTCTTTTTGTCGGAGAAGGCTGGAGGCGACTGAAATGTAACCCAGTCACACCAGGCAACCTTATCCCTTTTAATTATAGTGTAGCTAAAAACGCTATACTTAGCTTATCAAAATTATCAGTGAAATGTTCCAACACTCCTTGTGCCAAAAAGTATCTTCACACAGCGGATTTGTAGCAGTCCACGACGTACGTTTCGGGCCCCTGGCCCTGTTTCAAGTGTTCACGCTCTCACAAATCACCGCTTTTTAAAAGTTTTAAAACTTTTAAAAAGCGGTGATTTGTGAGAGCGTGAACACTTGAAACAGGGCCAGGGGCCCGAAACGTACGTCGTGGACTGCTACAAATCCGCTGTGTGAAGATACTTTTTGGCACAAGGAGTGTTGGAACATTTCACTGATAATTTTGATAAGCTAAGTATAGCGTTTTTAGCTACACTATAATTAAAAGGGATAAGGTTGCCTGGTGTGACTGGGTTACATTTCAGTCGCCTCCAGCCTTCTCCGACAAAAAGAAATTCTTTAGAATTGGGAGATATCACTGTTGGGTTTGACTTTGCCAACAGATGGCATCAGATAACAGCAGCAGAATGGACTCTGTCCATTGTAGGAGGGGGGGGGAGGTACAAGCTCCATTTTCACAACATGCCCCCTCCTACAGTTCTAAGGCAATTCAGTTCTCAAATCTCCGGAGACAATATGCTAGATCACGATGTCTCAACACTTCTTGTCCAGGGGGCAATAGAAGAGGCACCCTTTCTTCAGCGGGGTGCAGGGTTCTACTCCCCCTATTTTCATATTCCAAAGAAAACAGGAGGACACAGACCCATTCTAGACCTCAGAGAATTGAACAAATACCTGTTCCGAGCAAAGTTCAAAATGATTTCTCTTGGAACTCTTCTGCCATACCTTCAAAGCTAGGATTGGCTTTGCTCTCTAGACTTAAAGGATGCATACACTCACATTCTGATCCATCCAGATCACAGGAAATTCTTATGATTCCTTTTCAAGGAAAACATTTCCAGTATAGGGTTCTTCCCTTTGGTCTGGCTTCAGCTCCAAGGGTATTCACGAAATGCATGGCAGTAGTAGCCGCATTTCTGCGAACCCTGGGGATGTTCGTCTTCCCTTAAATGACTGGCTCATTCGAGCCCCTACAGTTGCAGAGGCCAGCACTGCATTGTCTCACATAATGTGAATCCTCTAATACTTGGGGTTGGTAATAAACTTCCCAAAATCCCAGCTTGTTCCTTCCCAATGCCTGGAATTCATAGGGGCCTGTCTAGATACCAGACAATCAAGGGCTTTCCTTCCACAGGCCTGGTGTCTTTGCATAATGCAACTAGCTTCTCAAGCAGCAGGGAAATCCTCCCTAACTGCTCGAGAGCTACTACAGTTGCTGGGACATATGGCATCCACAGTTCATGTAGTCCCATATGCTCGCCTCCACATGCGAGCAGCTCAGTGGACCCTATCCACATAGTGGACACAGGCCACAGGACATTTATCAGACAAAATAGTAAACTCTCAACAACTAATTTTGTCCCTCCAATGGTGGCAATCACTAGAAAATCTGACAGTGGGGTCTCCTTTCCATCAACCCCTTTTTCAGGCCACCCTAACAGATGCATCACAGGTAGGTTGGGGAGCACACCTGAACCATTTCTCTTTCCAGGGCACCTGGACTCCACAGGAGGCTGGTCTACACATAAACCACCTGGAATTAAGAGCAATCTATTTAGCTCTTGAGGTATTCCACGCCCAGCTCAGCTACAAGACAGTCCTAGTCCAAACGGACAATCAAGTAGCCATGTTCTATGCGAAGCTTTATGACTGTGGGCCCTCGGCAGAGAGTATAAAATTCACCTTCTAGTGGTATATCTTCCAGGTATTCAAAACCTTTGGGTAGACAAACTCAGTCGAGTACTGCTGCCTCACGAGTGGTCTCTCCACCTAGACCAGGTGGCAAAGATATTTCATCTCTGGGGCACTCCAGACATAGACCTCTTTGCCAGTCCATTGAATGCCAAACTTCCCTAGTTCTGTTCCCGGATTCTGGCTCACAATTGTCAGGCAAGGGATGCCTTCCTCCTTCACTGGGGTCTGGACTTCCTTTAGCCTTCCTACCCATTCCCCTCATCCCCAAAACACTCGTCAAGCTTCAGAGAGACAGGGGTCACATGATTCTTATAGCGCCACGATGGCCATGCCAAGCGTGGTATCTGCACCTCTGGAGTTAGGGCATTCTCCATATCTCCTTTCCCAAGAGGACGGGACGCTATGGCACCCGAGTCCCCAGTCCCTGCATCTCACGGCCTGTTTCCTGAAGGCTTAGACCTCCAGGATTTCAACCTGTCCCAACAGGTAAAGGATATCCTTCAGGCTTCTAGGAAACTTTCCACAAGATCCTATGCCTCAAGTGGAAACGTTTTACTATATGGTTCTCCAAGAAGGGATTAAACCCCCTTGTCTTACCTTTAGAATCGATTCTAGAGTATCTCCTTCACTTATCGAATTCTGGTCTAAAGACCAATTCGGTATGAGTCCATCTTAGTGCAATTGCAGCTTCTTATAAGCCTCTGAATGGACAACCAGTTTCCTCTCATCCACTCATATCCAGATTTGAGAGGTCTTCTGTTAACCAAACCTCCCATTAAGCCACCATCGTTGGCATGGTATCTAAATCTAGTTCTCGGGCAGCTCATGAAGCCGCCTTTTGAGCCGTTAGCCACTACAACCCTTAGGTTTTTGTTTTTTTTTTATTGAAAGTTTTTCAAAACATACTTACAACAAAAGTATACAGGAAATCCAGATACCAATGAGACATCATAACATACAGGAAAACCATCCTTATATAATAAAATAAAACTCATCAACATCTATTCATAGCCCACAAAAGGGGGAGAATTACAAAAGCAAAATAAGCCAAAAGAAATTTCAAGAACCAAGTTCTAAACTAACACACAGCACAACACAATCTAACATCCCCTCTTCTCCCTACGTAAGTGTGCCTAATTGTTTACTATCCAAAAAGACCTGTAATTGGGAAGGATCAAGAAAAATAAATTTAGACCCCTGAAATGTAACAATACATTTACAGGGGTACCGAAGAAAAAAACCTGCCGATAAGGCCAATACCCTAGGCTTCATAGCCAAAAAAGCCTGTCGCCTAAGTTGAGTGGCCTTACAGACATCAGGAAACATTTGTACCTTATCACCACAAAATAGAATAGACAGCCGCTTAAAGTACAATTTAAAGACAGCTGACTTATCAGATTCAGAAACAAACGTAACTACCAAGGTAGCCCGAGAGAGAATAGTATCCTGAGAATCTTCCAAAAATTTGGTAAGGTCTAGGTCTGGGCCACCCTGTAGAGTATCAAACCCACCAGGAGGATCGACCTTTACCTTCTTCCCAGTCAAATAATACATCTTAGAAACCAAAATAGATTCTGGGGAAACCAAACCCAAGGATTCTTTCAAATATTTCCTAAAACGAATCTCTGCAGATAATAAATGGCAAACAGGAAAATTCAACAGCCTGATATTCTTAGCCCTAAATTGGTTATCATACATTTCTAAGCTACGGTGAACAAACTAACTCTCCTTAATACTGGAAACACTAGTAGATTTAAGAGTAGCACACTGATGTTCACACCTAAGAAGCTGAGAAGACATATTCCCCAACACTTCTTCATGGTCAGACAGCTTATTAGCAACCTCCAACGAGAAGTCACAAAGCTGTAAGACAGTGGGAGTCAAAATATTCTCAATACGGGATACACTCCTCCAGATATCCACCAGGGTAACCTGATCCTCAGGTACCTCCTTGGGGACCCCCGGAGCAGAAACCCAGGCTACTGGCTTCAACTTTCCCCGAGAAACTACTGGGGTACTTTGTTTAACTTGATCCCCCACATCACCAGAAGAGGCTGGGGAAATATAAACTGGAGGAGAAGGTGGGGACCTATCCGGAGAACTTAGAGACACTACAGATGAGCGAAAAGCCAGAAAGTCAGGGTCCAGGGACACATCTGCCCCTACCTTTACCTGGAGATGTTTGTCCATGGGGCCCACCACCGGCTCCACTTTCGCCTCTGGAACCACTTTCTTCTTTCTTTTCCCCATCTGAGGCTCTGCGGCAGGTAGATCTCACGCTCCTCCGTTGCTCCAAGGGGCTCCCAAGGGGCCTAGCACGCCCCTTGTATCGTGCCCCTTTGATCGCTGCCCCGGCTCGTGCCTCCGGCTGCGCCAAACCAGACAGCTCTTAAAGGAAAACAGAAGGCCCCCGATGACGTCGGGGCCGCGGGACCAGGAGCCTGCCGCCTCCGGGAAATGCTGCTGCTGTGCACTGGCTCTCCCACCGGTCCTCCGAGCTGCTCCGCCTTTAAGGAGAAGGCCCCCGATGACGTCGGGGCCGCGGGACCAGGAGCCTGCCGCCTCCGGGAAATGCTGCTGCTGTGCACTGGCTCTCCCCCAACCCTTAGGTTTTTGACCTGGAAGGTCATCTTCCTAATTGCAATCACCTCTGCACGTCGCATTAGTGAACTGCAAGCTTTAGTGGCTGATCCTCCTTATACTAGGTTTCATCATGATAAGGTTGTTCTTAGAACTCATCCACACTTTATGCCAAAGGTGGTTTTCACCTTTTCATTTGAATCAATCAATTTATCTTCCTGTATTTTTTCCAAGGTCTCACGCCTCTAATGCAGAAAGAAACCTTCATACTTTGGCTTGTAAAAGAGCCTTAGCCTTTTACCTACAGAGAACACAGCAACATAGAAAGTCCTTGCAACCTTTTATAGCTTTTGACTCTAGTCATTTGGGATTTCCAGTCTCCAAAAGAACTTTATCTAAATGGATTGCCCAATGCATATCCTTTGCTTATGAGAGTAAGGGTCTTTCTCTTCAAAGCCATGTCACAGCTCATAATGTGAGAGCCATGGCAGCTTCCAAGGCTAATCTCCACTCCGTGTTTATCAATGACATTTGTCGAGCAGCCACCTGGGCTTCGGTACATACCTTCACAGCCCACTACTGCCTGGATAAAGCCTCCCGTCGGGATGCCGCCTTTGGCCAAGCTGTTCTTCAAAATCTCTTTCAGACCTAATTCAACTCCTACCCACCATCCCTGGTGGAATGCCAGAGATCCATGGGAGGAAAGATGCCTACCTTTCTAGGGAGGCACCTTCCAGGGGCTATCTCCCTGGCATCTTCAGCTAGGGAGTCCCCATATGTGAAGACTACATTCCTGCTTGTTCCTGGAGATAGCGTAGTCACTCCCCTGTGATCTCTGGGAACAGCAGGAATTTAGTCTTCACAAGCCACCTACCTCCCCTAGGAGTTGTCTCTCTATCTCTGTCTCTTTCCTTTCTCCCTCTATCCTTTCACTCAGCTATAAACTTAACTGAAGAGGGACAGTTGGAAAGGCAGGAAGGCAGCGTGCATGTGCTGAGGGATGCTCCCAAAAGCATTCCTATTGGGCGCTGGGGAGCATTCCTGCACAGGCTCCGTTGGTACCGACGATACCCATATGTGAAGACTAAATGCCTGCTGTTCCCGGAGATCACCTGTTACAGGTGAGTAACTGCGCTTTTCAGGTCACAATTTGCCAGAGCCCACTGTGATCCATTTGTTCCTGGGATGTTTGATTCTTTGTGGGAGCGGTGGTGGACATTGTTTGGTTTGTATTCTAGAAGAGGTGCGTTGCATTGCAGCTAGCAGCTACTTATTCCCTTAATAGAGTCAATTCTTTATGCATGGCAGCTAACTTGAGGCATATAGGGCAAGCTCTTAGGTTCCAGATTATTCTCAGATTGAAGGCACCACAGTTATTGCACTAAATACATGACATGCTTGGTCATGAAAACACAGTAATAATGTTCCCTGTAAAATAGTTATCTCCAAGTTATCATGCCCTGTTCAATGTAATTTCAGTTTGTTCAATGTAAACCGCACTGATGCAGAATAGCGCGGTATATAAGAGAATGTAAATAAAATAAATGTAAATAAATAATCAATGATTTTAATTGCCCCGGTATTGACCGAGTCAGTGTCACACAGGACATACTAGAGACAGAACATTTCTAGATAAAATAAATGATTGTTTCATGGAGCAGATGTTCAGGGATCGATACAAGGTGAAGCTATTTTGACCTGGTCCTTAGTGGAACACAGGATTCTCCAGGACCAAGCAGGAAGTCGGTCCTCACTTATGGGTGACATCGACGTCGATAGAGCCCCCGTGTGGAGCATTTCCCCAGCTTTCTATGAAAGCCTTTGGGAATACTGCATGCATGCGCGGTCCCCTTCCCGCCTAAAGGTGCCATCTTGGCCAGTCTTTCTTTTTCTGTGGAGCCCATCGGACGTCTGTCCGTGTCACCCGGAAAAGTCAACATTTTTTCAGCGATTACTTCGTCTTTTTTCTCCGGTTCGACGCCGGTTCCCCTTCCCGCCGGGTTCGGTACACCGGTATCGAGCCCGTCTTCTATTTTTTTTATTTTTTTCCCTTCGTGGCTGGCGTTCACACCCTTTTTTTCTTTTTCCCTGGACAGCCGTTCCTTTGACCTCGCGGGGACCCTTTTTCCCCCGATGGCTTCCAGTGGTTTCAAAAAGTGTGATCGGTGCAAGAAACTGATGTCTCTCAATGACACACACGACTGCTGCCTTCGGTGCCTCAGCCCAGATCATGATCCATAAATCTGTGGCCCATGTGGCAAGATGTCCACCAAGGCACTTCGAAGCCGTCAGCATCAAAAAGAGGATTTTCTCAGATTCTGCCTCCGACCTGGCCCGGACCTCATCTGAGGCCTTGATGTCTCGGGAGTCTGATCCCGAGCATCGCCGGGGTTCCTCGGACAGGGGGTCCCCCGATCGGGAACGCAAGAGGAAGAAACAGCTCGTGAGGGTGGTGTCGGAAGAGGTCCCTGGTTCCTCGAGGGCCAGGTCTAAGACCCCCGACCGCCGTCCCAGGCCCTTGGAACAGGAGAGGCCGTCCAAGATACCTTGTGTGGAGCCGGAGAATGTCGGACACGTATGTCCTTTAGTCCTCGTGGACCCTCCTCCGAGGGAGCCGTCACCGGGGCCCGAGTCGGTGGCTGCTGAGTCTCCTGAGCTTGGACTCAAGCTGACAGTCTTGGAGTGCAGACTGTCTGCCTTCATGGATCAGCAGTGGGTATTGATGGCCAGCCTCGCTGGTGCATCTGCCCCGACCACCGGGACATTGACGTCGAAGTCGACCCCGGAGACCGAGCCGAAGTCGTCCTCGGTCACGGTCACCCTCGACCCCCCCACTCGGAACCGAGGGCGTCAACGCAGGTGCCTTCGGCGTCAGGGCGAGTGGCACTGAGACCCACATGGTCGGAGCCCCTCGACGACTCTTCGGATGAGTCAGCGTGGGAGACGAAGGACGAGGAGTCCCCTGACACCTTCCGGACTCGGTGCGTCCCTTCGGACTCACCGCAGTCCGAGCCCCGGAGTAGGTCGTCCCCCCCGGAGGACACCCGGTTCTCGGATTTCGTTAGGGACATGGCCAAAGCATTGGCGATTCCCGCGGACCCTGAGGAGGAGCCTCGAGCCGAGGAGCTCGAGGCCCCTCCAGTATGATTCTCCTCCGAAGGAGGGCTTTACTGTGCTGGTCCCTCCGATGCTGGAACGGCTCCTCTTCCAGATGTGGGAGGCACCGGCCTCAGCGCTGGTCTTGAACAAACGGGTCGATTCCATCTATCGACTCCGTAAGAGCCCTGGATTCCTGAAGGCGCAGCTGCCGCAGCATTCTATGGTGGTGGAATCGGCCATGCATCGTCTGAAAAGTCAGAAGATGCACTCCGCGGTGCCTCCTTGCAGGGAGGCCCGGAACCTGGATGCTTTCGGCAGAACGTGCTTCCAGGGCTCGATACTTGCTTGCCGTGTCCAGTCCTTCTAGCTGTACATGGGCATATACCTCCGAGACCTGGCGAAAAAGATTTCCGGGTTCTCTGCTGGCCTCTCCAGGGAACCTTTGCAGAGGTTCCAGGCTTTGTCCTCAGGAGTCCGGGACTGCTCGAAGTTCATGTCCCGAGTGGCCTACGATGGCTTCGCGGCTTCGGCTCGTGTAGCAGCAGCTGGCTGCAGTCATCGGACCTCGAGCCCTGGGTGCAGGACAAGTTGCTGGGGTGAGAACCTTTTTGGCAAGCCCATGGCTGAAAAGGCAGCTGAGCTCCGAAACTGAGCACCTGACTAGGACAAGGCTGTCCAGGAAAACTTCTGCCCCTTCTCACAAGAAGAAGGGCTCGGGGAAAAAGCTCTTTTACCCGAGAAAGGTGCCTGCCTACAAACCTTTCCCTCAGTACCAGGCCTCCCCAGCAGGGTCAGCAGGCCAAGGGGCAGGGACATGGGCCCTGTAGGCAGAAGAGCCCCAAGCCTCCGGCTCCTGCTCCTACTCAGCTGGGAGGGGATTTTTGACTCCCACAGCATAGCCTTTCCACCTCTGCTGCCCCATTCCTGCACAGGAGGTCGTCTAGCCCTGTTTGCCCACAGGTGGCCACCCATTACAGGGGATGCTTGGATATTGAGCATAGTGAACAGAGGCTATATGCTCCATTTCCAACAGTTGCCTCTGCCTACTTCCCAGGAGAGCCTCTAAGACCTCTTCTACACACAGACCACCTTCTTCAAGAACTTCAGGGTCTGCTTCTGGACAAGGCGGTGGAGCCTGTACCTCCTCGCCTACAGGGGCTCGGGTTCTACTCCAGGTACTTCCTTGTACCAAAGAGAACCGGTGGCCTAAGGCCTATTCTAGACCTCTGGAACCTCAAGTTCTTGGAGAAAAAAGTTCAAGATGCTTACTCTTGGAACACTTCTGCCCTACCTCCAGCAGGGAGATTGGCTATGCTCCTTAGATCTAAAGGATGCATACACTCACATCCTCATTCATCCAGACCACAAAGTACCTCAGGTTCATTGTGGGAGGAAACCATTACCAGTACAGAGTACTGCCCTTTGGCCTGACCTCCGCCCCAATGGTCTTTACAAAGTGCCTGGCGGTGGTGGCGGCCTACTTAAGGAATCAGGGTGTGTTTGTCTTCCCCTACCTGGACGACTGGCTAATCAGGGGTCAGACTTCCCAGGAGGCCAGGCAAGCCACCCTCAGAACTATCTCCCTCCTTCAACACCTAGGCTTTGTCATAAACTTGGCAAAGTCCACTTTGCTCCCCTCCCAGAACCTGGAGTTCATAAGGGCAAGGTTGAACTCCCTGCAAGCAAAAGCTTACTTGCCAGAAGACAGGGCGCAAAGGCTCATAGACTTGGCAAACCAATTTCTCAGCAGTCCATGGGTTTCTGCCCGCCTCTGTCTACAGCTCCTAGGCCACATGGCATCGACAGTACATGTGACCCCCAATGCCCGCCTCCACATCAGGCCTGCACAATGGTGCCTCAGCACTCAATGGAAGCAGGCTACAAGGGAGCCTAACAGACAAAGTAAGGGTATCCAAACCCTTCCTAAATTCCCTGCAGTGGTGGCTACATCCCCCAACTTACTTCAGGGGGTGCCTTTTCAGGTGCCTGTCCCCACAGTAGTGGTGACGACCGATGCCTCCATTCAGGGCTGGGGTGCGCATTGTCTGGAAAAGTGCACTCAAGGCCTGTGGTCTCCATGGGAGACACGCAACAGATCAACCTGTTAGAGCTACAAGCTATCAGGTTAGCCCTCAAAGCCTTTGCTCCCTCTTTGGCTCACCTCTTTGGCTCACCAGTCTGTTCTGGTTCAGACGGACAACCAAGTAGCAATGTTATCTCCAGGAACAAGCAGGAATGAGTCTTCACATATGGGTACGTCGGTACCGACGGAGCCTGCATGGGAACGCTCCCCAGCGTCCCAAAAAAGGAAAGCTTTTGGGAGCATCCCACAGCGCCTAAGCGCTGCCTTCCCGCCTTTCCTAACCGCCTCTCTCCAGTTCTTCTTTTCCACGGAGCCAGCAGGTCGTGTTCCTGTCACCGTTGAAGTTCTTTATGTTGTTTTATTTTATTTCTTTAGTCGCGTGTCTGCCTTCTTCGACGTCGGACTGGTACCGCCGGTCTTTTCTTTCTTTTTCTTCAAAAAAAAAAAGGATACTTTCCGTTCCACTTCAGTGTATTTTTTCTTCGTTGGGCCTTAGGCCTAACAGAAAATTCCTCATGGAAAAGCCCGCCTCCGGGTTTAAAAAATGCACTAAGTGCAGCGGTACCATCTCTGTTACTGACACCCATGACTGGTGTCTTAAGTGTTTGGGTCCTGACCATTCCATCACGGATTGTCCGTCCTGCTCCATGATGTCTAAAAGAGGTTTACAGAACCGAGCAGCCAAGCTCAGTACACTGTTACCTTCTGATGCAGCTTCGGTGGCATCGACGTCTTCCAGGGCTGCTTCTTCCTCCTATGGATCTCAGGTAATCAAACAAGTCCAGCCGGTCCTCGAAGGGTAGATCTCCCTCTAAGCATCGAGATGCCTCCGGGCTTGCCCTCGAGGATCCTGCACCGGCAAAAGTACCCCGGCGGGAAGCTCCGGTTTCCAAAGCTCCTTCTATGGGGTCACAGGTTGACATCGATGGCACGGCCTCGACCGATCACCTGTTGCAATGTTCTGGGGTACCGGTGGAATCTGCCGGTACCGACCTCCAGACATTCATGGCGTCGATGGATCAGAATGTTCTGACCATGCAGCGTGCCATTACGGCATTCATACAAGCTGCGATGCCGCTGGTACCGCAACAAACTTCGTTGTCGGTACCGGCTCCAATATCGGTTCCGGTGCCGGTACCGGCTCCAATATCGGTTCCGGTGCCGGTACCGGTTGCATCGACATCGGCTTCGGTGTCGACTGCAGCGGTACCCTGTCCGATGATGCCTATCAGTACCGATGACTCCCGATGTCGATACCACCCGGTATGCTTATCGTGCTTTACAGGAGCATCCAGACAGGCGATACTTCGATTCCTCCGAAGACTCTGATGCATCGGAGGCCTCTGTCGAAGCATCGGTACTCCTTCCTCAGGAGCTGCCTTCTCCAAAAAGAAGAATGTCCCCTCCAAAAGACTTGTCTTTTCAAGACTTCATAAGGGAAGTGGCAAGGGGCTTTCTATTTCAGTAGCCCCTGAGTCAGAGCCTAGAGCCAAAAAATTGGATATTTTGCAATATCCCAAGGCTCCTAAAGAGGCAGCCACTTTGCCAATTCATGAGATCCTTTATGACCACATGATAGGCATATGGGAAACTCCTCTCACCATTTCTTCTCATTCTCGTAGGTTGGATACCATGTATCGTGTCCCTCCTTGTCCTGAATTTCATAAGTCAGCTTCCTCACCATTCTATTGTGGTGGAGTCTGCTGTGAAAAAGTTAGAGTGCAAAGAGGCACTCATCTGCTCCTCCAGGAAGAGAATGAAGAACCTTAGATGCTTTTGGCAGGAAAATTTTCCAAGCCAGTATGCTTGTTGCCAGAATCAACTCCTATAGTCTCTATATGGGGATGTTTCTGAAGGAAGTTACAGATCATCTGCAAACGTTCCTCCCTTTTCTTCCAGAAGATAAAAGGGAAGACTTTCTTACCTGGCTTAAGCATGCCCAGGATGTTTCCAAATTTTCTAACCGTGCAGCCTTTGACTCTTTTGAGGGGGCCAGCAGAGCCTCAGCCATTGCCATAGGTGCACGCAGAATTGCTTGGTTACAAGCTTCTGATTTGGAACCCTGGGTCCAAGATGGATTAGGAAATCTTCCTTGCACAGGTGAAAACCTGTTTGGCAAAGATTGGCAAGCAAAGGCCACTCAAATGGATGCAGAAAATTCTGCTTTGGATAGGCTTTCAAAGTCTACCTCTAATCCTGTCCAGAAGAGGTTGTTCAAGAAGGCATATTTTCCCAAGAAGGGAAGATATTGTCCTGTTTATGTTCAACAGACATCTTCTGCAGGTCGTTTTGCTGCAAAGCATCAACAACCTAAACAGGCCAAGCCTTAGGCTGCAAGGCCTACTGTAGCCCAACAGCCTCAGCCTCCTCAGGGCCTTTGACTTGCAGCTAGAGAACTTAGCCTTTCTGGCTCTAAAAGAACCAAAGCCTCTCACCATTCCAGGAAGGTTAGCTCACTTTGCTCCCAGATGGGAGCAAATCACAGCAGAGCAGTGGACCCTTTCCATCATAAGGGAAGGGTACAAACTTCATTTCTCAAACCTTCCTCCTTACACCATGGTGAGACAGTTCAATTCTCCAACATCTCTCCTCGATCTTCTGGGTCAGGAGATTTCTACCCTTCTTGCCCAAGGGGCAATAGAAGAAGTATCTCCTCTTCAACAGGGCTCAGGGTTCTACTCCCCCTACTTTCTAATTCCAAAGAAAACAGGGGGCTACAGACCCATATTAGATCTCAGAGAATTGAGCAAATTTCTATGCAAGGAGAAATTCAAGATGATTTCTCTAGGTACTCTCCTTCCATTCCTTCAGAGTCGGGATTGGCTTTGTTCTCTAGATCTCAAGGATGCGTATACCCATATACTCATCCATCCAGCACACAGAAGGTTCCTTCGGTTCCTTTATCAGGGAAAGCACTACCAATACAGGGTGCTTCCCTTTGGTCTGGCCTCTGCTCCAAGAGTGTTCACAAAATGCATGGCAGTAATAGCTGCATTTCTACGCACTCTAGGAATATTCGTATTCCCATATCTGGACGACTGGCTCATCCGAGCTTCATCCCAATCAGAGGCCCAGACTTCCCTAGCCTGCACAAGGCGTGTTCTGCAGTATCTGGGACTGGTGATAAACATTCCAAAGTCCCAACTCACCCCTACTCAGTCTCTAGAGTTCATAGGGGCCTTGCTGGATACCATAACTGCAAGGGCCTATCTTCTCCAGGCCCGTTGCCTACGCTTAGTGCAGTTAGCCTCTCAGATTCAGTTAAAAACCCATCTAACTGCTCGAGAGATGTTACAACTGCTAGGCCACATGGCATCCACTGTGCATGTGGTCCCTTACGCTCGCCTTCACATGAGGGCAGCTCAATGGACTTTGTCCACCCAGTGGACCCAGGCATCAGGGGGTCTGTCAGACAAAATAGCAACCTCCGGGCGCCTCTTTTGGTCTCTCCAGTGGTGGAAGTCCACTCAAAATCTGTTGCTGGGGTCCCCCTTCCAACAGTTGTTACCCCAAGCAATCCTTACAACAGATGCCTCTCCAAAGGGTTGGGGAGCTCATCTTCAAGACCTCTCCACCCAGGGCATTTGGCCCCCACAAGAGACCTCCCTACATATCAACATCTTAGAGCTCAGAGCAATCTTCTTAGCTCTCAGAGTCTTCCATACCCTGCTCAGCTACAAGACAGTCCTCATTCACACGGACAACCAAGTAGCCATGTTCTATGTGAACAAGCAGGGAGGACTGGCTCTCTGTCGCTTTGCAACGAAGCTCTGAGATTGTGGGCCTTCGCCAGAGAGCATCAAATTCATCTTCTGGCAGTATACCTTCCAGGAGTTCAAAACTCTTGGGCAGACAGACTCAGTCGAGTTCTGCTTCCACACGAATGGTCCCTTCATATGGACCAGATAGTCAGAATCTTTCAAATTTGGGGAACCCCGGACATAGACCTCTTTGCAAGTCCGTGGAATGCCAAACTTTCCCGATTCTGTACCAGAATTCCGTGTCATGGAGTTCAGGACAGGGATGCCTTCCTCCTTCATTGGGGTCTTCCTGTACACCTTTCCACCCATTCCCCTAATTCCCAAGACCCTGTTCAAACTTCAGAGAGATCGAGGGACTATGATCCTCATAGCTCCACGTTGGCCACGCCAAGTGTGGTACCCTCTACTTCTGCATCTCTCCCAAGCTCCCTCCCTGGACTTAGGGTCTGCTCCAGATCTCCTGTCTCAGGAGGGGGGAATGTTGTGGCACCCAAACTCCCAATCTCTCCATCTCAGGGCTTGGTTGCTGAAGGCTTAGACCTTCAAGATTGGCATCTTTCTCAGCAAGTAAGGGATATCCTTCATGCTTCCAGAAAGCCTTCTACTAGACGTTCCTATGCTTTCAAATGGAAAAGGTTTACCATTTGGTGTGCTGAGAAGGGTATTAACCCTCTAGCAATAACTTTGAATTCTTTACTAGAGTATCGCCTGCATCTTTCCCATGCAGGCCTCAAAACGAATTCAGTAAGGGTCCATTTGAGTGCTATTGCAGCATTTCTCAAGCCTCTCAATGGACAACCTGTTTCCTCTCATCCTCTTATTGCAAGATTCATGAGAGGCCTCCTTTTAACTAAACCTCCCATTAGACCACCTCCAGTGGCATGGGACTTGAATCTGGTTCTTGGTCAGCTCATGAAGCCACCCTTTGAACCCTTAGTCACCACCTCCCTCCTTGAAATTTCTTTCCTGGAAGGTTATCTTTCTTATTGAAGTCACCTCAGCTCGCCGCATCAGTGAACTGCAGGCCTTAGTGGCTAATCCACCTTATACAAGGTTCCATCATGATAAGGTAGTCCTTAGGACCAATCCACACTTTATGCCTAAAGTGGTCTCACCTTTCCAAGAGGTGTATTTACCTGTCTTTTTTCCAGGTCCTCATGCATCAAGTGCAGAGAGGAATCTTCATACCCTGGATTGTAAGAGGGCTCTTGCTTTTTACTTACAAAGGACACAGCAACATAGAAAGTCTTCTCAACTCTTTGTTGCTTTTATTTTTATTTATTTATTTAAAGGGTATTTGTATCCCGCCTTATCCTTTAATCAAGGCGGTGAGCACAGCAAGCAATCAGTGTAAGTGTTGTGTGTTAGGTGAGCTTTATGTACAGTGTGGGTGCGAGTGTTTTGATTTGTGTGAGCTATTTATATATGCGCTATGTACAGTATATACATTGGGTTCTGGGTCCAGGCTTGGTGGTTTCCGTGAGCTGTCATTAGTCCAGATTGGATCCGGTTTGTGGATTCAGGTTAAGCATTTGGGCCATAGTGATCTGTGAAGAGTACAGTCTTGAGGTGTTTCCGGAAGTCCTTCAGATCTTCAGTTGATCGTAGGTCGTGAGGGAGTGAGTTCCATATTAATGGGGCTGCCAGGGAGAGTGCCCTTTGTGTGGTGGCTTTGCGTGCTTTTGTGTAGTTTGGGGTGCTGAGTGTGTCTGTTGTGGCTTTTCTTCTTGGTCTGTTGCTGGTGTTAGGGAGAATGAGGGCTTGGAGGCTGAGTGCTGATCTCTTGTGTCTGATTCTGAATATGTTTAAGATCATCTTGTATTTGATGCGGTGGCTGATTGGGAGCCAGTGGAGGTCTTTGAGGATGGGGGTAATGTGTACTTGGGTTGTTGCACCGGTAATTATCCTGGTTGCTGTGTTTTGGGCCATTTGAAGTGGTTTGAGTGATTGTTTTGGTATTCCGTTGTAGATCGGGTTGCAGAAATCCAGTATGGGGGTTATGAGTGCTTGCCAGACTGTGCGGAAGTGTTCGTCGGAGAGTAGAGGCTTGAGGCGTCTGATTATTTTCATTTTGTAGTATGCGTTTCTGGCGGTTTTTTTGATGTGTGATTGTAGGTTCAGCTCTTTGTCGAGGGTTATTCCGAGGTATTTTACTTCGTCCTTTAGTGGGATTGTCGTGTTGTTGGTTGTGATGAATGTTGGGGGGCTGAAGTCTGTGTTTCGTGTGATGATGAGTGCTTCTGTCTTGTTGTAGTTGATTGCTAGGTTGTTGCGTTTAAGCCATGTGGATATGTTGTCTAGACAGTTTGTTATCTTGTTGTAGTCGGGGCTGTTGAGGTTGATCGGTGTGTAAATCATGATGTCGTCTGCGTAGATGGTATAGTTTATTTCGTGGGCGGAGATGATGTGGCAGATCGGTTGTATGTATAAGTTGAATAGAAGTGAGGATAGCGCCGATCCTTGTGGTACTCCTTGCTTGATCTTCATCATGGGTTGTGAAGTTTTGGTTCCGATTTTGACTTGGAACTGTCTGTCGGTTAAGTAGGAGTTGAACCAACTTAGGACGGTGCCGGTTATTCCGATGTTCTGTAGTCTGGTTAGGAGGATTCTGTGGTCCACTGTGTCGAAGGCCGCTGATATGTCTATGAAGATCCCTCTCATTTGGGACTTCCAGTCTTTAAGAGGACACTGTCCAATTGGATTGCTCAGTGTATTTCTTTCGCCTACCAGAGTAAGAAATTTCTCTGGAGGGCCATGTCACAGCTCATAATGTGAGGGCCATGGCCGCCTCTATGGCTCATCTAAATTCCTGTGTCCATCGACCAGATCTGTCAAGCGGCCACCTGGGCCTCGGTTCATACCTTCACAGCCCATTACTGTTTGGACAAGGACTCCCGCCGGGATGCCTTGTTTGGTCAGGCTGTTCTCAAACACCTGTTCCATGCTTAATCAACTCCTACCCTCCATCCCTGGTTGGATGCCTGAGATCCATGGGAGGAGGTAGAGCCGTTCTCAGGGTCTCACAACCTTGGGGATCTCCCAGGCATCTGTAGCTGGGGAGTCCCCATATGTGAAGACTCATTCCTGCTTGTTCCTGGAGATAGCACAGTTACTTACCTGTAACAGGTGATCTCTGGGAACAGCAGGAATAAGTCTTCACAACCCACCCACCTCCCCTAGGAGTTGTATCTCTCTATCTATCTTTCCTTTCCTCTCTCTCTTTGTCTCAGCTTTAAAACTCGAACTGGAGAGAGGCAGTTAGGAAAGGCGGGAAGGCAGCGTGCAGGCGCTGTGTGATGCTCCCAAAAGCTTTCCTTTTTTTGGGACGCTGGGGAGCGTTCCCGCGCAGGCTCCGTCAGTACCGACGTACCCATATGTGAAGACTTATTCCTGCTGTTCCCAGAGATCACCTGTTTACAGGTAAGTAACTGTGCTTTACGTGCACAAACAGGGAGGCACTGGGTCCAGGCCCCTGTGTCATGAGGCACAGGCCTGTTTTCCTTTGCGCTCAAGCACAACATGTTCCTCAAGGCGGTGTATCTCCCTGGCCAGGAAAACTTCCTAGCGGACAGGTTAAGCAGGATTCTGCAGCCTCACGAGTGGTAGCTGCACCCTTTAGTAATTCAAAAGATTTTCAGGAAATGGGGACTTCCATCCATGGATCTCTTTGCCAGTCCCCTGAATCACCAGCTACCCAGGTTCTGTTCCAGGCAACCGCATCCCCTGAGGTTAGCAGCGGATGCCTTCCTGATTTCTTGGTCCCAGGGCCTACTATATGCGTTTCCTCCCACGCCTCTGGTGGCCCAAACCTTGTTCAAGATTCTAAGGGACAAGGCCTCTGTACGTCTGGTAGCTTCCAGGTGGCCGAGGCAGCCCTGGTTCCCACTTCTGCTTCAACTAGCAGTGGAAACACCACTGCCTCTGGGGTTGCAACCCGATCTTCTCTCTCAGGATCAGGGTTCCCTTCTGCACCCCAATCTCAAATCTCTCCATTTGATGGCCTGGAGGCTGCAAGGGTTGTCTTGGCTCCCCGGGGCCTGCCTCAGGAAGTGGAAGAGGTGGTCTTGGCCTCTAGAAAGCAATCCACCTGGAAAACATATGCCCTGAAGTGGAGGAGGTTCTCCTTGTGGTGTCAGCAGTGCAAGGAAGATCCTTTTGCCTGCACTGTGCCAGTAGTGCTTCATTACCTACTGCACTTGTCCAATCAGGGCCTTAAGTCCAATTCTGTTCGGGTCCACCTCTCTGCTCTTTCAGCTCACCACTCAATGGTGGAGGGACACTCTTTGTCGATTCATCCCTTGGTTTCCAGGTTTCTCAGAGGCTTACTATTGCTCAAGCCTCCTCTCTGTCCATCAGCCCCTGAGTGGTTGTTGAATGTGGTCTTGCAGCAACTGACTCGCCCACCTTTTGAGCCCATGGCTACATGTCCTCTACGCTTCCTTTCTTGGAAGACTCTATTCCTGGTGGCCCTGACCTCGGCCAGGCAAGTGAGTGAACTTCAAGCCGTGGTCTGTGACAGGCCATACACTCGCTCCTATAGGAACAGGGTAGTCCTTAGGACTCATCCTAAGTTCCTCCCAAAGGTTGTCTCCTCTTTCCATCTCAACCAGGAGGTGGTTCTTCCAACGTTCTTCCCTAGGTCCCATGCCAGCTGGGCTGAGACAGTCCTGCATACCCTGGACTGTAGGAGGGCTTTATCCTTCTACCTTGAACGTACGCAGGGGCATAGGAGGGCTACTCAGCTCTTAGTATCTTTTGACCCTAATAACTTGGGGTTACCTGTCTCCAAGCGTACCTTGTCCATCTGGGTGGCTGACTGTATCACCTGGGCTTACAGGGCAGCTGACCTTCCTTTGCAGAGTCGTGTCACGGCCCACTGTGTCAGGGCAATGGCTGCCTCAGTAGCTCATCTCCGCTCTGTACCGTTGGCAGAACTCTGCAGGGCTGCAACTTAGTCCTCAAGCCAGACGTTTGTGGCCCATTACTGCCTGGAGAGGGAGTCCCGTAGGGACAGTGCTTTCGGTCAGGCAGTGCTCCGGAATTTCTTTGAGGTTTAGGCAACTCCTATCCTCCAGCCCTCTGGTTGGGCTACTGGTGGGGGTATGTTTCAGTGAAATCCTTTCTCTGATGCTGAGGCTAGAGGGAGCTCATTTTTCAACTCTGGGTCCCCGGTAGCCTGAAGCTGGGGAGTCCCGTAAGTGAGGACTGACTTCCTGCTTGGTCCTGGAGAAAGAGTAGTTACTCACCTGTAACAGGTGTTCTCCAGGAGCAACAGGAATCAGTCCTCACAACCCTCCCTCCTCCCCTGGGAGTTGCAGTTGTACATAGTTTATTTTCACATTTTTGTGTGCTGTGTTTTAGCTATGTCATTTGACTGGCCAAGATGGCACCTTTAGGCGGGAAGGGGACCGCGCATGCGTGCTGTATTCCCAAAGGCTTTCATAGAAAGCTGGGGAAATGCTCCGCACGGGGGCTCCATCGACGTCGATATCACCCATAAGTGAGGACTGATTCCTGCTGCTCCTGGAGAACACCTGTTACAGGTGAGTAACTACTCTTTTCATGCAAGAGATAAGTGTTGAGGCCACTTGGCAATAGTGATCATAACATGGTCACA
Organism: Ichthyophis bannanicus; assembly: GCA_033557465.1. NCBI lineage: Eukaryota > Metazoa > Chordata > Amphibia > Gymnophiona > Ichthyophiidae > Ichthyophis > Ichthyophis bannanicus. Next base: position 679,405 of record JAWIIG010000036.1, on the reverse strand, counting down.
TTTGATTTAATAAATAGAGGGAGGATAGCAAGGAAATCCACAGTGTTAGCATTTAACTTTCAAAAAGGAGACAGATGCAAAAGGAGGAAAATGGTTATGAGAAAACTAAAAGGAACAGCTGCAGAGATTAAAGGTTTACATCAGGCATGGGTGTTTAAAAATACTATCTTGGAAGCCCAAACTAGATGTATTCCATGCTTTAAGAAAGGTGGAGAAATTGGCAAATGACTGCCAGCATGGTTTAAATGTGAGATCAGAGAGGTTGTTAAAGCCAAAAATGCATCTTTGAGAAAATGGAAAAGGAGCCAAATGACAAACAGAACCAACATAAGTACTGCCAAGTTAGAAGCAAGGCATTCATAAGGCAGGCAAAGAGAATTTGAAAGGAAGCTTACCATGGATAGAAAAATTCACAATAAAGATAAACTTCTTTGCGTACATTTGTAGCAAAAAAGCTTTGAAGGGAGTCGGTTGCATAAGGGAGGAGAAGGCCATAGTTGAGAGACTGAATAAATTCTTTGTTTGTCTTTGCTGAATAAGACATATGGAAATTACCCATGCCAAAAATAATATTTAAAGGTGATATATCAGAAGAACTGAAACAAATCTTGATACTTGGAAAACTAAAGAGTAGCAAATCACCTGGACTTATTGGTATACATCCCAAGGTAGTGAAAACGCAAAAATGAGATTGTAGATCTACTTTTAGTAATCTGTGAACTATCGTTAAAATCATCTGTAATACCTGAAGATTGTCGATTGGCTGCCAGGATGCCAGTTTTTAAAAAGGGTGCCAAGGGTAATCCGGAGAATTACAAACCAGTGAGCCTGATGTCAGTAGAAGGCAAAATGGTAGAAACTGTCTTAAAATGACCTCCAAAATGGGAACAATGAGTGAGGTGATCAAATTTGCTAATTATAAAAATTTTTTCAAAGTTGTTAAAACACAAAAGGATTGTGAAAATTCAAAGAGGACCTTGAGAACTTGGGAGGCTAAGCATCCAGATGAAATTTTTACACTTAGGGAAGAACAACTCAAACTACAGTTACATGATGGAATGTTCCACGTTATCAGTTGCCAATGCAAGAAAAGCACCTGGGCATCGTTGTGGATAATCCGTTAAACCCCTCTGCCCAGTGTGACAGCAAATAGAATGCCAGGAGATAGAGAAAAAAATGGAGAATAAAACTAAGGATATATTAATGCCTCTGTATCGCTCCATGGTTCGACCGCATCTTGAAAATTATGTTCAGTTCTGCTCACCATATCTTAAAAAATATATTACAAAATTAGAAAAATGTACAGAGGAAAGTGGCCAAAATGATAAAGGGGATGGAAGGATAATCCCTTTTGAGGAAAGGCTGAAAAGGTTAAGGCTCTTTAGCTTGGAAAAGAGATGGCTGAAGGGAGAGAGAGAGAGGTCTATAAAATGAGTGGAGTGGAATGGGTAAGTGTAGATTGGTTGTTTACTCCAAGAAACAGACTGGGGAGCATGCAATGAAGCTGCAATGGTAACACATTTAAGACTAATCAAGAGAAAATATTTTTCCATTCAACATAGAAACATGATAGCAGAAAAAGACCACATAGCCTATCTAATCTGCCCTTCCATATCACCCACTACAAGCCCCTCTTTTTTTTTCCTTTAGAGAGCCTCTGTATTTGTCCCATGCTTTTTTTTTTTTTTTTTTTTTTTTTTTTTAACTTGGATACTGTCCTCATCCCTATCACCTCTACTGGGAGATTATTCTACACATCTAGCATTCTTTCCGTAAAGAACTATTTCCGCATATTGCTCCTGAGTCTGTTCCTTTTCACCCTCACGCTATGTCCCCACTTGAATTCGTTGCTGGAGGATGTTGAAAATGCTGTTAATGTAATTGCATTTAATAGGAGTTTGGACAAGTTCCTGAAGGAAAAGTCCATAAGCCATTATTAAAGTGAACTTGGGAAATTCCCTCCTACCTCTGGGAAATCTGTCTACTTTTTGGAAACCTGACAAGTGCTTGTGACCTGGATTGGCCACTGTTGGAAGCAGGATACTGGGATTGATGGTTATTTGGTCTGACCCACTATGGCATATCTTATGTTCTTATGGTGCGACAGTTGGTCTCTGAGTATGCTCATTCTTGTGCTTTATTGTAAGTTGGTTAATGGCTGTTCTCCAGGAACAAGCAGGAAGTCAGCCCTCGCATATGGGTGACATCAGCGCCGATAGATCCTGTGCGGAACGTTTCCCCAGCTTTCAAAGAAAACCTTTGGGACATGCTACCACGCATGCGTAGTCCCCTTCCCGCCCAAGGGTGCCGTCTTGCTCAGTCTCCTTTTTTCTGTGGAGACCAATGGATGTCCTGTTTCCCCGGAAAAAGCCTTGCTAATTATTCTTAAAATAGTTTCCCGGTTTGTATACTGGTTCCTCTTCTCACCTCGAACTGGCACCGTCCCCGACACTGTTTTTGGCCTTTGTCCTTTTTTGATCAAGGTTTGCCTCGACCAGCAATTGCACCCTTTTTTGCCTGGGGGTTGTCGACCCCATCCAGGTGTTTCCCACCATATCCTCCTCTGCCTTGGGCTAGACCACGTCAACTCGGACGGCAAACTCTGCAGGGCCATGACCCCAAAGGTCATCAAGAGCCATTAGTTGCAGCAGGAAAAGTTCTTACACAAGTCTGACTACACCCTGGAGTCTCTGGCAGCACCGCACTCCAGAGCCCCCTTCGGTACCTCGGCATCCCGTGATTCCTACGCTGTCTTGGAATCCCGTGGCTGCAGTTTCTTTGACAAGAAATCTCCAGAGGCGGAACATAAGAAGTCTAAACCCTCAAAAACCACCTTGGAGGACAGGTGCAGGAATACCAGAAAATCCCACTCTAGGCCCTGCAGTTCCCGGCATGAATCTGAGGAGTTGGAGCCGGAGCGACCTCTCAAGCGGCCCTGGAAAGAATCAGCATCCAGCAACTGGTCTCGAGCATCCGTGTCGAAGACTGCAAGGCCAGCTGGCATGGAGACTAGGATGGTGGCCTTGGAGCACAGTATTTCTGCCCTCATGGCCCAGCAGTGGATATTCATATCCGGTTTCTCCCATTCATCTGTCCCCGTTGACGGTACCCAGAGGTCGAGCTGATCCTTGAGCGCCACTGGCCTTGAGAGAGCCATTGGCATCGGACAAGGTTCTGGTCCCGTTCCTTGGGACTCCAGTGAGTACACGTGGCTGGGACTACAGGTCCTCCGGAGGTCATGGGCCTTTGGCCTCGGGCCTCGACTGCGGAAACCACTGACTCGTTCTCAGACTTCGATGCTGAGTGGGAGGATGAGGAGACCCGGACAATCGGAGGTACCGAGACGTGCCCTCTGACCCATCACCCCGGTGTCCCAATGCTGTTCCCCACCCGAGTATGTTGCCTTCCTTGACTTTGTGCAGGACATGGCTAAGGCACTCTCCTTCAAGACCAAGGCAGAGGAGAAGACCCTTGCACGGAGAAACTGGAAATCCTCCAGTATGAGGCCCCTCCGAAAAAGGCCCTCACGGTACCTGTCCCTCCAATCCTCAAGCATCTTCTTTTCTGTATGTGGGAGACACTGACATCGGTGCCCATTGTAAGCCAGTGACTTGATTCCATGTATCAAATCCATCGAAACCCAGCATTCCAAAAGACCCAGCTTCCCCACAGCTCGATGGTCAAGTCTGCCATGAGCAGACTCAAGAGCCAAAAGACTCATTCCTCCTGACAGGGAGGCCTGCACCCTTGACAACCTTGGCTAAAAGGCCTTCCAGGGCTCAGTGCTTACGTGCAGAGCCCAGTCCTATCAAATGTACATTGGCATGTACCTCAAAGACCTGGTGAAGGGAGCTTGCCAGTTTCTTGGCAAGCCTCGACACTGAATCTCTCCAGCGGTTCAAGTCTGTCCTCTGCAGTCAAGAAGTGCTTGAAGTTTTTATCCCAAGCAGCATACGATGGCTTTTGAGTCCCCTCAGCCAGAGTAGCTGCCGCAGGCATTGGGGCCCTACGCCAGGCATGGCTGCAATCATTGGACTTCAAGCAGTGGGTTCAGGACAAACTCGGCGATTGTTCCCTGTATTGGAGAGAATCTCTTCAGGAAACCCATGGTAGACAAAGCTGCAGAAATTGACTGAGTTCCTGACCAGGACCATACTCGTTTCTTTAAAAAAAAAAAAAATTCAGTGTACCCCCTAAGAAGGCCCCAGGAAGAAGGGGGGCTTTCGCAATGCTTCACATTTCCAAAGCTTCTCAGCCCTGCAGCAAGGCCAACATTACAAGGGGCAAGAACATGGTCCCTGCAAACAAAGACTCCCATGTCCCAGGTGCCATCCTGGGGGAGCTTTTGACACCTTGGGCACAACCTCCTCTCCCGCAGGAGGTCCCCAACAGTCCACAGGGGGGTGTCTTGCCCTGTTTGCCCACAGGTGGCCCACTGTTACCACCAGTTTCTAAGGTACTGCAAGTGATCAAGGAAGGCAACCTCCTCCACATGCAATGGACACCAATCTAATACTTTCCAGGAGAGTCAGTAAGGTCTATCCCTCACTAGACTCTGCTCATCTCTGAGCTTGCAGGTTTCCTCGAGGACAAGGTGGTAGAGCCAGTGCCCAAGCATCTCTGGGGCAAGGGCTTCTTCTCCAGGTATTTACTTGTTCCGAAGCGAACAGGTGGCCTTGGGCCCATCCTAGACCTGCAGGATCTGAACAGATTCCTGGTAAGGGAGACGTTCAAGATTCTCTCCCTTGGAAACTGCTGCCCTTCCTCCAGCAAAGAAGACTGGCTATGCTCCTTAGACCTGAAGGATGCCTATACACACATCCTGATCCATCTCAGCCACCGAAAATACCTCCGCTTCGTGGTGGGAGGAGGTTACTACCAATACAGGGTGCTAGCCTTCGGGCTGGCTTCATTGCCAAGGGTCTTCACCAAATGTCTAGTGGTGGTCACTGCCCACCTTCGTCTCCAAGGGGCCTTTGTCTTTCCCTACCTGGATGACTGGCTCATAAAGGGAGGCACGGCTGCAAAGGTGCACTACACCACTGGACACACCATCCACACCCTGCAATACCTGGGGTTCATCAACTACCCCAAGTTGCACCTTGCCCCAACTCAATGCCTAGAGTTCATAGGGGCTCACTAGGCACTCTCCAGGCTAAGACCTTCCTCCCCTAGGAGAGGGCAGAATGCCTCGGGATTACTGCAGAGGTACAGCTCCACATGTCACTAGCCACCCGTCTTCTCCTCTGCCTGCTGGGCCACATGACCTCCACGATCTGTTACCCCATGCGCCCAACTGAAAATTAGGACCTTCCCAGTGGTGCCTCCACACTCAGTTGACACAAGCCACAGGCAGGCTTCAGGACTTGGTGAGGGTGACCTGCTTAGCTGGAGGACTCCCTCGATTGGTGGCAGATTCCCTGCCACCTTCAGGCCAGGATGCCCTTCCAGGCATCCACTCCCCAGAGGGTCCTTACCATGGACGCCTCCTTGCTGGGTTGAGGAGTTCATTACAAGAACCTCCACACACAAGGCAGCTGGTTCCAGATGGAATCCCAGCTGCATATCAACCTTCTGGAGCTCCGGGCAATATTTCTGACTTTCCAAGCCTTTTGCTACTGGCTGCAGCACCAGTCTGTTCTGGTCCAGATCAACAACAAAGTCGCAATGTTCTGTGTCAACAAGGAGGGGGCACGGGGTCGTACCCCCTCTGCCAGAAGCCGGTAGCCCTCTGCTCATATGACACTCAGCGGGATACTCTTGAGGGCGATTTACCTCCTGGGCCAGGACAGTGCCCTGGCGGACAAGCTGAGCAGAGTCCTTCAGCTGCACGAGTGGTGCCTGGATCCCAGAGTGGCCTCCTGGCTGTTTAGATTCTGGGGCGTTCCCCTAGTGCACCTGTTCGCCAGCCCAGCAACACGCAGTTGCCCTGCTTCTGCTCCCGCCAGCCGCACCTATCCCAGGTGGCTGCAGACGCGTTCCTCATCCCATGGACAGAAGGCCTCCTTTATGCCTTCATGCCAAAGGTCGCCAAGATCCTCTTCAAGGTCCAGCACGGCAAAGCATCACTGATACTGATAGCCTCCCAGTGGCCCAGGCAACCTTGGTTCCTGATGATTCTCTACCTGGCAGCGGCACCAATTTCCCCTGTGCCGTACCTCAGGACTACTCTCATAGGAAGAGGGCTCTCTCCTGCACCCCAACCTGGGGTCCCTGTCATTTACGGCTTGGCTGCTGAAGGGATAGCTGTAGCTCCCTTCAACCTCCCATGGAAATTGGAGGAGATCCTAATGGCCTCCCGCAAGACCTACACGAGAAGGGCGTATGCCTTTATGGAGCCGGTTCTTGATCTGTTGCACTGAGAGGCAGGCGAGCCCATTCTCCTGCTCTGTGCAGATGAGGCTAGAGTGCACGTGTGTTATAGCATACCACCATTCCATTGAAGGCAAACCTCTCTCGGCCCAGACCCTTGTATCTCATATCCTGCGGGGCCTTATGCTATCCAAATGCCCCATCTGCCTACCAGCGGCGGAGTAGGATCTCAATGAGGGGTTCTCGCAGCTCACTAAGCCGCTGTTTGAGCCTCTGGCTACCTGCCACTTGCAGTACCTCTCCTGGAAGGTTGTCTGTCTTGTGGCACTCGCATCAGCTCACAAGGTCAACAAGCTCCAGGCTCTGATGGCAGAGCCTCCCTACACGAGGTTCTACAAGAACGTGGTGCTTTGCACACACCCCAAGTTTCTGCCAAAGGTGGTGTCTCCCTTCCACCTCATTCAGGAGGTGGTGCTCCCCCCTTCTTTCCGAGGCCTCATGCCAGTAAGGTGGAGACCATCTTCCATACTTTAGATTGTAAAAGGGCCCTGCCTTCTATCTGCAATGGACTCGGTGCCACCACAAAGCACCTCAGCTTTTCGTATCCTATGACCCCAGTCGACTGGGGCTCCCTGTGACTAAGCGAACTGGCCATTTGGGTAGCAGACTACATTGTCCTCACCTATGAGCAGGCTATGATCTCACTAGACCAGCGGGTCATGGCACACCGTGTCAGGGCCATGGCTACTTCTGTGGCAAATCTGCATTTCGTACTTGTGATGGAAATCTGCCGGGCTGTCACCTGGTCTATGGTCCAGACTTTCGCAGCTCACTACTGCCTGGAGAGGGAATCCCAATGGGCCAGTGCCTTCGTAGGAATCCCAATGGGCCAGTGCCTACTCTGTAATCTCTTTGGGGTGTAGGCAATTCCTGCAACCCTTCTGTGTTCAAGCTACTGGAATGCTGGATCTCCAGGAACAAGCAGGAATGTAGTCTTCACATATGGGTATCGTCAGTACCGACGGAGCCCGCGTGGGAACGCTCCCCAGCGTCCAATAGGAAAGTCTTTGGGAGCATCCCACAGTGCCTGTGTGCTGCCTTCCTGCCTTTCCAACTGTCCCTCTCCAGTTCTTCGTTTTCCGCAGAGCCGACAGGTCACATAACCTGTCACTGCAGAAATATTTCATCTTTAATCTTTGTTTCTGTGGTCGCGTCTGCCTTCGACGCCATACCGGTACCGCCGGTTCTTTCTTCTTTTTAAAAAATAAAATAAAATAAATTATAGTTTCTAACGAATTTTACTTTAGAAACTTTTTTTCCTTGCTGCTAGGTGCCATTTTGGGCACTAGGCCCAAATTTTCCTTAAAAATGGAAAAACCTACTTCAGGTTTTAAGAAATGTTCTAAATGTGGCAGTACCATTTCTCTAGGACCAAGCAGGAAGTCAGTCCTCACATATGGGTGACGTCCGCGCCGACGGAGCCCTTGCGGAGCAATTTCCCCAGCTTTCAAAGAAAGCCTTTGGGAATTGCAGCGCGCATGCGCGGTCCCCTTCCCGCCCAAGGGTGCCATTTTGCTCAGTCGTCTTTTTTCCGCGGAGCCCTACAGTCGCTGTTTGTGATCGCCGCTGAAAAAGTTGATTTTATTTATTTTTCTTTTCTCGGTTCGACGCCGGATCTTTTTCCCGCCCAGACCCGATACACCGGTATCGAGTCCGTTCGTAAATTTTTCGGTTTTTGTCCTTCGTGACTAGCGTTCGCGCCATTTTTTCTTTTTCACTGGCAGCCCTGTCTTTTGACCTCGCAGGGGCCCTTTTTCCCCTGATGACTGCCAGCGGGTTTAAAAAGTGTGATCGGTGTAAGAAACTTATGTCTCTTACCGACACACACGACTGCTGCCTCCGCTGCCTCGGACCCGATCATGACCCAATGATCTGTGGTCCGTGTGGCAAGATGTCCTCTAAAGCGTTGAGGAGTCGGCAGCAACAAAAAGAAAGAATCTTCTCTGACTCCGCGTCCGGCTGGGCCCGGACCTCGTTGTAAGATGTGGTCCAGTTACTCTTCCGTAGGTCCTGGGTTCATTTCACTCCACAGACGCAGGAGGGTTTGTAATAAGACAAGCAAACAGGTGTGGCTTGGAGAAAGGTTTTTATGTAAAAATAGGCTTAATACATAGGTATTGAACAGAGGTATATAGTGATTCTTACAGAGCTGTTTCAAAATAGGCTTAATACATAGGTATATAGTGATTGTTACAGAGCTGTTTCAGAGTGCATCAATGAATCTGTGTATGTGCATGTGTGAAGTGTGAGAGAGATAGAGGCCAGAACCTGTGGGTCAGAGCCGCATGGTAGGCCAGAACATGTGGGTAGAGAGAGAGAGAGGGGGAGGGGTGAAGGGAGTTGAGTATCAGAGCCTCATGGTAGTGTCCAAACCTGTCCGATGAAGGAGAGAGAGAGAGAGAAGCAGGAAGTGTGTCTGTCCTTTATAGTGGACTGAATCCTTTCCAGCACTTCCCCTTAGCCACTCCCTTTAGGGTGTGTCCTCCTTGATCTAGCAAGGAGGGGCTGCAGCCAGGTCCTAGAGACTGACGTCACCCAGGGGTCAGAGTTTAGACTGAATTAAACAGAGTCCATAGCTGCATGAAATGTATGCTGACATCTCCCACACCTTTTTTATTTTTATTTATTATTTGTGCCTGGAATTGGTGGAAGCAAACCTGTGGTACCTGTCCCAGCTGCCATTACCTGATAGTAGGCAGCTTGTCGAATACCTCCTGTATTAAATACCTTGTTATGTCTAGCAGGTCCCCTGTCCTGCACAGTACTGTCTCTAGTGTTCTAGAGATAAACAAGTCTCCTTATGAGTCCAAACCTCGTGTCTTAGGTAGAGCAGCCACTACTGGGGGGGGGAACCCAATATGCCACTTCCGTGCCCGTCTTAGAGAGAGTGAACAGTGCATAAGGTCTGCAGGAATTTTTAAGGAGGCTAAAGCAAAAGGTACCAGGATGCTATGAGTGGGGATAGGAAGCAATACTAGACTGCAGCTGACTCTGGTATTCAGTGTAATAGTAAATGCCAAATTAGCCAAATTAGCAGGCCAAATTAGCCTGGATGTAGGGGTGGATGCTGGAGAGGTTCAGTGTAACTACCTTAAAATGTTGTTGTTCTGTATGACATGCGCTGCAAGGAAATGTACATTTTTTTCATCTTACAGCACAGGAAAATTACGATAATGCATAGCAATATTTGTACAGCAGTTAAAATAAGTTTGTTGAATGTGTCCATTCTCATAAGCGATGGTGTGATTCACTTCAGTGGATGTTGTTTTAAGGTGATCAATATAGGCATGGAGTTCTGTAAAGTTGAGCAGTTTATGTAGTGTCTCTTCTCCCATGCCAAGTGGTAATGATGCACAGCATATGAGATAAAGTCTGGAATGTCCATAGAGTCATTGGTAACCAGCGGTGTGGAATAAGTTGTCCCATTAATGGTGAGGGAGACCAGTGGTGTATGACTGCACCAGGTATTGTTTGGTAAATAGTTTGAACTGTACAACAAAGTGTTCTTGGGAAGGCGAATGTCATGCATTCTGGGAGCAATCGAAAAAGAAACATTCTGGGGAAAGAACAGATGAAAACAAGTGTCCAGCTCCAAGGTAATATAAACTGTGTGAGGTAGTCAGGGAATATGAGAGCTTAACAGTCAGGGAGCAAGAGGAGGAATTGTTCCAGCAGGAGGTGTCAGCCTCTTTAAACTGGTGAGGTTGACACTTGAACTGAAATGTAGTCTGCTCACACAAACTGGGGTCCATCGGCTTGAATGAAGTCCAGGTGTCATCCAGTGGCTGCACCCATGTGAGATGGTCCACAGGATACATAAGCATATTATCAAACTGCACCCCAATATTAACAACAGGATAAATAACTGTGTGTTGTCCTGACCATGGGATCAAAGTACAGATAGAGCAGCCTTGTGGTGAACAAATGGGAACACTAACTGTCCACCAATCAAGGTGAGCTATAGCAAATTCCGGTATTTTGGTACTAGCCATATGAATGAGAGATGGTGGCCAGTGTCCTAACTTAGCAGTGATCAGAATTTCCTTTAGTATAGTAATAAGCTCGATCTGTACTTGATCACAGGCAAGAGCCCAGGAAATATTCTTTCCCAATCTATAATTCTGCATGTGCTAAGGTAACAATTTTCTGTTCTATAATGGGGAGATATAAGAGCAAAGGAATCTACAACTACATTGGATAGTTTAGAGGAAGCTTCATTAATAATATGTTGTGAGGTAAAACCATCAGCAGCATGCTGAGCAGTGGATCCCATTTTATTACGGAGCACCTCTATATCAATTATATTAAGGGCACCCAGTGCAGTCCCTGTGCCACCTAAAATTGTATCAATTAATTCACGCTTGTGTCGAAATTGCTTAGCTCTGGGTGTTACTGACTGCATATCAAACCAGGTATTAAGCATTTGTATGTGGTTGGCCACAAACTGAGAGCAATTTGGATATTTGTGAGTAACTAGAAACAATTTGGGAAATAGATGCCAAGTAAGAAAATGGTATTCCACATCATATACAACATCGTGTGGTGCATCATATTTAATCTGAAAGGGATGTCCTTCCTGAAATGGGTGGATATCAGAAAGGTAGAGTACAGGAGGAACAGAAGTGGTGGGAGGGGTGGGATGAGGGGTGGTAGGTAAACAAGATACATCCAAAAGGAATGAAGTCTCAGTGATGTGCTGTTGATCACTCACAACCCATGTATAAGTTCTTTTCCAGATACCTCTGTCCTGACAGGAAATATTGTACAAAATCAAAGCAGGAGGACCTAGAAAGTAACGTTCTGGGCGTGCCCTCAATTCTTGTGTCCTTTCTAGAGAAGTGGAAACTGGTGGCTCCCACTGTACTTGAGTGATGTTTAATGAATAGAACACTGGCTTGTCCTGTACTGAACAGAAACTCAGGATGACCAGATCCTTTCCTTCCGGGAACGGTGGGGGTATTTCTTGATAACGATATACCCCACTTGTGGAGTTAGCCCAGCCAATCGTGCATATTCGGATGATAGTTCCTGTAATGAGACTTGAGTAGAAGAGAGCAGATACCAGAACAACAGGAAACCGAGACATAATAAAAGCAAACTTGTTTCACTCTACTAGGGAGTAAACTAATGCTCCCCACTTATACTATGTAACAACAAAACAAACAACAAAAAATTTTTTTACTACTTATTTACATAACTAACTACTTATTTACATAACTATTAAACACATGTCAACTATACAGCAGGAGTAAATAGTTACCGTCCTCAAGCGACTTAACTGGGTGATGTGTTTCCAGTACTGCTGGTTGTCGTGCATTAGGATCTGGTATAGGCTTGGGCCTAAGGTATCAGTAACTAGGTACGGTCCCTCCCACTTTGCAGCTCCAAAGGGGAGGTTTGGTCTAGGTCTCAGAATCATCACTTTACTCCCAACCTTGAGGGGCCTTAAATCAGAACCTTTTGCATGTACCTCCTGCAAATAATCTCTAGCTTTTTCTGTGTTAGCTAGCACAGTGGTCTGAATTTCTTTTAGGTGTTCTTGCAGGGATTTCATCCACTCATTGGTGAGAATTACGGTCTGGTCCTCTGGAAGAAAAGGACTCAGCATATTTTCCCACCGTTGCATTGGCCTTCCCATTAAGGCTTCATAGGGTGCAAAACCTGTGGATTTACAGACATTAGCTCTGATACGCATAAGGACTAAAGGGAGCACCAGATCCCAATTTTTCCCGGTCAGATTAAGCATAGGGCTGAGGTGGGCCTTAATTGTTTGATTCATCCTTTCTACCTGCCCTGCTGCCTGTGGATGGTATGGAATGTGGAGTTGTTGTTCTATGCCTAGAAAATCAAACAATTCCTTGATCACATGAGAAACAAATGCAGGACCATTATCAGAATCAATTGTTTTAGGAATGCCCCAGCGTGTAAAAAATTGCATAGTTAGGACTTCTGCAGTGGTTCTAGCAGTTTGATCTGGGACAGGGAATGCTTCTACCCAATGAGAAAAGGAATCAACAACAGTCAGTAGAAATCTATTTTTCCTAGCAGTCAATGGGAGAGGGCCCACATGATCTATTTGCAATCTTTCAAATGGGCCACGAGGAGGTGCTCTCATTAACTGTCCCCTTCTCTTTTTAGGTTGCCTCCCAAATGAAGCACAGATTACACAGGAGGAAACATGATCCTGTATATCATGTTTCATTTCTGGCCACCATACCAACCTATTGAGGATAGTCTGCATTTCTTCTGCTTTAGGGTGTCCCATAGGACCTGCACCATGAACCCAATGCATCCATTCTTTACCTCGAGCTCTAGGGATAGCTATAACCAAGCCTTCCTCTCTTTTTGCACATAGAATGTCTTTCTCTATAGCTAGTGTGAGAAAGGGTGTGTGCTGATATAGGTTATCTGGGGCATCCTGCACAAGTTTCCTTAAATTGGAAAGCTCAGGGTCCTTTGTCTGCAGTGCTACAAAGTAATCTGGTGGTATTATCTGATCGTAATCTGTGGAACGTGTAGCAATAGCAACCATGCGTGTCTGCTCATACCAGGGCCATATGAGGCCTACATGGCATGCTTCCTTGGCTAGTGAGTCTGCTAATGTGTTCCCTTTCACTAAAGGGCCTTTCTTCCTATGTGCCTTTACTTTAACTACATGTACTCTCCGAAACTTCTCACTCAGTTCTTGTGCCATAGTCCACAGTGATGAATTTTTCACTGTGGACCCATCTGTAGATTTAAATTCATTTGCCAGCCACCAGGGTAACAGGGCAATGGCACTTTTAAAGACATAATCAGAATCTAAAATGATTTGTATCTCTGGGTGTGAATCCTGATATTGTTGCATACAAGCTACAAAAGCAGCCAGCTCACAGTACTGTGCTGACGCTGACCCACAGGAATACAGTCTTTGCAGTACCACTTGGTTATTTGGGTCCAATTGTACAATTGCAAAACCTGCTAGTCGCCTGCCTCCTTCACATTGGCTACTACCATCAATATATATTGTAGGAAGGAAAGGTGAAATTTTGTCTAGTCCTAGTTCCCTAAAGATCATGTGATTAGGGGCACTGGGTGAGGACTGACAGTCATGAGGTTGCCCCTCCAGCAAGATTCCAGCCACTTGCACATTAGGTTCTTTCAACAATTCAAACTTTACATTCTGTGCTTGCAACATGAGAGTCCACTGGACTATTCTCTCAGTCCTAATCTTGCTACATGCTAACTTTCCTTCTACAATGAATTTGAGGGGGGTGTGATGGCTGCATATGTATGTGGTTTGAGCACCAATGATGTATGTAAATTTCTGCATAGCAGCATAGGAAGCCAGTACATGTTTTTCACAGTTTCCCATTTTGAGTTCAGGAGAAGTGAGAACTCTGGAACAGAAAGCGATAGGGCGATCTACTCCTCCTAAGCGTTGTGTTAGAGCTGCACCTATACTGTTCTCTCCAACTACAGGGTACAGGAAAAAATGTTGTGTGTGATCTGGGTGTGCAAGAACAGGAGCAGAAGTCAGAATGTGTTTTAATTTAGTTATAGCTTCGGTATGTTCTTCCTCCCAGACATAACTTTTACTTTTTAGCAGGGAGTAAAGTGGAGCTGCCACTTCAGCATAATTGTGCATGAAGTCGTGACAGAAACCAGTGAGCCCTAGAAATGACTGGAGTGATTTCTGATCTGTAGGAAGTGGAAGTTTCTGTATCAGCTCTATCCTCTGAGAATCTACCCCCATAAAATGTAAGATGTGGTCCATAAAATGTAAGATGTGGTCCAGTTACTCTTCCGTAGGTCCTGGGTTCATTTCACTCCACAGACGCAGGAGGGTTTGTAATAAGACAAGCAAACAGGTGTGGCTTGGAGAAAGGTTTTTATGTAAAAATAGGCTTAATACATAGGTATTGAACAGAGGTATATAGTGATTCTTACAGAGCTGTTTCAAAATAGGCTTAATACATAGGTATATAGTGATTGTTACAGAGCTGTTTCAGAGTGCATCAATGAATCTGTGTATGTGCATGTGTGAAGTGTGAGAGAGATAGAGGCCAGAACCTGTGGGTCAGAGCCGCATGGTAGGCCAGAACATGTGGGTAGAGAGAGGGGGAGGGGTGAAGGGAGTTGAGTATCAGAGCCTCATGGTAGTGTCCAAACCTGTCCGATGAAGGAGAGAGAGAGAGAGGGGGAGGGGTGAAAGGAATTGATCATCAGAGCCTCATGGTAGTGTCCAAACCTGTCCGATGGATGGTGAGAGAGAGAAGCAGGAAGTGTGTCTGTCCTTTATAGTGGACTGAATCCTTTCCAGCACTTCCCCTTAGCCACTCCCTTTAGGGTGTGTCCTTCTTGATCTAGCAAGGAGGGGCTGCAGCCAGGTCCTAGAGACTGACGTCACCCAGGGGTCAGAGTTTAGACTGAATTAAACAGAGTCCATAGCTGCATGAAATGTATGCTGACACTCGTCAGAGGCTTCGACGTCCCGGGACTCCGGTCCTGAGCATCGTCTGAGTTCCTCTGAGCGGGGGTCTCCTGCACGGGAACATCATCGGAAGAAGAAGCCCGCGAGGGCGGCGTCGGTGGACGCTCCTGGTTCCTCGAGGGCCAGGTCGCATAGCCCCGATAGCCGTCCTGGGTCCTCGGAGTCGGAGAGGCCTTCGAAACATCCTCGTCTCAAGATGGAGTCTCCTAGACACTTGAGTACTGTAGTCCTCGTGGACTCGCCTCCGAAGGAGCTGACGTCAGGCCCGATGCCGTCGGGGCCCGAGTCTGGGGCTGCTGGGTCTCCTGAGCTCGGACTCAGGTTGACGGCCTTGGAGAGCAGTTTGGCTGCCTTCATGGACCAGCAGTGGGCATTGATTGCTGGCCTCGCCAGTGCATCTGCCCCGGCCACCGGGACGTCGACGTCCAAGTCGACCCCGGAGACTGAGCCGATCCTCGAGTCCATGCGAGCTCGAGTCGATCCTCGGTCGCGGTCTCCCGTTCGGGACCGAGGTCGTCAACGACGACACCCTCGGCGTCGGGGTGGAGGGCATCGGTACCCGCCCGACCGGAGCCTCTCGATTCCTCCTCCGAGGAGTCAGCCTGGGAAACGGAGGACGAAGAGTCCCCTGGTACTTTTCGGACTCGGTGTGTCCCATCGGACTCGCCCGAGTCCGAACCTCGGAGGCAGTCCCCACTGGAGGACACCTGGTTCTCAGACTTCGTATGGGATATGGCCAAGGCCTTGGCATTCCCCGCGGATCCCGAGGAGGAGCCTTGAGCCGAAGAGCTCAATGCCTCCAGTATGACTCTCCCCCGAAGGAGGCCTTTACTGTACCGGTTCCTCCGATGCTGGAGCGACTTCTCTTCCGCATGTGGGAGAGCCCGGCGTCGGCGCCGGTGTTAAGCAAGCGGGTCGATTCCATTTATCGAGTCCGCAAGAGCCCCGGGTTTCAAAAGGCACAACTACCGCACCATTCCATGGTGGTGGAATCGGCCATGCATCGACTCAAGAGTCAGAAGATGCACTCCTCTGTAGTAGCTGATAAGCATGCAATAAATAATACCCGGAGTCAGGCAAAGATTCAAGCCGGTTTAATGTGCACAGGCTCAGATTGCAGTAACATTCAAAATAGTCTGAGCACAGAGCTCAGAAAAATGACAGTTTATATACTTTTCTTCTCCAGTCTAATACAGGCAAAACTCCTCATTGGCCACAGTGGCCCACTTACTCTCATCCAATAGACATCTCTGACCGGGCCCAGGACTCGCTCCCCCTGCTTGGGTCTTAATAGCCAAGGGTCAGCAATTAGACATAACACTAAACATAATACTTTTACTACAGTATATTTTGCTATTTCTGCAAAGATAGTGGAAGGCATATCAGAAGCATTCTTAACAAAAGCAAAACAAAGCGAGGCCAAACATAGCAAGAGTAAGACGTATCTCCAGCCTTGGCTCAAAACACTAAACAATCTTCATAATGCTAGACAAAATATTCTTACACTGTTCGGCTTCTCTGCTATATTTTCATCCTAATTACGAGGTCAGTGCACAATCAGCAAAGATACAATGGAAGACATTCCTACTAAAGCAGACATCTGGCTTACCTAAACAATAAACAGTAAAAGTTTAATTCTCTTATCTCCAGGAGAGCAGAACATGTTATCAAACCAGAATAGAACAGTATTTCTTTCTAACAGCTAACAGCATTACGTAATTTTCCAAAATCAGCAATAACATTTTAAAGCAGGAAAAAGGGCTTCAGACTTAGCTCTGCTACATACTAGGCCATCGCCTATCACACCTCTGTGCCTCCCGGCCAGGAGGCCCGGAACCTGGATGCCCTCGGTAGAAAGTGCTTCCAGCGCTCTATGCTTGCTTGTTGAGTCCAGACCTACCAGCTCTATATGGGCATGTATCTCTGAGACCTGGCAAAAGAAATTGCCAGGTTCTCTGCTGGTCTCTCCGAGGAACCTTTGCAGAGGTTCCAGGCCTTGTCCACTGGCATTCGAGAGTGCTCGAAGTTTATCTCGAGCAGCCTACGATGGCTTCGAAGCATCGGCTCGAGTAGCCGGAGCCGGCATCGGTGCCTGCCGACAGGCTTGGCTTCAGTCATCCGACCTCGAGCCATGGGTACAGGACAAGTTGGTCAATGTCCCCTGCAGAGGTGAAAACCTCTTTGGCAAGCCCATGGCTGAAAAGGCTGCACAAATCGAGACCGAGACTCTGACCAGGACTCGGCTGTCCAGAAAAACCTCTGCCCCTTCTCAGAAGAAGGGCTCGGGGAAAAAGCCCTTTTACCCGAGGAAGGTGACTGCCTATAAACACCACCCTCATTATCAGGCCTCAGCAGCTCCCCAACAGGGTCAGCAGGCCAAGGGACGGGGTAATGGGTCCTGTAGGCAGCAGGCCCCAAGCTCACAACACCGGCCCCTGCTCAGCAGGGTGGGGGGTTTTGACTCCATCAGCATAGCCTCTTCCCCTCCGCTGTTTTCTCTCAGCACAGGAGGCCGGCTGGTCCACTTTGCCCACAGGTGGTCAGCCATCACAACAGATACCTGGGTGCTTCATATAGTTCAAAAAGGCTGTCTTCTTCACTTTCACCAGGTACCTCCCTCCTACTTTCCAGGGGAGCCTCCGAGACTCCCTCTGCACAGGGACTTACTCCTTCAGGAGTTGGCAAGTCTTCTTCAGGAACAGGCTGTGGAACCGGTGCCCCACAACCTGAGAGGTCAAGGCTTTTATTCCAGGTACTTTCTGATACCAAAAAGAACAGGAGGCCTCAGACCCATCCTGGACTTGCGAAACCTCAACAAGTTCCTAGTAAGGGAAAAGTTCAAGATGCTTACCCTTGGAATCCTGCTACCCTACCTCCAGCAGGGAGACTGGCTATGCTCTTTAGATCTAAAGGATGCCTATACTCACATCCTTATTCATCCAGACCACAGACAATATCTCAGGTTTGTTGTGGGAGGAAATCATTACCAGTACAGAGTACTGCCTTTTGGCCTATCCTCCGCCCCCAGGGTGTTCACCAAATGCCTAGCAGTGGTGGCTGCCTATCTAAGACTTCAAGGCCTCTTTGTATTTCCATACCTAGACGACTGGCTCATCAGGGCCCAGTCTTCCCAAGAGGCCACTCGGGCCACTCATCACACTGTGACTCTGCTCCAGCACTTGGGATTTGTCATAAACTTCGCAAAGTCCACTTTGCTCCCCTCTCAAAATCTCAAATTCATTGGGGCAAGGTTGAACACACTTCAGGCGCGGGCCTTCCTGCCTCTAGACAGGGCACACAGGCTCATGGATCTAGCCAGCCACTTTCACAGCAATTCCCTGGTCTCTGCCAGGCAATTTCTGAGACTGCTCGGCCATATGGTTTCCACGGTCCATGTCACCCACAATGCCCGCCTGAACATGCGTCCTGCTCAATGGTGCTTTCGTACTCAATGGCATCAGGCCACAGGGAGCCTGGCGGACTCAGTACAGGTATCCAACCTGCTGGTCTCTTCTCTGCGGTGGTGGCTTCATCTACCAAACCTGGTGCTGGGAGTGGATTTTCAATCTTCTCCGCCTTCTCAGGTGCTGACAACCGATACTTCTCTCCTAGGTTGGGGAGCACATTGCCAAGGGACATGTACTCAAGGCCTCTGCACTCCTTAGGAGTCTGCTCAGCAGATAAACTTCCTAGAGCTCAGAGCCATCCGCCTATCTCTGAGAGCCTTCTCCCACCTCACTTCTCACCAGTCTGTGCTAGTCCAGACAGACAATCAAGTTGCAATGTTCTACGTGAACAAACAAGGAGGTACAGGCTCCTTCCTTCTCTTTCAGGAGGCACGGAGACTGTGCTCTTGGGCCGTCCTTCATGGCATCCTGCTCAAAGCTGTCTATCTACCAGGTCAAGAAAATTACCTGGCAGACGAGCTGAGCAGGATCCTCCAACCACACGAGTGGAGATTGGATCCGTTGGTAGTTCAGTGTAGCTTTCCCAAGTGGGGCCTCCCCACCATGGATCTGTTTGCCAGTCCTCTGAACCGGCAACTTCCCAGATTCTGCTCTCGACAACCGCATCCTCTCAGGGTAGCGGCAGATGCTTTTCTGATTCCATGGTCCACAGGCCTCTTGTATGCCTTTCCTCCCATGCCACTGGTGTCTCGGACACTCTTCAAAGTTCTCAGAGACAGAGCCTCGATGATCCCGGTGGCTCCCCGGTGGCCGAGACAACCCTGGTTCCCGCTTCTAATGCAGCTGGCGGTGGACACTCCTCTTCCTCTGGGGTTTCAACCCGATCTCCTGTCAAAGGATCAGGGGACTCTCCCACACCCCAACCTCCGGTCCCTTCATCTGATGGCCTGGCTGCTGAAAGGGTAGTCCTTGCTCCCCTTCTGCTGCCTCGGGAGGTGGAAGAGGTCGTCTTGGCCTCCAGGCGGCCCTCCACCCGGAAGTCCTGCGCTCTTAAGTGGCGTCGGTTCTCCGTGTGGTGTGCTCAGCAGTCTGAGGATCCCTTCTCCTGCGTGGTGGCAGTGGTCTTGCAATATTTGCTTTGCCTCTCCAATCTGGGCCTTAAGTCCAACTTTGTCAGGGTCCACCTCAGTGCTCTCTCCGCGCATTGCGCACCGTTGGATGGCA
This sequence comes from Ichthyophis bannanicus, assembly GCA_033557465.1. Lineage (NCBI taxonomy): Eukaryota > Metazoa > Chordata > Amphibia > Gymnophiona > Ichthyophiidae > Ichthyophis > Ichthyophis bannanicus. Next base: position 659,929 of record JAWIIG010000036.1, on the reverse strand, counting down.
GGCCTCTCTCCAACCACCCTTTGGTGGCTCGTTTTCTCTGCGGCCTCCTTCTCCTTAAGCCTCCTTTGCGCCCACCAGCCCCTGAATGGGATCTGAATGTGGTCTTGCAGCAGATTACCTGTCCGCCCTTTGAACCTATGGCTACCTGCCCTCTTTGTTTTCTTTCCTGGAAAACCTTGTTTTTGATAGCCCTTACCTCTGCTAGGCGCGTTAGTGAACTGCAGGCCCTAGTGTCTGATCCTCCTTACACTAGGTTCTACAGGAATAGGGTAGTCCTACGGACTCACCCTAAATTTCTTCCTAAAGTGGTTTCTACTTTTCATCTCAACCAGGAGGTGGTTCTTCCAACCTTCTTTCCCAGGCCGCACTCCAGCCGGGCTGAGATGGTCCTGCATACCCTGGACTGTAGGAGGGCCTTGTCCTTCTACCTTGACCGTACGCGGGAGCATAGGAGAGCTGTTCAGCTCTTCGTTTCTTTTGACCCCAATAAGTTGGGGCTGCCTGTCTCCAAGCGTACTTTGTCCATATGGGTCGCTAACTGTATCGCCTGGGCTTATGGGGCGGCCGGCCTCTCGTTGGAGGGTCGAGTCACGGCTCATCGTGTCAGGGCGAAGGCTGCTTCAGTGGCTCATCTCCGCTCTGTTCCGTTGGAAGACATCTGCCGGGCCACTACTTGGTCTTCAAGCCAGACTTTAGCGGCCCATTACTGCCTGGAGAGGGAGTCCCGCAGGGACAGTGCTTTCGGTCAGGCAGTCCTCCATAATCTCTTTGAGGTTTAGGCAACTCCTACCCTCCGGCCCTGATGTTGGGCTACCGGTCGGGGGCGTTTTCAGAGAAGATTCCTTCCTTCTGTGCTGCTGAGGCAGAGGGAGCTCATTTTTCCGCTTGAGGTCTCCGGTAGCCTTAAGCTAGGGAGTCCCATATGTGAGGACTGACTTTCTGCTTGGTCCTGGAGAAAGAGTAGTTACTCACCTGTAACAGGTATTCTCCAGGAGCAGCAGGAATCAGTCCTCACAACCCTCCCTCCTCCCCTTGGAGTTGCAGTCCTCTCATTTTGTTTTTGCTAATTCTTTTGCTGTCTCTTAGCTATGTCATCAGACTGAGCAAGATGGCACCCTTGGGTGGGAAGGGGACCGCGCATGCGTGCTGCAATTCCCAAAGGCTTTCTTTGAAAGCTGGGGAAATTGCTCCGCGAGGGCTCCGTCGGCGCTGACGTCACCCATATGTGAGGACTGATTCCTGCTGCTCCTGGAGAACACCTGTTACAGGTGAGTAACTACTCTTTCTGTCACCGACATCCATGATTGGTGTCTCAAATGTTTAGGTCCTGACCACACTATTTCAGAGTGTCTCTCCTGTGGAATGTCAAAAAGGGGCCGGCAGAACCGAGCTGCTAAACTTAGCACCCTTTTTCCCTCAGACGTGGCGTCTGTTGCATCGACGTCCTCCAGGGCTTCAAGTCTTCCTCCCATGGATCTCAGATAACTAAACATAAATCTAGCCGGTCCTCAAAGGGTAGATCTCCTCCTTTTAAGTATTGAGATGCTTCTGGCGTTGCCTTTGAGGAATTTTCACTGGCAAAACTGCCCCAGCTGGAGGCTTCAGCTTCAAAAGCACAAACGGGGTTCCAGGATGTTCTCGAGGCCTCAACCTCGGCAGAACTACTGGCGCCATGCTCTTGGGTTGCGGCTGCTTCTACCGGTACCGACACCCAAGCATTGGCAGCGTCGATAGACCAGAGATTCTTTGCTATCGAACGCAGTCTAGCGGCTCTTCTCACGGCTTCAGTACCGTTGAAACCGCTTCAGACACCTCAACCAATACCGGTACCGACACTGGTACTGGAACCGGTACCGACTGCATTAAAATCAGCGGGTACGCCACCCATACCGAGTCCTACGTCTGTCTCCAGCATCGACAGATCGGTACAGGAACAACCCGATGCCGACTTTGATCGGTACCGTGCTTTGCACGATCACCGGGATCGGAGGTATTTGAATCCTCTGAGTCTGAAGACTCCAAAGACTCTGCCGATACAAGAGTACTTCTCCCCGAGGATTCCTCTTAGTGCAGAATGTCTCCGCCAGAGGATATGTCCTTTCAGGACTTTATCCGTGATGTGGCCAGAGGCCTTTCCATCACAGTAGCTCCTGAAAAATAGCCTAGGGCAAAGGAGTTGGACATTCTCCAATACCCTAAGGCTCCCAAAGAGGCAGCTACTCTGCCTATTCATGAGATTTTACATTATCTTATGTTAAGGATGTGGGAAACACCTTTAACCACATCTCCTCATTCTCGAAGACTCAATACCATGTATAGAGTTCCACCTTGTCCTGGCTTTCAAAAAACTCAATTACCACACCATTCAATGGTGGTGGAATCAGCCATGAGAAGGATGAAAAGTGCAGAGAGACATGCATCCAATCCTCCAGATCGTGAATGTAGGACTCTCGATGCCTTTGGGCGTCAATGCTTCCATGCTCTCAGCTAGGATCAGTTCCTATATCTTGTATATGGGAATGATCCTTAAAGAGGTCACAGGAGACTTGGAGCTTTTGAGCCCCCTCCTTCCTGATGACAAAAGACAAAACTATCTTACTCTAGTCAAACATGCTCAGGATGTTTCCAAGTTTGTAAATCGTGCAGCCTTTGACTGTTTTGAGTGCATAAGCAGAATCTCTGCTATTGCTTTTAGTGCACGTTAGATTGCCTGTCTTCAGGCATCTGACTTGCAAATTTGGGCACAGGAGAAAATCTCTTTGGCAAGAATTGGCAGGAAAAGGCTAATGAGAGATGCCGACAATATCACTTTGGATAGATTGTCCAAATGTACAGCCGATCCTGCAAGGAAAAAAATCCTCCAAGAAACCATTTTTCAATAAGAAAAAAGTTTTATCCTTCCTATACCCAACAGGGACACCGTCCAGGTCAGACTGCCCAAAAGGGACAACAGCAACAACCTAGACAACAAAAAAAAGCCAAAAACTGCAAAACCTCAGTCAGCTCAGCCTCCTCAGGGGCTTTGGCTCCTTCCTAGAGAACTTTGTCTTCCTGCCCCTGAATGGTCCAGAACCCTCGACCATCCCAGGCAGGTTGTCATTTTGCCCACAGATGGTACCAAATAACAGCAGAAAACTGGAGTCTGTCCATTGTACTTGAGGGGTACAATGCATCATTTTCACAGCATGCCCCCTCCTACAATTGTAGAACAGTTCAATTCTCAGACCTCTCTCGACAGTCTCTTAGATCAAGACGTCACAATGCTCCTTGCTCAAGGAGCAATAGAGGAAGTACCCATTCCCCATCAGGGTACAGGGTTCTCCCCCTATTTCCTTATTTCAAAGAAAACAATAGGGGACAAACCCATTTTAGACCTCAGAGAATTGAACAAATATTTGTTTCGAGAGAAATTCAAAATGGTCCCTCTAGGAACTCTGCTGCCATAACTTCAAAGTCAGGATTGGCTTTGTTCTCTAGATCTCAAGGATGCGTATAGTCATATTCTCATCCATCCAAATCGCAGGAGATTCCTCCAATTCCAGTTTCAAGGAAAACACTATCAATACAAGATTCTTCCCTTTGGCCTGGCTTCTGCCCCAAGAGTGTTCACAAAAGGCAGCATTTCTCCGCACTCTGGGAATATTCGTCTTCCCTTACTTAGACGACTGGCTCATTCGAGCCCCTACAGTGCCAGAAGCCAGCTCTGCTCTGTTTCGCACAATGCAAATCCTTCAGTATTTGGGACTGGTCATAAACTTTCCAAAATCCAATCTTTCTCCCTCTGTCCCTAGAGTTCATAGGAGCTCATCTGGATGCCAGACAGACAAGGGCTTTCCTTCCGCAGCCCTGCTGTCTTCGCATAGTACAACTAGCTTCCTAAGCAGTCTCACTGCTCGGGAAATGCTACAATTGCTAGACCACATGGCATCCACCATGCATGTGGTTCCTTATGCTTGCTTCCATATGCGAGCAGCCCAGTGGACTTTATCTACTCAGTGGACACAGGCCTCAGGCTGCCTGTCGGATAAAATAACAAATTCAAACCGTCTTATTTCGTCCCTCCAATGGTGACAATCACCCAGAAACCTTCTGGTGGGATCTCCTTTCCAGCAACCCCTATCCCAAGCCACCCTAACAGATGCATCACAGGTGAGATGGGGAGCCCACCTGCACTATCTCTTTACCCATGGTACCTGGACTCCATAGGAGGCCTGTCTTCACATCAGCCTCCTGGAGCTCAGAGCAATCTTCTTTGCTCTTCGAGTATTTCACACCCAGCTCAGCTACAAGACAGTCCTAGTTCAAACGGACAATCAGGTAGCCATGTTCTATGTGAACAAGCAGGCCGGAACAGGCTCTCTGTCGCTATGCAATGAAGCTTTGCGACTATGGGCCCTCACCAGAGAGCATCAAATGCATCTCCTTGCAGTGTATCTTCCAGGCATTCAAAACTCTTGGGCAGACAAACTCAGTCGCGTTCTGCTTCCACACGAATGGTCTCTCCATGCAGACCAGGTTGCCCAAATATTTCAGTTTTGGGGAACTCCAGACATAGACCTCTTTGCAAGTCCTCTGAATGCCAATCTTCCCCGGTTCTGTTCCAGAATTCCGGCTCGATGTTGTCAGGCAAGGGACGCCTTCCTCCTTCACTGGGGTCAGGACTTCCTATATGTCTTCCCACCCATTCCCTTCACCCCCAAAACCCTATTCAAGCTTCAGAGAGACAGAGGTCATATGATCCTCATAGCTCCACGTTGGCCGTGGCAAACGTGGTACCCTCTGCTCCTGCATATCTCTCAAGCTCTGCCTCTGGAATTGGGATCCGCTGCAGATCTCCTCTCCCAAGAGGACGGGATGCTCTGGCATCCGAATCCCCAGTCTCTGCATCTCAGGGCCTAGTTGCTGAAAGCCTAGAACTTCAGGATCTTAATCTTTCCCGACAGGTAAAGGATATCCTTCATGCTTCTAGGAAACCCTCCACAAGACGCTCATATGCCTTTAAGTGGAAAAGGTTTACCGTATAATAACATAAGAACATAAGATATGCCATACTGGGTCAGACCAAGGTCCATCAAGCCCAGTATTCTGTTTCCAACAGTGGCCAATCTAGGTCATATGTACCTAGCAGTTTCCCCAAGGGACACATGTTCCACAATGCTTGTATTGGTTCAAGCATTGATATCCTGGGTCCCTTCTTAATAATGGTTTATGGATCTTTCCTCCAGGAACTTGTCCAAACCTTTTTTAAACCCAGCTACACTAACAGCCTTTACTACATCCTCCGGTAACAAATTCCAGAGTTTGATTACACGTTGAGTGAAAAAGCATTTTCTTTTACTAGTCTTAAATAGTTTACCCTGTAGCTTCATTGCATGTCCCCTAGTCTTTCTATATTCTGATAAGGTAAACAATCGATCTACGTTTACCCGTTCCACTCCGTTCATTAATTAATAGACTTCTATCATATCTCCCCTCAGCCGTCTCTTTTCCAGGTTAAAGAGCCCCCTAACCTTTTTAGCCTTTCTTCATAGGAGTATCCTTCCATCCCCTTTACCATTTTGGTGGCTCTTCTCTGAACCTTTTCTAAAATCGCTATATCCTTTTTAAGATACGGCGACCAGAATTGCACACAATATTCAAGGTGCGGTCTCACCATGTAACGATATAGAGGCATTATAATAATTTTTATTTTCCATTCCTTTCCTTATCATACCTAGCATTCTATTTGCTCTCTTGGCCGCCGCTGCACACTGGGCCGAGGGTTTTAACATGGTATCCACAATGACGCCTAAATCTTTTTCCTAGGTGGTGGTTCCTAATGTGGAACCTTGCATCGTGTAACCATAGTTTGGGTTGTTCTTCCCTAGGTGCATAACCTTGCACTTGTCCACATTAAATTTCATCTGCCATTTTGATGCCCAGTCTTCCAATTTATCAAGATCCTCTTGCAATTTTCCACAATCCTCTTGGGTTTTAACAACTTTAAATAGTTTTGTGTCATCTGCAAATTTGATAACCTCACTCGTTATTCCACTTTCCAGGTCATTTATGAATATGTCAAAAAGCAGCGGACCCAGCACAGATCCCTGGAGTACACCACTATTCACGTTTCTCCATTGGGAAAATTGGCCATTTAGCCCTACTCTCTGCTTTCTATCTTTTAACCAGTTCCTGATCCACAATAGTACACTGCCTCCTATCCCATGACTCTTTTTAGTTTTGCCAAAAGTCTCTGATGAGGGACCTTGTCAAAGGCTTTCTGAAAGTCCAGATACACAATATCAACCGACTCACCTTTGTCCACCTGATTATTCACTCCTTCAAAAAACATAACAGATTAGTAAGACAAGATCTTCCTTGTCTAAAGCCATGTTGGCTGTCTCCCATTAGGTCATGACTATCTACATGCTGAGTAATTTTATTCTTTATGATGGTTTCTACCATTTTTCCCGGTACTGATGTCAGGCTCACCAGTCTGTAGTTTCCCGGATCACCCCTGGAACCCTTTTTAAAAATTGGTGTTACATTGGCGATCCTCCAATCTTCAGGTATTAGAGATGATTTTAATGATAGTTCAGATTACTAATAGCAGGTCTGCAATCTCGTATTTCAGTTCTTTCAACACCCTTGGATGTATACCATCCGGCCCAGGTGATTTGCTACTCTTCAGCTTATCTAATAGTTGTAATGCATCTTCCCGATGTATCGATATTTCCTTCAATTCTTCCGCACCTTTAAATACCACTTCAGTCATGGGTAACATCCCTACATCTTCCTCAGTAAAGACTGAAGCAAAGAATTCATTCAGTCTCTCCACTATTGCCTTGTTGCCTCTTAGTGCTCCTTTAACCCCTTTATCATCTAATGAACCAACTGACTCTCTCACAGGCTTTTTGCTACAAATGTACTTGAAAAGGTCTTTACTTCGCGTTTTTGCTTCTGCAGCAAGCTTCTTCTCGAATTCTCCCTTTGCCTGCCTTATCAATGCCTTGCATTTGACTTGCCAGTGCTTGTGCTGTTTCCAGGTTTCATCGTTTGTCTCTTTTTTCCATTTCCTGAAAGATGCTTTTTTCGCAACAGCCTCTCTGACCTCACCTTTAAACCATTCTGGCAGTTGTTTGGACTGCCTTTCACTTCTCTTAAAGCATGGAATACAGCTGGTCTGGGCTTCCAAGATAGTATTTTTCAACATCAGCCATCCTGATGTATGTCTTTAACCTTTGCAACTGCTCCTTTTAGTTTTTTCTTAACTGTTTTCCTCATTTTATCATAGTCTCCCTTTCAAAAGTTAAAAGGTAGTACTGTGGATTTCCCTACTATCCCTCCACTAATTAAATCAAAGGCGATCATGCTATGATCACTATTGCCAAGTGGCCCCAACAACCTTATCTCTTGCACTAGATCTGGTGTTCCACTAAGGATTAGGTCTAATATGGCTTCCCCTCTGGTCGGTTCATGAACCAGCTGCTCCAAGAAGCAGTCATTTATTTCATCTAGGAACTTAATCTCCCTAGCATGTCCTGATGTGACACTGACCCAGTCGATACCGGGGTAATTGAAATCACCCATTATTATTACTGTGCTGTAACTTTTGTTAGCTTCCTTGATTTCTTTGAGCATTTCATCATCCATTTGGTCATTCTGGCCAGGCGCTCGATAGTACACCCCCACTGCCATTGCCTTCCCCCTTTTACATGGAATTTCAATGCATATAGATTCTACAGCAGATTTTGTTTCCTGCAAAACTTTAATCCTTTCTGACTCAATGCCCTCTCTAACATAGAGAGCAACCCCTCCACCAATTTGATCAGCTCTGTCATTACGATATAGTTTGTACCCAGGTATCAGTGTCCCACTGGTTGTCGTCCTTCCAATCATATCTAACCGTTCATTTAGTGCTATATATTCTAACTCTCCCATCTTATTTTTTAGACTTCTAGCATTTGCATACAAGCATTTTAGAGAATGTATTTTATTCATATTAATTTGGCTGCTGTTAGACATGGGTAATTTGGGATCTTTAAGCTCTGTCTGCTCCATACTTGAAGGCATTTGGGCTACTTTACTCTTTTGTGGAACCTCTCTGCTTTTGGTAGTATCCTTCAAAGATACATTCTTCCAAACCATCCGCTCTTGGGTGACTGTCGGCTTTCCCCTAATATCTAGTTTAAAAGCTGCTCTATCTCCTTTTTAAAGGTTACTGCCAGCAGCCTGGTTCCATCCCGGTTAAGGTGAAGCCCATCCCTTCGGAAGAGCCCCTCCTTTCCCCAGAATGTTCCCCAGTTCCTAACAAATCCAAAACCCTCATCTCTGCACCATTGTCTCATCCACGCCTTGAGACTCCGGAGCTCTGCCTGCCTTTTGGGTCCTGCACGTGGAACAGGAAGCATTTCGGAGAATGCTACCCTGGAAGTTCTGGATTTCAACTTCCTACCTAAAAGCCTAAATTTAGCCTCCAGAACCTCCCTACCACATTTTCTTATGTCATTGGTACCGACATGTACCAAGACAGCAGACTCCTCCCCAGCACTATCTAAGACCTTATCTAGGTGGCGCGTGATGTCTGCTACCTTCGCACCAGGCAGGCATGTTACCAGGCGATCCTCATGTCCACCAGCCACCCAGCTATCTACATGCCTAATGATCGAATCACCAACTATAACAGCTGTCCTAACCCTTCCCTCATGGGCATATGGTGCTTGCAGAAGGGTCTTAACCCTCTTGCGATACCTCTGGAATTGATACTGGAGTATCTCCTTCATTTGTCAAATGCGGGTCTCAAGACAAATTCAGTAAGAGTCCATCTTAGTGCTATTGCAGCTTCTTACAAGCCTCTAAGTGGACATCCCTCATATAGCGAAATTTATGAGAGGCCTTCTTTTAACAAAGCCTCCCTGTAAGCCACCACCGGTGGCATGGGACTTAAATCTGGTGCTCGGGCAGCTCATGAAACCGCCCTTTGAACCATTACCACTACATCTTTGAAATTCCTTTCCTGGAAAGTCATCTTCCTCATTGCAATCACATTAGCACGTCGCATCAGTGAATTGCAAGCGTTAGTGGCTGATCCTCCTTATACAAGGTTCCACCATGATAAGGTAGTTCTTAGGACTCATCCACACTTTATGGCAAAGGTGGTTTCGCCTTTCCATTTAAACCAAGTGGTTTCCCTTCCTGTATTCTTTCCAAGGCCTCATGCCTCCAGTGCATTAAGGAACCTTCATACCTTGGACTGTAAAAGAGCTTTGGCCTTTTACTTGCAAAGGACACAGCAACATAGAAAATCTTCTCAACTCTTTGTTGCTTTTGATCCTAGTTATTTGGGACTTCCAGTTTCCAAAAGAACTCTAACTGGATTGCTCAATGCATATCCTTTGCTTATGAGAGTAAGAACCTTCTTGAAGGCCATGTCACAGCTCACAATGTGAGAGCCATGGCAGCCTCAATGGCTCATCTTCATTGTGTCTATCGAGGACATCTGTCGAGCAGCTACCTGGGCTTCGGTACATGCCTTCACAGCCCACTACTGCTTAGGCAAGGGCTCCTGCCGGGATGCCTTGTTTGGCCAGGCTGTTCAACACCTTTTTCAGACTTAATCAACTTCTACCCACCATCCCTGGTAGAATGCCAGAGATCCATTGGAGGAAGTATGGCCCTTTCACAAGGGAAAACAACTTCCTGGGGCCATCTCCCTGGCATCTTCAGCTAGGGAGTTCCCATATGTGAAGACTATGTTCCTGCTTGTTCCTGGAGATAGCGTAGTTACTCACCTGTAACAGGTGATCTCCGGGAGCAGCAGGAATTTAGTCTCTCCCTCTTTTGTCTCAGCTATAAACTCAATTGGAGAGGGATCTTTATCTTTCTTCAGAATTTGATAGACCGCTGTTGTAGGAACATAAACGGTGTACAATAAAAGATCGGTTAAACACTGCAAACCAAGAAAAAGAACGCTAAAAAAATAGACAGGAAAGAGGGGAACAGAGTAGGACAGAGGCACTGCAAATCATACCAAATCATAATACAGGGTGGCCCAACCGGGCAACACAGACCATAAAGACAAGGGGAAGGAAAAGTGGCTTTAGACAAGACAAAAGACAGGGACAGGCAACAATCAGGTAGGGGCCTCAGGGGAAAGGTCAAATGCTTTCTGAAATAGATGAGTCTTAAGCAACGACTTAAACTGAGGATATGATGGTTCTAACCGGAGGGGAGTTGGCAACATGTTCCATAATAAAGGTCCGAGGAAGAAAAAAGCTGAATGACGTGTCTGTTCCAGATGGGCGTGGGAAGGTGAAGGTTGGGATAGACGGTATGGATTGAGCGAAGTTGACGGTGAGGGGAATGTAAAGAGATACAGTCTGCTAAATAGAGGGGGTTGCAGGTATAGATAGCTCAGTGAATCAAAATCAAAAATTTATAATGAAAGCAGTAGCGAAAGTTGGTTGGAAAGGCAGGAAGGCAGCACGCAGGCACTGTGGGATGCTCCCAATGGTTTTCCTATTGGAAGCTGGGGAGCATTCTCGCACGGGCTCCGTTGGTACCAATGATACCCATATATGAAGACTAAATTCCTGCTGTTCCCGAAGATCACCTGTTACAGGTGAGTAACTATGCTTTCCCCGCTTGACACTTGTCTTGCGAGAGTCTCTCAGTTGGAACTCAACTGCTGCTGTTCACGGCTCACCTTTGCAGGTCACCGTGGTGTTTTTTTACAGGTTCTCTGTAGCATGTAGATGGGGAGTTCCATATGTGGGGACTGACTGCCTGCTTTTTCCCAGAGAAAGCATAGTTACTCACCTGTAACTGGTATTCTCCAGGGACAGCAGGAATCGGTCCTCACATCCATCCCTCCTCCTCTTGGAGTTGCTTCTTTATCATATTTTCATTTTTGCTGTCTTAGCTATGTCATTAGACTGAGGCAAGTTACCACCCTTGGGCGGGAAGGGGACCACACATGTGTGGTGCATCTCACAAAGGTTTTCTTTGAAAGCTGGGGAGATGCTTCTGCGCAGGCTCCTTTGGCACTGACATCACCCATATGTGAGGACTGATTCCTGCTGTCCCCAGAAACACCTGTTGCAGGTGAGTAACTATGCTTTAGGGAAGGGAGTGAGTGGGAGGAACAGTCTAAAAGAGACTGGTTGTGACAGGGCGGGGAGAGAGCTAGAATGTGCAACAGGCTGTGGGAACGAGAAATCAGACTGGGAGTAAAGGGGGACTTTGGGCTATATATGTTTGCCAGTGACCAGTTTTGTTTTATTCTTTTTTTTTCTTCGACAAGGAATGGGGGGGGAAAGGCCCAAAAGGAGTTGCATCAGAAGAGATCTTCCCTCCCCCTTCCCCCACTCCTCAACTTCAGTGGAGACGATGCTGAGGGGATTTGAGGTCTCGGCTGTTGGCTCCTACATTTTTGTGGTAGCTCCTAAATTCAAAGTAAATATGTTGACAACCAATGGCAAGCTTTCAAATGTAGTGTGATATGATCTGAATTCAAATAACCAGAGTTGGGAACTTTCTGGCTTTTTTCTGTATTTATCCAAATGAACACAGGTAAACTCACAATAGCCAAGCAAACCAGCTCAGAATGAGTCGTCCAGCAAAGGATTTTATTGAGCGCGCACACAGACTCAATCCTTCTAAAACCACGCAAGGAATACTTAGCCCAACACGGCCATGTTTTGGCAGAGCCTTCTTCGGGGATTAAGAATGTAACATAGCTAAAATATCATTGAGGTAGGCGCGATTGAAGCACAGGCTGTTTCAGGAAAAGGGCACCCTCTTAAAACCTCATTTGGGTGAGAGGACTCCAGCAGCGATCCTTCCAGGTCAGCACAAAATGCAGTCCCTGAAGAAGGCTTTGCTGAAACACGGTCATGTCGAGTTAAGTTTTCCTTGTGGTTTTAGCAGTATTGACTCTCCTATGTGTTCTCAATAAAATCTTTTGGACGACGTGCTCTGAACTCTTTTTCTACAGATCTTTACGGGTGGCTTATGTATCTGTACATATTTTCTGAGTAAAACTTCTGTCTGCAATTCTCTAATTCACCTACCATGTGAGTGGACCCTGCCATGCCTATTTCCAGTGTAACAGCAGAAACCTATAGATAAGGATCCAACCAACAAGAAGGCACCTGGGGTCAGTAACAGTGGAAGGCAGCCCTAATCTGATACTGTGGGTAGGATCTAGCCAGTTGGGAGACTGTAGGGGTGGAGCACTGAAAGGCTGCTTTTGACAGAAAGGGAAGAGATGAGATTGAGAATTATTTTTTTATTTAATTTTATTTTAGAAATGTCAAATCACAGTCTAACCTTGTTGCAGAAAAGAGGAGGCAGCCATACAAGCAAAGCATAAAAGAAATAGGCCTAAATAATAAAGTAAGTGTACAAGTCCCCCCCCCATAGTCCACTATAAATAATGAGGAGTATCCATAGAAACAGATATGAGATGAAGGAAAAAAAGATGAAACTAAAGTGGACCACAAAGCCTCCAATTACTCTAAACAAATTGCATATAAAATGCTGTGACACACATTAAGGGCCCTCCCCCACATCCCTAGAACCTTGCTGGGAGATAGGTTAATCACACAAAATGATACTTAATTAAGATGGATCCATAAATACATATTTGGCATTATTATAAAAAACAAGGAAGTCACAAGGATATTTCATAAATCTAGTACCAATCCTCATCGCATGTGGATGGAAAACCAAAAATTGCTTCTCTCTTCTTTATTACTTGAGCCACATCAGAAAATATATTGATTTAAGACCCCAAAAACCTACAAGCGATGACGAAAAAACAAGCGAAGAATCAAGTGTCTGGTTCAAAACAAAAGTCATAATCAAGGTAGCAGGAACTACTTTGTCCATACTATAAGATATAACTTGTTTTACTGTAACGGTTCCTTGATGTTGCGTATCCCAATTTTACCTTCACTCTTTAGTTTAGTCAGTGTATGCCCCCCTGTCTCTGTTCTCCCTTCTTGTGTCTGGTAACCGCTTTGATTTAAGGAAAAGGCGGTATAGAAAACCTGTTAAATAAATAAAATAAAATAAATAAGATTCCAAAAAAAAGCAATTAATTCCTGACGCGTTAGAGAACAGGAGAGTTGAATCTGTCACATGTGGAAAGTCTAGCAGGAACATAATAAACTTTAGATGTAGGAGGGAGCAAGGCCTGAGGCATTCTAAAAATTTCGACAAGGTATTTGTTGACCATTTTAGTAAGAGATATCCTATCAGACAGGAAAATTAATGCTTCAAATTTCTGCTCCTGTTCAAATTTTTTAATGTCTCAAGTTTCAAATTAATACCATTATCCACCATAATAGCTTCAAAATTTGCCATCAAACCCTCCACCTGTGTGGAAGAGCCAACCAAGTCCTCCATCCTTGTCTGCAGTATCAGGAGAGAGGGCAATGTACTGTTGTCTGTGGCAGAACAGATGAAGACTGTTCTGGCAGCCAATTGCAGTTCCAGCACTGCCTGTGTTAATGCAACCAAGCCTTCGAACTCTTCGCACCATACTTATGGAACTCTTTACCAAACCACCTCAGAAACAATGACAACCTCCTATCATTCAGAAAACAGCTGAAAACCATCCTATTCCAAGAATATTTCAAGACAACCTCCACCAAAAAATGCAACAACCCCTGAACTCTCCATGTCCCTCTGAGTGACAACTACACTGTACTGTCCATGTCTAAAGTCTATCCTATGTCTGAATCATCAATGTTACCTACCTGGTGATGGCCCCGCCCTAATACTTGATTCCCCCACCCTTATATGTAACGCCGCTTTGACCCGGTGAAAAGCGGGATATAAATACAGTTAAATAAATGCATCGGGATGCCCCAGCATCAATGGTAACTCTGGTTCAGAGATGCTTGTAAGGCTGCATAGAAGAGGCGAGACCTCTTACCCCCACCATGGCTTCCTGGGGCATTCTGGAGTTCTGCACAGGAGTGCTGTGCACAGCATACCAATCCATCGGGCTGATAAAAGAAGAGCAGGTAGCAAAAGGTTTAGAGGCAATTTTGGCTTTATGCTTGCCAATCTTCCTAATTGTTCCCCCAGGCCAGTCCAGCCGTGGATTTGTATTCGCCGTTCATCAGTAGTTGAGTATGAGCCATGTCCAAACTCTTCAGTAAGAGAACATGAGCTCCCTCTTCAGCTCCAAATTCCAGTCTCTCAGTTCTCAGCAGCTGAGGGAACAGCTTGTGTGTGGCAGACTCCTATTTAGGTCTCGTGAAACATAATAGTTATATTTATATCAGTCAGGTAGGCAGAGAGAACAGAATTGTAGAGAGCAGGCCTTGAGCAGAGATTGCTAGGGTTAATTTTTTTTTCCTCCTTGAAGAATGGAAGCGGCCGTTAGGAGCAGAGCCTGCCTCTTTCTGCATTAAGAAATACATAGGGTTAAATACCTGGGAGCACCAGGTCCCCCCCCCCCCCCCCGGGACCTTGGGCACCTGCTAACAGCAGGCTGCAGATGCTCCCTCTCCTCAGGCCAGAGTGAGATGCTGTACTGGGGGGGGGGGGGGAGAGCAAATCAAGACAGAGTGAGTATCTGTGGTCGGCTGTCAGTTGGGGTTGAGTGAGGGCTCGGGTCCTGCCTGCAGGTTCTTTTGCGGAGTGCGATCCCAGGGTTGGCTTCCTCCCATTGGCACAGCATGCATTCGACCTCTACTCCAGGTGTGTGCCGGTAGCCGCAGAGTAACCTTTTGGGGGTTTTGAAGAGTTTTGAGACACGGTAGACTTTCAGGGCATGGAGGTGGATGCGCTTCCCTATTTGCAGGCAGGGGTTTCCCCAGAGGTGGCAGTTCATGTGGTTTTAGTGGGAATCACAGCCATATCCTCTGAGGCAGTCATTTCCACAAAGAAAAAAGCTGAAAGGGGGAAAATGGAAGTTTAAAGGGGCTGCAACCGCCAGAACAGAACCGCAGGCAGAGCTGCAGGACCCTTTCTTTGCGTCAGATTTCATATTATTGTTACACAAGGCTTATTTTCGTAGAAGGAAGCAGGCTTAGGCTTTGACTAAGCCTTCAACTTCTGCTCCTTCGGCACTGGAGGCTTTGCAGGAGGGAGATCCGATGGCAAGCTCTCTCAGGTAACAAAGGCAAGGGGGGAAATGGATTCCTGGCTGGGTCTGGACTCCCCTCACTCCCCAGGGCCAGAGGAGCTGGGAGAAGGGCCCTTGGATCTTTGGGGAGACTTCAGAGCTCAGGAGCTATAAGAGGGGGAGATACCTTCTGGAGTGGACCCCAGTGTTTTCAGGGTGTTCCACCGGGAAGAACCTTTGGCTCTTATTAGCCATTCTCTTACAGCCCTGAATATTGTATCTCCTCCGTTACCAGTGGAGGAACCCTTGGAGGATCCCTTCTTGCAGGGATTCCATGGGGCCCAGGTTTGTTTCCCAGCGAACGAGAATTTCCTGAGGCCACCCTCTGGGGCAGCAGGACTATGGCTCGGTTGTACCCCATTCCATCAGAGGAGAAGGAGCACCTGCAGATGCCTAGGGTGGATGTCTTGGTGGCGGCAGTGACCAAGACCACCACCATTTCCATGGAGAGCAGCACGGCCATTAAGGACCTCCAGGATCGGAAGTTGGACTCCGTTACTCAAGCAAGCTTTCAATTCTAGTGCCTTGGTGCTGCAGGCATCCATATGTAGGGCATGTGGGGGGACCTTCTTTCCTCAGCACCTTCTTTCCTCAACAACCTAGTCAGAATGCAACCTCCTACCCGAAGCAGAAGAACCCACAACGCCAACATCCTCCACACTCCAACAGACATAAGATCTACCAAAACTAACACCAGCCACAGAGCTTTTTCATATGTGGCACCAACGCTTTGGAACCAACTACCACCAGAGCTACGAGCTAGCAATGACCTTCTAGACTTCAGAAAGAAACTCAAGATGCACATTTTCCAAACCCACTTCAACCTGAATTAAACCCTCAGTTGGGGGCAGCCCCCTGTCCACATTGACCAAGAAACCTATCCTGTATATATGTATCTATGTATTTATGTAAATGATCTTCCCCATAGCTACGAATTGTTAGCTCTGTGTGACGTGTTGTTCTGATAATCTGAAACTCTGAGTGACGTGCTTTTCTGATAATCTGTATGTAAACAAAATTTGTACCTGCTTTGATTTGGCAGTTTCGCAATAGTAATCTTACCGCTTCTGATCGCTGGAAGGAGCGGGATACAAATACTCTCTAAATAAAAATAAATAAATAAAATGTGTTTCCCTGGCCTCCATTCGCTAGCTCCAGGGCATCTGCAGGCTCGGAAGACCAGGCGGCAGAGGGCAGCAGGCTGGAGTCAGCCATGGCATACCTAGCGGACACTTGTTATGACTTGGTCCGAATTTCTTCTAAGACGATTGCTTTTATCGTTGCAGCCCAATGTATCTCCAGGAACAAGCAGGAATGTAGTCTTCACATATAGGTATCGTCTGTACCGACCAAGCCTGCACGGGAACACTCCCCAGCATCCAATTAGAAAGCTTTTGGGAGCATCCCACAGCGCCTGCGTGCTGCCTTCCCGCCTTTCCCAACTGCCTCTCTCCAGTTCCTCATTTTCCGCGGAGCCAGCAGGTTGTCGTTCCTGTCACCGCAGAAAATTTTTTCCTATCCTCCTTCTCTTTTGTGGTCGCGTCTGCTTCCCTCGACGCTGTACTGGTACCGCCGGTTCTGTCTGTCTTTAAAAAAAATAAAAAAATAAATTATTTTTCCAAATCTTTCTTCTTCAGGTGCACGAGCCATTTTGGGCACTAGGCCCAAAATTTCCTTTACTATGGAAAAACCCGCTTTGGGTTTCAAGAAGTGTACCAAGTGTGGCGGTACCATCTCCGTCACCGACACCCACGAGTGGTGCCTCAAATGTTTAGGTCCTGACCTCTCCATTTCAGAGCGTATGGCCTGTGGGTTGATGTCGAAGAGGGGCCGGCAAAACCGAGCTGCTAAGCTCAGCACCCTTTTTCCCGCTGATGCAGCCTCTGTGGCATCAACGTCTTCCAGGGCTTCGTCTTCCTCCCATGGATCTCAGGTAACTAAACATAAATCTGGCCGGTCCTCAAAGGGTAGATCTCCTTCCAAGCACCGAGATGCCTCTGGCGTTGCCCTTGAGGGACTTGCAATGGCAAAATTGCCCCGGTGGGAGGCTTCGGCTTCCAAAGCATTATCAGGGCTCCAGGATGTTCTCGAGGCCTCAACCTCGGCAGAACTACTGGTGCCATGCTCTGGGGTACCGGATGCTTTCTCCGGTACCGATACCCAAGCATTGGCAGCGTCGATAGACCGGAGATTCTCCAGGACCAAGCACGAAGTCAGTCTTCACATATGGGTGACATCGACGTCGATGGAGCCCCTGCGGAGCATTTCCCCAGCTTTCTATGAAAGCCTTTGGGAATACTGCACGCATGCGCGGTCCCCTTCCCGCCTAAAGGTGCCATCTTACTCAGTCTTTCTTTTTCCGAGGAGCCTGTCGGATGTTTGTCCTAGTCACCCGGAGAAAAGTTAGATTTCCATTTCGTCTCTCCGGGCCAGTCCAGGAACAGGAGGGTTGTCAACCTTGTCTATCAGCTGAGGACTGAATTCTAAAACTTTACTGTATGAACATCTGGCTCCCCCTGCTGGTCGAAGCTCAGTCTATTCAGTCCTCAGCAGCTGCAGGTCACATGTTCCTGTCTGGCTCCTGGAGAGAAAAGAACTTGGTGGATTTAGCGAGGCTCTTTTTTGTTTTCTTTTCATTAGTTTAGCTAGCTGGTCAAGTGTGGTGCCCTAGCAGGGTTCTACAGTTCTGGACTGCAGACTTGATCGCTTCAGCGGAGGCAGAGCAGTCATTAATAGGAACGCGGGAGGCAGGGCCTGCCTCAGTCCACGGCTCCGGATACCGGGGGGTCAGGCAACGAGGTGCTGGGAGCCCCAGAGACCATTCCGCCGCTCCTGAAGGCATGTCCACGCTGCCGCTAGCTGCGGGAGTGAGTGACTTGCGTTAGAGATGGTCGTTTTCCGCAGCGGGCTCAGGTATGTGGCTTTTGGTCAATTGCTTGGCTGTTTCCCGCGCTTTTTAATTTTCTTCACGGCGGTTGTTGCGGCGGCGCTATTTGCTCAGCAGGGTGAACGGAGCTGGGTTTTTTGTTGCGGCGCGGTTTTTTTCTTTCGGGCCCGTAGCTCTTCGTTCGGTTTGCTGTTTCTGCCTTTCTAATTACCATGGAGAGCAAGCCCGATGGTAGCGGGGCTGTAGGGGGACTCCAGTCAAGCACAGAAAAGGCGGGAATGGCGACCATGTCAGCTGCTCCGGGGTTGCCTTCTAGTCATGAAAAGCCCGCTAAAAAGAAATATAAATCTAAACGCTCAGAGCACGTGGAGGTGGCTCCTCCACTATCTCTGGGTCCTGTGTAAAGCGACTTGGAGTCTGTGTTTTCGGCAGATTTTATTTTAGCTCTTCATCAAGCATATTGTTTAAAATGGCAGCAAGCGCAGGGGACTGGTTCTGCCCCCTTACCCGAGCCTTCTGTGCTTAAGCAGCCTTCTTCTTTGGACCCGGGGGAAGGCTCCTCCAAAATATCCTTGGGGGCTGGGCTGGAGGCCAATGGCATCAGTCAGTCCAGTTTGGAGTGGCAAGGACTGGAGGAAGGAGAACTCAACTCAGTCTGGGATGGACTGGCCTGGGGATTTGGCAGACACTGAGCAGAGCTGTAGTGATGATCCTAATATGTTTAGGGTGTTTAGGAAGGAGGAGTTGAGTGCTCTCATCTCCCAAACTTTGGCGGTTTTGAATATTACCTTGCCAGAGGCCCAGGAAGAGTCTTTAGAAGACCCCCTTTTACAGGGAATTAAGGTAGAGCAGCGGTGCTTCCCCGTTCACAGGATTATGAAGCGAATGGCAGAGTCTGAATGGGAGTGCCCGGAGGCTACTCTGCAGGGGGCTCGGGCTATTAGCCGCTTGTATCCTTTGCCTCAGGAGGAGCAGGATTTGTTGAAGCTGCCTAAGGTTGATGCCCTGGTGTCGGCGGTTACTAAAAAGACAACTATTCCTGTGGAAGGCGCAGCTGCCCTGAAAAATTTGCAGGATAGGAAGTTGGAGTCCCTATTGAAGCAGGCTTTTGAGTCTTGTGCGCTAGCGCTTAGAGCTGCTTCCTGCGGGGCTTATGTTTCTCGGGCCTCTATTCGGTGGATCCAGGGATCCACGCTCTCCCGCAAGGAGGAGGACGAAGGCGCAAAACTAGAGTCCGCGTCGGCTTACTTGGTGGATACCTTTTATGATTTGGTCCGGATTTCAGCGAAGTCCATGGCGACTGTGGTTGCGGCTCGAAGATTCCTCTGGTTAAGGAATTGGGCGGCGGATGCCTCCTCCAAAGCGCGGCTGAGTAAGCTTCCGTTCAAGGGCACTCTGCTCTTTGGGGCAGCTTTGGAACAGATCGTGAAGGATCTCGGGGACTCCAAGGGGGGCCGGCTCCCGGAAGACCGTCCAAAAAGTCAGAAACCTGGCATGGTGAACAGAGGGGCTTCGAGAGAGTTTCGCAGATTCCGGGGTTCCCGTTTTGCCCCGTACCCGAGGGGCCGTTTTGCTCCCAGAGGTCAGTCCTTTCGGGGAGCTAGAGGTTTCGGAAGAGGTTATTTCGGGGCTCAGCAAGCTCCCAATAAAAAGCCACAATGAGATGAGGTTGGTCCAGACAGAGATCCCGGTGGGGGGAAGGCTTCAGGGTTTTCTTTCTGTCTGGGCCACCATAACGTCCGACCAATGGGTTCTGGACATTGTTCGAGAGGGCTGCGCTCTGGAATTCGCTCGTCCCTTGTCGGAGGCCTTCGTGAGGTCCCCAGGCAGTTCTGTGGAAAAGCAGCGGGCGGTGTCCCACACGCTACAGCGGTTACGCCTGCAGGCGGTGGTTCCGGTGCCTCCAAGCCAGTTAGGCTCAGGTCGGTACTAGATTTATTTCATTGTTCCCAAAAAAGAGGGATCTTTTCGGCCTATTTTGGATCTCAAACAGGTGAACCGCTGCTTGAGGGTTCCTCATTTCCGCATGGAGACACTTCGATCAGTGATAGCATCGGTGCGTCCGGCGGAGAAGCTTACCTCCATAGATCTTACCGAAGCTTATCTTCACATTCCGATCAGACCAGACCACCAGCGTTATCTCCGGTTTACGGTGCCTATGGGCCATTTTCAGTTCTGCGCCTTGCCGTTTGGCTTGGCAACGGCTCCGCGAACCTTCACAAAGGTGATGGTGGTGGTGGCGGCTGCCTTGCGGCGAGAAGGCATCCTGGTGCATCCGTACCTCGACGACTGGTTGATTCGAGCACCGTCTGTGTCGGCGTCCATCTCGGCGACGGCGCGGGTGGTTCATCTCTTGGAACGCCTTTGTTGGGTGATAAACCAAGCAAAGAGTCACTTGCAGCCGGTGAGTCGGCTCCTTTACTTGGGAGCAGTGTTCAATACGGACGTGGGCGCGGTGTTTCTTCCGGAGGTCGGAGTGCAAAAGATTCGTCGGCAGGTGGCGCAATTCTTGCGTCTGCAAGCTCCAACAGCGTGGCGTTATTTGCAGCTCCTCGGTTCGATGGCGGCGACGTTAGATCTGGTGCCTTGGGCGAGAGTCCATATGCGTCCGTTGCAACATGCATTGCTCTCGAGGTGGTCGCCTCAGGAGCATCTTCTCACTCAGAGGTTGCCCAGTTCGCCGGAGGTGAGGGACAGCCTGCGGTGGTGGTTGGAACCGGTCCACCTGAGAGCGGGCATTCCCTTTCAGCAACCGGACTGGGTGCTGGTGACTACCGATGCCAGTCTCTCGGGCTGGGGGGCGCATCGTCAGAGCTCCGTGGCCCAAGGCTCTTGGCCTCCGGAGCTGCAGGGCTCTTCCATAAATTTCTTGGAGCTCAGGGCGGTCGTTCTGGCTCTTTACGAATTTCTTCCCCTGATAGATCGCAAGGCCGTGAGAGTGTTCTCGGACAATGTAGTGACTGTGTCCTATATCAATTGACAGGGGGGAACCGGGAGTGCCCTATTGGAGGAGAGCCAGCGCTTGATGGCTTGGGCCGAGTTGCATCTGCTTGCCATCTCGGCAGCGCACGTAGCAGGAAAAGACAATGTGCAGGCCGATTATCTCAGCCGCCATGTGGTCGATCCCAGGGAATGGGAGTTGAACGCAGCAGTATTTCACGACGTAACCCGGCGTTGGGGACCGCCGGTAATGGACTTGATGGCCACATTCCACAATGCCAAAGCCAGTCGGTTTTTCAGCAGGCGCCGGGAGCCTATGTCGGAGGTGCTCGACGGCTTGGCGCAGCCATGGCCGACCGGAGTCTTGCTCTGTGTTCCCTCCATGGCCAATGATAGGACGCATTCTTCGGAGGATAGAGGGGCACTCCGGTCTGGTGATTCTCATCACACCGGATTGGCCCAGGAGAGCTTGGTATGCCGATTTGGTTCGGCTCTTGATAGACCGTCCCTGGAAGCTTTCCGCGCGAGAGGACCTGTTGGTTCAGGGTCCGCTGGAAATGCCGGATGTCGATCGCTTCTTGCTTACGGCTTGGCTATTGAAAGGGAACGGTTGAAACGTAGAGGCTATTCTTCTGCGGTCATTGACACCTTATTACAGGCTAGGTGGCGTTCTACATCCTTAGCTTACGTTCGTGTTTGGCGAGTGTTTGAAGGCTGGTGTGAGGAACGGAGTTTGTCCGCGGGCCGTTTTGGTGTCGGAGGTGTTGTCTTTTCTTCAGGACGGGCTGGATAAGAGTTTGGCTCTCAGTACGATCCGAGTTCATTTAGCGGCCCTTTCCTGTTTTTAGGGGTCCAGTTCGTGGTCTCAGGCTCTCTTCTCATCCCGATGTGCTTCGGTTCCTGAAGGCGGTGCAGCACATTCATCCTCCACTATGGCCGGTGGTTCCAGCCTGGGATCTCAATCTCGTGCTCGAGGCGTTGGTGCGCCCTCCATTCGAGCCGGTGGTAGAAGCTCCTCTGCGGGAGCTTTCGTGGAGGGTGGCGTTCTTGGTGGCTTTGTGCTCGGCTCGACGAATTTCCGATCTCCAGGCGCTTTCGTGTAATGCTCCGTATCTCCAGTTCTCAGCGGAAAAAGTGTCTTTGCGAGCGGTGCCGCCTTTTCTGCCTAAGGTGGTGTCCCAGTTTCACTTGAATCAGACAATTTCGCTGCCGACGTTCTCGAAGCAGGGTCAGCTCCCTATCGATCGGGTACTGGAGAAGTTAGACTTAGGTAGGATGCTCAAGAAGTACCTTCACAGGACCAAGTCTTTCCGTAGGTCAGAATGGTTGTTTGTGCTGTTTGGAGGTCCTCGGAAGGGGGAAGCTGCTTCCAAGGCTTCCATTGCTAGGTGGGTGAAGCAGGCCATAGTGGCAGCGTATCAGTTGCAGGGGCGATTGCCTCCGGAGTGGCTTAGAGCTCATTCCACTCGCGGCCAGGCGGCATCTTGGGCCGAGTTGGTGCTGATTCCACCGGTGGATATCTGCCGGGCGGCTACTTGGGCGTCGCTTCACACGTTTGCAAAGCATTACCGTTAGGATGTGCAAGCCCGTGGAGATGCCAAGGTGGGGGCTTCCGCCCTCATAGCGGGCTTGGCGGGTCCCTCCCGAGGTTAGTTACTGCTTTGGTACTTCCCTCCTGTTCCTGGACTGGCCCGGAGAGACGACATGGAAGAAGAAATTAGACCTTACCTGCTAATTGTCTTTCCTTGAGTTCTCTCCGGGCCAGTCCAGGGCCCACCCGGGTTTCTTGCATTCGGTGATGGAGGATCTTCAGTGCTTTTTGGGTCCTTTTTTTCGGCGTTTGTCGCGGATTCCCGGAGGGGTTTTTTTTCAGGACGTGGTGATCAGTTTGGTGTGTGGTGCTCGGTTGGTTCGAGGTCCTGGTCGGGGTGATCTATGGGGCTGCCTCGAGTTCGGTCATCTACACAGACCAGGGGGTCAGATAGTACAATCCAAAAAAAAAAAAGACCAATTAGACGGCTAATGATCATTGACGATACTACTACTTTTTAGGTTTTGGTTTTGTTCTAGTTTCTAGGCGGTTCAGAGTCTGCTTTGTAAGAATAAGACTGAGCTTCGACCAGCAGGGGGAGCCAGATGTTCATACAGTAAAGTTTTAGAATTCAGTCCTCAGCTGCTAGACAAGGTTGACAACCCTCCTGTTCCTGGACTGGCCCGGAGAGAACTCAAGGAAAGACAATTAGCAGGTAAGGTCAAATTTCTTCTTTCTTGCGATTTTCTTCAGATGTCTTCGTGGTTTTTGTCTGGTTCGACGCCGGTTCCCCCTCCCGGGTTCGGTACACCGGTATCGAGCCCGTCTTTCTTTTTTCAGTTTT
This sequence comes from Ichthyophis bannanicus, assembly GCA_033557465.1. NCBI lineage: Eukaryota > Metazoa > Chordata > Amphibia > Gymnophiona > Ichthyophiidae > Ichthyophis > Ichthyophis bannanicus. The sequence continues at coordinate 636,606 of JAWIIG010000036.1, read as the reverse complement.
TGCCCTTAGTGGCTGGTGTTCACGCCCTTTTTTCTCTTTTTCCCTGGAAGGCCGGTCCTTTGACCTTGCGGGGGCTCTTTTTTCCCTGATGGCTTCCGGTGGTTTCAAAAAGTGTGATCGTGCAAGAAACTGATGTCTCTCACCAACACACACGACTGCTGCCCGGTGCCTTGGTCCCGATCATGATCCTTAGATCTGTGGGCCCTGTGGAAAAATGTCCACTAAGGCACTGCTAAGTCAACAGCATCAAAAGGAAAGGATTTTCTCTGATTCGGCCTCCAGCCGGGCCCAGACCTCATCTGAGGCTTCGACGTCTCGGGAGTCTAACCCCGAGCATCGTCGGGGTTCCTCGGACAGGGGGTCCCCCAATCGGGAGCGAAAGAGGAAGAAGCGATTCGCGAGGGCGGCATTGGAAGAGGTCCCTGGCTCCTCGAGGGCGAGGTCCAGGACCCCCGAACGCCGTCCCGGGCCCTTGGAACAGGAGAAGCCGTCCAAAATGCCTCATGTGGAGCCGGAGTCTGCTGGACACGTAAGTCCTATTGTCCTCGAGGACTCTCCTCCCAGGGAGCCGACGTCGGGCCCAGCGCCACCAGGGCCCGAGTCAGTGGCTGCTGAGTCTCCTGAGCTTGAACTCAGGCTGACAGCCTTGGAGTGCAGACTGTCTGCCTTCATGGATCAGCAGCGGGTGCTGATGGCCAGCCTTGCTGGCACATCTGCCCTGACCACTGGGACATCGACGTCGAAGTCGACCTCGGAGACTGAGCCAACACTCGAGACCATGAAGGCTCGAGGTCGACCTCGGTCGCGGTCACCCTCGATCTCCTGGTCGGGACCAAGGTTGTCGATGCCGGTGCCTTCGTGGCAGGTGCTGCCGGGCCCTGCACGGTCGGAGCCCGACTCCTCTTCGGTCGAGTCCGCCTGGGAGACGGAGGACAAGGAGTCCCCCGATACCTTCAGGACTCGGTGCGTCCCATCGGACTCACCACAGTCCGAGCCCCGGAGTAGATTTCCCCCCCCCCCCCCCCCCCCCCCCGCCAGAGGATACCTGGTTCTCGGAGTTCGTTCGGGATATGGCCACAGCGTTGGCGGTCCCTGCGGACCCCGAGGAGGAGCCTCGCGCCGAAGAGCTCGAGGCCCTCCAGTATGACTCTCCTACGAAGGAGGCCTTTACTGTGCCGGTTCCTCCGATGCTGGAACGGCTCCTCTTCCGGATGTGGGAGGCACCGGCCTCGGCGCCGGTTTTGAGCAAGCAGGTCGATTCCATTTATCGACTCCGTAAGAGCCCTGGTTTTCAGAAGGCGCAGCTACCACACCATTCCATGGTGGTGGAATCGGCTATGCATCGTCTGAAAAGCCAGAAGATGCACTCCGTGGTGCCCCCCCTGGCCGGGAGGCTGGAACCTGGATGCGTTTGTAGAAAGTGCTTCCAGGGCTCAATGCTTGCTTGCCGTGTCGTCTTACCAGCTGTACATGGGCATGTACTTGTGGGTCCTGGCGAAGGAACTTGCCGGGTTCTCTGCTGGTCTCTCCGGGGAACCTTTGCAGAGGTTCAAGTCCTTGTCTTCGGGGATCCGGGAATGCTCTAAGTTCATGTCCCGGGTAGCCTACGATGGTTTCGAGGCCTCGGCCCATGTTGCGGCAGCCGGCATCGCGGCTCGATGCCAGGTATGGCTGCAGTCATCGGACCTCGAGCCATGGGTGCAGGACAAGTTGGTCGAAGTCCCACGCCGAGGTGAAAACCTTTTCGGAAAGCCTATGGCCGAGAAGGCTGCACAGCTCGAGACCGAGCACCTCACGAGGACAAGGCTGTCTAGAAAGACTTCTGCTCCTTCTCATAAAAAGAAGAGCTCTGGTAAGAAGTCCTTCTACCCGAGGCAGGTGACTGCCTACAAACAGTTCCCACCTTACCAGGCCTCCCCAGCTCCCCCACAGGGTCAGCAGGCCAAGGAGCATGGACATGCGCCCCGTAGGCAGAAGGCCCCCAAGCCTCAGGCTCCTGCTCCCACTCAGCAAGGTGGGGGGTTTTGACTCTCAAGGCATAGCCTCTCCGTGTCTGCTGTCCCATCCCTGCACAGGAGGTCGACTAGCCCTGTTTGCCCACAGGTGGCCACCCATTACAGGAGACAATTGGGTCTTAAGCATAGTCCACAAGGGCTACCTGCTTCATTTTCATCAGTTGCCTCCTCCTTACTTCCCAGGAGAGCCTCCAAGGCCTCCTCTCCACACGGACCTCCTCTTTCAGGGGCTTCAGGGTCTGTTGCAAGACCAGGTGGTGGAGCCTTTGCCTCACCACCTACAAGGTCACCGGTTTCTACTCCAGTTACTTCCTAGTACCAAAGAGGACCGGAGGCCTCAGGCCTGTTCTCGACCTCAGAAATCTCAACAGGTTCCTAGAGAAGGAAAAGTTCAAGATGCTTACTCTTGGAACACTTCTGCCCTACCTCCAGCAGGGAGATTGGCTATGCTCTTTAGATCTAAAGGATGCGTACACTCACATCCTCATTCATCAAGACCACAGAAAGTACCTCAGGTTCATTGTGGGAGGAAACCATTATCAATACAGGGTGTTGCCTTTCGGCCTCACCTCCGCTCCCAAGATCTTTACCAAATGCCTGGCAGTGGTGGCGGCCTACTTGAGGAACCAGGGTATCTGTCTACCCCTTTCTGGACGACTGGCTCATCAGGGGTCAGACGTGCCAGGAGGTCAGGCAAGCCACTCTCCGCACTATTTCTCTACTTCAACACCAAACCCCTGTCATAAACTTCGCAAAGTCCACTTTGCTCCCCTCCCAAAACTTGGAGTTCATAGGGGCAAGACTAGACTCTCTGCAGGCAAAAGCTTTCTTGCCAGAGGACAGAGCCCAAAGACTGATCAGCTTGGCAACCCAGTTTCTCAGCAGGTCTATGGTCTCCGCCAGACTCTGCCTGAGACTTCTTGGCCACATGGCTTCAACAGTTCATGTGACTCCCAATGCCCGACTCCACATGAGGCCTGCACAGGGGTTCCTCAGAACTCAGTGGACACAGGCCATAGGCAGCCTCAGAGACAGAGTAAGGGTGTCCAAACCATTCTTGAATTCCCTGCGATGGTGGCTGCACCCCCCCAACTTACTGCAAGGGGTGCCCTTTCAGATGCCTCGGTTCACAGTGGTGTTGACCACCGATGCCTCCCCTGCAGGGCTGGGGTGCACATTGTCTGGGCAAGTGCACCCAGGGCCTGTGGTCTCCCTGGGAGGCCAGGCAGCAAATCAATCTGCTGTAACTACGGGCTATTCGCTTAGCCCTCAGGACTTTCTCTCACACCCTGGCTTACCAGTCTGTCTTAGTACAAACAGACAATCAGGTAGCCATGTTTTATGTGAACAAACAGGGCGGCACTGGGTCCTTTGTCAGGAGGCGCAGGACCTTTGCTTGTTTGCGCTCAAGCGCCACATGTTTCTCAAGGCTATTTATCTTCCTGGCTAGGAAAGTTACCTATCAGACAGGTTGAGCAGGATTCTGCAGCCCCACGAATGGCAGCTCCATCCCTTAGCGGTTCAGAAGATTTTCCTGAAATGGGGACTTCCATCCATAGATCTCTTTGCCAGTCCTCTGAACAAGCAGCTGCCCAGGTTCTGCTCCGGGCAACCGTATCCTCTGCGGCTAGCAGCGGATGCTTTTCTCATTTCCTGGTCCCAGGGCCTCCTATATGCGTTTCCTCCCACGCCTCTGGTGGCCCGAACCCTGTTCAAGATTCTTCAGGACAAGGCCTAGGTCCTTCTGGTCGCTCCCAGATGGCCGAGGCAGCCTTGGTTCCCATTTCTGCTTCAACTGGCAGTGGACACTCCACTGCCTCTGGGGTTGCAGCCCGACCTTCTCTCTCAGGATCAGGGTTCTCTTCTGCACCCCAGTCTCAAATCTCTCAATTTGGTGGCCTGGAGGCTGCAAGGGTAGTTTTGGCTCCCTGGGGCCTACCTCAGGAAGTTGAGGAGGTCGTCCTGGCCTCTAGGAAGCAGTCCACTAGAAAGACCTATGCCCTGAAATGGAAGAGGTTTTCTCTGTGGTGTCGGCTACATACAGAAGATCTTTTCTCCTGTGCTGTACCAGTGGTGCTTCAGTACCTGCTGCACTTATCCAGTCAGGGACTTAAATCCAACTCTGTTCGGGTCCACCTCTCAGCTCTAGCAGCTCACCACTCACTGGTGGAAGGACACTCTCTGTCGGTTCACCCCTTGGTGTCCCGGTTCCTCAGAGGTTTGCTCTTGCTCAAGGCACTCTTCTTAGTAGCCCTAACCTTGGCCAGGCGAGTGAGTGAGCTTCAGGCCCTGGTCTGTGACAGGCCTTACACTCGCTTCAATAGGAACAGGGTAGTCCTTAAGACTCATCCAAAGTTCCTCCCAAAGGTTGTCTCCTCTTTCCACCTCAACCAGGAGGTGGTTCTTCCAACATTCTTCCCTAGGCCTCATGCAAGCCAGGCTGAAGCGGTCCTGCACACCTTGGACTGTAGAAGGGTCTTATCCTTCTACCTTGACCATATGCAGGGGCATAGAAGGGCTACTCAGCTGTTCATATCTTTTGACCCTAATAATTTGGGGTTAGCTGTGTCCAAGCGTACCTTGTCCATCTGGGTGGCTAACTGTATCACCTGGGCTTACAGGGTGGCTGACCTTCCCTTGCAGGGTCGGGTCACGGCCCACCGTGTCAGGGCGATGGCTGCCTCAGTAGCTCATCTCCGCTCTGTACCATTGGCAGACATCTGCAGGGCTGCAACTTGGTCCTCAAGCCAGACTTTTGCGGCCCATTACTGCCTGGAGAGGGAGTCCTGTAGGGACAGTGCTTTTGGCCAGGCAGTACTCCGGAATCTCTTTTAGGTTTAGGCAATTCCTGCCCTCCAGCCCTCCGTTGGGCTACCGGTGGAGGTTCTTTCAGTGAAAAGCCTTTTCTTTGATGCTGGGACTAGAGGGAGTTCTCTTGTTCAGCCGGGGTTCCTGGTAGCCCAGAGCTAGGGAGTCACCCATATGTGAGGACTGACTTCCTGCTTGGTCCTGGAGAAAGAGTAGTTACTCACCTGTAACAGGTGTTCTCCAGGAGCAGCAGGAATCAGTCCTCACAACCCTCCCTCCTCCCCTGGGAGTTGCAGTTGTACATAGTTTGTTTTTACATTTTTGTGTGCTGTTTTTTAGCTATGTCATCAGACTGAACAAGATGGCACCTCTAGGCGGGAAGGGGACCGCGCATGCGTGCAGTATTCCCAAAGGCTTTCATAGAAAGCTGGGGAAATGCTCCGCGGGGGCTCCATAGACGTCGATGTCACCCATATATGAGGACTGATTCCTGCTGCTCCTGGAGAACACCTGTTACAGGTGAGTAACTACTCTTTCCTGGCTATTGAACGCAGTCTGTTGGTTCTCCTTGCGGCTTCGGTACCCTCGGGACTGCTTCAGACAGTTCAACCGGTATCGGCACTGGTCCTGGCACCGGTATCGGTACCGGTACCGACAACATCGACATCGGTGTCTGCATTGCCGGCACCAAGTCAAGCTATGTCTTCTGGTACTGACAAACCGGTACCGGTCGTCCCCCCCTCCCCCGTCTTCGACTTCGATCAGTACGGGTATCGTGCTCTACAAGAGCATCCGGATAGGAGGTACTTTGAATCCTCAGAGGAGTCTGAGGATTCTGACAGTTCGGTCGGTACTGGAGTACTTTTCCCGGAGGGGCCTTCCTCTCCTAAATGTAAGATGTCTCCTTCAGAGGACATATCCTTTCAGGATTTAACAGGAAGGTGGCTCGAAGTCTTTCCATTACAGTGGCTCCTGAAACAGAGCCCAGAGCAAAGGAGTTGGAGATTTTACAATATCCCAAGACTCCTAAGGAGGCAGCTGCTTTGCCTATTCATGAGATCTTACATGATTTCATGTTAAGAATGTGGGAAACACCTCTTACCACCTCTCCTCACTCTCGTAGACAGGATACCTTGTATCGAGTACCTCCTTGTCCTGGCTTCCAGAAGACTCAAATTCCTCACCACTCCATTGTAGTGGAATCAGCTATGAGAAAGATTAGGAGTGCAAAGAGGCATGCCTCTAATCCTCCAGGATGTTAGTGTAGAACTTTGGATGCCTTTGGACGTCGTACTTTCCAGGCTTCCATACTTTCCGCCGGGATCAGTTCCTATATTTTATATGTGGGAATGTTCCTTAAGGAAGTCACAGGAGATTTGGAGCTTTTCAGCCCTCTCCTTCCTGATAAGAGGCAGGATTTTCTCACACTGGTTAAACATGCCCAGGATGTTTCCAAGTTTGTCAATTGTGCAGCTTTTGACTGTTTTGAGTGCATAAGCAGAACCTCTGCCATTGCCATAGGTGCTTGTAGGATTGCCTGGCTCCAGGCATCTGACTTGGAGCTCTGGGTACAGGACAAACTGGGCAATATCCCTTGTACAGGTGAAAATCTCTTTGTCAAAAATTGGTAAGAGAAAGCTAATGAACTGGATGCTGATAACTCCACTTTGGATAGATTATCCAAAGCTGCAGCTGATCCTGCAAGGAAGAAATCTTTCAAAAAACCATTCTTCTCCAAGAAGAGGTTTTACCCCTCTTATACCCAGCAGGGACGTTCTGCAGGTCAGTCTGCCCGAAAGGGTCAGCAACCACCTAAACAAAGGAAAGCAGAGACTGCTAAGCCTCAACCATCTCAGCAGTCTCACCCTCCACAAGGCCTTTGACTTCCATCTAGAGAACTTAGCCTTCCTGGCCCTCAGCGGACCAGAGCCTTCCACCATTCCAGGAAGGTTGTCATTTTGCCCCCAGATGGGGGCAAATAACAGCAGAAGATTGGACTCTCTCCATTTATAAGAGAGGGTTACAAGCTTCACTTCCTTCTCATGCCCCCCCTCCTACGATGGTAAGGCAGTTCAATTTTCAGACCTCTCTCAACAACCTGTTAAGTCAAGAGATCACTATGCTTCTTGCCCAAGGGGCAAAAGAAGAGGTACCCATTCCTCAACAGGGTACAGGGTTTTACTCCCCCTATTTCCTTATCTCAAAGAAAACAGGGGGACACAGACCTATTTTGGACTTCAGAGAATTGAACAAATTCCTGTTCAAAGAGAAATCAAGATGATTTCTCTCGGGTCTCTGCTGCCTTACCTTCAGAGTCAGGATTGGCTTTCTCTAGATCTCAAGGATGCGTACAGTCATGTTCTCATCCATCCAACTCACCAAAGATTCCTTCGGTTCCTTTTTCAAGGAAAGCACTACCAATACAGGGTGCTTCCTTTTGGCCTGGCCTCAGCACCAAGGGTGTTTACGAAATGCATGGCTGTGGTAGCAGCATTTCTTCGCACTCTAGGAATTTTTCGTCTTCCCCTACTTAGATGACTGGCTCATTCGAGCCCCATCAGAGTCAGAGGCCAGGATTTCTCTATCTTGCACAATGCGTATCCTTCAGTATTTGGGCCTGGTCATAAACATCCCAAAATCCATCCTAACTCCCACTCAGTCTCTAAAGTTTATAGGAGCTTTGCTGGATACCAGAAAAGCAAGGGCCTATCTTCCACAGCCCCGTTGCCTTCGCATTGTGCAGTTAGCCTCCCAGGCAGTGTTGAAAACTCATCTCACTGCTCGGGAAATGTTACAATTACTAGGCCACATGGCATCTACCGTTCATGTGGTCCCCTATGCTCGCCTCCATATGAGAGCAGCCCAATGGACTCTATCCACTCAGTGGACTCGGGCATCAGGCTGCCTATCAGACAAAATAGCAAACACAAGTCACCTTATTTTGTCTCTCCAATGGTGGCAGTCAACCCAAAACCTGTTGGTAGGGTCCCCTTTCCAGCAGCCCCTACCCGAGGTCACTCTAACAACAGATGCCTCACAGATCTCTTTACCCAAGGCACCTGGACTCCACAGGAGACCTACTTACATATCAATCTCCTAGAACTCAGAGCAATCTTCCTTGCTCTTCGAGTGTTCCACACCCAGCTAAGCTACAAGACAGTCCTAATTCAGACGGACAATCAAGTAGCTATGTTCTGTCTGAACAAGCAGGGAGGAACAGGCTCTCTGTCGCTTTGCAACAAAGCTTTGCGATTATGGGCCCTCACCTGAGAGCATCAGATTCATCTCCTTGCGGTGTATGTGCCGGGCATTCAAAACTCTTGGGCAGACAGACTCAGTCGAGTTCTGCTCCCACACGAATGGTCTCTCCATGCAGACCAGGTAGCAAAGGTTTTTCAAATTTGGGGAACCCCAGACATAGACATCTTTGCAAGTCCACTAAATGCCAAACTTCCCTGGTTCTGTTCCAGAATTCCAGCTCAGGGTTCTCAGGCCAGGGATGCTTTCCTCCTCCATTGGGGTCAGGACTTCCTATATGCCTTTCCACCCATTCCCCTAATTCCCAAAACCCTATTCAAGCTTCAGAGAGACAGAGGCCATATGATTCTCATAGCTCCACATTGGCCACGGCAAGTGTGGTACCCTCTGCTCCTACATCTCTCTCATGCTCCATCTCTGGATCTCTGATCTGCTACAGATCTCCTGTCTCAGGAGGACCGGATCTCGTGGCATCCAAATCCCCACTCTCTGCATCTCAGGGCCTGGTTGCTGAGACCCTAGATCTTCATGGTCTTAACCTTTCTCAACAAGTAAAGGATGTCCTTCATGCTTCCAGGAAACCTTCCACAAGACGCTCTTATGCTTTCAAGTGGAAAAGGTTTTCCATATGGTGTTCGCAGAAGGGTCTTGACCCCCTTGCGATACCTCCAGAATCATTACTGGAGTATCTCCTTCATTTATCTAATGCAAGACTTAAGACTAACTCAGTAAGAGTCCATTTAAGTGCTATTTCAGCTTCTTTAAAGCCTTTAAATGGGCAGCCTATTTCCTCTCATCCTCTCATAGTGAGATATATGAGGGGCCTTCTTCTAACTAAGCCTCCCATTAGGCCACCACCAGTGGCATGGGACTTGAATCTGGTTCTTGGCCAGCTTATGAAGCCGCCTTTTGAACCTTTAGCTACTACCTCCTTGAAACTCCTTTCCTGGAAAGTTATCTTTCTCATTGCAATCACATCAGCACATCACATCAGTGAATTGGAAGCATTAGTTGCTGATCCTCCTTATACGAGGTTCCATCATGATAAGGTAGTCCTTAGGACTCATCCACACTTTATGCCAAAGGTGGTCTCACCTTTTCATTTAAACCAAGCAGTTTACCTTGCCTGTATTTTTTCCAAGGCCTCATGCTTCAAATACAGAAAGGAATCTTCATACTTTGGACTGTAAAAGAGCACTTGCTTTTTACTTACAAAGGACACAGCAACATAGAAAGTCCTCTCAACTCTTTGTTGCTTTTGATCTTTCTCATTTGGGACTTCCAGTCTCCAAGAGAACATTGTCCAATTGGATTGCACAGTGTATTTCTTTTACCTATCAGAGTAAGAACCTTTCTCTGGAAGGCCATGTCACAGCTCACAATGTGAGAGCCATGGCAGCCTCAATGGCTCATCTACACTCTGTGTCTGATGACATCTGTCGATCAGCTACTTGGGCCTCGGTTCATACCTTCACAGCCCATTACTGCTTAGACAAGGATTCCCGCCGGGATGCCTTGTTTGGTCAGGCTGTTCTATAACATCTGTTCCATACTTGACTCCTACCCACCATTCCCGGTAGGATGCCAGAGATCCATGGGGGGGAAGTGGAGCCCTTTCACAGGGGCACACAACTTCTGGGGTCTCTCGCTGCATCAGTAGCTAGGGAGTCCCCATATGTGAAGACTACAGGTAATTAGCGGGGTGCCTCAGGGTTCGGTCCTGTGTCCAGCACTATTCAATCTATTTGTGAGTGATATTGCTGAAGGACTGAATGGAAAAGTCTGTCTTTTTGCAGACGACACAAAAATTTGCAACAGAGTGGACTCCCCCGAGGGAGTGGTTAACATGAGGAAAGATCTACAAAAGCTGGAAGACTGGTCTAATGCTTGGTAACTACGATTTAATGCGAAAACATGAGTGTCATGCACTTGGGTAGCAGAAATCCAAGGGAAATGTACAAGATAGGGGGTGCGAGGTTGGTATGCACAGTTCAGGAGAAAGACCTTGGTGTGATTATCTCTGATGATCTCAAGGTAGCAAAACAGTGCGACAAGGCGGTGGCAAAAGCCAGGAGGATGTTGGACTGCATACAGAGAGGGATTACCAGCAGAAAAGAAGAGGTACTTATGCCACTGTATAAGTCACTGGTGAGGCCTCACTTGGAATACTGTGTTCAGTTTTGGAGACCATATCTTGCAAAAGATGTAAAAAGACTGGAACCTGTTCAGAGAAAGGAGACCAAAATGATTTGGAGCCTGCGTCAGAAGCCTTATGAGAAGAGACTTGAAGACCTAAATATGTACACTTTGGAGGAGAGGAGGGACAGGGGAGATATGATTCAGACCTTTAAATACTTAGAGACATGATGAACTAACAAATCTCTTCCAAAGATGGGGAAGCTGTAAAACTAGAGGGCATAACATGAAGCTGCAAGGTGGTAAATTGAAAGGCAATATCAGGAAAAAAAGTTTCACTGAAAGGGTGGTGGATGCTTGGAATGCCCTCCCGAAGGAAGTGGTGGGGGCAAACACGGTGACGGAATTCAAAACAGCATGGGACAAACACAGTGGATCCCTTTACAGCAATAGGATAAAAACAAAATAAACAGTACCATCTAACTTCTGAACCATATAACGTCTCAACAAATAGGGGTGTCCTACATGGGGTGGTGGGTTTACCCCTAAACAAAGACATGGGGAGGGGTGGCCTGCACAGAGTAACAGGTGCACCTACTCTTGCCATCTTGCTGAGCAGACTAGATGGATCATGCTGGTCTTTATCTGCCGTCATTTACTATGTTACATTCCTGCTAATTCCTGGAGATAGCATAGTTACTCAGCTGTAACAGGTGATTTCCGGGACAGTAGGAATTTAGTCTTCACAACCCACCCCCCTCCCGTAGGAGTTGTTTCTCCAGGACCAAGCAGGAAGTCAGTCCTCACATATGGGTGACGTCGGCGCCAACGGAGCCCTCGTGCGGAGCATTTCCCCAGCTTTCAAAGAAAGCCTTTGGTAATTGCAGCGCGCATGCGCGGTCCCCTTCCTGCACAAGGGTGCCATCTTGCTCAGTCTTCTTTTTTCCGCGGAGCCTGACGGACGTAGTTCGTTTTTCCCCAAGGAAAAAGTTGATTTTCCCTGTTTTTTCTCTTTTTTTCTCCGGTTCGACGCCGGATCCTTTTCCCGCTCGGACCGATACGCCGGTATCGAGTTCTTTTCTCTCTTTTTCGTTTTTTGTCCTTTGTGACTGGCGTTCGCGCCTTTTTTTTCTTTTTTCCCTGGCAGCCCGGTCTTTTGACCTAGCAGGGGCCCTTTTTGCCACGATGGCTACCAGTGGGTTTAAGAAATGTGATCGGTGTAAGAAACGTATGTCTCTTACCGACACACATGACTGCTGCCTCCGTTGCCTCGGACCCGATGATCTGTGGTCCATGTGGCAAAATGTTCTCGAAGGCGTTGAGTCGGCAGCACCAAAAGGATAGGATCTTTTCTGACTCCGTGTCCGGCATGGCCCGGACCTCGTCTGAGGCCTTGACGTCTCGGGACTCCGGCCCCGAGCAGCGTCAGGGTTCCTCTGAGCGGCGGTCTCCTGCGTGGGAACATCGCAGGAAGAAGAAACCCGCGAGGGCGGCGTCGGTGGACGCTCCTGATTCCTCGAGGGCCAGGTCGCATAGCCCCGATAGCCGTCCCGGGTCTTCGGAGTTGGAGAGGCCTGCCAAGCATCCTCGTGTCGAGATGGAGTCTCCTGGACACGTAAGTGCTGTTGTCCTCGTGGACTCTCCTCCTAGGGAGCTGACGTCGGGCCCGATGCCGTTGGGGCCTGAGTCGGGGGCTGCTGGGTCTCCTGAGCTCGGACTCAGGTTGACGGCCTTGGAGAGCAGCTTCACTGCCTTCATGGAACAGCAGCGGACATTGATCACCGGTCTCACCAAGTCAACCCCGGAGGCCGAGCCGATCCTCGAGTCCATGCGGGCTCAAGTCGATCCTCGGCCACGGTCTCCCTCGACCTCCTGTTCGGGGCCGAGGTAGTCGACGCCGGTACCCTCGGCGTCGGGGCAGAGGACATCGGTGCCCGCCCGACCGGAGCCGCTCGATTCCTCCTCTGAGGAGTCGGGCTGGGAGACGGAGGACGAAGAGTCACCCGACACTTATCGGACTGGGTGTGTCCCATCAGACTCGCCCGAGTCCGAACCTCGGAGGCGGTCCCCACCGGAGGATACCCGGTTCTCGGACTTCATGCGGGATATGGCCAAGGCCTTGGCCTTCCCCGCGGATCCTGAGGAGGAGCCTCGAGCCGAGGAGCTCAAGGCCCTCCAGTATGACTCTCCCCCGAAGGAGGCCTTTACTGTTCCAGTTCCTCCGATGCTGGAGCGGCTGCTCTTCCGCATGTGGGAGACCCCGGCCTCGACGCCGGTGTTAAGCAAGCGGGTCGATTCCATCTATCGAGTCCGCAAGAGCCCCGGGTTCCAAAAGGCACAATTACCGCACCACTCCATGGTTGTGGAATCGGCCATGCAACGGCTGAAAAGTCAGAAGATGCACTCCTCGGTGCCTCCTAGCCAGGAGGCCCGGAACCTGGATGCCCTCGGTAAAAAGTGCTTCCAGGGCTCTATGCTTGCTTGCCGTGTACAGACTTACCAGCTCTACATGGGCATGTATCTCCGAGACCTGGCAAAGGAGATTGCCGGGTTCTCTGCTGGTCTCTCCGAGGAACCTTTGCAGAGGTTCCAGGCCTTGTCCACCGGTATTCGAGAGTGCTAGAAGTTTATCTCTCGAGCAGCCTACGATGGCTTCGAGGCTTCGGCCCAAGTAGGCGGGGCCGGCATCGGTGCCCGCCGACAGGCTTGGCTACAGTCATCTGACCTCAAGCCATGGGTGCAGGACAAGTGGGTCGATGTCCCCTGCCGAGGTGAAAACCTCTTTGGCAAGCTCTTGGCTGAAAAGGCTGCAGAACTCGAGACCGAGACTCTGACCAGGACTAGGCTTTCCAGGAAAACCTCTTCCCCATCTCAGAAAAAGAAGGGCTCTGGAAAAAAGACCTTTTACCCGAGGAAGTCATCTGCCTATAAACAATACCCTCATTATCAGGCCTCTGCAGCTCCCCAACAGGGTCAGCAGGCCAAGGGGCAGGGTCAAGGGCCCCATAGGCAGAAGGCCCCCAAGCCACCAACACCGGCCCCTGCTCAGCAGGGTGGGGGTTTTTGACTCAGAAAGCATAGCCTCTTCTCCTCAGCTGGCTTCTCTCAGCACAGGAGGCCGGCTGGCCCACTTTGTCCACAGGTGGTCAGCCGTCACTTCAGATACCTGGGTTCTTCATATAGTCCAAAAGGGCTATCTTCTCCATTTTCACCAGGTACCTCCCTCCTATTTTCCAGGGGCGCCTCCAAGACTCCCTCTGCACAGGGACCTACTCCTTCAGGAGTTAGCAAGTCTGCTAAAGGATCAGGCTGTGGAACCGGTGCCCCACCACCTGAGAGGTCACGGCTTTTATTCCAGGTACTTTCTGGTACCAAAAAGAACAGGAGGCCTCAGACCCATCCTAGACTTGCGCAACCTCAACAAGTTCCTGGAGAGGGATAAGTTCAAGATGCTTACCCTTGGAATCCTGCTGCCCTACTTCCAGCAGGGAGACTGGCTATGCTCCTTAGATCTAAAGGATGCGTATACTCACATCCTTATTCATCCAGACCACAGACAGTATCTCCAATTTGTTGTGGGTGGAAACCACTATCAGTACAGAGTACTACCCTTTGGCCTGTCCTCCGCTCCCAGGGTGTTCACCAAGTGCCTGGCAGTGGTGGCGGCCTACCTGAGGCTTCAGGGTCTTTTTGTGTTTCCGTACCTGGACGACTGGCTCATAAGGGGCCAATCTTCCCAGGAGGCCAATCAGGCCACCCTTCGCACTGTGGCTCTGCTTCAGCACTTGGGGTTTGTCATAAATTTCGCAAAGTCCACTTTGCTCCCGTCCCAGAACTTAGAATTCATAGGGGCCAGGCTAGACACTCTTCAAGCAAAGGCTTTTCTGCCTCTGGACAGGGCCCACAGGCTGATGGATCTGGCCAGGCAGTTTTGCAGCAATTCCTTGATCTCTGCCAGGCAATTCCTGAGACTCCTCGGCCATATGGCTTCCACGGTTCATGTCACCCCCAATGCCCGCCTGCACATGAGGCCTGCTCAGTGGAGCCTTCACACTCAGTGGCATCAGGCCACAGGGAGCCTAGCGGACTCAGTAAAGATATCCGACCTCCTAGTCTCCTCTCTGCAATGGTGGCTTCATCTTCCGAATCTGGTGCTCGGAGTGGTTTTTCAATCCCCTCCGCATTCTCAAGTGCTGACAACAGGTGCTTCTCTTCTCGGTTGGGGAGCACATTGCCAAGGGACATGTACTCAGGGTCTCTGGACCCCTTGGGAAGCTGCTCAACAGATAAACTTCCTGGAGCTACGGGCGATACGCCTAGCTCTGAGAGCCTTCTCCCACCTCGCCTCTCACCAGTCTGTACTGGTCCAGAC